>CM052665.1:21795837-21825741 GCA_028533165.1 Leontopithecus rosalia
TACTCAACAACAGTCAGTATAGAGCACTCATTTAACAACAGTCACTAAAAAGCAAACACACAACAATCACTATAAAGCACGTTACCCAACAATTATAGGGCACCTACCAAACAGTAGTCAATATAGAGCACTCTACTCATCAAGTCAAAATAAAGCACCTAGAAAACCACACTTACTATAGAGGATTCTACCCAAAACCAGTCAGTATAGAAATCTGTACCAAGCAAAAATGACTATGGAGCACCCTGCCCAGCAGCAGTCACTATAGAGCACCTTACCAAATAACACTCACTATAGATTACCATACCACAATCAGTGACTATACACAATCCTACCCAACAGTCACTATAGAGCCCCTACCCAACAATAATGACTATAGAGTACCCTACACAATTACAATCAGTATAAAGTACCATACCCAGTAATAGTCACTGTAGAGCACCCCATTCAACAACAGTTACTATAGAAAAGCTACGAAACAACAGCCTTATAGAGCACTTCAGCCAGCAAAGTCAGTACACAGCACCCCACCAAACAACAGACACTATAGAGCACAAAATACCCAGTCAGTATTGAGCACCCTACCCAGCAAAATTCATTGTACATCACAATACTTAACAACACACATTATAGAACATGCTACCAAAAACAGTCAATATAGAGCATCCTACCTAACAACAGTCACTATAGAGCTCCTACCCAACAACAGCCACTGTAAAGCACATACCCAACAACAGTCACTATAGAGCATCTACCCAATATCAATCACTATAGAACACATACACAACAACTGTCAATATGGAGCACTCTACACAACAACAGTTATTATAGAGTACAACATCCAACAACAGTCACTATACAGCTCCTTATACAGCAACACTCACTGTAGAGCACTTTCCCAACAATAGTATAGATCACCATACACAACAACAGTCACTATAGAGCACCCTATTCAACAACAGTCACTATACAGCACCATAAAAATAAACAGTCACTATAGATAATTCTGCCCAAAAACAGTCAAAATAGAGCACCAACACAATTGTTAATATAAAGTAACCTACATAAAAACAGTCACTCTAAGAAAACCTAATCAACAAAGGTCACTATAGAGCACTCTAACAAACAACAATTACTCTAGAGCACCATACTTAAAAACAGTCTCTATAGATAACCCCATCCAATAGCAATCACTATACAGCACCCTCACCAACAATTGTCAGTATAGAGCACTCCAACAAACAGCAGTCACAATAGAACCCTTAACCGAACAATACTCACTATGGAGCAGTCTACCCAAAAACAGTCATTATAGACCAATCTACCCAAAACAGTTACTGTAGAGCCCTCTTTCGAACAACAGACACTATACAGCACCTACACTACAAAAATTACTATAGAGCATCTACCCGACAAGAGTCACTATGGAGCCCTTTACCCAACAACAGTCACTATAAAGCACTCCACCCAACAAGAGTCACTATACAATACCCCACCTTGAAACAGTAACTATGGAGCACCCTACCCAGCAAGAGTCACGCTATAGCACCCTACCCAAAAACATTCACTATAGATGACCCTACCATTTACAGTCGCTACAGAACACCATACCAAACAACAGTCACTATAGAGCACCTAAACAAGTGTCATTATAAAGCAACTACCCAACAGCAGTCACTAAAGAGTACCAACTGAACAACAACAGTCACTATAAAGCATTGTACCCAGCAAGAGTCACTATTGAACAACCTACCCCAAAACAGTTACTATAGAATACCTATACAACAACAGTCATTATTGAGCACCCTACCCAACAACACTCACTATACAGCACTCTATTGAAAAACAGTCACTATGTAGTACCCTACCCAACAAAAGTCACTATATAGCACCCTACATAACAACAATGACTATCTAGAGCACTCTAGGTAACATGAGTGCTGTTGGGTAAAGTTCTCTATACTGACTGTTGTTGAGTAGGTGCTCTCTAGTGACTGTTGGTGGGTAGGTGCTCTATAGTGACTCTTGTTGGGTATAGTTCTCTATAGTGACTCTTGTTAGGTAGAGTGTTTATAGTGACTGTCGCTGGGTAAGGTGTTCTATAGTGACTCTTGCTATGTAGAGTGCTCTATAGTGACAGTTCTCGATTAGGCACTTTATAGTGACTGTTGTTGCGTAGAGTGCTGTATATTCTCTCATGCTGGGCAGGTGCTCTATAGTGACTGCTGTTAGGTAGTAAGACTTATATTGACTGTTTTTGGGTAGGTGTTCTAGAAAGATGTTGCTTGGTAGTGTGCTAAAGACTGACTTCTGCTGGGTAGAGGGATCTATAGTGACTGTTGCTGGGTAACATGCTCTATAGTGACTGTTGTTGGGTAGAGTGCCCTATAGTGACTATTGGTGAATAGGTGCTCTGTATTGACTGTTGCTGTGTAGGTTGCTCCATAGTGACTCTTGTTGTGTGCGGTGCTCCATTGTGACTGTTTTTGTGTAGATTGCTCTATAATTGACTATTGTTAAGTGGAGTGCTCTATAGAGACTGTTGATGTGTAGAGTGCTTTATAGAGACTGTTCTTCTGTAGAGTTCTTTACAGTGACCTTTTGCGTAGCTTGCTCTATACTGACTCTTGTTCAGTTGGTGATCAATAGTGACTGTTGTTGGGCATAATGCTCTATAGTCACTGATTTTGTTTATGGTGCTATACAGTGACTGTTGCTAAGTACAGTGCGGTATTGTGACTGTTGCTGGTTAGAATGCTCCATAGTGACTGTTGTTTGTAAGGGCGCTCTATAATAACTGCTGTTGGGTAGGGTGCACGATAGTGAATGCTGTTGGGTGGAGTACTTTATAGTGTATTTTGTAGGATGGGGTTTTCAATACTGACTGTTGCTGGGTGTGGTGTTCTATAGTGACAGTTGTTGAGTAGAGTGCTCTAGATACTGACTGTTGTGTAGGTTCCCCATAGTGATTGTTGTTGGAATCCTTGCTCTATAGTGACGGTTGTTGTGTGGGGTGCTTTATAGTTACTGCTGTTGGTTACAGTGCTTTATAGGTGACTGTTGCTGGGAAGGGTGCACTATAATGTCTGTTGTTGGGGAGGTACTTTATACTGACTGTTGCTGGGTAGTGGGCTCTACCGTGACTGGTGTTTGATAGACTACTCTATAGTGACTCTTGCTGGGTAAAGTACTCTACAGTGACTGTTAGGTAGAGGGCTATATAATGACTGTTGATGTGTTGGTGCTCAATAGTGACTGTTGTTGTGTAGGTTTCCTACAGTGACTGTTGTTTGGTAGGAGCTCTATTGTGAATGTTTTTGGGTTTGGTGCTCTATAGTGACTATTATTTACGGTGCTCCATAATTACTGTTGTTAAGTACAGTGTTCTATACTGACTGCTGCTCGGTAGGGTGCTCCATAGTGAGTGTTGCTAAGTGAAGTGCTCTATACTGACTTTTGCTGGGTAATGTGCTGTATAGTGACAAAATTTTTGGTAGGTGCTTTATAGTGACTGTTGTGTTAGGTGGTCTTTGGTGGCTTATGTTTGGTAAGGTGTTTTATATTGACTGCTTTGGATAGACTAATCTATACTGACTATTGTTGGGTAAGGTGTTCTACAGTAATTGTTGTTAGATAGACTGCTCTATAGTGACTGTTTTAGGGTAGGTGTTCTATAGTAATTTTTGTGGGGTAGGTGCTCTATACTGACTGTTGCTGCATAGGTTGCTCTATAGTGAGTTGTTTTGGGTAGAGTGTTCTATAGTGAATGTTGTTGTGTAGGGTATTCTACAGTGACTTTTGTTGTGTGGGGTGCTCTATAGTGACTGCTTTAGTTTACAGTGCTCTAAAGGTGACTGTTGTTGGGTAGGGTGGACCATAATGACTGGTGTTGGGAAGGTACTTTATAGTGACTGTTGCTGTGTATTGGGCTCTAATGTGACTGGTGTTTGATAGGGTAATCTATAATGACTGTTGCTGGGTAAATTGTTCTACAGTGACTGTTTTTGGAAGAGAACTCTATAGTGACTGTTGATGTGTTGGTACACAATAGTGACCATTGTTGGGTAGGTGCTTTACAGTGACTGCTGTTTGGAAAGAGCTCTATAGTGACTGTGGTTGGGTATGGTGCTCTATAGTGACTATAATTTATGGTGCTCTATAATGACCGTTGTTGAGTGCTCTATACTGACTCTTGCTGTGTAGGGTGCTCCATTGTGAGTGCTGTTAAGTGAAGTGCTCTATACTGACTGTTGCTGTGTAGGGTGCTCTATAGTGACAAATTTTTGGTAGGTGCTTTATATTGACTGTGGTATCAGGTGGTCTATGGTGACTTATGTTTGGTACGGTGCTCTATAGTGACTGATTTGGATAGACTACACTATACTGATTGTTGTTGGGTAAGGGTTGTACAGTTATTGTTGGTAGAGTGCTCTATTGTGACTGTTTTTGGGTAGGTGCTTTATAGTGATTGCTTTTGGGTAGGTGCTCTATACTGACTGTTGCTGGGTAGGTTGCTCTATAGTGACTTCTTTTGGGTAGAGTGCTCTATAGTGACTGTTGTTAGGTAGATTTCTCTATGGTGATTGTTGATGGGTAGGTGCTCTATCATGACTGTTGGTGGGTAGTTGCTCTATAGTTACAGATGTTGGGTTGTTGGTCTACAGTTTCTGTTGTTGGGCAGAACCTCTATAGTGACTGTTAGGTAGGATGCTCTATAGTGACTGTTGTTGGGTGGGGTTCTTTATACTTCCCATTGCTGAATATAGTGCTCTATAGTGACTGTTGATAAGTAGAGGGCTCTATAGTGACTTGTTGGATAGAGTTTTGTATAGTAACTATTTTTGGGTTGGTGTTCTATAGTGACTGTTGGTGGATACTTGCTCCATAGTGACTGTTGCTGCATCGAGTGCTGTATACTGACTGTTGCAGGGTAGCGTGCTCTGTAGTGACTCTTGTTGGGTGTGGTGCTGTATGGTGACTGCTGTTCTGTAGAGTGCTGTATAAGGGACTACTATTGGGTGGACTACTCTACAGAGACGGTTGTTGTGTAGAGTACTCTATATTGACTTTTGTTGGAAAGAGTGCTCTACAGCGATTTGTTGGTTAGCTTGATCTATACAGACTGTTGTATGGAAGGTGATCAATACTGACTGTTGTTGGGTACAGTGCTCTATTGTGACTGTTGTTGGTTAGAGTGCTCCATAATGATTGCTTTTGTGTAGGTGACCTATACTGACTGTTGTTGGGTAGGTGCTCTATATTGACTGCTGTTGGTTAAGGTGTTCTATAGTAGCTACTGTTGGGTAGAATGCACTAGAGTGAATGTGGCTAGGTGGAGATGTCTATAATGTCTGTGTTTTGGTGGGGTGCTCAATACTGACATTTGCTGGTTGGGGTGCTCTATGGAGACTGTTGCTAGTTAGAATGCTCTATATCATGATGGTTGTTGGGTAGGTGCTCTATAGTACCTACACAATAGTTACTATAGAAATCTCCACCCAACAACAGTCACCTATAAAGCACTCTGCCAAACAACAGTCAGTATAGAGCACCCCACCAAAAAACAGTCACTATAGATTTCCTACCGAACATCAGTCAATATAGAGCACTCTACACTGCATCATTCAGTGTGGAGCTCGCCACTCAACAACTGTCACTATAGAGCACCCTACAAAGCAACAGTCATTATAGAGTACACTACCCAGCAAAAGGCACTATACAGCACTGTACCAAACAAGAGTCATTATAAAGCACCCTACCCAACAACAATCACTATAGAGCACCTACCCAACAGCAGTCAGTAAAAGCACGCCACCCAACAGCTCTGACGATAGACCACATACCCAGCAACAGTCACTGTAGAGCACCCTACACAACAACAGTCAATATGGAGCACTCCGCACAACAGTCACTATAGAATGCCCTACCCAAAAACAGTCACTATAGAGCACCTACCGAAAATCAGTCACTATGGAGGACCTACCGAACAACAGTCACTATAAAGCTCCATACCCAACAACAATGATTATAGAGCACCGTAACAAACTACAGTCACTATTGAGTACATATCCACCAACAGTCACTAAAAAGCCCTCTACCCGACAACCGTCACTGTAACCCACTCTACTCAACAACAGTCAGTATAGAGCACTCTATCCAACAACAGTTAGTATAGAGAACTGCATCCAACAACACCCTCTGTTAGCACTCTACCCTACAGTTTCTATAGAGCACCTACTCAACAACAGTCACTATACAACACAGTATCCAGTAACAGTTCCTACAGGGAACCTACCCAACCTCTGCTATAATAGAGTACACTATTAAGCAACAGTCACTATAGAGAACCCCAACCAAGAAAAGTCACTATAGAGCACTATACCGAACTACATTTTTAATAAATTACCCAATCAAACAGAAGTCACTATAGGGCACCATATATTACAAGTCATTATAGAGCACCCAACCAAAAACAGTCACTACAGAGAATCCTACCGAAAACCAGTCACTATAGAGCACCTACCCAACAATAGTCACTACAGAACACCCTGCCCTACAGCAGTCACTATAGAGCACCTTCCCAACCACGGTCACTATAGAGCCATCAACAAAAAAAAGACTCACTACAGAGCATTGTGCCCAAAAACAGTCACCATAGAGCCCCCTACCCAAGAAAATTTACTGTAGTGCACCCTTCCCAAGAACAGTCACTATAGACCATGCTACCCAACAACAATTACTATAAAGCACGCCAACCAACAATATTTAATATAGAGGACCCTCCCCAGGCAAACTCACTATAGAGCACCCTACCCAGCCACAGTCACTATAGAGCACTCTACAAAACAACATTCACTATAGATTATTCTATCCACCAAGAGTCACTATACAGCACCTACACAACAACAGTCATTCTTGAGCACCGTACTCAACAACAGTCACTATAGAGCACCTCCCCAACGGTAGTCACAAAAGAGCACCCTACCCAGAAACAGTCACTGTAGAGTACCAGACCCAGCAACATTCACCATAAAGTACTTTACCAAACAACAGTCACCATAGAACATCCTAGTCAGCAACAGTCACTATAGAGCACCTACCCAGCAACCATCTGTTTTGAGCACCTCACCAAAATCCGTTACTATACAGTACCTACCCAAAAACAGTCATCATAGTGCACCATACATAGCAACAGTCAGTACAGAGCACCTAACCAACAACAGTCACTATAAAACACTGTACCCACCCACTGTGAGTATAGAGCACTTTACCCAACAACAGTCCCTATAGGGTATCATACCCATCAAGAGCACTCTATATAGAGCACCTCAAATAAGAGCATCTACAAAACAACAGTCAGTCTTGAGCACTCCACCCAACGGCAGTCAGCATAGAGCACCTACCCAATAGTTGTCACCAAAGAGCACCCTATGCAGAATCAGTAACTGTAGAGCACCATACCTAGCAACAGTCACTATAGAGCACTCTATCCCACAACAGTCACTATAGAGCACCCTACACAAAATCAATCACAATAGAGCACCTGCTATGCAGCCGTCAGTTTAGAGCACACCACCAACATCACTCATTATACAGCACCTAACCAAAACAGTCACTATACGGCACCCTATTCAGTAACAGTCACTATAAAGCACTTATCCAACAACATTCACTATAGAGCACTCTACCGAACAACAGTGACTATAATGCACTTTACCAAACGACAGTCACTATAGAGCACCTAGCCAACAACAGTCAATATAGAACACCTACCAAAAAACCGTTACTATAAATCACCCTACCCAGCAACAGTCATGATAGACCACACTATCAACCAGAGTCACTATAGAGCACCCTACCCAACAATAGTCACTATAAAGCACCATACCCAACAACAGTCATTTTAGAGCCCTCTACCGAAAACAGTCACTACAGAGCCCTCTACTTAACAACAATCACTATGGAGAACACTGTGCAACAAGAGTCAATATAAAGTAACCTACCCAGCAACAGCTACCATATTACCCCCTACCCAGCAACAGTCACTATAAAGCAGCCTACCCAGCAACAGTCACTATAGAACACGCTACCCAACAACAGTCACTACAGAGCAGCCTATCTAGTGACAGTCACTATAGAGCACTCTACCCAACAACAATCAATATATAGCACACTATCCAGCAAAAGTCAGTATAGAGCACTTTTCCTAGGAACAGTTACTATAAATTACCCTACCCAACAACAGTCACTATAGAGCAACTAACACAACAACAGTCAGAACAGAGCACCCCACCTAAAAACAATTATTATAGAATACCAACCAAACAACAGTCAGTATGGAGCACTCCACCAAGCAATAGTCATTATCGAGCAACCCACACAACAGCAATCAGTTTAGAGCACAGTATCTAGCAACTTTCAGTATAGAGCACCTACCGAACAACAGTTAGTAAAGCACACCTACAGAACAACACACTTTACAGCACCCTACCAAATAACAGTCACTATTGAGCACAATACCAACAACAGTCACTATCAAGCACACTACCCAAAAACAGTCACGATAGAGCACTCTACCCAAAAACAGTTACTATAGAGAACCCTACACAACAACCGTTTCAATAGAACACCTATTCCACCACAGTCACTATAGAGCCCTCTACCCAACAACTGTCAATATAGAGCACTCTTTTCAACAAAAGTCACTGTAGAGCACTATACCCAACAACAGTAACTATAGAGCACCCCACCCAGAAATGGTCAGTATTGAGCAGCTCACAGAGTAATGGTCACTATAGAGCACGCTACTTAACAAAAGACACTATATAGCAGCGTAACAGCAACAGTCAATATAGAGCATCCTAACTGAAAACAGTCACGATAGAGCTCCTACAAAACTACAGTAATTAGAGAGCACCTACCCAACAACAGTCACTATAGAGCATCTTCCCAATAGCAATTACTATAGAGCACCTACCCTACAACAGTCACTATAGAGCATCTTTCCAATATCAATCATTGTAGAGCACCTACACAACAAAAGTCTCTATAGAGCATTCTACCCAACAGTTACTGTAGGGAAGATGCATCCAACAACAGTCGCTATGATCACCCTTCCCAACAGTCAGTATGGAGCTGCTACAAAACAACAGTAACTGTAGAGCACCTCTACAGCAACAGTCACAATATAGCACCCTACCCAGGAACAGTCACTATAGAGCACCTATGCAAAAATTGTCACAATATAGTACTGTACCCAGCAACAGTCAGTATAGAGCACCTACACAAAGGTCACTATGGAGCACTCTACCCAGCAACAGTTACTATGTCATCAGTCATAGTACATACAACAGTCACCTACCCAACAACAGTTTCTATAGAGAATTATACCCATAAACAGTGACTATTCAGCTGTTTAACCCTCAGCAGTGACTATTGAGCACCCTTCCCAGCAACAGTCATTATGGAGTATTCTATCTAACATCAGTCCATATAGAGCAGCCTACCAACATCAGTCACTCTAGAGGATTCTAACAAACTACAAGTCGCTATAGCGAACCCTATGCAGCAACAGTGAATACAGAGCACTCTACCCAGCAACAATCACTATAAAGCACTGTACCCAACATCAGTCACTATAGAACATCCTACCTGGAAGCAGTCATTATTAAGCACCCTATACAACAACAGTCACTATAGAGCACTGAACTTAAAAAGAACTGCTACAGAGTACCGTATCAAACAACAGTCACTATAGAGCACCTACACAACAACAGTCGCTATAGAGAAGACTACCCAGAAACAATCACTATAGAACACCCATCCCAGAAACAATCCCTATAAAGCACTCTATCCAAAAACAGTCAGTATAGAGCACCCTATGCAACAAAAGTTACTATAAAGCACCCTAACCAACAACAGTCACTATAGAGCACTGCACCCAGTAACAGTCACTATAGGTCATTCTACCCCAAAGTGTCACTATAGAGCACTTTACCCAGCAACAGTCTCTATAGAGTACTCTACCCAACAACAGTCACTATAGATCACTCTACACAACAGGAATTATTGAGCACTCCACCCATCAACAGTCACCTATGGAGTACTCTGCCCAAGAAGAGTCAGTATAAAACACCACACCCAACAACAGTCAATATAGAGCATCTACTTATGAACTGTAACTATACAGCAGCCTCCTCAGCAACCGTCACTATACAACACCTACACAACAACAGTCACTATAGAGCACCCTCACCAACAACAGTCACTACAGAAGACCCCATCCAACCACAGTCACTATAAAGCATTCTACCCAGCAACAGTCATTAAATAACACCTACCCAACGAATGTCAATATAGACCACCCTACCCATCAAAAGTCAGTATAGATCACCTACCCAACAATGGTTATTATACAGCACCCAACCCAGTAATAGTCACTATAGAGTACGTTACTCAAAAACTGCCACTATAAGGCACTGCATCATACAAGAGTCACTAAAGAGAACTCTACCATGCAACAATCACTATGAAGCACCGTACCCATCAACAGTCACTGTACTGCACTATACCCAGAAACACACTATAGAGCATCCTACCAATCAACGGTCACTATGGAGCATCCTATGCAAAACAGTCACTCTAGAGCACTCTACCCAACAACAGTCAGTATAGAGCAGCACCCCCAACAACATTCTGTCGAGAACCTACACAACAAAAATCAGTAAACAGTGGCCTACCCAGCAACAGTCACTATAGAGAGTGCTACCCAACAAAAGTAAATATAGAGCACCCTAACCAACAATAGTAACTATAAAGCACTCTACCAGCAAAAGTCACTATTGAACACCATACACAGCAACAGTCACTATAGAGCACCCTATCCAACCACAGTAACTATAGAATTCTCCACCCAATAGTCACTATAAAGCAACTAGCCAACAACAGATACTATAAAGCACCTACCCAACAACAGACAGTATAGAGGAACTAGTGAACAACAGACACTCTAGAGAAGCCTACCAAACTACAGTCACTATAGAGTACCCTATGCAGCAACAGTAACTATAGTGCACTCCACCTAACAACAGTCACTATAAAGAACCTTCACAAAAATAGACACTATAGAACTCCCTCCCGAGCAAGAGAAACTATAGAGAACCCTACTCAACAACAGTCACTATTAAGCACCCTATGCAAAATGAGACAGTATAAAGCACCCTACCCAGTAACGGTCAATATAGAGCACTCTACCGAACAAGAATCACTACAGAGAACTCTACAAAACAACAGTCACTATAGAGCACTCCACCCAACAACAGTCACCTATAGAGCACTCTTCCAAACAACAGTAAGTATAGACCAACACACCCAACAAGAGTCAGTAAATGGAATGTACACAACAACAGTCACTATAGTGCACCCTAGCCAACAACAGTCACTATAGATCACTCAGCAACAGTCACTATAGATCTTTCTACCCTCAACAATCAGTATCGAGCACTTTACCCAACAAATGTCACTTAAGAGCACGTATCTAAAAACAGTCACTACAGAGCACCATTACAAAAAATAGTCACTGTTAAGCACCTACCCAGCAACAGTAAGTGTAGAGCAATCTACCCAGCAAGAGTTACTATAGAGCATTCGACACAGCAACAGTCACTATAGAATACTCCACCAAACAACAGTCGACAATGTAGATATCTACCAAACAACAGACTCTATTGAACACCCCACCCAACATTAGTCACTATTGAGCAAACTACCGAAGAGCAGTCAGTATAGAATACTCTGCCCAACCAAATTTACTTTAGAGCACCTAAATTAAGACTACCCAAAAAGACTACCCAGAAACAATCACTATAGAACACCCATCCCAGCAACAATACCTATAAAGCACTCTATCCAAAAACAGTCAGTATAGAGCACCCTATGCAACAAAAGTTACTATAAAGCACCCTAACCAACAACAGTCACTATAGAGCACTGCACCCAGTAACAGTCACTATAGGTCATTCTACCCCAAAGTGTCACTATAGAGCACTTTACCCAGCAACAGTAACTATAGTGCACTCCACCAAACAACAGTCACTATAAAGAACCTTCACAAAAATAGACACTATAGAACTCCCTCCCGAGCAAGAGCAACATTCATAATAGAGCATATTACGCAGCAACAGTCACTATAGAGCACTCCACCAAACCACAGTTACTATAGAGCACCCTCCCCAACAACAATCACTATAGAGCACCTTACCCAAAATCAGTCATTATTGAGCACCCTACCCAACAACAGTCAATATACAGCACTCTACCATACAACATTCACTATAGAGCACTCTACCTAACAACAGTCACTATAGAGCACCTACCCAACAACAATCAATATAAAGCACCCTACCAAACAACAGTCACTATAGAGTACCTACTCAAGAACAGTCACTATAGACCATTCTCCTAGCAACAGTCACTATAGAGCAACTACTAAGCTACAGTCCCTACAGAGCACCTACCCAACAAGATTCTCCATAAAGCACCTACCCAACAACAGTCAGAAGATAGGACTCTACCAATCAACACATTGTATAAAGTACCTTTCCAACCACAGTCACTCTGGAGAAACCTACCAAATGACAGACACTATAGATCTCTCTATGCATCAAAAGTTACTATAGAGAACTCTACCCAGAAACAGTCACAATAAAACACCCAACCCAAAACCAGTCACTATAGAGCACTCTATAAATCAACAGTCACTATAGAGCACACTACCCAACAACAGTCACTACAGAGCACTCCACCTAATAACAGTCACTATAGAGCACCCTACCCAACAAGTCACTGTAGAGAATCCTACCCAACAACAATCACTATAGAGCACCTTACCCAAAAACGTCACTATTGAGCACCCTACCCAACAACAGTCAGTATAGAGCACTCTATCAAACAACATTCACGATAGAGCACTATACCCAACAACAGTCACTATGGAGAACCTACCCTACAACAATCAATATAGAGCACCGTACCCAACAACAGTCACTATAGAGCACCTATCGAACTACAGCCACTACAGAGCACCTACTCAACAAGTTTCTCGGTAGGGCACCTACCCAACAGTCAGTAGAGAGGACCCTACACATCGACACATTGTGTTAAGCACCTTCCCAAAAACAGTCACTCTAGAGAAACCTACCAAACAACATCACTATACAGCTCTCTACCCATCAAATATCACTATAGAGAACTCTACCCAACAACAGTCACAATAGAACACTCAACCCAATAACAGTCACTATAGAGCATTCTATTTAACAACAGTCACTATAGAGCACATGACCAAACAACAGTCACTACAGATAACTCCACCCAAAAACAGTCACTGTAGATCACCCTACCCAACAAGTCACTATAGAGCACCCAACCCAACAACAGTTTCTATAGACCACCTACCAACAAGAATCACTATACAATTCCTACCCAAAAACAGACACTATAGAGCACCTACACAACAACAATCACTATAGAGCACCTACCCACGAAGACTCACTATGGAAAACTATATCCAAAAACAGTCAGTATAAAGCACCACACCCAGCAACAGTCACAATAAAGTAACCTACCCAACAACAGTCACTATGGAGAACCTACCCAACAACAATCAATATATAGCACCTACCCAACAATAGTCACTATAGAGCATTCTTCCCAACAACAATCATTATAGAACACTGTTCCCAACAACAGTCATTTTAAAGAACACTATTCAACAACAGTCACTATAAAGCACCTACCCATCAACAGTCACGTGAAAGCCATTTATGCAACATCAGTCACTATAGAGCACTCTACCCAGCAACAGTAAATGTAAAGCACCCCACTTCACAACAGTCGCTATAGGGCACCATATTCAGCAACATTCACTAAAGAACACCTATCGAGCAACAGTTTCTATGGAGCACCCTACCCATTAACAGTCACTACCTAGAGGACTCTACAAAACAAGTCACTATAGAGCACTCTAACCAACAACAGTCACTATGGAGCACCTACACAACAACAGTCACTATACAGAACCCTACCGTACAACAGTCACTATAAAGCACTGTACTCAATAACAGTCACTCAGGAGCACTGTACCAAACAACAGTGATTATAGAGCACCCTACTAAGCAACAGTCACTAAGGATTACCCTACCCATCAAAAGTGACTATAGAGCACTCTACCCATCACCTGTCACTATTGAGCTCCCTACCAGGTAACAATGACTATAGAGCACAGAACCCAACAACAGTCACTATAGAGCACCCTACCCAACAATGATTACTATAGATCACCCTCCTTAACAAAATTTACTATACAACACTCCACCCAACATCAGTCACTATGGAGCACTTTTTCTACAACAGACACTATAGAGCACCTACCAAAAAAAAGAGGCTATAGAGCACACTACCCAAAAACAGTCACTGTAGATGACCCTACGCTACAATACTCATGATAGAGCACTTCACTAAACAAGAGTCACTAAATATAGAGCGCCTAAGAAACAACAGATGCTGTTTTACTCTACACAACAATAGTCATTATAGAGCAACTACCCTAAAACAGTCACTATAGAACACCCACAAACAACAGTCACTATATAGCACCCTACCAACCAACAGTCACTATAGAGCAGTCCATCCAACAACAGTCATTATAAAGCAACTACATCACAGCAGTCACTAAATAGCATCCCATCCAGCAATAGTTACTATAGAGCACCTACCCAAAATAAGTCACTAAAGAGCCCTCTATGCAGCAACCATCACTATAGAGAAATCCACACAAGAAAAGTCACTATAGAGCAAACTCACCAACAACAGTCACTATAGAGCACCTATTCAAAAGAGTCACTTGTGAGCACCCCACCCAATAATAGGCAATATAAAGCACCTACCCAACAAGAGTCATTAGAAAGCACCATACATAAGAACCGTCTCTAGAGACCACCGTCCCCAACAAGATTCGCTATAGAGAAATTCAGGCAACAACAGTCATTATAGAGCACCTTAGCCATCAACAGTCATTATAGAACATTGTACCCAACAGCAGTTACTGTTAAGGGCCGTACCCAACAAAAGTCTCTATAGAGCACCCTACACACCCACAGTGAGTATAGAGAATCCCATTCAGCAAGAGTCACTATAGAAGACACTACTTAATAACAGTCATTATACAGCACCCTACCCAACCACAGTAACTATCGAAAACCCCACCAATTAACAGTCACTATAGAGCACCCTACACAACAGTAGTCACTATAGAGCACTCTACACAACAACAGTCATTACAGAACACTCCACCCAACAACAATTAACTACAGAGCACTCTACCCAACAAGAGTCAATATAGACCACTCTACCCAGCAACAATCACAAAAGAGCACTGTTCCCAATAACACTCACTACAGAGCACTCTACCAAACAGTCACTACAGAACATGCTACCCAACAACAGACAGTATAGTGCATTCCACCCAACAACAGTAATTATTGTGCACCCTTCCCAACAACAGTCACTATAGAGCAACTTACCCAACAACAGTCACAATAGAGCACCTACACAACAACAGAAACTATAGAGTTCCTACCCAACAACTGTCTATATTGAGCACTCTACGCAGCAACAGTCAGTATAGAGCAGCCAATTCAACAACAGTCACCATAGAGCACTCTACCCAGCAACAGTCACTCTGAAGTGCCCTACACAACAACAGTTACTATAGATCACCCGACTGGACAATAGACACGATAGAGCTTCCTACAAACATCTGTAACTATAGAGCAACCTACCCAACAAGTCACTCTAGTACACCTACCTCAAAACAGTGACTATATATTACCTGCCCAAGAATAGTCACTATAGAATACCTACTCAACAACAGTCACTATAGTGCACTCTACCCAATAACCATTAGTATAAAGCATTATACCCAGCAACAGTCATTATGAACAACCTACCAAACAACAGACACTATGGAGCACCTAGCCATCAACAGTAAGTATAGAGCACCCTACCTGGAAACAGCCAGTATGAAGCACATAAACGAAAAGAGTCACTATACACTACTCTACCCATCAACATTGACTATACAGCACCCAACCCAGCAACAGTCACTATAGATTCCTCTACCTAGCAACAGTCACCATAGAGAACCATACCAATCAACAGCCACTATAGGGAACGCTACTTTACAACAGTCACTATTGAGCACCCTACCCAAAACATTCACTATAGAGCATTCTACGCAAAACAGTCACATTAGAGCACCAATGCAGCAACATTTGGAGCACCTACCCAACAACTATAGACCACCTTTTCAACAAAAGTCACAATCAAGAACCTACCCAAAAACGGTCATTATAGGGCACCTACCCAAAAACTTTCACTATAGAGTACTTTACCAAATTACCGTCACTACAGAGCATCATACCAAACAACACTCACTGCAGAGCTTGTATCCAAAAACGGGGACTATAGAGCACCCAACCCAACAACAGTCATTATAGAGCATTTCACCAAACAACAGTCACTATGGAATACCTACCAAACAGCAATCAATATAGATCACTCTACCCAGAAATAGACACTGTGGAGCACATGATGCAACAACCATCATTATAGGGCACCTTACTCAACAACAGTCAGTATAGAGCACAGTATCCAATAACAGTCTCTATAGAACACCACCCAACGACCGATATTATAGAGCACCAGAGCCAACAACAATCACAATAGACCACCTATGCAAGAGTACCCTACGAAGCAACAGTCACTTTGGAGCACGCTACGCAAAAACAGTCTATAGAGCACTGTGCCCAGAAACAGTCACTTTAGAGCACCTACCCAATGACCGTCAGTTTAAAAGACCCCACAAACAACAGTCACTATACAGCACCTACTCAAAAACAGTCAGTATAGAGCACCCTACCCAGAAGAAGACAATATAGAGCCCCTATCCAACAACAGTCATTACGGAGGAACCTACTCTGCAACAGTCACTATAGAGCATTCTACCCAGCAACAGCCAATCTAGAAAACCCCACCCTCCAACCGTCAGTATAGAGACCCAGCAACAGCCAATATAGAGCACCCTACCAACAAAATTAGTATGCAGCACTGTACTTGGAAACAGTTATTATAGAGCACCTTACCCAACAACAGTTACTCTAGAGAACTCTACTCAAAAGCAGTCACTATAAATCACTCTACCTAACAACTGTCACCTATAGAGCACTCTACAGAAAAACATTCTCTACGGGGCACTCTATGCAACAACAGCCACTATGAAGTCTCTACCCAACAACAGTCACTTTTAGAGCACTGTACCAAACAACAGCCATCACAGAGCACCCGACCCCACAACAGTCATTATAAAGCACCTATAGGAAAACAATCACTATGGAGCACCCTGCCAAGCAACAGTCACTATAGAGCATGTCCACAACATCAGTCACTATAGACCACTGTACCCAGCAACAGTTAGTATAGAGCTCCCCACTCACAACAGCCACTAGAGAGCACTCTTCCCAGCAGCAGTCACTATAGAGCACCTAACCAAAAACAGTCACTATAGAGTATCCTAACCAACAAGAGTAAGTATAGAAGACCCTACCCAACAACAGTCAGTATAGAGCCCCCTAACAAGCAAATGTAACTATAGAACACCCTATGCAGCAACAGTCACTATAGAGCACTCTACCCAATATCAGTCATTATAGAGTACTCTACCCAGCTACAGTCACTATAGAGCACCATACACAACAGTCAGTAGAGAGTACAGCACCAAACAACAGTTACTTTAGAGCACCGTACACAAAAACCGTCACTATAGAGCACATACCGCAAAACAGTCAGTATAAAGCAACTACCCTACAACAGTCACTATAGAGCACCCTACCCAACAAGAGTCACTATAGTGCACTCTACCCAACAACAGTCACTATTAGAGCACCTTACCGAAGAACAGTCACTATATTGCACATGACACAACAACACTCACTCAAGAGCACCTATGCAACAAAAGTCACTATAGGGCACATACCCAACAATAGTCAGTATAGAGCACCCTACCCAACAACAATCACCATGGAGCACTTAACCCAACAACAGACGCACAGGCACACAACATCAAAGAGATATTTTGTTGTGCAGACACTTCACACAGGCACCCCACTCACCACAAACACACACAGCACAGTGAACACACCTCACAAAGACACACACTACAGATGACACACACATTTCACAGTGAACACACATCACACAGACAGACCGCACTCAATACAAATACTTAACACACACAATCCATATAACACACACATCACAAAGAAACAAAACTCACCACACACACATTCTCTGGTGCACATACCTCACACAGACACATCACGCAGTCCCAGAACTCCACACGTAATCCACAGTGCAAACACCTCAGACACACACCACTCATTACACAGAAACTTCGCAGCACACACCTCACAGTGACACACAGCTCGAACCACACAAATTTAGCACACACACACCACATTGCAAACACATCACACAGAGACACACCAATCACCTCACTCCCTATACAAAATGCAGACAACTCACTCTGTCACACATCACTCACCACACATACACCCTCCACGGTGCACACATTTTACACAAACACACAAGATTCACCACACACACTCCACAGTGCACAAACCTCACACAGACATACAGCACCCACCACACACACACACTGCACAGTTGAAAAACCTCACAGAGACACAATACACTCACCACGGATATTCCACAGTGCACACATCTCACAGAGACACACACCACTCACTACACAGATGCACTCCACAGTGCACACACCTTTCAGAGGCATGCACCTATAAGCACACACACTACACAATGCACACACCTCACAAGACACACACCACTCACACACACTCCAGAGTCCAGACACCAAAAACAGACACACACAACTCACCACACACATTGCAAACTCAAACTGCACTCTGCATACATCTCACACAGAAACACACCACTAATCACATGCATACTACACGGTGCACACACCTTTCACAGGCACACATCATTCACCACACACACACACTCTGCAGTGCAGACACCTCAAACATACACACCAGTCACCACACACACTCACCAAAAATACTGTACAGTGCACAGAACTTAAACAGACATGCACCACTCACACATTAAAGAGTGCACACAACTCACATAGACAAACTGACCACACACATAACACTTCACAGTGCACACATTTCAGGGAAACACTACTCACGACACACACATTTTAAAGTGAAGACACCCCAGACATACCCATCTGACCACACACACTATGCAGTAACCACACTTCTAACAGACACCCAATACTCACCACACACATATTCAGCAAAGCAGACACCTCACACAGGCCCACACCACTCACCAAAGTCACACTCCACAGTTCACACAACTCACACAGACACAATGCAGTCACCACAGACACACTTCATAGTGCACACAACTCACAAACGCGAAACTCATGACACTCACACTCCACACTGAAGAAACTTCATACATACACACGACTGACCACACACAGTACAATGTAAATACATTTCACGCAGACACACAAAACTCAACACACATACATTCCGCAGTTTATGCATTTTACACAGGCATGCTACTCACTACAAACCCACACTGCAAAGTGCACACACATCACAAAAACTCACACCACTAAACATACACAAACTACACAGTGCACACAGCTCACACAGACACACACCACTCACCAAACAATCCACTGTGCAGACACCAAACACAGAGATACCACTTACCACATATACTAGAGTGCACTCACCTCACACAGACAAACAACATCCATTTCACACATAATCCAAAGTGCAGACACTCCACACAGACACACACCACTCACCACACACACTCTGCACACACTCCACTGTCCATACACCTCAAAGAGATAGACACCACTTAATACACACTTCTCACACACCATTTAATATAAACACTTTACTCACACACTCCACATAGCACAAACCACACAGAGACACAAAACAACACACACACTCCACAATGCACACACCTCACACAGACACACACCACACACACTCCACAGTTCACAAACCTCACACGAAATCACACAACTCACTTCACACACAAGCTGAACAGTGCAAAAATCTTACACAGACACAAGTCACTCAACACACACACTCTTCACAGTGCACCCAGCTCACACAGGCACACACTACTCAAGACACACACTTTACAGTGAAGACACCTCAGACATATGACTGACCACACACTACACAGTAAACACACCGCACACAAACAAACAACATTCACCATACATATATTCCGCAGTGCATACACCTCACACAGGCCTACACTGCTCAACAACACACACTTACTGTTTATAAACCTCACACAGACACACAGAAGTCACCACAGACACACTCCATGGTTCACACACTTCACACACACACCACTCACGACACAAATGCTCCACGTGGAAGAAACCTCATACAGACACACGAATGACCACACACACTGTGCAGTAAATACGTTTCACAGAGACACACAACCCTCACCACAAAGACATTCTGCATTGCAGACACCTCAAAGAGGCACACCACTCACCACAAACACACAAAGCACAGTGAACACACCTCACAAAGTCACTATAGAGCACCCTACCAATAACAGTCACTAAAGAGCACTTCACACAACAGTCACTGTAGAGCACCTACCCAACAACAGTCACTATAAAACACCCTATGCAGTAACATACACTGTAGAGCACTGCACCCAAGAACAGTTACTATAGAGCAACCTAACCAAAAACAGACCCTATAGAGCACCTAGACAACCACAGTCAGTATAGAGCACCCCACCCAATAACAGTCACTATAGAAGACCTAACAAACAACAGTCACTATAGAGCATACTACTCAACAACAGTCGGTATAGAGAACCCCAACCAACAACAGTCTCTATAGAGCACCCTATCCAACAACAGTCAGTATAGAGAACCCTACCCACCCAGGAGTCACTACATAGCAATTTACCAAACAACAGTCACTATAAAGCACCCTACCCAAGAAAAGTCTCTAGAGAGCACCCTACCCAACAAGAGTCACTGTAGAGCACTCTATCCAACAACAGTCACCATAGAACACCGTACTCAAGAAGAGTCATTGTAGAACATCCTACCAAAAATCAATCACTACAGAGGACCCTACACTATTGTGTAGAATGCTCTACAGTGACAGTTGTTGAGTAGGGTGCTTTATAGTGACTGGTGCTGGGTAGAGTGCTCTATAGTGACTGTTGTTTCATAGGGGGCTTTATAGTGACTTTTTTTTAAGTAGGTGCTCTATAGTGACTGTTGCTGGGTAGCGTGCTCTATAGTGACTATTGCTGTGTGGTTGCTTTAGGGTCACTCTTGCTGGTTAGTGTGCTCTATAGTGACGGATGTTGGGTATATGCTCTATGATGATGGTTGCTTGGTATGGGGCTCTATAGTGAGTGTTGTTGGATAAGTGGTCTATAGGAACTGTTGTTGTTTGGGGTGCTCTATAATGACTGTGGATAATAAGACTGTTATTAATGTAAAGTGCTCTCTAGTGAAGGCTATTGGGTAGGTGCTTTATAGTGACTGTTGTTGGGTGAAGTGCTCTATAGTGACATTTGATCAGAAGGGAGCTCTATAGTGACTGTTGAGTAGAGTACTTCCTAATGCCTTTTTTGCGCAGCCGGTTGTGTAGTGACTGTTGTTAAACAGTGTGCTCCATAGTGACTGTTGTTGGGTATGGTGTTCTATAGAGATTGTTGTTGCGTAGAGTGCTCAATAGTGACAGTTTTAGGGTAGATCCTCTATAGTGATTACTGTTGGGTAGGTGCTCTGCAGTGATTGTTGTTGGGTAAGTTGCTCTATACTGACTCTTGCTGAGTAAAGGGCTCTATAGTGACTGTTGTTGGGTAGGTGCTCTATAGTGACTGTTGTTGTGTAGGTGCTCTATAGTGAAAGCTCTTGAGTAGGGGCTTTATAGTGTCTGTTGTAGGGCAGGTGTATTTTACTGACTGTTTTTGGCAGGGTGCTTTATAATGACTGTTGTGGAGTAGGGTGCTGCATATTGACTGTTGTTGAGTAGGGTGCTGTATATTCACTGTTGTTAAGTAGGGGGCTCTATAGTGACTTTTGTGGACTGGAGTGCCCTATAGTGATTGTTGTTGAGTAGAGTGCTTCCTAGTGACTGGTTTTGTATAGCGTGTTCTATACTGACTGTTGTTGAATAGTGCGCTCCATACTGACTGTTGTTGGGTATGGTGTTCTATAGTGATTGTTGTAGGGTAGAGTGCTCAATAGAAACATTTTGGGGTAGATTCTGTATAGTAATTGTTCTTGGGGAGGTACTCTATAGTTACTGTTGTTAGGTAGGTTGCTCTATAGAAATTCTTGTTGAAAACAGGGCTCTATAGTGACTGTTGTTGGGTAGGTGTGCTATAGTGACTGTTGGTGGTTTGGTGCTCTATGGTGCCAGTTGTTGAGTAGGTGGCCTATAGTGTCTGTTGTTGGGCAGGTGTTTTGTAGTGACTGTTTTTAGGTAGTTTGCAATTTAGTTGCTGTTAGCAGGGTGCTCAATACTGACTGTTGTTGAGTAGGGTGCTGTATATTGACTGTTGTTGGGTAGGGTGCTCTATAATGACTGTTGTGGAGTGGAGTTCTTTATAGTGACTGTTGTTGGGTAGGGTGCTTTATATTGACTGTTGTTGCCTAGAGTTCAATATAGTGACTCTTCTTGGGTAAGGTGTTCTATGGTGACTATTGTTGGGTAGAGTACTCAATATGGACTCTTTTTGGGTATAGTGCTCTGTAGTAACTGTTGTTAGGTAGAGGGCTCTAAATTGACTGTTATTGTATAGGTGATCCATAGTGACTGTTGTTGGGTAGAATGCTCTATACTGACTGTTGCTTCATATGGTGTTTTATAGTGACTGTTTTTGGGTAGAGTGTTCTATAATGACTGTTGCAGCATAAGGTGTTCTATACTGACTATTCCATGGTAGAGTGTTACATAGTGACTGTTGGGTAGGGTGCTCAATTGTGACTGTTGTTAATTAGGGTGCTCTATAGTGACTATTGTTTAATAAGTGCACTTTAGTGACAGTTGCTGCGTTGGGTGCTCTACAGTGATTGTTTTTGGGTTTGTTGCTCTATAGTGACGGTTGCTTGGTTTTGGTTCCATAGTGACTGTTGTGCAGAGTGTTCTATAGTGACTGTTCTTGGGTAGAATACTCTATAGTGACTGTTTTTAGAAAGGGTGTTTTATAGTGACTTGTTGGATGCAGTGCTCTATAAGTGACTATTGTTGGGTGGAGTGGTCAATAGTGACTGTTATGGTTTAGAGTGCTCTATAATAACTGTTGCTGAATAGGTGCTTTTTAGTGTCTGTTGTTGGGTACAGTGCTTTATAGTGTTTGTTGCTGGGTAGTTGCTTTATACTATCCTACTCAACCAAACTCACTGCAGAGTGCCAACCCAACAACAGTCACTGTAGAGCCCTCTACCAAACAACAGTCACTTATACAGCACTGAACCCAACAACAGTCACCATAGTGCACCATACCCAAGAACAGACTTTATAGAGCATTCTACTGCACAAAAGACACTCTAACAAACCTAACCAACAACAGTCAGTATAAAGCACCCCACCCACCAACAGTCACTATAGACTACCTACCCAACAACAGTTACTATAGGGCACCCTACCCAGCAATAATTACTATACAGCACCTACCCAAATACAGTCACTATAGAGCACCCTACACAGCAAGAGTCAATATAGAGCAAATAACCAACAACAGTCACTATAGAGAACCCTACCCAGCAACAGTCACTATAGAGCACTTTACCCAGACACAGTAACTAGAGAGAACCCCACCCAACAACAGTGTGTATAAAGCACGCTACACAGCATCAGTCACTATAGAGCACCTTATCAATAAGAGTCAGTATAGAGCACTCTCACAGAAACAGTCATTATAGAGGACCATACCCAACAACAGTCTTTATAAAGAACCCTACCAAACAAAGGTAAATAAAAAGCACTCCACCAAACAACAGTCACCTATAGAGCACTGAACCCAAGAACAGTCACTATAAAGAAACCTACCAATAGCAGTCACTATAGAGTACACTACACGACAACAGTCATTGTAGATCATGTATGCAACACAAGAAACTATAAAGAAACAACCCAACAACAGTCAGAATAAAGCACCCTACCCAACAACAGTCAGTATAAAGTACCTACCTTACAACAGTCACTATAGAGCACCACACCCACCAACAGTCACTATAGAGTTCCTACACAGCACCATCAGTTTAGGGCACCCCACCAACAACAGTCGCTATTCAGCACCTATTAAAAAACAGTCACAATAGAGCAACTTACCCAACAACTGTAAGTATAGAGCACAAACCCAACAACACTGACAATAGAGAACCCTACACAGCAGAGTCACTATAGAGCACTTACACAACAACAGTCAGTATAGAGCACTTTATTTAGCAACAGTCACTATAGAACACCTCACCCAACAACAGTCACTACAAAGCACCCTACACAGAATCAGTCATTATATTGCACCTACCCAACAATAGTCACAATAGAGCACCTGATACACAAAAGTCACTCTAAAGAACATACCCAAGAAAAATGACTATAGAGCACTCTAACCAACAACAGTCACTATAGAACCCTCTGTACAATAGTCACTGTGAAACACTCCACCCAACATCACCTATAGAGCCCTCTACCCAACAACAGTCTCCATCGAGCACTGCACACAACAACACTCACTACAGGGCACTGTACCAAGCAGCAGTCACTACTGAGCACCCTACCTAACAACAGTCACTATTATAGCAATTTATCAAACAACACTCACTACAGTGAACTCCCTACAACAACACTCAGTATAGTGCACCATACCCAAAAACAGACTTAATAAATCGTTCTACCTAACAACAGTCACTATAGAGTACCTACTGAACAACAGTCACAATAGAGCACCCTAACAAGCAACACTTATTATAGAGCACTATACCCAACAACAGTCACTACAGGGCACCCTACCCAACAACAGTCACTGTAGAACACCTACCCAACAGTAGTCACTATAAAGCCCTCTAGAAAAAAAGTCACTATAGAGCACTCTACCAAACAACAGTCCCTGTAGAGCACCCTACCCAAGAACAGTCATTTTAAAGAACTCCACCCAACAACACTCACTCAGGAGCAATCTACCAAACAGCAGTCACTATCTAGAGCACTCTACCAGCAACAGTAACTATAGAGAACTCGACACAACAACAGTCACTATAGTGCATTGTACCCTACAGCAGACTCTATATTCTACCGAACAACAGTAAGTATAGTGCACCTACCCAACAACAGTCACTATAAATCACCCCACCTAACAACACTCACTATTCAGTATCTACCCAAAATTAGTATAGAACACCCTACCCAATAACAGTCACTATTGTGCAAGCCACCCAACACATTCAGTGTAGAGCACCATACCCTGCAACAGTTATTATGGAGCACCCTACCTAGCTACAGTCACTATAGAGCACCCCACCCAGGAACAGTCACTACGGAGCACCTATCCAACAATAGTCACCAAGGAGCATTATACCCAGCAATAGTCACTGTAGGACACCATAGCCAAAAACACTCAATATACAGCACCCTACCAAAATACAGTCACTACAGAGCACCCCACATAACAACAGTTAATATAGAGCACCTACCCAACATTAGTCACCAAAGACCACATTACCCAGCATCAGTTACTGTAGAGCACCATACCCAGTAACTGTCACTATGAGGCACTCTACACAACAATGGTCACTACACAGAACCTTACTCTGCAGCACTCAGTATAGAGCACCTACCCAACAACCGTCAATTTAGAAAAATCACCAGCAACACTCACTATACAGCACCTACACAAAAACAGTCAATATAGAGCACCCTACCCAGTAACAATCACTATAGGAGACCTATCCATAAACATTCATTATAGAGCACTCTATAGATCAACAATGAGCATACAGCATCGTAACCAACAGCAATCACTATAGAGAACCACCCCAACAACAGTCACTATAGAGAACCTACCCATCAACAGTCAATATAGAGCACCTAACCAAAAACTTTCACTATACAGCTCTCTACAGATAAACAGTCACTATACAGCACCATAACCAAAAAGAGTCACTATAGAGCACCTCCCCAACAACAGTCACTATAGAGCAGTTACCAAAAAGCAGTAAGTATAGAGCACCTACTCAACAACAGTCACTATAGAGCACCCCACCCAACAACAGTCACCATAGAGAATCTTCCCAACTGCAGTCATTATAGAGCATCCTACCCAGCAACAGACACTATAGAGCACCTACACAACATCAGTCACTAGAGAGCACTCTACACAGCAACAGTCAATATAGAGAACCCAACACAACATCAATCATCTATAGATCACTCTACCCAACCACAGAAATTATAGAGCATGCTATCCAACAACAGTCATTATAGGGCACTCTATAGAACAATAGCCACTATAATGAAATCCACCCAACAAGTCAAGTATAAGGCACTCTGCCCAAGAACAGTTTCTATAGAGCACCCCAAGAAACAACAGTCACTATAGAGCACCCTACTCAACATCAGTCATTGTAGAGCGCCTACCCAACACCAGTCAGTGTAGACTCTTCTACCCAACAACAACTACAGAGCACTTTACCCAAAAATACTCACTATACAGAACCCTATGCAAAAACAATCACTATATAGCACTCCATCCAACAACAAGCACAGTATCACACACTAACCAGCAACAGTTATTATAGAGCATCCTAATCAACAACAGTAAATATAGAGCACCTACCCAACAACAGTCATTATAGAGCACCTACCCAACGATAGTCAGTACAGGGCACGTACCCAAAAACAGTCACTGTAGAGCACCCTACTCAGCAACAGTCATTATAGAGCACTCTACCAAACAACCGTCATTATACAGCACCCTACGCAGCAAGAGTCACTATGCAGCACCTACAGAACAACTGATAATTTACAGCACCCCACCAACAAAAGTAACTATGCAGCACCTACCCAAAAACAGTCACTCTAGATTTTTCTACCAAACAACAGTCATTATAGATTATGTACCCAGCAACAGTCACTATAGAGCATGCTACTCAGCAACAGTAAATATAGAGCACTTTACCCAGTGATGATCGCTATAGAGAACCCCACTCAACAACAGTCACCATAGAGCAACTCATCCAAAATCATTCGCTATAGAGCAGCCTACCAACAAGTGACACTATAGAGCACTCTAGGAAGCAACAGTCATTATAGAGCACCATACTCAACAAAAGTTACTATAGAGCACTCTACACAACAACAGTCAGTGTAACGCACTCCACCCAACCACAGTCACATATAGAGCACTCCAAACAACCACAGTCACTGAGCATTCACCCAAGAGTCAGTATAGAGCACTACCCAAAAACAGTCATATTAGTGCACCTTAACAAGCCATAACCACTATAGAGAACATACCCATCATCAGTCACTATAGAACACTCTATCCAGAAACCGTCACTATAAAACACCCAAACGACAACAGTCACGGTAGATCCCCCTACAAAACAACAGTCACTATAAAGCATCTAACCAACAGCAGTCACTATAAAGCTTCTACAAAACAACAGTCACTATAGAGCACTCAACTCAATAACAGTAACTATAGAGCACCATACCCAAAATCACTCACTATGAGCACCCTACTCAACAACAGTAACTACAGTTCAACTATGCAACAACAGTCAGTATAGAACCCATTACCCAACAGCAGTCATTACGCAGCACTCTACCAAAGAGTCACTGTAGAGCACTCTACACAAAATCAGTCACTATAAAGAACACTACCCGATAACAATCACCTCTGAAGCCCTCTACAGAGCAGCAGTCAGTATAGTGCACTCTACATAACAACGGTTAGTATAGAGCACCGTACTCAACAACAGTCACTATAAGAACCCTACAAAGCGACAGTTACTATAAAGCAACTACCAAAAATTAGTCACTGTAGAGAACCTACCATATAACAGTCACTATAGAGCACCATACCTAATAAGAGTCATTATGGAACACCTACCCAACAACAGTAAATATACAGTACTCTACACAGCAACAGTCACTATACAGCACACGACCAACAACAGTTACTATAGAGCAACCTACCAAGCAATAGTCACTATAAAGCACCCTACCCAACAACAGTCACTATATAGCACCATAAAAAACACAGTCACTATAGAGCACTTACCCAGAAACTGTATCTATAGAGCACCTACTAAAGAACAGTCACTATAAAGAACCCTACGTAACAACAGTAATTGTGGATCACCTACACAACAACAGTCACTATAGAGCACCCAACCCAAAACGGTCACTATAGAGCTCTGTACCCATCAACAGTCAGAAAAGAGCCCTCTACCCAACAACAGTCATTGTATAGCTCTCCAAACCCCACCATTCTGTATAGAGCAATCCACCCAAAAACAGTCACTATGGAGAAGACTATACAACAACAGTCACTGTAGAGCACCTACACAACAGACAGTATAGAGCACCCACACAACAAACTATTGAGCACCATACCAAACAACAGTCACTATAGAGCACTTTTCCAAATTACCGTCATTATAGAGCACCCTATCAGCAACAGTCACTATAGAGACTCTTACCCAACTAAAGTCACTATAGAGCACCAACACAAGAACATTCACTATAGAGCACCCTACCCAAAAAAGGCCCTATAAAGAACCTACCCAGCAACAGTCAGTATAGATCATCCTAACCAATAACAGCCACTGTAGAGCACTCTACACAATAGTCACTATAGAGCACTCCACCCAATAAGAGTCAACTTCAGAGCGCTCTACCCAACTACCATCACTATAGAGCACCCCACTCAAAATCAGTCACGATAGAGCACCCTACCCTATAACGGTTACTGCAGAATGCCCTCCCGAACAACAGTCAGTAAAGAGCACCTACTCCACAACAGTCACTATGGAGCCTTCTACACAACAACAGTTACTGTAGAGCACTCTTGTCAGCAACAGTCATTATTGAGCACTATACCTAACGGTCATTATAGAGTATCTCACCCATCAACAGTCACTATAGAGCACTTAAACAACAGTCACTATAAATCACCTACCCAGAAATAGTTCCTAAAAGGCACCATAACCAATAACAGTCACTCTATAGCACTCTATTCAGCAGTAGTCAAAATAGAGCACTCTACACGACAGTCACTATAGAGCACCAAAGTATCCACAGTCAGTATACATCACCATACCCAGCAACAGTCACTAAAGAGCACCTACCCAACAAGAATCACTATAGAGCACTCTAAACTACAACAGTCACTACAGAGAACACCACCAAACAACAGTCACTATAGAGCACCCTAACCAGCAGCAGTCACTAAAGAACCCCTACCCAACAACAGCCACTCTAGAGAATTTTACCCAGCAACAGTCAGTATAGAGGACCCTACCCAACAACAGTCACTATAGAGCACCCTACCAAGCAACAGTAATAATAAAGCACAACACTCAGTAACAGTCACTATAGAGCATCCTACCCAACATCATTCACTGTAGATCACCCTACCATGTAAGAATCACTATAGGGCACCCTACACATCAGTCACTATGGAGAACTACACCAAACAACAGTCACTATAAAGTACACAACCCAA
>CM052665.1:21826241-21858775 GCA_028533165.1 Leontopithecus rosalia
AATCTGTACCTACAGAGCACCCTACCCACCAAGAGTCACATTAGACTACCTACAAAAAACATTTATAATAGAGAATTCTACCCAACTACTGTCACTGTGGAGCCCTCTATTCAACTACATTAAATATTCAACATCCTACTGAGCAACAGTCAGTATAGAGCTCTGTATCCAACAAATGTCACTATAGAGTACTCTAGCAAACAACAATTACCATACAACACTCCACCCAAAAACAGTTACTATACATCATTATACCCAGCAACAGTCACTATAGCGCACCCAACCCAACAACAGTCAGTATAGCACCTTCTAACCAACAACAGTAACTAGAGAGAAACCTACTCAGCAACAGTCACTAAAGCGCAATCTACCCAAAAACATTCAATATAGAGCACCCTACCAAACAGCAGTCACGATAAACAATCTACCCAACAATAGTCACTATAGAGCACTCTAAGCAAAAGACGTCACTATAGTGTAGTCTACATAATAGTCCAAATAAAACACTCCACCCAGAACAGTCAGTGTAGAGCACCACATACACCAACAGTCACTATACAAAAATTACCAAGAGCAGTCACTTTAGAGCACTCTAACCAGCGATAGTTTCCATGGAGCACCCTACACAACAACAGCCACTATAGTTCACCTTACCAAAAACAGTCACTACAGAGCACTCTACAAAATAACAGTCACTATGAACGTCATACCCAACAACCGTCACTATAAAAGACCTTACAGAACAACAGTCACTATAGAGAACTCCAACCAACAGCCATCAGCTATAGAGCACTCTACTGAAGAAGAGTTACTGTAGAACACTCTACCCAACAGCAGTCACTATAGAGCAACTCACCAAAAACAGTCTCTATAGGGCACTTACACAACAATGGTCACTATAGACCATCCTACCCAGCAACAGTCTTTTGATATCATGTACCCAACTGCAGTCACAATAGAGCATCATACCCAGCAACGTTCACTATAGAGCAGTCTAGAAAATATCAGTCACTATTGCTCACCCTACCCAGCAACAGTCAGTATAGAAAACCCTATGCAACAACAGTCAGTACAAAGCAATCCACCCAAAAATGTCAGTATAGTACACCCTACCATTCAACAGCCACTGTATAGCCCTCTGCCCAACATCAGTCACTATACAACACCCACCCAAGAAAAGTCACAACTAAGCATGGAACACAAGCAACAGTCACTACAGAGAACCCTACACAACAACAGTCACTGTAGAGCACCTACCCAACAACAGTCACTATAAAGCACCATACTCAACAACAGTCAGAATGAAGTACCTACCAACAATGCTCACAATAGAGCACCCTACTAAGCAACACTCATTACAGTGCATGCTACCCAACAACAGTCACTAGAGACCACACCACCAGAAACACTCACTATAGAGGACTCTACCCAACAACAATCACTATAGATCACTTAACAACAACAGTCACTATAGAGCACCCCACCAAAAAACAGTCACTATAAAGTACCTTTCAAACAAAAGTCACTATAGAGCACTCTACCCAGCAACATTTAGTATAGAGCACACCACACAACAACTATCACTATAAAGCACCCTACCGAGCAGCAGTCACTATAGAGTACATTATCTATCAAGAGGCACTGTAGAACACACTAACCAACAAGACTCACTAAAGGGCAACCTACTGAACAACAGACACTATGGAGCACCTACCCAAAAACAATCCCTATAAGCACCCCACCCAACAACGTTCACGATAGGGCATGTACACAGCAAAATTCACTATAGAACATCTTACCCAGCAACAGTCACTGTTGAGCACCCTACCCAGCAAAAGTCACTATAGAGCACTCCATGCAACAACAGTCACTATAGAGTAACCTACACAACAAAAGTCACTATAGAGCACCTACCAAACAACAGTTACTATAAAGCATCCTACCCAACAACAGTGACTATAAAGCGCCCTACCCAAACTCAGTCAGTATAGAACACCTTTCCAAAAGCAGTCACTAAAGAGCCCTCTACCAAGCATCAGTCACTGTAAATCACTCTACTCAGCAATAGTCACTATAAAACACCCTGTGTAAGAAGAGTAACCTTAGAGCACTCTACCAAGAAGTCACAATAGAGCACCCTACCCAACAATAGTCACTATAGAACACCCCATCAAAAAACAGTCTCTATAAAGTGCCTACTCAACAACAGTCACTATAGAGCACTGTACACAGCAACAATCAGAATGGAGCATGCTGCATAGCAAAAGTCAGTATACAGCATTCCACTTAACAACAGTTACTATAGAACACCCTACCAATAACAGTCAATATAGAGGAACCTATGAAACAATAATAGCCATCTAGAGCACTCTATCCAACAACAATCACTATAGAGCACCTTAGCCAGCAACAGTCTCTATAGAGCAACATACCAAACAACAATCTCTATGGAGCACCAACATAATCACACTCACAATCTAGAGCATTCTACCCAACAACAGTCACTATAGAGCACCCTAGCAAAAAACAGTCACTATAGAGCCATCTACAAACAACAGTCACTACAGAGCATCCTACTCAACAGCTCTTATTGAAGATCACCAACCTGAAAACTGTCACTGTAGATTTCTGTGTGCAACAAGAGACACTATAGAGCACCCTACCTAATGACAGTCAATATCTAGAGCACTCTACCCAACAAGAGTCATAATAGAGCACTCCACTGAATAATAGTCACTTTAGAGCACCCTTTTGGACAACAGTCAGTATAGAGCACCTACACAACAAGAGTCTCTATTTAGAGCATTCCTCCCAACCAAAGTTTCTATAGAGTACATACAAAAAAACAGTTACTATAGAGCACTCTACACTACAACAGTCACTATAGAGCACCGTATGCAAGAACCATCACCATAGAGCACAGGTCCTGACAAGAGTCACTATAGACCACCTACCCAACAGCAGTCACTATAGAGTACCATACCCAATCGTCACTATAGAGCACCCTACAAAAAACAATCACTATAGAACACCTACATAACAGCCTTCATTATCTAGAGCAAGCTAACTACAAAGAGTCTCTCTAGAGAACCCCATTAACTAACAGTTAGTATTTAGCAACCCACACAACAAAAGACAGTATAGAACACTCAACACAAAAACAATCACTATAGAGTACTTTACCCAACAATAGTTTGTATAGAGTACCTACCCAACAACAGTAACTATAGAGTACTCTACCCAAAAATCACTATAGAACACCGTTCCCAACAACAGTTACATTAGAGTACATTATTCACCAAGAGTAACTATAGAGCACCTACACAACAATAGTCACTATATAGCGCCGTAGCAAAGAACAGTCATTAGAGAGCACTGTACCCATGAACAGTCACTATAGAGCACCCTACCATACAACAGTGACTGTAGAGCCATCTACCCAACAACAGTCACTGTAGAGCACCAACATAACAACAGTCACTATACAGCAACCTACCAAGCAAGAGTCACTATAAACCACCTACCCAAGAAATGTCACTATAAAGTACTCTACCAAGCAGCAGTCACCATAGAGCACTGTACTCAACAATCACTATAGAGTACCCTACACTCTAAGAGTCAGTAGAGAGCACACTAAAAACAAGGGTCACTAATAAGCCCTCTACCAAGCAGCAGTCATTATAAAAAACTGTACACAACAGTCACTCTAAACAACCCTACCAAACAACAGTCACTATGAAGCATCCCACCCAACAACAGTCACTGTACAGTACCTACCCAACCACAGTCACTATAGAGCACCCTACACAGGAACAGTCACTAGGGAGTACCTACCAAAGAACAGTCACTATAAAGTACTCTACCCAGCAACAGACATTGTAGAGCATGATACTGAACAACAGTCACTATTCAGCACCCTACCAAACAACAGTCACTGTAGAGCCCTCTATACAGCAACAGTCAGTTTAGAGCACTCTCTACAACAACAGTTACTATAGAGCATTCTACTAAAGAGCAGTAAGTATACAGCACACCACCCCACATCAGGCATTATAACGCACCCTACTCAACAATAGTCACTGCACAGTACCTTAACAGTAACAGTCATTGTTTAGCTTTTCACCAAACAACAGTCACTATAGAGCACTCTATCCAACAACAGTCAATATAGAGCATTTTACCCAACAACAGCTACTATCTATGCCTCTGTAACCAATAATAGTAACTATAGAGCACCCCACCAATAAATAGTCAATGAAAAGCACAGGACCAAAGAACAGTCAGTATAGAGTACCTACCCAACAACAGTTACTATTTAGAGCACTTTACTCAACTAAAATAACTCTAGAGCACCTACCCAAAAACAGTTAGTATAGAGTACTATACGTAACAACAGTCACTATAAAACAATGTATCTTATAACAGTCATTATATAGCACCATGCCCAACAACAGTAATTATAAAGCCCTGTACCCAAGAACAGCCACTATAGATTACCTAGCCAACAACAGTCACTACAGGGCACCCTACACAAGAGCAGTCATTATAAAGCGACCTACCCAACAACAGTCACAATAGAGCAGCAAACCAACAACAGTCACTTCAGAGCACTCTAGCAAGCAACAGTCACAAAACAGCATGACACTCAAAAACGGTCACCATAGAGCATTCTATGCAGCAACAGTCAGTATAGAGCACTCTACCAAGCAACAGTCACTATAGAGCACTCTACATAGCAACAGTTACTATAGAGTACACTACCAAAAACAGTCATTATAGATCACGCTACCTAAAAGCAGTCAGTACAGAGCACCTAACCAAAAACTGTCTGCATAGAGCACCTACCTGACAACAGTCAGTATAGAGCATTCTGCCCAACAAAAGTTACTATAGAGCAGCATATTCTATGACAGTCACTATGAGCACCCTTCCCAAAACAGCCACTATGCAGCACCTTTTCAACAACCGTCACTATAAAAAACCCTACCAAACAACAGTCACTATGGAGCACTCCACCCGAGAACAGTCACTGTAGAGCACTTTACCCAAAAACAGGCAGTGTAGAGCACCTAAACAACAACAATCACTATAAATCACCTACACAACAATAGTGACTATAGAGCATTCTTGCCATTAACAGTCACTGTAGAACACCTACCCAACAAAAGTCACTATAGAGCACCCTCACCAGCAACAGTCACTATAGAGAACCTATTCAACAGCAATGACAATAGAGCAGTCTACAGAACAACAGTCTCTATAGATCACTGTATGCAACAACAGTCACTATTGAGCACTATATCCAACAACAATTACTATAGATTACCTCATCCACAAGCAGTCACTATGAGAACCCTACACAACAGTCACTATAGAGCACTCTACACTACAGAAAATAGTATAGAATACCGCATCCAAAAACAGTCACTATAAGCACCCTGCACAAAAGTCACTATAGAGCACCTACAAAACAGCAGTCAGTGTAGAGCACCTACCCAACTACATTCACTATATAGCATCCTACCTAGCAAGAGTCACTACTGAGGCCCTACTCAAAAACGATCACAATAGTGTTCACTACACAAAAACAGTCACTATACAGTACACCTCCCAACAACAGTCACTATAGAGTACCCTAAATGGTAACAGTCACTATAAAGCACCCTACCCAACCACAGTCACTATAGAGAACCATACCAAAAACAGTCAGTATAGAGAATCCTACCAAAAAACAGTCAATATAGAAAACCTACCAAACAGCAGTTACTATAGAGCATGCTACCCCAAATCAGTCACTCTAAATAGCCTACCCAAAAACAGTCACTATAGAGCACTCTAACCAACAACATTCACTATAGAGCACTCTGCACAAGAGTCACTGTGAATCACTCAACCCAACAGTCACCTAAAAAGCACTCTACAACAGTCACTCTCGAGCATGTCACCCAACAACAGTCACTATACAGCACCCTACTTAACTATAGTCACTATAGAGCACCTTCCCAACAGCAGTCACTATAGAGACCTTTCCAAAAAATCAGTCACTATAGAGCACCTTACCCAAAACTGTCACTATAGAGCACCCTGCACAACAACAGTTACTATGGAGCACTCTACCTCCAACAGTCACTATAGTGCACCCTACCAAAAAACAGTCACTACCTAGAGCACTCTACTGAAAAAGTCATTATAGAGAACTCCACCCAACAACAGTCACTATAGTGCACCATTCCCAAGAAAAGAATTTATATAGCATTTTATTGAACAGTCAGTATAGAGTACCTATTCAACAACTGTCACTATAAAGTACCCAACCCAAAAACATTCACTATAGAGAACCTCCCCAACAACAATCAATATAGAACTTCTACCCAGCAACCTTTAGTATAATGCCCGCCACCCAACAACATTCAGTATAAAGCACCCTACCAAGCAACAGTCACAATAGAGCACCCTACCCTGCCACAGTCACTATAGAGCACTCTTCCCAACAACAGTCACTATAGAGCACCTATACAAACAGCAGTTTGTCAGTTTAGAGCACCCCACAAACAGCAGTCACTATACAGCAGCAACCCAAAAATCGTCACTACAGGGCACTTACCAAACAACAGTCAGTATAGAGCACCCGACCCAACAAAAATTACTATGGAGCACTCTGCCCAACAACAGTAACTATACAGAACTCCACCGATTAACAATCATTTATACAGCACTCCACCCAACAACAGTCAGTATAGTGCACTCTAATCAACAACAGTTACTATACACCACAATATCTAACTGCAGTCACTCTGAGCACCCTACCAAACAACAGTCATTACAAAGCACCTACCTAAAACAGTCACTGTAGAAAACCTCCCCAAAAAACTTCACTATTGTTCACCCTACACAGCAGCAGTCACCAAAGAGCACCTCCCCAAGAACCGTCACTAGAGGGTAATCTACCCAGCAACAGTCACTACAGAACACCCTACTAACAACAGTCACTGGAGAGCACCCTATGCAACAACAGTCACTATAGAGGATACTACAAACATGAGTCATTATAGAGAACACTACCCAGCAACTGTCATAACAGAGGTCGGTACCAAAAACAGTCACTATAAAGAACCTACCTTACAACAGTGGCTAAAAGCACCCCACCAAACAACAGTCACCTATAGAGCACTCTACCCAACAACAGTCACTAAAAAGCACCCTACCCAACCACAGTCATTATAGAGAACCCAAGCCACAACATTCAGTAGAAAGCACCTACCCAACATCACTCAATATATAGCACCCTAACCATCAAAAGTCACTATAGATTATCTCTCCCAGCAACAGTCCCTATAGTGCACACTACCAAAAACAGTCACTATAGAGCATTTAACCCAGCAACAGTCACCATAGATTATTTTACCTGACAACAGTTACTATAGAGCACCCCATAAACCACAGTGACTATAGAGCACCCTATGCAGCAATAGTCACTATAGATCTCCTACACAACTCTAACAATAGAGCACCCTACCCAACAACAGTCACTATAAAGCACACTACCCAATAATAATCACTATACAGCACCGTACAAACAACAGTCACTATAGAGAATCCCACCCAGCAACAGTCAGTATAGAGCAACTTCCCAAAAACCCCCAGTATAGATCACCCTACCCAGCAAAAGTCAACATAGATTACCCTTTCCAGTAATATTTTCTATAGAGCACAGTGCAAACAACAGTCACTTTAGAGCATTCTACCCAGCAACAGTCACCTTAGAGCACCTACCAAACAACTGTCACTATATATCAGCTCCCAAACACCAGTCACTATAAAGCACTCCACCCAAAATCAGTCACTATAGAGCACCCAAACCAACAAATGTTACAGTAGAGTACCCTACATAACAACCGTCAACATTCAGCACCTATTTCACAACATTCACTTTAGAAACCTCTACCCAAGGAGAGTCAGTGTAGAGCATTCTCGTCAACAACAGTCACTATAGAACACGCTACCAAAAACCAGTAACTATATAGCTCCCTACACAGAAACAGTCACTATAGAGCACTCTACACAGCAGCAGTCACTACAGAGTATTTTAGACATCAATAGTCGGTGTACAGAACCTAATCAACAATAGTCACTATGGAGCACCCCACTGAAAAACGGTTACAATAAAGCACCTGCCCAAAAACAGTCACAAAAGAGCACCATAGCCAGCAACTGTCACTGAAGAGCACCCTACCCAAAAATAGTCACTATAGAGCATCCTACGCAGGAACAGTTATTATAAAGCACCTACAAAAAACCGTCAGTTTAGAGAAAGCAACCAACAACAGTCACTATACAGCACCTACACGAAAACGCTCACAATAGGACACTGTACCCAGTAACAGTAACTGTGCAGCACTTACGCAATAACAGTCACTATAGAGCACTCTTGCCAGAAACATTCATTAAAAAGTACATACCCAACAACACTCACTATAGAGTAATTTACATATCAACAGTCACAATAGAGCACCCTACACAGCAATAGTCACAATAAAGCGCCGTACACAGCAACAGTCAGTATAGAGCACTCTACCCAACATCTGTCACTAGAAATCACCCTACTCAGCAACAAACACTATAGAGAACCCAGGGCAACAAGAGTCACATTAAAGAACTCCACCCAACAACAATCACTCTGGAGTACACTACCAAACAACACTCACTATAAATCATGTATCCAACAACAGTCACTATAACGCCCGCTCCAAAACAGTAACTATAGAGAACCCTACACAACAATAGACATTATAGAGCACCTACAAAAAAACAGTCAGTATAGAGCACCCTACACAACCACAGTAACTATAGACAACCTACACAACAGTCACTATATTGCAGCATACCCAACAATTGTCACAATATAGCACCTACTCAACAGTCAGTATAGAGCATTATACAATACAACAGTCACTATAGAGTACCCTACAAAACAACAGTCACTATAGAGCAACCCACCAAACAACAGTCACTATGAAGTACATACCAAACAACACTCAATATAGAGCACTCTACTCAGCAACAGTCAGTATAGAGCAGCACACCCAGCAACATTCACTAGAGAGCACACTATCCAGCGACAGTCACTATAGAGCACTCTACCGAACAACAGTGACTACAGAGCACCCTACCTAAGAACAGTCACTATAGAGCATCCTGCCAAACAAAATTTACTATGGAGCACTCTATCCTACATGAGACACTATAGAGTATCCTTCCCTTCAAAAGTGAGTATCGAGCACCTACCCGAAAACGGTCACTGTAGAGCACTCCAGCCAACAACAGTCACCATTGAGCACCTGCCAAACAGTGTCACTAACGAGTACCCTACGCAGCAATTGTCATTGTAAATCACTCTACCGACTAACAGACTATGGAGCACAATATGCAGAAATAGTCACTATAGAGCACATACCCCAAAATTTTAAGGTTAGAGCACCCCACCAACAACAGTCACTATAGAGCACTGACACAAAAACAATCACTATAGGGTACTCTACCCAGCAACAGACAATATAGAACTTCTACCCAACCACAATCACCATGGCGGACCCTACCCAGCAACAGTCACTATAAAGCACTCTACCCAGCAAGAATTACTGTAGAAAACCCCACCCAAAAACAGTCAATATAGAACATTCTACCTAGGAAGAGTCACTATAAAGCACCATACAAACATGGGTCTGTGTAGATCACTCTACCCAGCAACAGTCATTATAGAGCACCATACACAACAGTCATTATAGAGAACCCTACTTAACAACAGTCACTGTTAATCACTCCAACATAAAACATTCACCTATAGAGCACTCTACCCCACTACAGCCACTATGGAACACTCTACACAACACAGCAACTTTAAATCTTCCACCCAACAACCATCACCTATAGAGCACTCTACCAGACAACAGTCATTATAGAACACTCCACTTAACAATAGTCACAACAGAGCACCTGCCCAACAACAGACACAATAGAGCACCATACCCAACAACAGTCACTAAAGAGCACTTAACTTATATCAGTTCCTACTGAGAACTCTATCCAGCAACAGTCACTAAAGATTAGCCTACACACAACCAGTATAGAGAACACTACCCAGCAATAATCACTGTAGAGCACCTAACCAAAGCAGTCATTATAGAGTACCCTACCCTACAACAGTAACCATACAGGACACTACCCAACAACAGTCACTATAGATCACCCTACCAAGCAATTGTGACTATAAAACACTCTATGCAGCAACAGTCAGTATAGAGCACTCTACCCTATATCCGTCACTACAGAGTACTCTACCCAGCCACAGTCATTATGGAATACTCTACACAATAACAGTCGGTACAGAGCACTGTACCAAAGAGCAGTCACTACAGAGCACCCTACCCAACAACAGTTATTATAGAGCATATACCCAAAGACAGTGACTCTAAAGCACCTACCCAACAACAGTCAATATAAACACCTTATGCAACAACAGTCAATATGCAGGACCTTCGCCAAAACAGTCACTGTAGAGCCTTCTACTTAGCAAAAGGCACTATGGGGCACTCTACCCAACAACCGTCACTATTAGAGAGCCTTACCCAAGAACAGTCACTATAGAGAACATGATCGAACAGCACTCAGTAAAGAGCACATACGCATCAACAGTCACTATAGTGCACCTAGCAAACAACAGTCAATATAGGGCACATACCCAACAGTAGTCACTATAGAGCACCCTACCCAACAACAGTCAGTTTACAGCACCATACCCAACAACAGTCACTATAGAGCAATTCACCCAACAACAAAAACACAGGCAAACAAAACAACACACACATTACGCAGTGCAGACACCTCACACAGGCACACAACTCACCACACCCACTGCACATTGTACACACCTCACAAAAACACACTCCACTGACCACACACAAAGTCCACAGTGTACACAACTTACAGAGACACACACCACTAACCACACAAACACACACAAATGGCACAGTACACAAACCTCACACAAACTCACACCACTCATCCTACACACACAACACAGTGCAAACACCTCACACGGACACACACCACTCAACAAACATACAATCCACAGTGCAGACACCAAACACAGACATAAGGCTTACCACAAACACTACACAGTGCATTCACTTCACACAGAAACACACCATGCACTGCACACAAAATCCACAGTGTACACACCTCACAGAGACAGACACCACTAACCACACACTCTCCACACACACTCTACTGTGCATCTCACACAGACACACACCACTTAATACACACACTTCACACAGAAACTCCACATAGCACAACACTCACACAGACACAAAACTCAACACACACACTCTCCACAGTGCACACACATCACACAGACACACGTCAATCATCACACACACTCCACAGTGCACACACCGCACACAAACACGCACTTTTTCCAGTGCACACACCTTAGACAGAGACACCTTATGCACTCTAATACACAAAACAGTATCCACAGTTAAGAGACCTCAGACACACACCACTCACCACACTCAAACACACTGCAGAGTACACACAGCTCACAGAGAAACACAGCACGCAGCACACAAACTTCACAAACACACATCACAATGTACATCACACATATACCAGTCACCTGACACCTTATCCACAATGCAGACAACTCACACTGTCTCACAACAGTCACCACACATAGTCAACACACACATTCAGTGCACACATTTCAGACAGACACACACCACTCAGAACACACACTTCACAGTGCACACATCTCACACAAACACGGAATATAGAACACAGACACTACACAGTGTACACACCTCACACAGACACACACCACGTACCAAGAAAAGAGACTCCAAAGTGCACAGTCCTCACACAGACACACAGCTTTCACCAAACACACACTCCACATTGCACACAGCTCAATCAGACACACACTACTCACAAAACACACACTTTAGTATGAAGACACCTCACACAGAAACAAGGCTGACCACAAACACTACACAGTAAACACACCTCACACAGAAACAAGGCTGACCACAAACACTACACAGTAAACACACCTCACACAGACACACAACACTCACCACACACACATTCTGCAGTGCAGCCACCACCCACAGGCACATCACTCACCACAAATACACACTGCACAGTGGGATTACCTCACAAAGACAAACATCAGTGTCCACACACACACTCCTAAGTGCACACATTTTACATGCAAACACACCACTTACGACACAATCACAAACTGAACAGTACACACACCTCACACAAACACACCACTCGTCATACTCACACAGAATAAAGTTCACACAACTCACACAGACACACACCACTCACGAAACACACAATCCTCAGTGCAGACACCAGACACAGACATAAGACTTACCAGACACATTACACAGTGCACTCACCTAACACAAAAACACACCACAGACTGCACACACAATCCAAGGTGCAGACACCACAAAGACACACACCACTACCCAAACACTCTCCACACACTCCACTGTGCATACACCTCACACAGACACACATTTAATACACACATTTTATACCCAAACTCCACATTGCACAAACCTCACAAATACACAAAACTCAATACACACAAACGCTTCACAGTGCACACACCTCACACAGACACACACCACTCATCACACTCACACTCCACAGTGCATACACATTACAAATACACACAATTCACCACACACAAATTCTCTACAGTGCACACACCTTACACAGTGACACCCCATGCACTCTAAAAACTCCACAGAGAATCCACAGTGCAGACACCTCAGACATACACCACTCATCACACTCACACACACTCCAGAGTACACACGGGTCACAGAGAAACAAACCACGCACCACAGAAACTTCACAAACACACACCACAATGCATATCACACAGAAAAACACAAATCACCTGACACATTATTTACAATGCAGACACCTCACACTGTCACACATCAGTCACCACACACACTCAACACACACACTCAGTAAAATAATTTTACACAGACACATACTACTTAGCACACACACTCCTCAGTGCACACACCTCACAGAGACACACACTGTAGAAAAATCACACACTACACAGTGCACACAACACATACAGACACACACCACATACCACCCAGAGAGAATCCACAGTGCGCACACCTCACACAGATACACAGCATTCACTAGAAACACACACTACACTGTGCACATATTTTAAAAAGACACACACCACTCACGACACACACCCGTTACCATGAATACACCTCATAAAGATACAAGTCTGACCCCACACGCTACATAGTAAATACACCTCACACAGATGAACAACACTCACCACACACACATTCCACAGTGCAGACACTTCACACAGGCACAGCACTCACCACAAACACACACTGCACAGTGTGCACACCTCCCAAAGACACACACTGACCGCACACACTTTTTAGTGCACACATTTCACACGCAAACATACCACTCACCACACAAGCACACACAAACTGCACAGTACACACACCTCATACAAACAATCCACTCACCTCTCACACAGCCTTCACAGTGTACCCACCTTACACAGACACACACCACGCAGTCCAAAAACTCCACCCATAATCCAGTGCACATAAATCAGACTCACTCCACTTATCACACAGAAACTCTGCAACACACACCTCACACACACACACGCCATGCACCACACATATTCTGCACAAAGACACAACAATGCACACCCTTCACACAGACACACACCAATTGCCTCACACCCTTTTCATGATGCAGGCACCTCAAATTTTCACACTCCAGTAACAAAACACACTAAACACACACCCTTAGTGTACACTTTTCATATAGACACAAACCAGTCAATACACACACACCTCACACAGACACACAGAACTTTTCAGGCACACATAATGCACAGTACACATGCCTCACAAAGACACACACCACTCTCCTTACACGTACTCCACAGTGAACACACCTCACCCAGACACACATTTTTTACAACACACTCCACAGTGAAGACACCTCATTAGGAAACACTACTGACCACACACCCCACACATTGAGCACACCTAGCAGAGACACAGAACACTTTCCACACACACATTCCAGAGTTCAGACACCTCACACAGGCACAGTACTTACCAAAAGAGACACTCCACAGTGCACACACTTGACATAGGCAAACCCCTCTTACCCCTCACACACCCACAGTGCACACACCAAACACAGACATACACCACACACTACAAAAATACACACACTGCATTGTGTAATCATCTAACCCACACAAAACTCATTATACACACACAATACTGCACACATCTCACCAGGACACACATCAATCAGCACATACATACTCCATTGTTTACAAACCTTACATGGACACACACCACTTACCACGCATGCACTCTACACATTGTGCACACCTCGCAAAAACACACACCATGCAACAAATACACTCCAGAGTGCAGACAAATAATCCTGACACATACCACTTACCACACAAATTACACACTCACACACCACTCTTCACAGGCATACTACACTGTGCACAAACCTCACACAGAAACACACCACCTGCCACACACACTCCACAGTGCAGACGCTTCACACAGACACACCAGTCACCACACACATATTCCACAGTTTACACACCTGAAACTGACATGCACTACACAAACATTAAAGAGTACACACCACTCACACAAACACACCACTCACCACACCCCTAACACACCAGAGTGCTCACATTTTACACATAGACACACAGCACTAACCAAACACACACTCCACAGTTCCCACAACTCACAAAGACACACGGCAGTCACCAAACATACAGACTCCATAGTGCACACACCTCACACACGCACAAATTACCAACAACACACTTCACATTGAGAAAACCTCATACAGACACAAAACTGACTACACACACTACACAGTAAATACATTTCACACAGACACAACACTCACCAAACACACATTCCGCCATGCAGACACCTTACACTTTCACACCATTCAATACAGACACACACTGCACAGTGAACACAGCTCTAAAAGACACACGGCACTATCACACACATACTTTACTGTGTGCACACCTGACAAAAACAGACTCCACTCACTAAACAAACACATACAAACTGCAGAGTGCACAGACCACAAACAAACACACACCACTTGCCACACACACACTACACAGTGCACACATTTTACACAAACACACACCACTCACCAGTACCACAATCCACAGTGCAGACACCAAACAGAAATACCACTCACAACACACACTAAACAATGCACTCACCTCACACAGAAACAAACCACTCACCACACACAAAGTCGTAAGTGCAGAAACTCCACACAGACACACACCACTCAGCACACACACTCCACACACACCCCAACATTTATGAAAATCACACTTGCACACACCACTGAATACACACACTTCACTCACACATTCCACATAGCACAAACCTCACACAGACACAAAACTCAAAACACACACCCTCTTTACAGTGCACACACCTCACAGAGACACACGTTACTCATCAAACACACACTCCACACTGTGCACATTTCACGCATACACACAACTCACTGCACCCAAACACTCGACAGTACATACACTTGACACAGAGCCACACCATGCACTCCACACACTTCAAACAAAATTTACAGTGGACATAACTCAGACATACATCACTGGTTACACTCACACACACTCCAGAGTACACAATCCTCACATGGACACACAGCACACACCACATAAGCTGCACAAACACACACCACAATGCCCACACATCACGCAGAAAAACACCAATAACCTGACCTTTTATCCACAATGCAGACACCTCACACTGTCAACATTAGTCACCACACCCACTCAATACACACGCTCTGTGCACACATTTCACACGGACACACACCACAGCACACACACTGCACAGTGCACACACCTCACACAAACACACACTGTAGAACACACACACACTACACAGTGAACACACCACTTACAGACACACACCACATACCATGCACAGAGACTTCACAGTGCTCACACCTCACACAGCAGTCACCATACACACAATTCACTGTGCACACACCTCAACAGACACACTCTACATTTGACACACACACTTCCCAGTGAAGACACCGTACATAGACACAAGACTGACCACACACGTTACACAGGAAACACACCACACGCAGGTACACAACACTCACCAAACACAAATTTCACAGTGCAGACAACTCACACAGGCACACGACTCACAAGAAACACACACTGCACTGTTTGTACACCTCAAAAAGACACAAACCATGGACCACACACACTCCTTAGTGCACACAACTCACACAGAAGCACACCACTCAAAACATAGAAACACACAAACTGCATAGTGCACACACCTCACACAAACACACACCAGTCACCATACACACACACTACACAGTGCAAACACACTCTCTACAGTGCAGACACCTAACAAAGACATACCACTCACCTTACACACTACACAGTGCCCTCACCTCACACGGACACACACCATGCAACACACACACTCTAGAGTGAAGACAACAAGCAGAGACACACACCACTTACTACACATACTGCACAATTACGCTTTACTGTGCAAATATCACACACAGACACACAACACTCATCATACATATATTACACAGTGCTGCAACTTTACACACACACCACTCACAAAACACACATTCCACATTGAAGAAACCTCATACAGGCGCATGACTAACTACACAGGCTACACAGTAAATACATTTCACAAAGACACTCAACACTCAACGCAAACAGATTTCGCAGTGCAGACACCTCACACAGGCATACCATTTACCTCAAATACACACTGCACAGTGAACACACCTCACAAAGACACTCACCACTGACAAAACACACACACTCCACAGTGCACATGCCTCATACACACCACTGACCACACACACACTCCACAGTGCACACACCTCACAGGTACACACAACAACTAGCACACACACACTCCACCATGCACACACGTCACGCAGACACACACCACTCTTCAAACACACAATCTACAGTGCACACACCTCATGGGGACACACACAACTCCTCTCACACTCATACTACACAGTGCACACAACACACGCATACACATGCCACTTTCCACGCACACAATCTTTACAGTTTACACACTTCAAAAGACACACACCACAAAACACACACACTCCAGAGTGCAGACATCTTGCACAGATACACACCACTTACCTCACAAACAGCACACTCCCACTCCACTGTGGATACATCTCACAGAGACACACAGCACTCATCAAACACGTACTACAGAGTGCACACTTTTTCCACAGGCACACGCCGCTCACCACAAACACAATCCACAGTGCAGACACCTCCCTCAGACACACACCAGTCACCACACACACTCCGCAAATATACTCCACAGTGCACACACCTTAAACTGAGATGCATCACTCACACTTAAAAAGTACACACAACTCACACAGACACACCACTCACCACACACACACCCCCACAGGGCACACGTTCTATACAAACACACACTACTCACAACACACACTTTACAGTGAGAACAACTTTCACAGACGCAAGACTGACCACACACACTTTACAGTGCTGCAACTTTACACACACACCACTCACAAAACACACATTCCACATTGAAGAAACCTCATACAGGCACATGACTGACTGCACAGACTACGCAGTAAATACATTTCACAAAGACACACAACACTCAACGCAAACACATTTTAGTACTCAGCGCACTCCTCAGTAAACACACCACACACAAACATACAACACTCACCACACACATATTTTGCAGTGCACACACCTCACACAGGCACACCCCACTCAACAAACACACATTCCATAGTTCATACAATTCACTCAAACAGCAGTCACCACACACAGACTGTTGAGCACACAAATCACACACACACCACTCACAACACACACACTCCACGTTCAAGACACCTCATAAAGACACATGAATAAACACACACACTACATAGTAAATACATTTCACACAGAAACAACATTCACCACACACACATTCTACAGTGCAGACACCTTACATAGGTACACCACTCACTACAAACACACACAGCACAGTGAAAACACCTCAGAAAGTCACTATAGAACACCCTAACAATAAGTCACTAAAGAGCCCCAACCCAACAACAGTAACTATAAAGCACCTACTCAACAACAGTCAATATAGAGCACGCTATGCAGTAACAGTCACTATAGAGCACTCCACTCAACAACAGTCAGTATATAGCCTTCTACCCAAAAACAGTCCCGATAGAGCACCTACTCAACAATGGTCACTATAGAGCACCCCACCCATTAAGAGTCACTGTAGAGCACTCCACCAAACATCAGTCGCTATAAAGAACCTTACCCAACCACAGTCAGTATAGAGCACCCTACCAAACACCTGTCACCTTAGAGAATTCCAACCAACCACAGTCACTATAGAGTCTGACTCAAAAAGAGTAACTATAGAGCACTCTATAAAACAACAGTCACTATTGACCACTCCACTTAACAACAGTCAGTATAAAGCTTTATACCCAAAAACAGACACTATAGAGCACCTACACTACAAAAGTCACTATAGAGCACCTACCCAACAAGGGTCACTATAGAAGATTTTTTTCAACAATAGCCACTATAGAGCACTCCCTATTGTAATTGTTCTTTGGTAGGGTGTACTATAGTGACTGTTGTTTGGTAGAGGAATCTAAAGTGACTGTTGTTGGGTAAGTGATTTACAGTTACTGTTGTTGGGTCAGTTTTTTATAGTGACTGATGTTGGGTGGAATGGTGTATAGTGACACTTTTTGGATTCGGTGCTCTATACTGACTGTTGCTAGGTAAAGTGCTCGAGAGGGAATGTTGTTTGGTGCAGTGCTCTATAGTGACTGTTGCTGCATAAGCTGCTCTATACTGACTGTTTCTGGGTAGCGTGCTTTATAGTGACTGTTGTTGGGTAGGGTGCTCTATACAGACTGTTTTTGGCAGGATGCACTATAGTGACTATTGCTGAATAGGTGCTCTTTAGTGACTGTTGCTGGTTAGGGTGCTCTATAGTGACTGTTGTGGGGTGGAGTGCTCTATACTAAATGTTGCTGGGTAGATTGCTCAATACTGACTGTTGTTGGGTGGAGGGCTCTATAGTAACTGTTGTGGGGAGGTAATCTATAGTGACTGTTGTTGAATAGTGTGCTCTATAGTGACTGTTGATGAATAGTGTGCTCTACAGTGACTGTTGTTGAGTATGGTGTTCTATAGTGATTGTTGTTGCGTAGAGTACTCCATGCTGACTGTTGTTGGGTTGGTGCTCTATAGTGATTGCTGTTGAGTAGGTGCTCTTTAGTGACTGTTTTTGGGTAGGTTCCTCTATAGTGACTCTTACTGGGTATGGTGTTTTAGAGTGACTTTTGTTGGATAGAGTTCTCTATAGTGAGTATTGTTGGATAGGTGCACTATAGTGATTGTTGTTGGGTAGGTGCTTCATAGTGACTGATTTTGGGTAGGTTCTTTTATAGTGTCTCTTGTTGAATACAATGCTCTATAGTGACTGTTGTTGGGTAGTGTTCCCTATACTGAGTGTTGTGGGGTAGGTGCTCTACATTGACTTTTTGAGTGGGTGCTCTATAGTGACTGTTGTGTAAAGTTCTCTATATTGACTGTTGTTGGTTAGAGTTCTCAATAGTCACTGTTGCAGGATAGGATGCTCTATAGTTACTGTTGTTGGATAGGAGCTATATAGTGACTGTTTTGGGGTATGGTTCTTTATACTGACTTTTGTTGGGTAAGCTCCTCTATAGTAAGTGATGTTAGATAGACTGCTCTAGAGTAACTGTTGTTGGGGAGAGTGCTTTATCGTGACTGTTTTTAGTTAGGTGGTCTATAGTGACGGTTGTTGAATAGGTGCTCTATAGTGACTGTTTTTGGGTAGGTACTTTATAGTGACTGTTTTTCAGTATAAGATCTATACTGACTGTTGTTGGGTAGGTTGCTTTATAGTGACTGTTGTTGGGTAGCGAGTTCTATAGTGACTCTTTTTGAGTAGGTGTTGTACAGTGCCCGTTTTTGGGTAAAGAACTCAACAGCGACAGTTGTTTGGTAGGGTGCTCTATAATGACTGTTATTGGGTAGAGTGCTCTATAAAAACTGATGCTTTGTAAGGTTCTCTATACTGACTCTTACTTGGAGGGTGCTCTATAATGACTGTTATTGGTTAGAGTGCTCTATAATGAATGTTGTTCAGTGGAGTGTTCTATAGTAACTGCTGTTCTGTAGAGTTCTCTACACTGACTGTTGTTGAATAGAGTGGTTATAGTGACTGTTGTAAGGTAGGTGCTCTATAGTGACTGTTTCTGGCTAGGTGCTGATTAGTGACTGTTGTTTGAGGGGTGTTCTAAACTGACGGTTGCTTAGTAGGTGCTCTACAGTGACTGTTGCTGGGTAGAATGCTCTATAATGACTGTTGTTGGGTTGAGTGCTCTATAGTGAATGTTGCTGGGTAGGGTGCTCTACAGTGACTGTTGTTTTGTAGAATGCTCTTTAGAGATTTTTCTTGGGTATGGTGCACTATAGTGACTGTTGGGTGGAGTTCTCTATACTTACTGTTGGGTGGAGTGCTCTATATAATGACTGTTGTTGGGTAGGGTGCTGAATAGTGACTGTTGTTGGTTGGGGTGCTCTATAGTGACTGTTGTTGGTTGGGGTTCTGTATACTGACTGTTGCTGGGTGGGGTGCTCTATAGTGACTGTTGTTGGGTAGGGCTCCCTGTATTGACTGTTGTTGGGTATGGTCCTCTCTAATGAATGTTGCTGAATAAAGGTGTCTATAGTTACTCTTGTTGGTAGGTTGCTCTTCAGTGACTGTGGTTTGGTATCTTGATCTATAGTAACTGTTTTTAGGTAGTTTGCTCTAATGTGATTGTTGCCGGGTAGAGTACTCTATAGTGACTGGTCTTCGGTCAGTGCTATATAGTGAGTATTTCTGGGTATGGTGCTCTATAGTGACTGTTGTGTGGTAGTTGCTCTACAGTGACAGTTTTGTGTAGGTGCTCTATAGTGACTGTTGTTTCGTAGGGTGCTCATAGTGACTGTTGTTGGATATGGTATTCTATAGAAACTGTTGTTGGGTAGAGTGCACTATAATGACTGTTGTTAGGTAGAGTGCTCTATAGGAAATTGTTAATTGGCACAGTTATCTATAGTGACTGTTGTTGGGTAGAGTAATCTATAGTGACTCTTGTTGGGTAGAGTGCTCTATATGTGACTTTTGTTGGCTGGAGTCTTTACAGTTACTGTTGTTATGTAGGGTGCTGTATAGTGACTGGTTTTGGGTGAAGTGCTCTATGGTGACTGTTGTTAGATAGGGTTCTCTTGTGACTCTTGGTGAGTGCAGTTCTTTATAATGTCTGTTGCTGGGTAGAGTGCTCTATGCTGACTCCTGTTGGTAGGGTGCTCAATAGTGACTGTGGTTGTGTAAGATGCTCTACAGAGACTGTTGATAGATAGTTTGCTCTAAAGTGATTGTTTCTGGCTACTCTATAAAAACTGTTCTTGTGGAGGTCCTCTACAGTGACTATTGCTGGGCAGGGTGCTCGATAGTGACTATTGTTTGGTAGGTACTCTACAGTGACTGTTGTGGGGAAGGTGCTCTATTGTGACTATTGTTTAGTAGTTTGCTCATAGTGACTGTTGTTGAATATGGTGCTGTATAGTGACTGATTTTGGTAGAGTGCTCCATAATGACTGTTGTCAGGTAGGGCGTTTTATACTGACTGTTGTTGGGTAGGTGCTTTATAGTGACTGTTTTTGGGTAGGTGTTATACAGTTACTGTTGTTGGAAAGCTCTAAACTGATAAATGCTTGGTAGGTGACTGTTGCCGAGAAGTGTGCTCTACAGTTACTGAAGTTGGTAGAGTGCTCTATAGTGACTGTTGTTTTGTAGGGTGCTTCATAGTGACTGTTGTTGTGTAGCATACTTTATACTGACTCTTGTTGGGTGCAGATCTCTATACTAACTGTTGCTGGGTAGTGCACTCTACAGTGACTGTTGCTGGATAAAGTGCTCTTTGGTGACTATTGTTGGGTAGGTGCTCTATAGTTACTGTTGTTAGGTTGGGTTCTCTAGAGTGACTGATGTTTGGTATGTGCTCTATAGTGACTCCTGATGAATAGGATACTCTAAGGTGACTGATTTTTGGTAGCGTGCTCTAGAGTGACTCTTTCTGGAGAGGGTGCTCTATAGTGAGTGTTTCTGGGTCAGGTGCCCTATTCTAAATGTTGTTGAATGGCCTGCTTTCTACTGAGTGCTCTATAGTGACTGTTGTTGGGTGGGGTGCTTTATAGTGACTATTTTTGTGTAGGTTCTCTATAGTGACTGTTGTTTGGCAGAATGCTCTATAGTCTTTTGCTGGGTATTGAGCACTATAGTGACTTTTGTTGGGTGGAGTTCTTTATACTGAGAGTTGTTGGGCAGAGTGCTCTATATACTGACTGTTGTGGGGAAGGTTGCTCTATAGTGACTGTTGTTGTGTAGAGTGCTTTATAGTGACTTGTTAAATAGAGTGCTCTGTAGTGACTGTTCTAGGGTAGGGTGCAATATAGTTATAGTTGTGTAGACGGCTCTCTAGTGACTTTTTTGTAGAAGGTTATATAGTCACTGTTGTTGGGTAGGTGCTGAATAGTGACTTTTGTTGGGAAGACAGCTCTATAGTGACTGTTGTTGGTTAGAGTGCTGTATAGTGACTGTTCTTGGGTAGGGGGCTCTATAGTGACTGTTTTTGTGGAAAGTAGTCTATAGTAAGTGTTTTTCTGTAAAGGGCTGTATAGTGACGGTTGTTGGTTAGGTGCTTTTTAGTGACTGTTTTTGGGTAGGATGCTCTATATTGACTTGTTTTGGGTGCTCCATAGTGACTCTTCTTGTGTAGAGGGCTCTATATTTGACTGTTGTTGGATGGAGTGTTTCACAGTGACTATTGTGCAGTGTGCTCTATACTGACTGTTTTGGAAAGAGTGCTCTATAGTGACTGTTGCTGGGTAGGTTGTTTACAGTGACTGTTTTTGTGGTGGGTGCCCTATAGTAACTCTAGTTTGGTAGGTGCTCTATAGAGAATGATTTTGGGTAGGATTCTCTATAGTGACTGTTATTCGTATGGTGCTCTATACTGACTGTTTTTGGGTAGGGCGCTCTATAGTGACTATATTTTGGAAGGGTGATCTATTCTGACTGTTGTGTAGGTGCTCCATGGTGACTGTTGCTGTGTAGGGTGTTCTATAGTGATTGTTTTTGGATCAGGTACTCTATAGTGACTGTTGCTGGGTAAAGTACTTTCTTGTGACTGTTGTTGGGTAGGTGCTCTATATTGACTGTTGCTGTGTAGGGTAATCTATAGTGACTGTTGTTAGATAGGTGCTCTTCAGTGACTGTTTTTGGGTAGGTGCTCTATAGTTACTGTTGCATGCATGCTTACAGTGACTGTTGTTAGATGTGGTAGTCCATAGTAACTGTGGTTTGGTTGATTGCTCTATAGTGACTTTTGTTAGGTAGGTCCTCTCTATGTGACTGTTGTTGAGTGGAGTGGTTTATTATGACTGTTGTTGTGAAGAGTGCTCTCGTTTGACTGTTGTTGTGTAGAGTGCTGTATAGTGACTGTTGTTTTGTAGAGTGCTCTACAAGTGACTGTTGTTGAGTGGAGTGCTCTATAGTGACTGCTGTTGGGTAGGGAGCTCTATAGTTACTGTTGTTGGGTGTGGTGCTGTATAGTGACTGTTGTCGGGTAGGGTTCTCGATAGTGACTGTTATTGAATACAATCCTCTATAATGATTGTTTCTGGCTAGAGTACTGTATAGTGACTCTTGTTGGTTGGGTGCTCTATAGTGACTCTGTTTGTGCAAAGTGCTCTGCAGAGACTGTTGTTAGGTAGGTTGCTCTCATGTGATTATTGCCGGGTAGAGTACTCTATTCTGAGTGTTCTTTTGTAGGTGCTCTATAGTGGCTCTTGCTGGGTAGGGTGCTGTATAGTGACTTTTGTTGGGTAGGTGCTCTACAGTGACTGTTGTTGTGTAGGTGCTCTATAGTGACTGTTGTTTCGTAGGGTGCTCATAGTAACTGTTAATGGATATGGTGCTTTATAGTAACAGTTGTTGCGTAGAGTGTACTATACTCACATTTGCTGGGTAGAGTCCACTATACGTGATTGTTAATTGGTAAAGTTCTCTAGAGTGTTTATTGTTTTTTAGAGAGCTCCATAGTTAATGTTGTTGGGTAGGTAGCTCTATATTGACTGTTGTTTGGTAGGTGCTCTACAGTGAACTGTTTTGGTGTAGGTGCTGCATAGTGACTGCTGTTGGTAGGGTTTTGTAAACTGACGGTTGCTTGGTAGGTGCTCTATAGTGAATGTTGCTGGGTCGCGTGCTCTATAGTGACTGTTGTTGGCTATAGTCCTCTATAGTGACTGTTGCTGGGTAGGTTGCTCTAGAGTGACTGCCTCCGTGTAGGGTGATTTTAGGTGACTACCATTTGGTAGGTGGTCTATAGTGACTGTTGTTCGGTGAAGTGCTTTACAGTGACTGTGTTTGGGTAGGTGCCCTATAGTGACTCTTGATATGTAGGATACTCTATAGTGACTGTTTTTCGGTACAGTGCTCAATAGTGACTGTGGCTGGGTAGGGTGTTCCATAGTAATTGATGCTGAGTTGAATGCTCTAAATTGAATGTTGTTAAGTAATGTGTTTTCTACTGCCTTTTTCTGGGTGGAGTTCTCTATGCTGAATATTATTGGGTAGTTACTTTATACTGCCTGTTGTTGGGTGGGGTGGTTTATACTTACTGTTGTTTGGTAGGTGCTCTATAGTTATTGTTGTTTGGTAGAGTGCTTTATAGAGCCTTTTGTTGGGTATGGTGCACTATAATGACTGTTTTTCGGTGGAGTTCTTAATAGTGACTGTTGTTGAGTAGAGTGCTCTATATACTGACTCTTGTTGTGTAGGGTGCTTTATAGTGATTGTTGCTGGGTGGGGTGCTCTATAGTGACTTTTGTTATGTAGGGTTCTATATAGTGACTATTCTTGAGTAAGATTTTGCATAATAAATGTTGCTGGGTAGAGTGCTCTATAGTTATTCATGTTGGTAGGGTGCTCCATAGTAACTTTGGTTGGGTAGGGTAATCTATAGTGACTGTTGTTAGGTAGATTGCTCTAATGTGATTGTTGCTGGGTAGAGTACTCTATAGTGACTGCTCTTGGTTAGGTGCTATATAATGACTATTGCTGGGTAGGGTGCTCTATAGTGACTGTTGTTGTGTAGGTGCTCTATAGGTACCGTTGTTTTGTAGGGTGCTCACAGTGACTGTTGTTGCATTTGGCGCTATACCGTTACTGATGTTGGGTACAGTGCACTATATTGACTGTTGTTGGGTAAAGTTCTTTATACGTGATTGCTAATCAGTGTAGTTTTTAATGGTGAATTTTGTTGTGAAGAGTGCTGTATAGCGACTATTGTTGGGTGGAGTGCTTCATAGTGACTGTTGTTAGGTGGTGTGTTCTATACTGACTGTTGTTTGGTAGGAGGTCTATAGTGACTGGGGCTATTTACCGTATACTAATTGTTGTTGGTGTGGTGCTCTAGACTTACAATTGCTTGTTAGGTGTTCTATAGTGACTGTTGCAGTGTAGGGTGGTCTACACTGACAGTGGCTTGGTAGGGTGCTATGTAGTGTCTGTTTTTGTGTAGAGTACTTTATAGTGACTCTTTTTTTTTGTAGAGGGCTATATAGTGACTATTGTTGGGTAGTTGCTCTATAGTAACTTTTGTTGGGGAGGGGGCTCTATACTGACTATGTTGGGGAGAGTGCTCTATAGTGAGTGTTTTATTATAGAGGGATTTATAATGACTGTTTTTGTGTAGGTGCTCTATAGTGACTGTTGCTGGGTAGGGGGCTCTATATTGACTGTTGTTGGGTAGGGTGCTCTATAGTGACTTGTTGTGTATGGTGCTCTACATTAACTATTGTTGGAAAGAATGATCTATACTGACTGTTTTCCGGTAGGTGCTCTATAGTGACTCTTGCTGTGTAGGGTGCTCTATACTGACTGTTGATTGGTGGGGTGCTCCATAGTGACTGTTGCTGGGTTGAGTACTCTACTGTGACCATTGTTAGGTAGGTGCTCTATGTCGAGTTTTGCTGGCAAGGGTGCTATATAGTGAATGTTGTTGGGTAGGTGTTCTTCAGTGACCGTTGTTGGCTATGTGCTCTATAGTTACTGTGGAATAGGGCACTCACAGTGACTTTTTTTGGAGGTGGTACTCTATAGGAACTGTTGTTGGGTAGAGTGCTCTATAGTGACTTTTGTAGGGTATGTGCTCTATAGGAGACTGTTCTTGGGTGGAGTGCTTTACACTGGCTGTTGATATGTAGAGTTCTCTACAGTGACTATTGTTGTGTAGAGTGCTCTAGAGGTGACTGTTGTTGGGTGGAGTGCTCTAATTTACAGTTATTGGGTAGGGTACTGTATATTGACTATTGTTGGATGTGGTGCTCTATATTGACTGTTTTTTTATAGTGGACTCTATAGTGACTGTGGTTGGAAAGGTGCTGCATAGGAAGCATTGTTGTGTGGGGTGCTCGATAGATAATGTTGTGGGTAGAGTACTCTATAGGTGACTTTTGTTGGGTGGAGTGTTTCACAGTGACTTTTGTGCAGAGTGCTTTATAATGACTGTGGTTGCTTAGGTTGCTCTATAGTGACTGTTGTTGCATAGGTTCTTAAGAGTGACTGTTTTGTGGTAGGGTGCTCTATAGTAACTGCTGTTGGTTTGGTGCTCTTTAGTGACTGTTATGGGTAGTATTCTCTATAGTGACTGTTTTTGTTAGGGGGTTGTATACTGACTGTTGTTGAATGGAGTGTTTATATTCACTGGTGTTTGGTAGAGTTCTCTATAGTAACAGTTGTTGGGTAGAGGGCTTTATACAGACTTTTGTTGGGTTGGGTGCTCAATAGTGACTGTTGCTGGGTAGGGTGCTCTTTCGTGACTGTTTTGGATAGCGGGCTTTCTCGTTACTGTTGTTGGGTAGAGTGCTCTATAGTGACAGCTGCTGGGTAGGCTGTTCTGTAGTACCTGTTGCTGGATTGTGTGCTCTATAGTGACTGTTGTTGGGAGGTGTGCTCTATACTGACTATTGCTGGATAGACGGCTCTATAGTGACTTTTGTCTGTTTAGTCCTCAATAGTTACTCTTGTTGGATGGGGTGCCCTATAGTGACTGTTTTTGTGTAGGGTGCTCAATAGTGACAGCTGTTGAGTAGGTACTCAATTCTAACTTTTCTCAATAAGTGCTCTAATCTGACAGTTGTTGGGTAAGTGCTCAACAGTGACTGTTGATAGATAGGATGCTCTATCGTGACTGTTGCTGGAAAGTGTGCTGTCTAGTGACTGTTGTTGTGTAGAGTCCTTTATAGTGACTGTTGTTGGGTAAGGTGTTCTGTAGTATCTGTTGATTGATATTGTGCTCTGTAGTGACTGCTGCTGGAAAAGGTGCTCTACGCTGACTGTTGCTGGCTAGACTTCTCTGTAGTGACTGTTGTTTGGTATATCCTGTATAGTTACAGTTGTTAAGTGGGGTGATCCATAGTGGCTGTTGTTGTGTAGGGGGCTCTATAGTGACTGTTTTTGTGTAGGATGCTCTATTGTGACAGTTTTTGATTAGGTCTTTAATACTTAAGGTTTTTTAATCGGTTCTATAATGACTATTGTTGGGTAGGTGCTCTACAGTGACTTTTGTTGGGTAGAGTGCTCTATTGTGAGTATTGTTTCATATGGTACTCTATAGTGAATGTTGTTGGGTAGAGTGCTCTATAGTGACTGTTGCTCGGTAGAGTACTCTATAGTGACTGTTCAAGAGTAGGTGCTCTAGAGTTACTCTTGCTGGGTAGAGTTCCCTATACTGACTGTTGCTGGGTAGGTTGCTACAGTGACTGTTGATGGGTAGGTGTTCTAGAGTTACTGTTCTTTGAAAGGGTGTTCAGAGTGACTGTTTTTTAATATGGTGCTCCATAGTAACTATTGTTGGGTAGAGTCCACTATAGTGACTGTTGTAGGATACAGTGCTCTATAGGTAATTTTTAATCGGTGGAATTCTCTATAATGGCTGTTCTTGTGTAGAGTGCTCTATAGTGACTCTTGTTGTGTAGAGTGCTCCATAGTGACTGTAGTTGGGTAGTTGCTCTATGGTGACTGTTGTTGGGTTTGGTGCTGTACAGTGACTGTTCTTTGGTATGTGCTCTATAGTGTCCCTTGATGGGTAGGATAATCTATACTGATTGTTTTTGGGTAGAGTGCTCTATAGTGACGGTGACTGGTAATGGTGATCTGTTGTGAATGTTGCTTTTTTAAGTGATCTCTACTAAATATTTTTGGGTGGCAGGCTTTATAGTAAATGTTGCTGTGGAGAGTGCTATATAGTGATTTTTTTGGGGAAGGTACACTATAATGACTGTTGTTGGGTGGGGTGCTTTATACTGACTGTTGTTGGGTAGGTGCACTGCAGTGACTTTCTTTTGGTAGAATGTTCTATAGAGTCTGTTGTTTGGTATGGCGAACCATAGTGACTGTTGTTGGGCGGAGTTCTCTGTACTGAATAATGTTGGGTACAGTGGTGCACCATAGTGACTCTTGTTGGATGGAGTTCTCTATAGTGAATGTTGTTGGGTAGAGTGTTCTAGATAGTGACTGTTGTTGGGTAGAGTGCTCTAGATAGTGACGGTTGTTTGGTAGGGTGCTGTAGAGTGGCTGCTGATTTTTATGATACTCTATATTGAGTGTTTTTGGGTAGAGTGTTTGATACTGACTGTTGCTGGGTATGGTGCAATATAGTGACTGTTGTTTACAACAGTGATCTACAGTGATAGTTGTTGGGTAGGGTGCTCTGTCGTGAATGTTGTTTCATAGGTAGTCTATAGACCCTTTTTGGGTGCTGTGCCCTATAGTGACTGTTGTAGTGTAGGGTGCTCCATAGTGACTGTTGTGTAGGGTGCTCGATAGATTCTGTTGTTGAATAGGTTCTTAATACTGACTGTTTTTGGGTAGGTGCTCTATAGTGACTTTCTTAAGAAGATGCTTTATAGTGACTGTTATTGCGTAGGTTGTTCTATCGTGATTGTTGTTTGGTATGGTGCTCTATTATGACTGTTTTGGGGTAGAGTGCTCTATAGTGAATGTTGTTGGGTAGGTTCTCTATAATGCGTGTCGTTGGGTAATTTCTCTATAGTGATTGTTGTTGAGGACGTCGCTCTATATTGACTGATGCTGTGTAGGTGCTCTTTAGTAATTGTTGTTGGGAAGGTTGCTCTGTAGTGACTGTTGTTAAGTAGGGTGCTGTATAGTGACTGTTGTTGGATAGAGTGCTTTATAGTGACTTTTGCTGAGTAGAGGGCACTAAAGTGACTATTATTGGGTAGGTGCTCTATAGTGACTGTTGTGTGCAGTGCTCTTTAGTGAGATGTTGCATAGGGTGCTCTACAATTACTGTTGCTAGGTAGAATGCTATATTTTGACTGACGTTGGTAAGAGTGTACTATAGTGAGTTTTGCTGTGTAGGGTGCTCTATATTTACTATTGTTGTGTAGGGTGCTCTATAGTGACTGTTGGTTGGGTGGACTAATCTATAGTGACTGTTGTAGGGTATGGTGCTGTATAGTGACTGTTGTGGGATAGAATGCTCTGTAGTCACTGTAGCTGCGTAGGGTGCTCAATAGTCACTGTTGCTGGGTAGAGTGTTCCACATTGACGGTTTTTGGTTAGAATTATCTATACTTACTCTTGTGTAGGTGCTCTATACTGACAGTTGCTGGGTAGGGTGTGCTATAGTGACTGTTGTTGGGTAGGTGTTCTATACTGACTGTTTTTGGGTAGAGTGCTTTAGAGTGACTGTTTGGGTGGGTGTTTGATAGTGACTGATGTTGGGTACAGTGTTCTATACTTACTGTTGCTGTGAAGTGTGCTTTATTGCAACTGTTGCTGTTTAGGGTACTCTATAATGACTGTTATTGTGTATTGTTTTCTGTACTGACTGTTGGGCAGGGTGCTCCAATGTGACAGTTCTTGGGTAGTTGCTCAGTAGTGACTGTTACTGGGTAGGGTGCTCTATAGTGACTATTGTTGGGTGGAGTGCTCTGTTGTGACTGTTGCAGTGTATAGTTGTCTATAGTGACTGTTATTTGTAGGTGCTCTATAGTGACTGTTGCTCAGTAGGATGCTCTATAGTGACTGCTTTTGGGACCGATCTCTATGGTGAATGTGGTTGGGAGAGTGCTCTAAACTGATGGTTGTTGTGTAGGTGCTCTATATTAACTGTTGCTGCATAGGGTGCTCTATAGGTACTGTTGTTGGGTAGAGTGCTTTATGGTGACTACTTCTGTGTAGGGTGCTCTACAGTGATTGTTACTGAATTGGGTGCTTTTTAGTGACTATTGTTTGGTAGATGCACTATAGTGACTTATGGTTTGGTGCTATATAGTGTCTGTTGATAGGTAGGATACTCTATACTGACTATTGTTGTTTAGAGTGCTCTACAGTGACTGTTGCTTTGTAGGGTGCTCTATAGTGACTGTTCTTGATATGAGTGCTCTACAATGACTGTTGTTGTGTAGAGGGCTCCATAGTGAATATTATGGAGTAGTTGCTCCATACTGACTGTTGTTGAGTAGGGTACACTGTTGTAACTGTTGCTAAATAGGGTGCTGTGAAGTGACTGATTCTGTGTGGGTTGCTCGATAGTGAGTGTTGTTGGGTAGAGTACTCTATAGGTGACTTTTCTTGGTGGAGTGTTTCATAGTGACTATTGTGTAGCGTGCTATACAATTACTGTTTTTGCTTAAGATGCCCTTTACTGACTGTTGTTGGGTAGGTTCTTTATAATGACTGTTTTTTGGTGGGGTTTTCTATAGTTAATATTCTTGGGTAGGTGCTCTATAGTGACTGTTGATGGGTCAGGCGCTCTCTACGTTCTATTATTTTGAATGTGATCTATAGTGTCTGTTGTGTAGGTGCTTCATAGTGACTGTTGCTGGATAGTGTGCTCTATATTGACTGTTGTTGAGTGGATGGCTCTATATTGACTGTTGCTTGGTGAAGTGCTCTAGTGTGACTGTTGTTTGGTTGTACTCCTCTATAGTAACTGGGGTTTAGAAAAAGCTCTGTAGTGACTGTTGTTGGGACGGGTGATCTATAATGACTGTTGGGTACTTTATAGAAATTTTTTTGTGTAGAATTCTTTATAGTGACTGTTGCTGAGAAGGTGCTTTATAGTTACACTTTCTGGGTAGGTGCTCGATAGTGACTGTTGTTGGTAGGGTGCTATATAGTGAATGTTGTTGGATAGGGTGCTGTATAGTGATGGTTGCTTGGTATGTTTCTCTATTGTAAGTGTTGATGGTCGGTTGCTCAATAGTGACAGTTGCTGGGAATGGTGGCCTATAGTGACTGTTGTCACCCTATCCAACAGCAGTGACTATAGAGCACCGTAACCAACAACAGTCACTACAAAGCACTCCACTTAACAAATGTCACCATATAGCATTTTTAAAAATAGTCAGTATAAAACACTCCACCAAACCATAATCACTTATGGAGCACTTTACCCAACAATAGTCACTATAGAGGCCTTTACCCAACAACAGTCACTATAGAGCACTGTACCCAAAAGCGTAACTGCAGAGCACCTACCAAACAACAGTCACTATCGAGCACCTACCCAAGAAGAGTCACGAAAGAGCCCCTTCCCAACAAATGTCAGTATAGAGCGCCCTAAACAACAAAACTCCGTATGATGCAACAATGCAACAACATTTATTATAGAGCTCTGTACAATAAAACACTCACTATAGTGCACTCTACCCAACAACAGTCAGTATAGAACACCCTACCCAAACAACAGTCACAATAGAAAACTCTACCCAAAAACAATCACTATAAATTACTGTACCCAACAAGAGTCACTATAGAGCACACTATTGAACAACAGTCAATATAGAGCCATCTACCCAAAAAGTCAGTATTGAGCACTCTACCCAGCAACAGTCACTATATAGCACCCCAAAAAACAACAGTCACTATAGAGCACCCTACCCATCATCAGTCACTAAAGAGCATCTATTCAACAGTTTTCACTCTACAGCACCCTTCCCAACTACAGTCACTATAGAGCACTTTACCAAAAAACAATCACTATGGAGCACGCTACACAGCAACAGTCAGTATAGAGCACCCTATGCAGCAACAATAACCGTAAAGCACTCTATTCAAAAACAGTCACTATAGAGCATTCAACCCAGCAACAGCCACTATAAAACACCCTACCCATGAACAGTCACTATACAACATTCGACCCAAAAA
>CM052665.1:21859275-21915718 GCA_028533165.1 Leontopithecus rosalia
TAGAGCACTTTACACAAAAGTAGTTACTGTCGAGCACACACCTAACAACTTTTACAATACAGCACACTACCCAGCAACATTCACTATAAAGGAGTGTATTCAACAACACTCAATATAGAACACCATGCCCTAAAACACTCACTATAGAGCACCTAATTAACAACAGTCTCTATAGAGCAACCTACCCAACAGCAGTCACTATGGAGCCCTCTACACAACAGTCACCATAGAGTACTCCACCCAAAAACAGTAACCTATAGAGCACTCAAGCCAACAACAGTCACTATAGAGCACCCCAGGAAACAACAGTAACATTCTAGAGCCTTCTACCTAACAACAGTCACTATAGAGCACCCTATTAAGCAAAAGTTTTATAGAGCACCTAACCCAACAACAGTCACAATAAAGCACCCTACCCAGCAAAAGTCAATATAGAGCACTCTACCCAACAACAGTCACTATAGATTATTCTACCGAACAACAGTGACTATAGAGCACCCTACCCAGCAAGAGTCACTATATGGCAATCTACCAAACAACAGTCACTAAAGAACACCTTACATCGCAACAGTCACAACAGAGCACGCAATTCAACAATTGTCATTATAGAGCAAGCTACAAAACAACATTTACAATAAAGCACTTACCCGACCAGAGACACTATAGAGAACCCTACTCAACATCAGTTTCTGTGGAGCACCTACCCAACAACAATTACTATAGAGCACTCTAGTCAACAATAGTCACCATACAAAATCCCACACAGGAACAGTAAGTATAGAGCACTCTAAGTAACAATGGTCACTATAGAGCATTCTACCCACCAACAGTCACTATCTAGAGCACTCTACCCAACAACAGTCACTATAGATCACTCTCCCAAAGAACAGTCACTATAGAGCACCTTCTGAACAACAGTTACTATAGAGAACTCTACCCAAGAACAGTCATTACACAGCACCGTACTCAGCAATAGTCAGTATAGAGCACTCTACACAAAAAAGTCACTACAGGGCACCTAGCAAACAACAGTCACTTTAGAGCCTCCTACAGAACTGTCACTACAGAGCACTCCAACCAACAACAATCAACTATAGGCCACACCTATTAAAAAGAGTCACTATAGACCAACATCTTCACAACTGTCAACTTAGAGCACCCTACTCAGCAACAGTCACTATAACGCAACTACCAAATCACAGTCACTATAGAGCTCCATATCCAGCAACAGTAACTATAAAGCACCACACCAGACAGCAGTCACTAGAAACCTCCCTAAGCAGCAACAGTCACTGTAGAGCACACCACCCCATACATTCACTATAGAACACCTTACCCAACAACCATCACTATAGAGCACTCTAACCAGCAACAGTCACTATGAAGCACGCTAGTCAGCAACACTCACTGTAGAACACTCTACACAAAATAGTCAGTATAGAACACACTACTCAATGACAGTCACTATTGAGCACACTGCCCAACAGTGACTGTTGAGCACCATATCCAACAACTGTCAATATAGAGCAGTCTAGCAAAAAACAGTCACTATAGAGCACGTTACCAAGCAACACTCATTATACAGCACTCTACCGAAGAACCGACAGTATGGAGCACTCCACCCAACAACTGTTACTATAGAGCACTAAACCCAGCAAGAGTCACTATAGAACACCCTACCCATCAACAGTCACAAACTGTAACCTACCCAGCAGCAGACCCTATACATCACCCAACCCAACAGTCACTATAGAGCACCCTATTAACAACAGTCATTATAGTTATCTCCCTAACAACAGTCACTAGAGAGCACCTACCCCAAATCAGTCACTATAGTGCACCTACCCAACAAGAGCCACTATAGAGCACCTACCCAACAAAAGTCAATATAGAGCACCTGCCCAACAGCAGTCACTATAGAGCACCTACCCAACAACAGTCACTATAGTGTTCTTTATGTAACAACCGTTATTATACAGTTCTCGTACACAGCAACAGTCACTAAAGAACACTTTACACAACAGCCTCTATAAAGCACTTCACCGAATAACAGTCACTTACAGAGCACTTTACCCAACAACAGTCACTGTGGAACACTTAATCAAACAACAGTTACCAAAGAGCTTCTACCCAATTACTGTCATTACAGTGCAAAGTACCCAATAAAAGTAAGTGTAGAGCACTCTACCCAGCAAGAGTTATTATAGGGCACTCTAGAAAGCAACAGTCACTCTAGAGGTCTTTACCCAACAGCAGTCACTATAGAGCACCTACAGAAACACAATCACTTTAGAGTTTTTTACACAACAGTCATTACTGAGCAACCTACTAAAAAACAGTTGCTACAGAACACCTAAGCAAAGATACTATTAAGAACCTACCAAAAATAATCACTATAGTTCACCTATGGAACAACAGTCACTATAGAGCCCTCTACCCAACAACTGTTATTGTAGAGCAGGGTACCAACAACAGTCACTATAGAGAACTCAACTAAACAACATTCATTATGGAGCACCTACCGTACCACAGTAACCAAAGAACATACTACCCAACAACAGTAAGTATATAGCCTGGTACCAACAACAGTCACTATATAGAATTATAACAAACATCAGTCACTATAGAGCACCTACCAAACAACAATCATTATAGAGCACCCTACCAAGCAACAGTCACTATATATCATTCTACCCAAAAACAGTCACTAGAGAGCACTCTAAACAAAAAAGTCATTATAAAGAACTCCACACAACAACAGAAACCTATAGAGCACTCTACACAACAGTCACTCTAGAGCACTCTACACAGCAAGAGTCTCTATAGTACACTATTCCCAACAATAGTCAATACAGAGGACACTACCCAACAAGAGTAAGTATCGAGCACCCAAAACAACAAAAGACGCTATAGATTACCTACCCAAAAATAGTCACTATAGAGCACTGTACTCAGCAATAGTAACTGTAGGGCTCTTCACACAGTAACAATCACTATAGATCACCCTACACAGCAACAGTCAGTATAGAGCACTCTGCTTAACAACAGTCATTATATAGGACTCTACGAACAACAGTCACTATAGTGCACCTACCCACCAGAAGTCACTTTAGAGCACTCTACACAGCAACAGTCACTATAGAGTTTCTACCCTACAAAAGTCAGTATTGACCACCAAACGCAGCAATATTCACAATAGAGCACCCCACCATACACCAGTCACTGTGGAGCACCCTATAAAGCAAAAGTCACTATAAAGCACCTACCCAAAAACATTCACTATAGAGCACCTTACCCAACAACAGTCACTATAGAGCAGCCTACCAAACAACAGTCACTATAGAGCACCCTACCCAGCAACAGTCACTATAGTACACTGTACCCAGCAACAGTCACTATAAAGCATTCTACCCAACATCACTTACTATACAGTACCCTTCCTAGCAACAGTCACATTAGAGCACCCTCCCATACAATAGTAACTTTAGAGCACGCTATTTAACAACAGTCACTGTAGAGCACTCTACCCAAAAACTGTCACTATACAGCACCTACCCAACAACAGTCAGTGTATTGTTTTCTACAAAAAACAGTCATTATACAGAACTCTACCCAAGAAGCGTCACTATAAAGCATTCCACCCAATAACAGTAAGGATAGAGGACTTTACCCAACAACAGTCACTATCAAAAGCACCCCATCCAACAACAGTAACTTTAGAGAACTCCACCCAATGACAGTCACTATACTGCACCATACCAAACAACAGACTATATAGAGCATTCTACCGAACAACAGTCACTTTAGAGCACATACAAAACAACATTGACTATAAAGCATACCACCCAACAACAGTCACTACAAAGTACCTACCCAACAACAGTCACTATAGAGCACTGTACACAGCAGCAGTCAGTATAAAGCATGCCACCACACAACATTCAGGATAGACCACCCTACCCCGCAAAAGTCAAGAAAGAGCACTCTACACAACAACAGTCATTATAGAGCACCCAACCCAGCAGCAGTTACTATAGAGCACCTAACAGGTAGCAGTCATTTTAGAGCACCACATCAAAAACCATCACTATACAGCAACTACTTAAAAACAGTCACTGTAGAGCACCCTACCAAGCAACAGTCACTATAGAGCACCTACCCAAGAACAGGCACTATAGAGCACCCTAGCTAGCAACAGTCACTATAGAGTAATCTACATAGCAACATTCACTATAGAGAACCCCACCCAACACAGTCAGCATAAATCACCCTACACAGCAACAGTCACTATAAAGCACCCTACCAAACAACTGTCACTATAAAGCACTGTACCAACAAGAGTCACTGTAAAGCACTCTACCCAGCAACAGTCATTATACAGGACCATATCCTATAACAGTCTCTATAAAGAACCCTACCCAACAAGAGTCACTATAAATCACTCCCCCCAAAAACAGTCACTTATAGAGCATGCTACCCAGTAACAGTCACTATTGAGCACCCTACCCAGCAACAGTAACTTTAGAGCACCCTAACCAACAACAGTCTTTATAGAGCACTGCTCCCAACCACAGTAACTATAGAGCACATGCCCAACAACAGTCAGTATGGAGCCCTCTACCCAAAAAATGTCACTATGTAGCACTCTACTTTTGAAGAGTCACCATAGAGCCCCCTACACAATAACAGTCAGTATCCAGAGCCCCATACCCAACAACAGTGACTATAGAGTACCCTGCATAACAACAGTCAATGCAGAGCCCTACAAGAAACAACAGTCACAATAGGGCACTCTACAAAGTAGTCACTATAGAACACTCCACTCAACAACAGTCACTTATAGATCAGTCTACCTAACAACTATCAGTATAGAAAAAAATCACACAGTAGCAGTCATTATAGAGCACCATATTCAACAACAGACACTATAGAGCACCCTGCCAAACAACAGTAACTATAGATCACCTACCCAACAACAGTCAGTATAGAGTAACCTCCCTAAAAACAGTCACTGTAGAGCACTTTACCATAAAACAGTCACTATGGAGCACTGTACACAACAGTCACCATAAAACACTCCACTCAAAAACAGTCACTTATAGAACACTCTACCCAAGAATATTCAGTATACAGCACCCTACCCAACAACAGTCACTGTAAAGCACCCTGCCAAACACTGACAATAGACCACGCTAACCAAAAAATGTCACTGTAGAGCACCTACACAACAACAGTAACTGTAGAGCACTCTACCTACAAATGTCACTATAGATCACCTTTCCTGTCACTATATAGCACCTCTCAAACAACACACACTCTAGAGCACCTACACAAGAAGAGTCACTAAAGAGCACCTAGCCAATGACAGTCAGTATAGAGCACCATACCCAACAACAGTCCGGGAAGAGCACCTTTCCAACAACAGTCACTACAGAGCTCTCTACCCATCGAGAGTGACTATAGAGAACTCTACCCAGTAAGAGTCACTATAAAATACCCCACCCAACAACAATCACTATAAAGCACACTACCTAGCCACAGTCACTAAAGAGCACCTATTCAACAGTAGTCACGATAGAGTACTCTTCCGAACAACAGTAACTATAGGGCATTCCACACAACAACAGACACTATGGAGCAAGCTACCCAGCAACAGTCAGTATAGAGCACCCTATACAGCAACAGTCACTATAGAGCCCTCTACCAAGCAACAGTCACTACAGATAATTTTTTCAGCAACAGTCAATTTAGAGCACTCCAACAAACAGTCAGTATAAAGCAGCAACCCCAAAAAGTCACTATAGAGCACTTACAAAACAACAGTCACTATAAAGCAGCCTACCCAGCAACAGTCACTATAGAGCCCTTTCCCCAGCAACATTCACTATGGAAAATCCCACTCAACAACAGTCAGTATAAAACACCCTTTTCTGCATCAGTCAGTATAGAGAACCCTACTTAACAACAGTCACTATAGAGTACCCTGCAAACAAGAGCACCTATAGAGCACTATACCCAGCAGAAGTCATTATAGAGAACCAAACCCAAGAAAAGTTACTGTACAGAATTCTAAGCTACAACAATCACTATAAGGCACTTTTCCCAACAACAGTCACCTATAGAGCACTCTCTCCAAGAACAGTCATAATAGAGCACTCTACCTAACAGCAGTCACTATAGAGTACAGTAACCAACAATAGTCAAAATAGGGCACACTACCAAGTAACAGTCACAATAGAGCACCCAACGCAGCAACAATCAGTATGTAGCACCCTATCAAACATCAGTCACTATAGATCACCCTACTCAGCAACAATCACTATAGAGCACCCTACACAACAAGGGCCACATTTTAGAACTCCTCCCAACCACAGTCACTATAGAGTACACTACACCACAATAGTCACTAGGAAGCACGTATTCAACAAGAGTCACTATAAAGCAACAATCTAACAACAGAAACTATAAAGCAACCACACAACCGTCACTATAAAGCACACTGCGCAAAAGCAGTCAGTATAAAGCACCTATTCAACAACAGTCACTATAGAGCACGTATTTGACAAGAGTACTTATAAAGCAACCACCCAACAATAGTCAGTATAAAGCATTCTACCCAAAATCAGTCGCTATTGAGCATCCCACCCAACAACAGTCACTACGGAGCAAACTACCCAAAAGCTGTAACTATAGAACACACTGCTTAACAAATGTCATTATACAGCACATACCAAACAACAGTCAGTATAGAGCAACCTAAGCAGCAACAGTCCCTAAACAGCACTCCACCCAACAACAGTCACTGTAAAGCACCCAATCCAAAAACAGTCACTATAGAGCACTGCACCCAACAAAAGTCACTATAGAGCACCTAGCCAACTACATTTATTAGAGAGCACCTACCAACCAACAGTCAGTATGGAGCCCTCTGCCCAAAAACAGTCACTATAGAGCACTGTACCCAACAAGAGTCACTATGGAGCACCCTACACAATAACAGTTTGTATCTAAAGCCCTCTACATAACAACAGTCACTATAGAGCAACCTACCCAACAACAGTCACTGCAGAGCATTCCACACAAGAGTCACTATAGAGCACACTACAAAATAGTCACTATAGAGCAATCCACCCAAAAATATTCACTTATAGATCACTCAACCAAACGGTAGTCACTATAGAGATCCCCACAGAACAGCACTAACTATAGAGCACCCTACCCAACAACACTCACTATAGAGCACCCTAGCAAACACAGTCAATATGAAGCACCCACCCAAAAACAGTCACTATCTAGAGAACTTTACCCAAAAACAGTCACTATAGAGCTCCGTACTTAGGAGCATTAAGTATTGAGCACCACACAACAAACACTATAGAACAATTCACCCAAGAACAGTCACTGTAGTGCAAACTACCATACAACAGTCACTATACAGCACCTTAATCAACAAGACACTATAAAGCACCTACCCTAAAAGAGTCACTACAAAGCACCCTACACAGCAACAGTCAGTATAGATCATCCTTCCCAGCAACAGTCAGTATACAGCAGCCTCTCCGAAAACAGTAACTGTAGAGCACTGTACCCAACAACAGTCACTATATAGCACCCTACCAAACAACAGTCACTATAGGTCACCTACAATAACAGTCAGTATGGAGCAGACTCCGTGAAAAGAGTCACTGTGAAGCACTCTACCAAACAACAGTCAATATAGAGCACTCTAAACAACAACAGTCACTATAGAGCCCTACACCCATCAACAGTCACATATAGAGCACTCTACCCAAAAATTGTCACAGTAGATCACCCCACAAAATAACAGTCTCTACAGAGCATCATACCTGAAATCAGTCACTACGGAGCACCCTACACAACAGTCATTGTAGAGCACCTACCCAACAAAAGTCACTATTGACCACTTACTTAACAAGAATCACTATAGAGCACCTACTTAAAAATTAAGTAAAGAACACCCTACCCAACAACAGTCCGTATATAGCAACTACTGAACACCAGTCACTATAGATCTCTCTACCCAAAAACAGTCACCTTAGAGAATTCTTTCTAACAAAAGTCAATATAAAGCACCCTAACGACATTCATTCAGTATAGAGCACTCTACCCAACAACAGTCACTATGGAGAACCCTACATGACAACAGTCACTATAGAGCACTCCACCCAACCAGAGTCACTATAGAGTACCCTAACTAAAAACAGTCACTATAAAGCACAATATTATATAACAGTCACTATAGAGCACCTACACACCAACAGTCACTATACAGCATCCAACCCAACAGTCATTATAGAGAACCCACCCTACAACTGTCACTATAGAGCACTCTTTCTTATAGCAGTCACTATAGAACACCCTACCAATGAACATTTAGTATAAAGCACTCTACCCAACAACAGTCACTATAGAGCACCCTAAACAAAAACCGTCAATATGGAGCACTCTACTTAACAACAGTCACTATATGGCACCGTACTTAACATCAGACTCTATGGCGCACTCCACCGAAAAACAGTCACTATAAAGAACCTATGCAACACGTTTCCTAAAGAGTAACCTACCCAACAAGAGTCACTATTGAGCACCTATACGAAAACAGTCACTATAGAGCACTCTTTCCAACAACAGTCAGTATAGAGCATCCTACCCGCCATCAATCACCATAGAGCACCCAATCCAACAACAGTCACCAAAGAGACCTCCACCCAATAACAGTCAAAACTGTGCACCATACCCAACAACTGACATTATAGAGCATTCTATTGAACAATAGTTACTGTAGAGCTTGTACTCAAAAACAGTCACTATAAAGCACCCCACACAACAACAGTCACTATAAAGAACCTACACAACAGTCACTATAGAGCGCTCTACCCAGCAACATTCACTATAAACATGCCACTTAACATTTAGTATAGAGCACCCTACCAAGCAACAGTCACTATAAAGCACCCTACCACGCCACTGTCACTATAGAACACTTTGCCCAAAAACAGTCACTGTAGAGTATCCTACCAATCCAGAGTCACTATAAAGCTTCTGCCCAATGACAGTCACTCTAGAGCACCCCACCCAACAACAGTCACTACTGAGCCCCTACCCAACAGTAGTCACCAGAAAGCACCCTACCCAGAAACAGTCTCTGTAGAGCAGCTTACCCAGCAACAGTCAGTTTAGAGCACCCTAACAAAAGTTATTATGTAGCACCTACCCAAAAATAGTCACTGTAGAACACCCTACACAGCAACAGTCACTTTAGAGCAGCTTCCAAACAACAGTCACTATAGAACACCATACACAGCAATAGTCACTATAAAGAAACCCACCCAGAAAAAGTCAATCTAAAGCACCCTATTAAGCAACAATCACTACAGATTACCCTAATCACCAAGAGTCACTATGGAGCTCCCTACAAAACAACAGTCACTGTAGAGGACAATACTGACAACAGTCACTATAGTGAATTCTACCCAAATACAGTCATTATAAAGCATCTACACCACAACAGTTACTATAGAACTCCCTACCCAAAAACAGTCACTCTAAACAACCTACCCAACAATTGTCACTATAGAGCAGTCTCACCAAAAAACGCCACTATAGAGCACTATGCACAATAATCACTGTGAAACACTCCACACTACAACAGTTATCTATAGAGCACTCTACACCAAAAATGTCACTATCGAGTCCCCCACTCAACAACAGTCACTGAACAGCATTTCCAACAACATTCAGTATAAGCACCATACCCAACAACAGTCACTAGAGAGCACCTACCAAACATCAGTCATTCTAGAGCCTTCTCCAAAAATCACAGTCAATATAGAGCATTCTACCCAACTTCATTCAGTATAGAGCACCCTACCCACGATCAGTCACTCTAGTGCTCTGTACCCAACAACAATCACTATGGGACACACTACACAAATAAGTCACTATACAGCACCTACCGAACAACACTCACCATAGAGCCCTCTACAATAAAACAGTCGCTATAGTGCACTCTTTCCAACAGCATTTACTACAGTGCACCCTACCCAAGAACGATCATTATAAAGCACTCTACCCAAGAACATTCAGTATAATGCACTCAAACCAACAGCAGTCACTATAAAGCACCATACCCCAAAACAGTCACTATCTAGAGCACTCTACCCAACAGCAATCACTATAGAGAACTACACCCAACAACAGTCACTATAGTGAACTCTACCCAACAACAGACTCCATAGAGCATTCTATGAACAACAGTCACTATAGAGCACCTACAAAACAACAGTCACTGTAAAGTACCCCACCCAACAACAGTCAGTATTAATTACCTACTTAACAATATTCAGTATAGAGCACCTTACCCAGCAACAGACACTATAGAGAACTCTACCAAGCCACTGTCACTATAAAGCACTCTACCCAACAACAGTCACTAATGAGTATTCTTCCAATGAAGAGTCAAAATAGAGCAACTTCCCAACAAAAGTCATTCTATTGCACCCTACGCAATAACTTTCACTATAGAGCACAGACTGAACAGTAGTCATCAAAGAGCACCCTACCCAGCAACAGTAACTGTAGGGCACCCAACCAAGCAACAGTCACCATAAAACACCCTACCAAGAAAAAGTCACTAAGGATCTCTCTACCCACCCACAGTCAGTTTAGAGCACAATACCCAGAAACAGTCACTCTGGAACACCTAGAAAGCAACAGTCACTACAGAGCACCCTACCCAGCAACAGTCACTATAGAAACCTTCACACAACAACAGTATAAAATACTTAACCCAGCAACAGTCGTTATCAAGCAGCCTACCAACAGGAGTCACTATAGAGCACTCTAGCCAGCAACAGACATTATATCTGTATCCAGCAACAGTCACTATAGAAAAGTCTACCCAACAACAGTCAATATGAAGCACTCCACCCAACAACAGTCATGTATAGAGTACTCTACGCAACAACAGTCACTATAGAGCACTCTACAAAACAAGTCACTATAGAGCACTCTACACAATAACACCCACTATAACACACTGCACCCAACACGGGTTAGCTATAGAGCACTATACCCAACCACAGTCGCTATAGAGCACCCTACCCGGCAACAGTCACCATAGAGCACCTACCCAAAAACTGTCACTATAGAGCACTGTACCGGGCAAGAGTCACTACAGAATACCTAACCAGCAACCATCACTTTAGAGCACCCCTGTAACAAGTGTCACTATACAGCAGCTACCCTAAAACAGTCAGTTTAAAGCACCCTACCCAGCAGCAGTAACTATAGAGCACGCACCAAACAACATTTAGTATCGGGTACCCTACAAAACAGAGTGGCCATTGAGCACTCTCCACAGCCATAGTCACTATAGAGCATGTACTCAACATCAGTCACTGTAGAGCACTCTACAGAAAAATACACACTATAGAGCACTCCACCAAACAATAGTCACCTATAGAGCACTCCCCCCATCAACGGTCACTATAGTCACTATAGAGAACCTACCCAACAACAGTCACCATAGAGCACCTACCAAACCACAGTCTCTATAGATCAGCTACCGAAGAACAGTCACTATAGAGAACCTACATATAAACAGTAACTATAGAGCACCTACTAAACATCAGTCTATATAAAGAACCCTACCCCAAAACAGTCATTATAGAGACCACTTCACAACAACAGACAGTATAGAGCCCTCTGCTTAAAACAGTCACTATAGAGCACCCTAACCAACAACAGTCAATATAAAACACCCTACCCAAAACCAGTCAGTATAAACCACTCCACCAAAAAAACAATCATTATAGAGTACTGACCAAACAACAGTCACTATGGAGCACTCGACCCAGCAACAGTCATTATAGAGCATTCCACCAATCTACAGTCACAATAGAGCACACCATCCAGCAACAGTCACTAGAGAGCACCATAACCAGCAGCAGTCACTAGAGAGCACTTAACCCAACAACAGTCACTATAAAGCACACTATCCAGAAACAGTCACAGCAGAGCATTCTACCTAGCAACAGTCGTAATAAAGCACCTGACCCAATAACAGTCAGTATAGAGTTCTCTACCCAGAAACAGTAATTATAAAGCACTCCATTCAATAAGAGTCACTACAGAGCACCCTACCTAAAAACAGTAACTATAGAGCACCCTACCCAACAAGAGTCACTATAGGTCACCCCACTCAACAACAGTCACTATAGAGTACCTAGGAGACAATAGTCACTATAAAGCACTCCACCCTGGAATAGTCAGTATAGAGCACCACACACAACAAGAGTCACTATAGAACACACTTTCCAGCAACAGTCACTATAGAGCACCTACACAAAATAAGTCACAATAGAGCACCATACCCAACAAAAGTCACTATAGAGCAACCTACCCAAAAACAGTCACTACAGATAACCCTGCTCAAAAACAGTCACAATAGAGCACTCTACCAAGCAACAGTCACAATAGAGCACCCGACTTTGCAACAGTCACTATAGAGCCCTCAACCCAACAACAGTCACTACAGATCACCTTTCCCAGCAACAATCACTGTAGAGCACCCTACAAAACAACAGTTATATGAGAGAACTCCACCCAACAGCAGTCACCATAGAGTACACTAGCCAACAACAGTCACTATAGAGCATGTATTCAACAAAAGTCAGTATGAGCACCCACCCAACAACAGTTACTGTAAAGCACCCTACCCAAAATCAGTCAGTATAAAGCACATATTTAACTACAGTAACAATAGAGCACCTACCCAACACCAATTACTATAAAGAATTCTCTCCAAACAACAGTCACTCTAGAGCAACCTACAAAGCAACAGTGACTATAGAGAACCATACCCAGCCACAGTCACAATAGAGCACTGTACCCAACATTAGTCACTATTAAGCACCCTACCCAGCAATAGTCTTTATAGAGCACCCTATGTAACAACAGTCACTTTACAGCACTAAACACAACAACACTCAGTATAGGGCACCCTACCCAACACAGTCACTATAGTGCAACTACCCAACAACAGTCTGTATAGAGCACTTTACCCAACAAGAGTCACTATAGAGCACTGTACACAACAAAATTCACCATAAAGAACATCATTGAATAACAATCACCTATAACAAACTCTACCCAACAACAGTCACTATAGAGCACCCTACCCTATAACAATCAGTTTAAAGCCATCTACACAACAAAAGTCACCATAGAGCACTCTACCGCACAACAGTGACTATAGAGCACCATACCCCACAACTGTCCATATAGAGATCCCTACCCAACAACAGTCAATATAAAGCACCCAGCCCAACAACAGTCACTATGGAGCAATCTACCCAAAAGCAGTCATTATAGAACACTGTATACAACAACAGTCACTATGGAGAACTCCCCTGAATAACAATCACCTGGAGAGCACTCTACACAACTGCAGTCACAATAAAGCACTCTACCCTACAACAGTTACTTTAGAGCACCATACACAACAAAAGTCACTATAAGCACCCTACCCTACAACAGTCACTGTAGGGCCCCAATTCAACAACAATAACTGGAGAGCACCTACACAAAAACAGTCACTATAGAGCACCCTACTTAGCAACAGTCACTATAAAGCACCTACCCAAAAACAGTCAGTATGGTGTACTCTACACAGCAACAGTCACTATAAAGTACTCAACCGTACAAGAGTCACTATAGAGAACCCTACCCAGCAACAGACACTAGAGAGCATATTATTCAGCAACCGTCACTATTAAGCACTAAAAACAGCAACAGCCACTATATAAAACCAACCAAAAAAAACTAACTATAGAGCACCTAGGCAACAACAGTCACTATATAGTACCTACCCAGCAACAGTCAATGTAGAGCACCTATCGAAAAAGAGTAATTGCAGAGCATCTACCAAAGAAGAGAAACTCTAGAAAGCCTACTCAAGAGCAGTCACTATAAAGAACCCTACACAACAACTGTCACTATATAGTACCCTACACAACAACAGTCACTATAGAGCAACCCACTGAACAACAGTCACTATAGAGTACCTACCAAACAACAGTCCTATAAAGCACTCTACCCAGAAACAGTCAGTATATAGCACCCCACACATCAACAGACACTATAGAGCACACTGTCCGGCCACAGTTACTACAGACCAACCTACACAGCAACAGTCACTATAGAACACTCTACACAATAACAGTCACCAGAGAGCACATTATTCAACAACAGTCACTATAGAGCACCATACCCATGAACAGTGAGTATAGAGTACTCTAATAAGAAACAGTCATTTTAGAGTATGCCACTTTATAAGTTACTATAGAGAATTTTAACCAGCAACAGTCACTAAAGAGCACCCTACCCAACAACTGTCACTATAGAGCACCTACACAACAAAAGTCACTCTAGAGTTCTCTACAAAAAATTAGTCACTATAGAGCACACTACCGAACCATAGTCAGTATAGAGCACCCTACCCAACATCAGTCACTCTTTGGAGCAATCTACCTAACAACACTCACTACAGAGAAATTCACCCAATATCAGTCAATATACTGCACCATACCCAACAACAGACAATATAGATCATTCTACCAAACAACACTAAGAATAGAGCACTTATTCAAAACAGTCACTATAAAGCACCCCACCCCACAACAGTCACCATAGAGTACCTACTCAACAACAGTCATTATAGAGCACCCTACCAAGCAACACATATTATAGAGCACTTTAACCAACAGCAGTCACTACAGAAACCTCTACTCATGAACAGTCAGTCTAGAGTCCCTGCCCAACAACAGTCACTATTGAGTACTCTACAAAAAAGTCAACATAAAGGACTCTACCCAACAACAGTCACTGTAAAGCACCCTACTCAAGAACAGTCACTATAGAGCACAGTACCAACAACAGTCAGAATAGAGGACTCTACCCAACTTCAGTCAGTATAGACCAAAACACCCAACAACAATCACTATCTAGAGCACTCTACACAACAACAGTCAAGATAAGAAACACAACCCAACAACAGTCACTATAGTGCACCATACCCAACAACAGACTCTATAGAGCATTCTACCTAACAGTCAGAATAGAGCACCTACCCAATGGCTTTCATAATAAAGCACCACACATCAAAACAGTCAGTATAGAGGGTCTACCCAGGAACAGTAAGTATAAAGCACCCTACCCAATAACGGTCACTATAGAGCATGCCACACAACAACATTGAATATATAGCACCCTGCCCAGCAATAGTTAATATTGAACACCTTACACAGCCACAGTCACTATAGAACTCTACGTAACAACAGTCACTATAGAGCACCTACCCAATAACAGTTACTCTAGAGCACCCCACACAACAACAGTCACTAAAGAGTACCTACTCAACAGTAGTCACCAAAGAGCACCCTACACAGCAACAGTCACTGTAGGGAACCATATACAGCAGCAGTCAATATAGAGCACTCTACCGAACACCAGTCACTATAGAGCATTCCACCAAACAACAGTTACTATGGAACACCTTCCCAACAGTAGTCACCAAACAGCACCCTATCCAGTAACAGTCCCTGTAGAACACCATACCCAGTCACAGCCACTATAGAGCAACCTACCCAACAACAGTTAATATAGAGCACCTACCAAGCAACCATCAGTCTAGAGCACCTCACCAAACACAGTCACTGTACAGCACCTACCCAAAAACTGTCACTATAGATCACACTATTCAGCAACAGTCACTGAAAAGCACCGTACACAAAAACAGTCACTATAGAGCACCCAACCAGCAAGAGTCACTAGAGAACACTCTACCCAGCAACAGTCATTATAGAGGACCGTACACAACAGACACTATAGAAAACCATACCCAACATCAGTCACTAAAAAGCACTCCACCTAACAACAGTAACCGATAGAGCACTATACACAACCACAGTAACTATAGAATACTGTAACATAAAACAGTGACTAGAGAGGATTCTACCCAACAACTGACACTGTAGAACACCCTACCAACAACAGTCACTATAGAGAACCCTACCAAGAATCAGTCCCTATAGAGCAACTACTCAACAAAACTTACTAAGGAGAACCTACCCAACAAAATTCACTATACGGCACCTATCCAACAAAATTCACTTCAGAGCACTCTTTCGAAAAACAGTCATTATAGAACACCGTAGCCCGCAACACTCACTATAGAGCAAATACCAAAAACAGTAACTATGAGTTATTATATAACACTCTACTTAATAGTCACTAAAGAGCACCCTACACAACAACAGTCACTATAGACCACCCTACCCAGCAACAGTAACAATGGAATTACTTCAAAATAACAATCACTATAGAGCACTTTACCGAGGAAAAGTCAGTATAAAGCACCTCACTTAACAACAGTCACTATAGAGCACACTATCCAGCAATAGTCACTACACTGCACCCTTTCCAGCAACAGTCACTATAGAGCACTCTAACCAACAACAATCAGTATAGAGCACACCATCCAGCAACTCTCACTTATGAGCACTTTACCTATCAACAGTCACTATAGAGCCCCCTACCCAACAACAATCAATATAGAGAAACCAACACAACAGTCACTTTAGAGAACCCCACCCAACAACAGTCACTATAGAATGTCTACAAAACAACAGTCACTGTTGACCACTCCACCCAGCAACAATTAGTATATAGCATCAAACCCAAAAACAGTCATTATATGGCACAATATACAGCAACAGTTGCTATAGAGCACTTACCGAAAAACAAACACTATAGAACAAATACAGAACAACAGACACTATAGAGCAACCTACCCAGCAACAGTTACTACAGATTACTTTGGTCAACAACAGTCACTATAGAGCAATCTACTAAAAACAGTCACTGTAGAGAATCCTACCCAACAGTCACTATAAAGTACCAACCGAAGAACAGTTACTATAGAGCACCCTTCCCAAAAACAGTATAAAGCACTGTACCAAATAACAGTCAGGGTAGAGCATTCAACCGAACACTTACTATACAATTCTCACCAAACAACAGTCAGTATAGAGCACTACAACCGGCAACAATCAGTATAGCTCACCCAACAACAAGAATCACCAAAGGGCACAATATCCATCAACAGTTTCTATGGAGCACGTAATGAACAACAGACACTATAGCACACCTACACAACAATAGACACTATAGAGCACCCTACCCAAAAACAGTCGCTATAAAGCAGCCTAAGAAAAAATCACTATAGAGAATCGTACCCAATAAAAGTCACTATAGAGCACCTACCCAAATCGGTTACTATTGAGCACCCTACCAAAAAGCAGTCTCTCTAAAGCACCTACCCAACAACAGTCACTATAGAGCACTCTACATAATAGTCACTATAAATCAATCCACCAAACAACAGTCACTCTACACAACAACAGTGACTATTGACCACCCACCTAACAACAGTCACTATTTATTATCCTAAACGACAACAGTTACTATAAAGCACCCTACCCCAAAACATTCACAATAGAGCACGTACTTTACAACAGTAACTGTGAAGCCTTTAACCAACAACAGTCACTGTAGAGCACTCTTGTCAACAGGCACTGTAGAGCACTACATCCAAAAAAAGTCAATATAGACCACCCCACCAAGCAACAGTCAGAATTGAGTACACTACTTAGCAACAGTCAGTATAGAGCACCCTGCTAAACAACACACACTATAGAGCACCCTACCAACAACAGTAAATATAGAGCATCCTACCTAAAAATAGTCACTATGGAGCTCCTACCCAACAACAGTGACTATAGGGCACCTACGCAACAACAGTCACTATAAAGTATCTCCCCAATATTAATCACTATAGAGCACCTACACAACAAAAGTCACTATACAGCACCTCCACAACAACAGTCACCTTAGAGCATTCTACCCAACAACAGTTACTATAGAGTACCACATCCAACAACAGTTACTATGAGGACTCTAACCAACAGTCACTATAGAGAACCTACCCAACAATAGTCTCTGAAGACCAAATACTCAACCACAGTCAATACAGAGCACGCTACAATGCAAAAGTCACCATGGAGCACCTAGCCAACAACAGTCACAATAGAGTACTCTACCCAGCAACAGTAACTATAGAACATCCTTTTCAACAAGCACTACAGTGTCCCCTACACAGAAACTGTCACTATAAAGCACCTACCCAACAACAGTCAGTATAGTTTACTCTAAAAAACAACAGTCACTATAGAACACCTACCCAACAACTGTTACTACCAAAAACCCTACCCATAAACCGTCACTCTAAAGAATCTACCCAACATCAGTCTCTATAGAGCACTGAAACCAACAACACACAGTATAGAGCACCTTGCACAATAGTCACTGTGAAACACTCCATCCAACATCACTTACCATAGAGCACGCTACCCAACAACAGTCACTATCAAACACCCCACTCCACAACAGTCATTATGGAGCATGTACCCAATACAGTCACTATAAATCAACCACACGACTGTCACTATAAAGCACCCTACCCAACAACAGTCAGTATAGAGCACCTACGAACAACAGTCACTACAAAGAACCTTACCCAGAAACAGTCACTATAGAGCACCTACCCAGCAACCATGAGTTTAAACACTCCATCAACAACAGTTACTATATAGCACCTACCATAAAACAGTCACTATACAGCACCCTAACCAGCAACAGTAACTATAGAGCACGCCAACAACACTGACTATAGAGCACCATACACAAAGAAGTCACTATAGAGCACTTTACCCAGCAACAGTCACTGTATAGCACGAACTCAACATTAATCACTATAGAGCACACTACGCAGCAACAGTAATTATAGAGCATGCACCAAACAACACTGACTGTAGAACACTCTACACAGCTAAGTCACTATAGAGCACTTTATGCAACAACAGCCACTATAGAGCACTCTTCAGAGAAATACCCACTATATAGCAGTCCATGCAACAAGTCACCTATAGAGGACACTGCCCAACAATGGTCACTATAGAGCACCCCATACAACAACAGTTACTATACAGCACCTACCCAGCAACAGTCACGATAGAGAACCTACCCAGCAACAGTCACTGTTGTGCACATATCCAAACTCAGTAATTATAGAGCACTCTACCTAGCAACAGTCACCATAGAGCTCCCCACCCACAACAGTAATTATAAAGCAACCTGCACAGCAACAGTCAGTATAGAGCACCTAACCAACAAGTCACTATACAGCACTTACCCAGCAACAGTCATTATACAACATCTACCCAACAACAGTCAGTATAAAGCACCTATCCAACAAGTCAGTACAGAGCACTCTAACCAACAGCAGTTACAACAGAGCAGCGTGCTGAACAACAGTCACTATAGAGAACCCCGCCCAACAGTCAGTATAAAGAACCCTACCGAGCAACAGTCACCATAAAGTACCCTACATAACAACAGTCACAATAGAGCACCCTACCAACAAGAGACACTATAGAGCACTCTACCCAGGAACAGTCACTCTAGAGGACTATGAAAAAAAAACAGTCACTACAGAGAAACCTACCCAACAACAGTCACTATAAAACTCTGCATCCAACACCAGTCACCTATAGAGCATTCTACCCAAAAAAGTCACTATAGAGCACCCTACCCAATAACATTCACTATAGACTACCTTATCCAACAACAGTCATAATAGAGCACAATAGCCACCAACAGTCATTATAGAGCACCCTATGCAACAACAGTAACAACAGAGCACTCTACCAAACATCAGCCACTATAGATCACCCTACCCAGCAACAATCACTATTGAGCACCCTACACAACAACAGTCACATTGGAGAACTCCACCCAACAACAGTCACTATAGAGTACACTACACAACAGTAACTATAAAGCACGTATCTTACAACAGTCACTATAAAGCAACCAAACAAAAACAGTCACTATAAAGCACCCTATTCAATAACAGACATTTTGGAGCACCTACCCAATAGCAGTCACTATAAAGCACCCTATTCAGGGACAGTGATTATAGAGCACCCTACCCAACAACAGTTAGTATAGAAGACCATACCCAACAACTCTCACAATACAGCACCTTACCCAGCAACCGTCACTATAGATCAACTACCCAACAACAGTTATTAAAGAAGATTCTACCCAAAAACAGTCAGAATTGAGCTCTCTAACCACCAACAGTGACAACAGAGCACCCTACACAGCCAGAGTCACTATAAAGGATACTACCCAACTAACAGTCACTGCAAATTTCTCTACCCAGCAAGAGTCAGTATAGAGCAAGATACACAGCAACAGTCATTATAGAGTACTGTACCCAACATCAGTATATAGATAGAGCACCCTACTCTGCAGCAGTCATTATAGAGCACCTTAAGCAACAACAGTCACTATAGAGCACTGCACTCAACGGAAGTCACTATAGAGCACCCTCCCCAACAACAGTTACTATAAAGCACCTACCCGAGAACAGTCACTGTAGAGTTTTCTAATCAGTAACAGTGAGTACAGAGCACCCTACTTAAGAGCAGGCACTATAGAGCACCCTACCTACCAAGAGTCAATATAGAGCACTCCAGGCAACAACAGTAATTTTATAGCACCCTATCCAACAAGAGTCACTGTATAGCAATCACCAAACAACAGTCACTATTAAGCACAGTACCAAGCAACGGTCACTATACAGCACTTCCAAGCAACCGTCAGTTTAGAACGCTCCACCAGCAAAAGTTACTATACAGCACCTACCCAAAAACGGTCATCGTAGAGCACCCTACTAGGCAAAAGAAACTATGTAGCACACATCCAACAACACTCACAATAGAGCACTCTACACAGTAAGGTCACTATAGAGCATTGTACCCAGAAACAGTCACTATAGGGTACGTACTCAAATCAGTCACGATAGAGCAATATACCCAACAACTCTTCAGTAACTATAGAGCACTCTACCCAACAACTGTCACTATAGAGCACTCTACCCATAAACAGTCACTATAGAGCACTGTACAGACCAATACCCTCTATAGAGCACTTTACCCAACAAGAGTCACCATACAGCTGCTACCTAACAACGGTCACTATAGGGCAACTACCCAAAAACTGTCACTATGAAGCCATAACCCATCAACAGTCACTATAGAGCCCTCTACCCAGCAGCAGTCACTATAGAGCACCCTAATTAACATCAATCACTATAGAGCACATTATCCAAAAACGATCACAATAAAGCCGCTACCTAACAACCATCACCGTCTACAGCACTCTACCCAACAACAGTGACTACAGATCACCCCACCCAGCAACAATCAGTATTGAGCCCTTCACCCAGCAACAGTCACTATAAGAAACTCCACCCAACATTATTCACTATAGCGCACCCTAACCAAGAGCAGGTACTATAGAGCATCCTAACAAACAACAGTCTCTATAGAGCACCTACCCAACATCTGTCATTATAGGGCAACTACCCAACAACAATCAGTATAGGGCACCTACCTAACAGCGGTCATTATAGAGCACTCTACACATCAACAATCATAATAGAAAACCGTACCCATAAATAGTCATAATACAGCACCGTACCAAGCAACAATCTTTATAGATCACCTACTTATCAACAGTCAGTATAGAGCAAGATACCCAAGAAGTCACTGTAGAGGACTCTACCCACAACAGTCACCATAAACACTCTACCAAACAACAGTCTGTATAGAGCACTTCACCCAACAACAGTAATTTATAAAGCACACTACCCAACAACAGTCACTATAGGTCAACCAACTTAACAACAGTCACGATAAAGCACGCTACTCAGCAGCAGTCAGTACAAAGCACATTTTCAACAAAAGTCACTATAGAGCACCCTAAACAACAACAGTCACTATAAAGCACCCTGACAACAGTCAGTATAGAGCACGCTACCCAGAAACAATCATTATAGAGCACCCTATTCAGCAGCTGTCACTGAAAGCACTCTACCAAACAACAGTTACTGTAGAGAAACCTATCCATCAAAGGTCACTTTAGTGCACCCTACCCAGTCACTATAGACCAAGGCACCAAACACTAGTCACTATAGAGCACCAACCCAACAACAGTGACCAGAGAGCACCACCCAACAACACTCAGTATAGAGCACTCTACTGAAAAACAGTCAATATAGAGCACCATACCCAACAGGAGTCACAATAGAGCACCCTATACAATAACAGTCAGCATCTTCAGTCCCATATTTAACAACAGTAACTATAGAGCACCTTACCCAACGACAGTCACTTCTAAGCACTCCACCAAAGAACAGTCACTATACAGCACTCTACAAAATAGTCACTATAAAATACTCCACAGAAAAATAGTCAAAGATGAGTTTACCCAAAAACAGTCACTATAGAAAACCCCACACAACAGCAGTCCCTATAAAGCACCCTACTCAACAACAGTCACTATAAAGCACACTACCAAACAACAGTCACTATAGAGCACCCATTCTAAAACAGTTACTGTCTAAAGAACTTTACCCAAAGACAGTTACTATAGCACACACTACCCAGGAACAGGCATTACTGAGCACCCCATCCACTACAGATATATAGGGCTTTCCACTGAAGAACGGTCAATATAGCGCACACCACTGAACAGCAGTTAGTATAGAGCACATTAACTAACAACAGTTCATATAGAGTACATACCCAAAAACAGTCACTATAGAGCACCCTACCCAGTCACTATAAATCACCTACCCAACAACAATCAGTATAGAGCAACTTCTACAACAACCATCACTGTAGAGCACTATACCCAACAATAGTCAGTGTAGAGAACCCCACCCAACAATAGTCACTATAGAGCACCCTACCCAACAAAAGTAACTATAAATAACCCACACATCAACAGTCACTGTAGAGCACCTATCCAACAAGGGTCACTATAGAGTACCTTCCAAACAACAGTCACTATAGAGCACCAACTAAAATAATTTAGTATTCAACACCCTACCCAACAACAGTGAGTACAGAGTAACTACCCAAAAACAGTAAAAATAGAGCTCTCTACCCAACAACAGTAACTATGCAGCACTCTACAAACAACAGTCACTATAGAACACCCCACCCAATACCAGTCAGTATAGAGCACTCTACATAAAACCAGTCACTATAGTGCACCATACCTAACAACAGTCACCATAGAGCACTCCACCTAACACAGTTACTATAGAGCATCATAACCCAAAACAGTAACTATAGAGAACCTACCTAACAACAGTCACTATTGAGCACCCCACGAAACAACAGTCTATAGTACCTACACAATAACAGTTCACTATAGATCACCCTACATAGCAACAGTCAGTATAGAGCACCCCATTCGGCAACAGTCAATATAGAGTGCTTCCCAAAAAGAGTCACTATACAGCTATCTAATAATCAATAATCACTGTTAACAACCCTACCCAACTGAAGTCACTACAGAGTACCCTATCAAGCAACAGTCTCTATAGATCACCCTTCTAACAACAGTCAATATAGAGCACCTAACCAACAACCGTCACAATAGAGCACATACACAACAAGAGTCACTATAGAACACCTACCCAAAAAATTAAGTATAGAACACCATACCCAACAACAGTCTGCGAAGAGCAAATTCCCAGCAACAGTAACCATAAAGCTCTCTACTCAACAACAGTCACTATACAGCACTCTACCAACAACAGTCAATGTAGACACCCTACACAAGAACAGTCAGTATAGAGCACTTTACCCAACAACAGTCACTATTTTGCACCTTACTCAAAAACAGTCACCATACAGCACTCCACCCAACAGCAGTCACTATAAGAAATCCTACCCAAAAACAGTCACTATAGAGCACACTACCCAACAGTCACTGTGGAGCATCTATCCAACAAAGTCACTATAGAGCACCCCACCCAACAACAGTCACTGTAAAGCACCCTACCGAACAACAGTCACCATAGAACACCCCACCGAGCAACAGTCACTATAGAGCACCCTACCAACCAGAGACACTATAGAAAACCCTACCCAGGGGTCACTAAAGAACACTCTACCCAAAAAAGTTCACTACAGAGCACCGTACCTAACAACAGACACTATAGAGAACCTTTCAAAAATCAGTCGGTATTGAGCACATTAATCAACATCAGTCACTCTAGAGACCCTACCAAACAATAGTTAGTGCTGGGTAAGTCAGCACCTTACCCAACAATATTCCGTATAAAGCACCTTCCCAACAACAATCAGTATAGAGCTCTCTACACAAAAATAGACACTGTAGAACACCCTACACAAAAACAGTCAGTATAGATTACCCTAACAACAGTGACTTTATAGCCCCCTTGCTACAACACTCACTATAGAGCACCTAGCCAACAACTGTCACTTCAGAGCATGTTAATTCAAAAATGTCCCCATAGAGTACCTACTCAAGAACAGTCATTATAGTTCACTGTACCTTGCAACAGTCACCATAGAGCACCCTAGCAAGCCACAGTCAGTGAAGAACACCCTACCCATCAACAGTAACTATAGAGTATCTACCAAACAACAGACAGTAAACAGCATCTACTCAACGACAGTCACGATAGAGCACCTACGACCAACAGTATCTATACAAAACGCAGCCAAGGACAGTCACTATAGAGAACTCTATTCAAAAACAGTCACTATAGAGCAACCTTCACAACAGTAGTCAGTATAGAGCACCTGCACAAAAACAAGCACTATAGAGCCCCTAAACAACAACAGTCACAATAGAGCACTCTACCCAACAAAAATCACTATAGAACACCATACCGAACAACAGTCACGATAGAGCTTACTATTCAATAAGAGTCACTATAAAGCTCTCTACACAACAACAGTTACTATAGAGCACTATACCCTGCAACAGTAACAAAAGAACACCCCAACCAACCTCATTCACTACAGAGCACCCTACCCAGCAACAGTCACTAAAAGGCACCTATTCAAAAATAATCACTATAGAGCACCTTACATAACACAGTCACTATAGGGCACCCTACCTAAAACAGTTACTAGGAATTATGCTACCCAGCAACAGTCAGTATAGAGCACCCTATACAACAACAGTCACTATAAAGCACTCAACTCAACAACAGTCACTCTAGAGCATTCTACCCAAAAAACAGCCACTACAGAGCACACTACCTAGCAAAAGTCAATATACAGCATTCCACCCAACAGTCAATATAATGCACTGACCCAAAAACAGCCACCATCGATTACCTACCCCACAGCAGTCACGTTAGAGCCCTCTAATCAATAATAGTCACTATAGAGCACTCTACCCAATAGTCACCTTACAGCACTGTAACCCACAACAGCCACTATACAACACCCTACCCAAGAAGAGTGACTATAGAGCACTCTACCCAGCAACAGTCACTATACAGTATCCTACAAAACAACAGTCACTATGGAGCATTCCACCCAACAAAAGTCACTATAGAGCACCCTACCCAAAAACAATCACTGTAGAGCACTCTACCCAACAAGAGTCACTATAGAGCACCCTATACAATAACACTTCGGATCAAGAGCCCCTACCGAACAATGGTCATTATGAAGCACCATAGGCAACAACACTTACTACAAAGCACTCCACCCAAAAACGATCACTATAGAGCACTCTTCAAAATAGTCGCTATAGAACACTGAACACAAGAACACTAACTTACAGAGCCCTCTACCCACCAACACTCGGTATTTTGAATCCCCCAAAACAGAAGTCCCTCTAGAGAACCTAATCAACAACATTCGCTATAGAGCAACCTACCAAACAACAATCACTATAGAGAATGAACCCAATAATAGCCACTATAAATCATCTACCAAACAACAGTCAGTATAGAGCATCCTTCCTGACATCAGTTACTGTAGAGCACTCTAACCACCAACAGTCACTATAAAGCACTGTAAACAATAATAGTCACTATAGAGCACCCTACACAACAACAGTCTGTATGAAGCAATTACCCAAAAACAGTGACTATAGAGCACCCGACCTAACAACAGTCACTATAGAGCATGTAACCAACATCAGTTACTATAGACAAACTCTACACAACAACTGTCAGTATATTGCAACCTACCCAACAACCGTCTCTATACAGCTTCCCAAAAGCAATCACTATAAAGCACTTACGCAACAAGTGTCACTATAGAGCACTCTACACATCAACAATCACTATAGAACACGGCACATTCAACAGTCACTATGGAGCACACCATTCAACAACAGTCGCTATAGAGCACCTACTGATCAACAGTCATGGAGCGCTGTACTTAACTATAGTTATTATAGAGATCTATATTCTGCAACAGTCACTAAAGAGTACACCACCCAACATTATTTCCTATACAGCACCCAACCCAGCAACAGTCACTACAAATTACCTATTCAAAATTAGTTACTATAGAGCACCCTACCAAACAACAGTCACTATAGAGCACCCTACCAAACAAGAGTCACTATGAAGCACGCTACCCAGCAACAGTCAATATAGAGCACCCTATGCAGCAACATTTATTATAGAGCACTCTACCCAACAACATTCACTCTAGATTACCCTACCAAGGAACAGTCACTATAGAGCACCATACCGAGGAAAAGTCAGTATACAACATTCCACTCAACAAGAGTCACTATAGAGCACTCACGTAACAACAGTAACTATAGATTACCTATTCAACACCAGTCACTTTAGAGCCTTCTACCCAACAACAGTCACTTTGGAGCAGTCTACCCAACAACAGTCATTGTAGAGCACCAACCCATGAATAGTTCCTATAGAGCACCTACCCAATAACTGGCACTATACAGAACTCTACCCAACAAAAGTCACTATAGAGCACTGTACCCAGCAACAGTAACTCTCTAGAGCACACTATTCAAAAACAGTCAGTATAGAACACCTACCCAAAAACAATCTCTATGGAGCCCCTAAAAAACAACAGTCACTGAAGAGCACTCTACCAAACAACAACCGCTATAGAACACCATACCCAACAACAGTCACTCTAGAGCACACTATTCAAAAACAGTCACTATAGAACACCTGCTGATCAACAATAACTATAGAGCCCTCTACCCAGCAACATTCACTCAAGAGCACTATACACAGAAACAGTAAATAAAAAGCACCCCAATCAAAAAAATTTACTATAGATCACTCTACTTAGCAACAATCACTAAAGGGCACATATTCAACAACAGTCACTATAGAGCACCCTACACCACAGTCACTAGAGAGCACTCTAACAAACAACAGTCACTATGGAGCATGCTACCCAGTAACAGACAGTATAGAGCACCCTATCCAGAAACAGCCACTATAGAGCACTCTACCCAACAACCGTCACTCTAGAGCACCCTGCCCAGCAACAGTCACTATAGAGAACATTAATCAGCAAAAGTCACAATACAGAATTTCACACAACAGTCAGTATGCAGCAACGACACAACAGCCACTATAGATCACTTACCCAACAACAGTCACTTTAGAGCCCTCTAGTCAACAACATTCAGTATAGTGCACTCTACCCAGCAACAGTCAATAGAGAGTACTATACCCAACAACAGGCACTGTATGGCACCCCATGCAATAATAATCACTAAAGAGCACTCAATCCAGCAACAATCACTGTAAAACACCCCGCCCAACTATATTCACTATGGAGCATTCCACTTCACAAAAGTTACTAAAGAGCACCCTACCCTAAAACAGTCACTATAGAGCACTCTACGGAACAATAGTCACTATTGAGCACCCTACACAATAAGAGTCAGTATCTAGAGCCACCTATTCAACAACAGTCACTATAGAGCAACCTACCCAACAACTGTCACTACAGAGACCTATACCCAAATCAGTCACTATTAAGCACTGTACAAAGTAGTCCCTATGAAAGAGTCCACCCAACAACAGTCAATTATAGATCACTCTACCCAACAGCAGTCAGTATAGAAAACCCTACACAACAGGAGTCACTATACAGCATCCTACTCAAAAACAGTAGCTACAGACAACCCTACAAACAGTCACCACAGAGCACCCACACAAAAACTGTCATTCTCAAGAGTGGTCTCCCAAAAAATTGTCACTACAGTGCACCCTATTTAGTAGCAGTCAGATTTAGCACCACACAAAACAAGAAACACTATAGAGCATTCCAACCAAGAACAGTCTATAGCGCACACCACGGAACAACAGTTAGTATAGAGCACCATAACCAACAAGAGTCACTCTAGAGCACATACCCAACAACAGTCACTAGAGAGCACCCTACCCAACAACAGTCACTATAGATCACCAACCCAACAACAGTCAGTATAGAGCAATATCCCCAGCAACAGTCACTGTAGAGCACTCTACCACACAACAGTCACTATAGAGCACTGTTCACAACAGTTACTATAGAGCACCCTACCCAGCAACAGTCACGTATAGAACACTATACCAGACAATAGTTACTCTAGAGCACCCCACCCAACAATAATCACTATAGAGCACCCTATCCAACAACAGTTTTTATACAGCAAACACCTAATAAATGTCACTATAGAGCTCTTCCCAACAACAGTTACTATAGAGCACTCTACTCAACAACAGTCACTATTTATTACCCTACCCAAATTCAGTCACTATAGAACACACTACCCAACAGCAGTCACTACAGAACACCTACCCAACAACAGTCACTATAGAGCAACCAGCGCAACAAGATTCACTATAAAGTAGCAACTCAAGGACAGTCAGTATACGGCACTTGACATAGCAACAGTCATTATAGAGCACCCCATCCAGCGACAGTCACTATAGAGCACCCTACAAATGACAGTCACTATACAGCTCTCTTCCCATTAACAGTAAATATACAGATCGCTACAAAACAACAGTCACTATAGAACACCTTACCCAAAAACAGTCACTATAGGGTCCCCTACCAAACAGCAGTCACTAGGGAGCACCCTACCAGACAACAGTCACTAAAGAGCACCCTTCCAACAACAGTCAATATGGAGCAACTTCTGAACAACTGTCACTATAGAGCACACCATTCATAAACAGTCAGTATAGAGTACCTACTCAATAACAGTCACTATAGAGCACTCAACCTAAAAAAAGTCACTACAGTTTTTATACAGCACCTTACCCATCAACAGTCACTATAGAACACCCTACCAAAAAACAGTCAGTATCGAAGCTCTACACAACAGTCACTATAGAGCACCATAACCAACAGCAGTAACAATAGAGCAGTTGCTTATCAGTTGTCCCTTTAGAGGTCTCTAACCAACAACTGTCATTACAGAGCACACTACACTGAAAAGTCACTATAGAACAACCCACTCAATGTCAATCTCTATAGATCACCATACATAGCAACAGTCACTAAAGTTCTCTAAAGTGAACCTATTCAACAGTAGTAACTATACAACACCCTAACAATCAACAGTCACTGTAGAACACTTTACCTAACAAAAGTCAGAATAATGCAAACTAACCAGCAACAGTCAGTATAGAGCACCGTACGCAGCAAGTCACTATAGAGCACTCTACTGAACAACAGTCAGTGTAGAGCACCCTACATAGCAATAGTCACTATACAGCATTAAAAACAACAACAGTTACTATTCCCAGCAACAGTCACCAGAGAGCACTCTACCCAACAACAGTCACTCTAGAGCACCCTACTCAGCAAAAGTCACTATACAGCATTCCATTCAGCAACAGTCACTATAGAGCACCCTATCCATCAACAGTCATTATAGGACACCCTAGCCATCAATAGCCACCATCGAGTCCCTACTCCACAACAGTCACTATAGAGCCCTCTACGCAACAACAATGTGCAGCACTCTTGTCAAAAACAGTCACTATAGAGGACTCTACTCAACAAGAGTCACTGTAGAGCACTATACCCTAAAACAGTCACTATGGAGCACCCCACCCAGCAACAGTCACTGTTGAGCACCTCATTCAGCAACAGTCATTATAGAGCACCCAACAGAGCAATGGTCACTATATATCACCCTACTTAACAACAGATGTTATGGGGCACCCTACAAACAACAGTCAATATGGAGTACCCTACCTAAAAACAATCAGTATAGAGCTTTTATTCAACAACAATCACTATATATAACCTCCCAAAGAATAGTCACTGTAGAGCATCTACCCAATAACAGTCACTAGGGAGCACCTACACAACAACAGTCACTACAGTGCACCATACCCAACAACAGTTTCTATTGAGTACTACATCCAACTGTCACAATGTGCACCATACCCAACAGTCACTATAGAGCACATACACTAAACAGTAACAATAAAGTACCCTACCCAAAAACAGTCACTATAGAGGAACCAACCCAACAACAATCACTATAAAGTACCCTACTCAGCAACAGTCACTATAGAACACTCTACCCAGCAACTGTCACTGTAGAGCACCATACTCAACAACAACTACTATTGAGCACTCCAACTAACAGCAGTCAATATAAAGCAAACTACTCAACAGCTGTCACTGTAGAGAACCAAACCTACAACAGTAACTATAGAGCACTTATGCAATAACTGTCACTATAGAGCACCTACCCAAAAACATTCACTATAGATGCCTTTACAAAAAAATTGTTATTATAGAGCACTCTACCTAACAGCAGTCACTATAGAGCACCCTACAGAAAAACATAACCTTTAGGGCACTCGACCCAACAACAGTCTCTATAGAGTACTCTGCCTAACAAGAGTCACTATAGGGCACCATACCTAACAACAGTCACTATCTAGAGCACTCTACTTAACAATAGTCACTATAGAGCACTCTAAGCAAAACCCGTCTGTATAAAGCACTCCATCCAAAAACAGTCATTTTAGATCACCCTACCCTGCAACTGTCAGTATAGAGCACTCTACAAAACAAGAGTCACTATATAGTATCACGCCCATGAAGGGTCGGTATAGAGCACCTACCCAATAACAGACACTATAGAGCATCACAGCCATCAACAGTCACTATAGAGCACCTACAGAACATTAGTCACTAAAAAACACCCTATGCAGCAACAATTACTGTAGAGCACTGTACCCAGCAACAGTGTATAGAGACCTGTACCCAGCAACAGTAACTATAGATCACCTACTCAACAACCGTCACTTTAAAGCACCCTATTTACAAAAGTCAGTATACAGCAACTATCCAAGAACAGTCAGTATAGAGCACCATACTCAGCAACAGACAATATAGAGCCCCTACCCAACAACAGTTACTGTGGAGGTCCCTACCTAGTAACAGTCACTATAGATCACTTTACTTAGCAAGAGTCACTGTTGAGAACTTCAGCCAAAAACAGTCAGCATAGAGCACCCTACACAGCAACAGTCACTATAGAGCACTCTACAAACAAGGGTCAGTATCGACCACTCTACCCAGCAACAGTCATTATAGAGCATCATACCCAACAAAAGTCAATATAGAGAACCGTACCCAATAAGAGTCACTATAAAGCACTCCACCCAACAACTGTCACCTATAGAGCACTCTACCAAACAACAGTCCCTATAGAGCACTCTACTCAACAACAGTCACTATAGAGCACTCTACACAGCAACAGCCACTATAAAGTCTACACCCAACGAAAGTCACCAATAGAGCACTGTACCATACAACAATAATTATAGGGCACCCCACAAAACAATAGTAACCATAGAGAACCTACCCAAAAACAGCCAGTATTTAGTACACTACCCAGCAACAGTCTCTATAGAGCACCTAACCAACAACAGTCACCATAGAGCACTCTATCTAACAACAGTAACTATAGAGGACCCTATCCAACAACAATAACTATTGAGCACCCTACCGAGCAACAGTAACTATAGAGCACCCTACCCAACAACAGTCAATATAGAAGACCTACCCACAGTCACTGTAGAGCCCTCTCCTCAGCGAAAGTCACTACAGAGCACTCTACCCAATAACAGTCAGTATTAGAGTGCCTTACCAAAAAACAGTCACTGTACAGCACACGACCCAACAAGACTGACTAAAGAGCACCTACACCAAAATTGTCACCATAGATCACCTAGCCAACAAGTCACTATAGGGCTCATACCCAACAACAGTCAATATAGAGCATCCTACCAAACAATAGTCAGTATACAGCACCATACTAAAAAACAGTCACTAAAGAATACTTCACCTAACAACAGACCTACAGGCACACAACAGCACTCAAAATCTGCAATGCAGAAACTTCACACCAGCATACCATGCCCCAGAATCACACTGCACAGTGAAAACACCTCACAAAGACACACACCAATTACCCACACACAATTCTCAGTACACACCCCACACACAGACACAAATCACTCAAAACACAAACACACAAAAACTGCAGAGTGCACAGATCTTACATAAACACACTCTACTCATCATACACACACACTCCAAAGTGCACACACTTCACAGCGAAACACACCTCACCAAACACAATCCGCAGGGCAGATACCAAACACAGACGTACCACTTACACATACACTACACAGTACACTCACCACACACAAACACACACCACACACAAACACAATCCAAAGTGCAGACACTCTAAACAAACACACCGCACTCACCACGCATACCCCACAAACACATCAATGTGTGTACACCTCACACAGACACATAACACTAAAAGCACACACTTCACACACACACTCCACATAGCAAAACTTCAAATAGACACAAAACTCAACAAACACACACACTCTTCATAATGCGCACAACTCACAGAAACAGACACCATTCATCCAACACACACTCCACAGTGCACACACCTCACACATACAGACAGTATTCACGCACACACTGTAGTGCACACACCACTCGCGACACACACACTCCAAGTTGGAGAAACTTCATAGAGACACACACTCCACACACACTCCGCTGTGCATACACCTCACACAGACACAAACCCCTTAATACACCCAATTCACGCACACATTCCACATATCACGAACTTCACACAGACACAAAATTCAACACACAAACACTCTCCACAGGGCCCACACCTCACACAGACACACATCATTTATCACACACAAACTCCACAGTGCTTACACCTCACACAGGCACACACCACTCACCACACACCCCCTATTCAGTGCACACACATCACACAGACACATTAATCTCAGTCCATTAACACCAGACATAATCCACAGTGCACATACCTTAGATACACACCACTCATCACACAGAAACTCCACAACACACAACTCACATAGACACACAACGCGCACCACACAAATTCCACACAGACACACCACAATACACACAGATCACACAGACACACGCCAATCACCTCACATTCTATCCACAATTGTGGCACCTTTCACTGTCACACACTAGTCACCACACACACTCAGCACAGACACTCAGTGCATACATTTTACAAAAACACAAACGACTTACCACACACACTCCAAACTGAAGAGACCTCACACAAACACAAACTGCAGAAAGCACACAACCCCACAGTGCACATACCTCACACAAACACACATAACTCTCTAGACACACATACTACACAGTGCACACACACACCAAGACACACACCAATCACCAGACACACACCACTAATTGCACACACTCCACAGTGAAGACACCTCATACAGAAACACTACTGAACACACACACTATACAGTGAACACACCTAAGAGAGACATGAAACCCTCACATCATACACATTCCACAGTGCAGACACCTCACACAGTCACATCACTCACAAACACACACTTCACCATAAACACCCGTGACACAGACACATTACATACACCAAACAAACCCACACACTACTCTGTGCACATTCATAACAGAAACATACACCACTCAGCATACACACACTACACAGTGCACACACCTCACACAGACATGCAAGATTCAACACACACACAAATGCCACTCAACACAATCACTACAATGTGCACTCACCACACACAGGAACACTCCACTCACAGCACCCACAATCCAACCTGCAGATACTCCACACAGACAAGCAACACTCACCACACATACTCTGCACACACTCCACTGTGAACGCATCTCACACAAACATAAACCAATCAATACACACTTAACACACACTTCACACAGCACACACATAACCTAGACAAAAATGTCACGACACACACTCTCCATAGTGCACACACCTCACACAGACACACACCACTAATCACACACAAGGTTCACAGTGCACACAACTCACACAGAGACACATCACACAACCACGGACTCCACACATAATCCACAGTGCACATACCTCAGACACACACCACTCACAACACAGAACCTCCACAATAAACACCTCACATAGACACACAGCACGCACCACACAAATTCCACATGCAAACAAAACAATGCACACACATTACACAGACACACACCAATCACCTCACACAATATCCACAATGCAGGTACCCCACAGTGTCAAACACCACAGACTCCACACATAATCCACAGTGCACATAACTCAAACACCACTCACCACACAAAATCTTTACTGTCCCACAGCCACGAACTCCACACATAATCCACAGTGCACATAACTCAGACACACACCACTCACCACACAGAACCTCCACAACAAACACCTCACAGAGACACACAGCACACACCACACAAATTCCACATGCAAGCAAAACAATGCACACACATTAAACAGACACACACCAATCACCTAACACAATATCCACAATGCGGGCACCCCACTGTGTCACACACCAGTCACCACAGACACTCAACACTCACACTCAGTGCAAACATCTCACAGAGACATATACCACTCAATACCCACACACTACATGAGGCACAGACCTCATACAAACAAATACTGCAGAACACGCACACTCTACAATGCACACGCTTCACACAGACACACACCACTCACGACACACACACTCCACATTGAAGACACCTCATATGGAAACACTACTGATCACACACAATATGCACTGAACACACCTAACAGAGACACAGAACACTAAACAAAGACACATTCCACAGTGCAGACACCTCACACAGGCACAACTCTTACTACAAACATGCACTCCACAGTGCACATACCTGACACATTCACACATTTTTGACCAAACTCACACACCACAGTGCACACACCTCACACAGACACACACCACACACTGCATAAACACACACACTGCACTGTTCACACCCCTAACCCGAAAACACACTATTCATTATACACACACGACACAGTACACACAACACACACAGACACGCAAGATTCATTGCACCCACATTCCACTGTGCACGAACCTCACACAGACACACACCACTCGACACACACACTCTGCAGAGTGCAAAACCCTTACACAGAAACAGCACTTACCACACACAGTCTTCAGAGTGCACACACCTCACAGTGACACACACCAATCAGCACACTCAAACTTCACTGTGCATACAGCTCACGCAGTCACACACCACTTATGATGCAAACACTCTCCACGGATTACACACCTCACACATACATACACCCCGAAACACACACACTACAGAGTGCAGAAACAGCACAAACAAGTCACCACACACATTGCACACTCACACTCCACTGTGCATACATCTCATACAGACACGCACCACTCACACATTAAAGAGTGCCCAGACCACACACACATTACTCACCACACACATAACACTCCACCTTGTACACATTTTACACAGACACACACTACTCACGACAAACACATATTACGGTGAAAACACCTTACACAGACACAAGTGAAGCCAGACACACTACACAGTAAACACAGCTTATAGAGACACACAACACACACCACACACATATTCAGCAGTGAACACACTTCACACAGGCACACCCGACTCACCAAACACACACCCAACAGTTCACACAACTCACGCAGACAGAGCATTCACCACACACACACTCTTTGGTGCACACACCTCACACACACCACTCATGAAACACACACTCCACATTGAAGAAACCTAAGACACACGACTGACCAAAAACACTACAAAGTAAATAGCTTTCACACAAACATAACGCTCAGCACACACACATTGCACAGTGCACACACCTCAAACAGACTCACCACTCACCACACTCACCATAGTGAACACTTCTATCAAAGTCACTATAAATTACCCTACAAATAATAGTCACTGAAGAGCACCCCACCCAACAACAGTAAGTATAAAGCACCTACCCAACAGCAGTCACTCAGAGCACTTGCCTAACAGCAGTCACTATAGAGCACCTACCCAACAAGTCACTATAGAGCACCTGCCCATCAACATTCACTATAGCGCACTCTACCCAGAAACAGTAACTATAGTGCACCATACCCAGCAAAAGTCTCTATAGAGCACCCTGCCCAAAAAGCGTCACTAGAGAGAACCTACCCAAAAACAGTAATTACAGAGCACCCTACACAACAACAGTCACTATAGACCACACAACCTAAAAAAAGTCAAAATAGAGCACCCTACCCAACAACAGTCACTATAAAGCACCCTACATAACAACAGTCACTATCTAGAGCACTCTACACAACAACAGTCACTACGGAGAACTCCACCCAACAAAAGTCACTTATAGAGCACTTTACGCAACATCAGTCACTAGAGAAAACCACACCTAACAACAGTCAGTAAAGAGCACCTTCCCAACAACAGTCAGTATAGAGCATCCTACATAGCAACAGTCACTACAGAGCACTAACCCAATAACAGTTACCATGGAGAGCCCTACCCAACAACAGGCACATAGAGCACTCTACCCAACATCAGACATTATACAGCACTCTACCCCAAAACAGACAATATAGAGCACCTACCCTAAAACAGTCAGTATAGAGTACCATACCCAACAACAGTCACTATAAAGCACCTACACAACAGTCACTAGAGTACTTTAGGCACCAACTGTCATTATAGAGCCCCCACCTCAACAGTCACTATAGAGCACTTACACAACAGTCAGTATAGAGCACCCTACCAAGCAACAGTCACGATAAAGCACCTAAACAACAACAGTCACTATAGAGCACTCTACACAACAGTCACTACCGAGCACCTACACAATAACAGTCACTATAGTACTTTACCAACAACAGTAACTATTGAACACCCTACCCTACAACAATCAATATAGAACACCCTGCCAAACAACAGTCAGTATAGAGCACCCTACTGAACAGCTATCATTAGAGGGCAGTTTACCCAACACAGTGACTATAGAGCACCCAAGCCAAGATAAGTTTCTAGGGAGAACCTTACACAATAACAGTCATTATAGTGCACTCTACCCAACAACAGTCACTATAGAAAACTGTACCGAGCAATAGTCATTATACAGCACCCTATTGAAAAACACTCACTATAGAGCACCATACACTATTGTGTGTATGGTGCTCTGTAGTGACTGTTGTTGAGTAGGGTGCTCTATAGTGATTTTTGCTGGGTAGGGTGCTCTATGGTGACTGTGGTTGCTTAGGGTGCTTTATACTGACTTTTGTTGGGTAGGTGCTCCATAGTGATTGTTGCTGACAAGCAAGTTTTATATTGACTATTGTTGCGTGGGGTACTCTAAGGTGACTGTGGCTTGATAGAATACTCTATAGTGATATTTGTTGGATGCTGCTCTACAGGGACGGTTGCACGGTAGGGGGCTCTATAGTGACTGTTGTTTCATACGTGGTCTTTAGTGAATGTTGTTGGCTGAGGTGCTGTATGACTGTTGTTGTGTAGAGTGCACTATAGGTCACTATTGTGGGGTGGAGTTCTCTATAGTGACTGTGGTTGTGTAGAGTCTTTTGTAGTGACTGTTGTTAGGTAGAGTGCTCTAAAATGACTGTTATTAGGTAGGGTGCATTACAATGACTTTTGTTGGGTAGGTGCTCTATAGTGACTGTTGCTGGGAAGCGTGTTTTATACTGACTATTGTCACGTGCGGTGCTCTATGGTGACTGTTGCTGGGTAGAGTACTCTATAGTGACATTCGTTGGGTAGGTGATCTATAGTGATGGTTGCTATGCAGAGGGCTCAATAGTGACTGTTTTTGGACAGGTGGTCTATAGTGACTGTTGTTGGTTTGGGTGCTGTATAATGGCGTTGTTGGTTACAGTGCTCTATAAGTGACTGTTGTGGGGTTGAGTTCTCTATAGTGACTGTTGTGTAGAGTGTTCTTTAGTGACCGTTGTTGGGTGGAGTCCTCTGTAGTGACTGTTGTTGGGTAGGGTGCTCTATTGCTTCAGTTGTGTAGGTGCTCTATTGTGACTGTTGTTTGATACGGTGCTCTATAGTGACTGTTGTTGGGTACGTTGCTCAATAATAAATGGTGTAGGTTAGAGTGCTCTATAGTGACTCTTTTTGGGTTGGTGCTCTATCGTGACTGTTGTTGGCTTAGGGTGCTCAATAGTGAATATTGATTAGTAGAGTGCTCTGTATGTTACTGTTGTTGGGTGGAGTTCTTTATAATAACTGTTGTTGTGTAGACTGCTCTATAGTGACTGTTGTTGGGTAGAATGCTCTATAGTTACTGATTTTGCGTAGGGTGCTCTATAGTGACTGTTGTTTTGTATAGTACTCTATATTAACTGTTGTTTGGTAGAGTGCTCTATATTGACTGTTTTGACTTATGTGTTCTATAGTTACTGTTGTTTGGTAGGGTGCTCAATAGTGACTGTTGTTGGGTAGAGGGCTCTATAATGACTATTTGTGGGTAGGGTTTTCCATACAGATTGCTATTGTGTAGATTGCTTCATAATTACTCTTCTTGGCTTAATGGCTCTATAGTGACTGTTGTTTGGTAGGTGATCTATAGTGACTGGTGTTGTGTATTGTTCTCTATAGTGACTGTTGTAGGTTAGGGTGCTCTATAGTGACTGTTGTTTTGCAGAAAACACTATAGTGACTACTGTTAGGTAGGGTGGTCTTTAGTGACTGTTGTGTAGAGTGCTCTACAGTAACTGTTTTTGATTAAAGAGCTTTATAGTGACAGTTGTAGGGCAGGTCCTCTATAGTGATTATTTTAAATTAGGGTGCTCTATAGTGACTGGTGTTGGGTAGCATGGTCTATAGTGCCTGTTGTTGGGTAGAGGGCTCTATACTGTCTGTTGTTGTTTAGGTGTTATATACTGACTTTTGTTGGTTAGAGTGCTTTATAGTGACTTTTATTAGGTAGAGGGCGGTACAGTGACAGTTGTTGGGTATGTACTCTGCAGTGACTCTTATTTAGTAGGGTGCTATATAGTCCCTATTGTTGGGTATCATGCTTTATACTGACAGCTCTTTGGTAGGATGCTCTATAGTGACTGTTGTGGTCCAAAATGCTCTATAGTGACTGCTCTTGGGTTGAGGGCTCTAGAGTTCATTGTTGGGTAGGTGCTCTACAATGTCTGTTTTGGCAGGGTGCTCTATAGTGACCGTTGTTGGGTAGGTGCTCTATACTGACTGTTCTTGAGTAGAGTGCTCTATAGTGACTGTGGCTGGGCAGACTACACTGTAGTGAATGTTACTGGGTAGGTTTTCTTTGGTGACTTGTTGAATAGTGTGCTCTATAGTAACTGTAGTTTGGTATGGTGTTCTATAGTGATATTTATTGGTTGAGTACTCAATGGTGATTGTTGTTAGGTAGGTGCCCTATAGTGATGGTTATTGTGTAGAAGCTATATACTGACTGTTGTTAAGTAGGGTGCACCATAGTGACTTTTATTTGTAAGGTGCTTTATAACGACTCCTGTTAAGTAGGGTGTTCTATATTGACTATTGCTGGGTAGGGAGCTCTATATTGATTGTTGGTGGATGAAGAGCTTTCTACTGATTGTTGCTGGGTAAAGGGCTCTATAGTGACAGTTTTTTGGAAGGTACTTTATAGTGACTTTTGTTGGATGATGTGCTCTATAGTGACTTAAGTTTGGTAGGGTGTTCTATAGTGACTGTTGTTGGGTACTCTGTTATATAGTGATTATTGTTGGGTAAAATGCTCTATAGTGACTGTAGTTAATTAAGTGCTCTATAGTGATTATTTTTGGGTAGGTACTAAACAGTGACTGCTGGTGGGTAGGTGCCCTATAAAGACAGTTGTTAGGTAGGTGCTCTATAGTGTTTTGTTTTGACAGGTGCTCTATAGTGACTGTTGTTAGGTAGGTTGCTCTATAGATACTGATTTTGGTAGGGTGCTTCATAGTGACTGTTGTTGGGTAGGGTGTTCAATACAGACTGCTGTTTGGTAGGATGCTCTATAGTGACTATTTTTGGGTAGAGTGCTTTATAGTGACTGTTCCTGGGTAGGGAGATCTATAGTGACTGTTGTTGAGAAGAGTGTTCTCTAGTGGCTTTTCTTGGGTACAGTGCTCTATAGTGACTGTTGTGAGTAGGGGGATCTAAAATGTCTATTGTTGAATAGGTGAACTATAGTGAAGGTGATTGTGTCAGTGCTCTATAGTGACTGTTGTTGCATGAAATGCTGTAAAATGACTATTTTTGGATAGGGTGCTCTAGAGTGACTGTTGTTGTGTACGGTGTTCTATAGTGACAGTTGCTGCATAGGAAACTTTTAAATGTGTGTTGCCGGGTAGCATGCTTCATAGTGACTGTTGTATGGTGAGAGGCTCTATAGTGACTATTGTTGAATAGGTGCTCTTTAGTGACTGTTGCTGTGTAGGGTGCTTTATAGTGACTGTTGTTGGTTAGGTGCTGTATAGTGACTCTTGTTGGGCAGGTGCTCTGTAGTGACTGTTGCGACATAGAGTGCACTACAGTAATTGTTGCTGGGTAGCATGCTCTGTAATGACTGTTGTTGGGTAGGGTGCTCTATAGTGACTGTAGTGTAGGGTCCTCTATAGTGACTGTAGTGTAGGGTCCTCTATAGTGACTATTGTTGAATAGGTGGTCTGTTTTGACAGATGCTATGTCGGGTGATCTATACTGACTGTTTTCATTGGGATGCTCTACAGTTACTTCTATTGGGTAGAGTACTTTATATGCAAGTCTTGTTGGCTAAAGTGCTCTATGGAGGCTGTTGTGTAGATTGCTCTATAGTGACTGTTGGTGGGGAGAGTGCTCTACAGTGATTTTTGGGTAGCTTGCTCTATACTGACTGTTGTTCGGTATGTGATCTATAGTGACTGTTATTGGGTATGTGCTCTATATTGACTATTGTTGTGTACGGTGCTCTATTGTGACACTTGTTGGATAGAGTGCTCCATAGTGACTGTTGTGGGGTTGGTGCCCTATAATGACTGTTGTTGGTTAGGGTGCTCTATATCAACAGTTGTTGGATAGGGTGCGTTATACTGAATGTTGTTGGGTGGAGTGCTGTATAGTGTCTGTTGTTGGCTGGGGTGCTCAATGCTGAGTGGTGTGCTCTACAGTGACTTTTGTGGTGTGGGGTGTTCTATAGTTACTATTGTGTAAAATGCTCTAGATTGACTGTTGTTGGGTAAGTGCTTTATATTGACTGTTGTTGGGTAGGGTGCACTAGAGTGACTGTTGCTGGGTAGGTGTTCTATAGTGACTGTTGCTGAGTAGCAGGATTTATTGTGACAAGTGTTGGGTATAGTGTTCTTTAGTCACTGTTTTCTATGTAGAGTGCTGAATACTGACTGTTGTTGGTAGAGGGCTCTTTAATGATTGTTAATAAGAATGTGCTCCATAGTGACGGTTGTTGGGTAGGTGCCCTATAGTGACTGTTGTTGGGTAGAAGCTCTATAGTTGCTGTTGTTGGATAGGAGCTCTATAGTGGCTGCTGTTGGGTAGGCTGCTCGATAGCGACTATAACTTTTTTGGTGTTCTATAATGATTGTTAAGTTGGGTGCCCTACACGGACTGTTGCTGGTTATTGTGCTCTACAGTTACTCTTGCTGTATGAAGTGTTTTATACTAAATGTTGCTGGGTAAAGTGCCCTATAGTGACAGTTTTTGGTAGGTACTCTAAAGTGACTGTGGTTGCGTGAAGTGCTCTATAGTGACTTTCTTTCAGAAGGGTGCTATATAGTGACTGTTGTTGAGTAGAGTGCTACACAGTGACAGTTTTTGTGTAGGGCATTCTATAGTAACTGTTGTTGAATAGTGTGCTTTATAGAGACTGTTGTTGGTTATGGTGTTCTATAGTGATTGTTGTTTGGTAGAGTGCTCTATAGTGACTGCTGTGGGGTAGGTTGCTCTATAGTGACTATTTGTTGCTACAGTGCTCTTTAGTGACTGTTGTTGAATAGAGTTCTCTACAGTGAATATTGTTACGTATGTGCTCTACAGTGACAGATTTTGGGAAGGTACTGTTTAGTGAAATTTGTTGGGTAGGTGTTTTATAGGGTTTGTTGTTGGGCAGGTGCTCCATAGTGACTGATGTTAGGTAGAGTGCTCCATAGTGACTGTTGTTGTGTAGGGTACTCTATGGTGACAGTTGTTGGGCAGGGTGCTGTACAGTGACTCGTTGAGTAGGGAGCTCTATAGTGACTATTGTTGAATAAGAGCTCGTTTGTGACTGTTGCCAAATAGGGTGCTCTACACTGAATGTTGTTGGGTGGTGTTCTCTATAGTGCCTCTTCCTGGGTAGAGTGCTTTACAGTTACTGTTGCTGTGTAGAGGGCTTTATAGTGACTCTTGAAGGGTAAGTGCTTTATAGTGACTGTTGTTGAATAGTGTGCTCTACAGCTGACTGTTGTGGGTTGAGTTTTTTATAGTGACTATTTTGTACAGTTCTCTATAGTGACTGTAGTTGGTGAGAGAGTTTTATAGTAACTGCTGTTGGGTAGGTGCTCTATATTGACTATTTTTGTGTAGGGTGCATTGAAGTGACTCTGGTTTGGTAGGTGCTCTATAGTGACTGTTGCTGAGTAGTGGGCTCTATTGTGACTGATGTTGGGTAGGGAACTCTTTAGTGAGTGTTGCTGAGTAAAGTGCTCTATACTGATTTTGGCTGGGTAAAGTGCTCTATAGTGACAATTTGATGGTAGTTACAAAATAATGACTGTTGTTGGGTAAGGTAATCTGTAGTGACTTTTGTTCGGTAGGGTGCTCCATGTTGACTGTTGTTTGTAGACTGCTCCATAGTGACTATTTTTGCGTAGGGTGTTCTAGAGTGAGTGTTGTTGAGTAGAGAGCTCTATGGTGACTGTTGCTGGGTAGAGAGCTCCATAGTGAATGAGTGTTTGGTAGATGCTCTGTAGTGACTGTTGTTGGGTAGCGGTCTCTATAGTGACTGCTGTTGGGTAAGGTGCTTTATACTGACTGTTGTTAAGTGGAGTGCTTTATAGTGACTGTTGCTGGTTAGGATGTTCTATAGTGAATGTTCCTGAATAGGCTGCTCAATAGTTAGTGTTCCTGCATAGGCTGTTCTATACTGATTATTGTTGGTAAAGTGCTCTATACTGATTTTGGCTGGGTAAAGTGCTCTATAGTGACAGTTTGATGGTAGTTACTAAATAATGACTGTTGTTGGGTTGGGTGCCCTATAGTAAATGTTGTTGACTAGAATTCTCTATAGGGGACTGGATTGGATGGAGTGCTCTATACTTACTGTTGTGTAGTGGTCTCTATAGTGACTTGTTAATTAGAGTGCTCTGTACATACTGCCATTTTGTATGGTGCTCTATACTGACTCTTGTTGAGTAGTTGCTCTATACTGACCATTGTTGGTTACAGTGCTCTATAGTAAGTCTTCGTGGGGACAGTGCTCTATAGTGTCTATTGTTGAATAGAGTGCTCTATATAAATGTTTTTGAGTAGGGGCTCTATAGTAACTCTTGCGTGGTGGAGTGCTGTAAATATTCACTATTGTTTTCTTAGGTTATTGGTAGTGACTGTTGTTGGGAAGGGTGACCTATAGTGACTCTTTTAAAGTAGAGTGGTTTATACTGACTGTTGTGTATGGGCTCCTTAATGACTTGTTGGGTAGAGTGCTCTATACTGACTGTCATTTATAGGGTTCTCTATAATGACTGCTGTTTTGTAGGTGGTCTATACTGACTACTGTTGGGTACAGTGCTCTATAGTAACTGTTTTAATGTAGGTGCTCTATAGTGACAGTTGTTGGATGGAGTGCTCTAAATAGTGACTGTTGTTAAGTAGGGTGCTGTATAGTGACTGTCGTTTTGTGGAGTGCTCTATAGTGACTGTCGTTGGGTAGAGAGCTCTATATAGTAACTGACGTTGGTTAGGGTGCTTTATATTGACTGCTGTTGGGTAGAGTGCTTTATTGTGACTGTTGGGAAGAGAACACTGTAGTGACTGTTGTTTGGTAGGTGCTTTGCAGTGACTGTTGTTTAGAAGGGTGCTCTATAGTGCCTCTTGTTGGGTATTGTGATCTATACTTAATCCTCTTGGGTAGGATGCTCTATAGTGACTGTTGTGTAGAGTGCTCAATAGTGACTGTTCTTCGATGGTTCTACAGTGACTGTTGCTGGGCAGGTGCTCTACAGTGCCTGCTTTTGGTAGGGTGCTCTATAGTGACTGTTTTTCGATAGAAAACTCTATAGTGACTGTTGTTGGGAAGAGTGCTCTATAGTAACACTGTCTGAATAAAGTTCTCTATAGTGACACCTTTTGAGTAGGTACTGTATAGTGACAGTTGTTAAGTGAAGTGCTGCATAATGACTGTTTTTCGGTAGGCGTTGTATAGTGTCAGTTGTTGGGTAGGGTGCTCTATACTGACTGGTGTTGGATAGGGTGCTCTATAGGGCTGGTTTTGGGTGGAGTGCTTTTTAGTGACTGTTGTTGGGCAGACTTCTCTTTATTGACTGTTTTAGGTAGGGTGCTCAATACTTACTCTTGTTGTGTAGGGTGCTCTACAGTGACCGTTTTAGGGTAAAATGCTCTACAGTCACTGTTGTTAAGTAGGGTGTTCTATAGTGACTATCGTTGGATAGGTGTTCTATAGAGACTATTGATGTATGGGGTCTTTTTACTGACTGTTGGGTGCAGTGCTGTATAGGCGACTGTTGTTAGGTGGTGTGCTGTATAGTAACTGTTGTGCAGAGTGCTGTATAATGGCTGTTGTTGAATACGTGATTTATATTGATTGTTGTTTTGTAGGGTGCCATATAGTGTTTGTTTTGGGTTAGGTACCTTATACTACCCTACTTAACAACAGTCACTACAGAGCACCTATCAAACAACAGTAACTATAGAGCCCTTACCCAATAAGAGTCACCACAAAGAACTACTTTCAACTAAGGTCAGTATAGTGCACCATACCCAAAAACAGATTCTATAGAGCATTATAACGAACAACATTCACTATAGAAAACCTACCCAACAACAGTCACTATAAAGCACCCCACCCAACAACAGTCACTACAGAGTACCTCCCCAACAACAGTCAATATAGAGCACTATACTCAACAACCGTTTGTATAAAGTACACCACTAAACAACAGTCATCATAGAGCATCCTAATCAGCAACAGTCACAATAAAGCACCATACTCAGACCCAGTCATTATAGAGCACTTTATTTAACAAGAGTCACTCTAGAGTATACTAAAATTCAAGAGTCACTATAGAGCACCTACCCAACAACTGTCAATGTAGAGCAACCCACACAAAAACTGTCATTATAAAGCACCTACTCAACAGTAGTCACCAAAGAGCACCCAGTGCAGCAACAGTCACTGTAGAGCACCCGACACAGCAGCAGTCACTATAGAGCACAGTACCCAATAACTGACACTATAGAGTATCGTACCAATCAACAGTCACTATAGAGCACCTACCCAAAACAGTCAATATAAAGCACCACACGTAACAACTGTCACTAGAGAGCACTTTTCCAACTATAGTCACTAAAGATACCCATACAAAACAACAGTCACTGCAGAGCACCCTACCCAGCAACAGTCACTATAGAACACTCCACTCAACAACAACCCCTATTAAGCAACCTACCCAGTAAAAGTCATCTAGACCACTCTACCCAACAAAAGTCACTATAAAGCACCCTACCCAACAGCAGTCATTATCCTGAACACTCTACCCGACAATAGTCACTATAGAGCCCTATATCCAAAAGTAGTCAATATAGATCACCATACCCAACAACAGTCTCTATGGAGCACCCTATCAAAAACCATTCAGTATAAAGCACATACTCAACAACAGTCACTATAAAGCACCCCAGCAAGCAAAATTCACTATAGAGCACCTGATCCAGCAATAGTCACTATAGTCCTTTCTACTCAGAAACAGAAACTATAGAGTATACTACCGATCAACATTCACTAAAGATTACCTTCACAACAACAGTCACTGTAGAGTCCTCTACCCAACAAAGTTACTATAAAGCACTCAACCCAACCACAGTCAGTATAGAGCACCTACCGAACAAGAGTCACCCTCTAGAGCACTCTACCCATCAACAATCACTATAGTTCACTCCACAAATCAACAGTCACTACAAAGCATCCTACCCAGAAGCAGTCACAATGGATCACCTACCAAACAATAGTCAATATTTAGACAACACCTGTCAACAGTTGTCAAGATAGAACACCTACCAATAAGAGAGACTATTTAGAGCACTCCACAAAAAACGTAACTATAAATCACCTTTCCACATTCAGTTACTATAACGCAGTCAACCCTACAACAGTAACTATAGAGCACCATATGCAACAACAGTCACTATTGTGTAATGTACACAACAGTCACTCTAGAGCACCTACCCAGCAACAGTCACTATACGGCACCCTACCCAATAACAGTCACTATAGAGCACTCTACCCAACAACAGTCAGTATAGAGCACTCTATGCAACAACAGTTAGTATAAGACACCTTGCCCAACAACAGTCACTATAGAGCACCCTACACAAAAATGGTCAGTAAAGAGCACCTAGTCAACAATAGTAATCATAAAGCACCATAACCAACAACAGTCACTATAGAGTACTCCACTAAACCACAGTCAATATAGAGCACCTACCCTACAATAGACACTATAGAGCACCTATCCAACAACAGTTACTATAGAGAACCTACCCAACAACTGTAACTATAGAGCACCTACCCACCAACAGTCACTATAGAGCCCTTACCCAACAACTGTCACTATGGAATGCCTTCCAACAACAGTCACTATAAAGCGTTCTACACAACAACAGCCAATATAGAGCAGTCTACCCAAAAACAGTAAGTATAGAACACACTACACAACTAGTCACTATAGAACACTTCACCCAACAACAGTCACCTATAGAGTTCCCCACCCAACAACAATCACTATAGAGTACACTACCCAGCAACAGTCACGACAGAGAACCTACCTAATAACAGTCACTACAGAGCACCCTATTCAGCAAAAGTCTCAAAAGTGCACCCCATCCAAAAGTAGTCACTGTAGAGTACCTACTGAACAAAGGAAACAATACAACTTGCTGCCCAACATTGGAGAGTAAAGAGAATTCTAATGCAACAGTCACTCTAGAGTATCTACCTAACAATAGTTAGTATAGGGCACTCTAACAAGCAACAGTCAGTATAGAGCACTTCACCAAGTAACAATCACTATAGAAAACCCTACCAAGCAACAGTCAGTATAGAGCACCTTACCCAAAAACATTCACTATAAAGCACCTGACCAATAACAGTCACTATAGAGCACTCTACCCTACAATACTCACCAGAGAACACTTCACCCAGCAATAGTCACCATAGAGCATTTTACCCAACAACAGTCACTATAGAGAACTCCACCTTACAGTAAAAATTACACACCCTACTCAACAACAGTCACTATTTAGAGCACTTCACCCAACAACAGTCACTACATAGCACCCTACCGAACAATAGTCACTATAAAGCACGCTACCCAACAACAGATATTATAGAGCATCGTACCCAACAAAAGTTATGATAGAGCACCATACCCAACAACAGTCACTATAGAGCACCCTATTTAACAACAGTCACTATGAAGCACCTACACAACAACTCTCACTATAGAGTACCCTACACAGCAACAGTCACTACAGAGAACTCTATCCAACAACAGTCACTACAGAACACTATGTACATCAACAGTCGCTATAGAGTACTCCAGCCCACAACAGTCACATACAGAGCACTCTAATTAACAACAGTAATTATAGAGCCTCCCTACCAATAAGTCAGTATAGATTACCTAATAAAAAACAGTCACTATAAAGGCTTCTATCAATCACTCGACACTGTAGAGCACCTATGCAACAACAGTTATTATGGAGTACTCGACTTAGCAACAGCCACCATAGTGCACCCCACTGAACTATAGTCACTATAGAACACACTACAGAGCAACAGTTATTATAGAGAACCTACGCAACAAAAGTCAGTATAAAGCACCCTATGCAACAAGAGTCACTATAGTGCACCCTACCCAGCAAAAGTCAGTATAGAGCACCCTACCCAACAACAGTTACTATAGAGCATCCTAAACAATTTGTAGGGTGTGCTATAGTGACTGTTTTTTGATAGGGTGCCTATAATGACTGTTGTTGGGTACTGTCTTCAATAGTGACTGTTGTTTGGTAGAGTGCTCTATAGTGACTGTTATTGGGCAGGGTGCTCACTAGAGATAGTTTTTGAGTATGGTGCTTTATAGTGACAGTTGTTGGGTAAAGTGCTCCATAGTGACTATTGTTGAATATGCTGCTGTATAGTGACTGTTGTTGAGTATGGTTGTCTGCAGTGATTGTCTTTAAGTATTGTGTTGTATAGTTTCTGTTGTTTGGTAAAGTGCTCTACATAGTGACTGTTGGGTAGGTGATAGGTAGTGACTTTTGTTGTGAAGAGTGGTATATAGCGACTGTTGTTAGGTAGGTGCTGTATACTAATTGTGGCTGTGTAGGGTAATCTATAATGACAGTAGTTGGGTAGGTGCTCTACAGTGACTGTTATTGGGTAGAGTGCTGAATAGTTACTGATGTTGGGTAGTGTGCTTTATAGTGACTGTTGCTGGGTAGGGTTCTCTATAGTGACTCTTGTTGGGTAGGTGCTCTACAGTGACTTTTGCTGGGTACGGTGCTCTATAGTGACTGTTGTTGAGTAGGTGCTCTTTACTGACTTGCTGGGTAGAATGCTCTATAGTGACTCTTGCTGAGCAGCATGTTCTATAGTGACTGTTTCAAAGTAGGGTGATCTATGGTGACTGTGGTTGAATGGGATGCTGTATGGCGACTGTTTTCAGTTGGGTGCTTTTTATTGACTGTTGTTTGGTAGGTGCTCTATAGTGACTGTTTTTGGATAGGGCACTCTATAGTGACTGTTGATGGGTAGAATGCTCTATAGTGACAGTTGTGTGGCGTGTTCTATACTGACTATTGCTTCGTTTAGTAATCTATAGGGACTGTTGTTGCAAGAGTGCTCTAGATAGTGACTGTTGTAATATAGGGTGCTTTATAGCGACTGTTGTTTGGTAGGGTGCTCTATAGTACTGTTGTTGTGTAGAGTGTTCTATAGTGACTGGTGTTGTGTAGGGTGCTCTATAATGACTGTGGTTGAGTAGATGCTCTATAGTGACTGTCTTTGTGTAGGGTGCTGTATAGTGACTGTTTTTGGGTATGGTGCTTTATAGTAATATTTTCTGGTTAGATTGCTCTATAGTGACTGTTGTTGGGTAGGTGTTCTATAGTGACTGTTATTGTGTGGGGTTTTCTATAGTGACTATTGTTGAGTAGGTTCTCTAACGGGGCTGTTTCTGTGTTGGGTGCTCTACAATGACTATTTTTTGGTGGAGTTCTCTATAGAGACTGTTAGTGCAGAGGGTTCTCTATAGTGACTGTTTTTGGGTAGTTGCTGTATAATGACTGTTGTTGGGTGGGGCGCTCTTTAATGACTATTATTAGTAGGGTGCTCTTTAGTGACTTTGTGACATGTATTCACTGTGCTGTTTGTGTGTGTGGTGAGTGGTTTTCCTGTGTGAGATGTCTGCACTGTGGAACTTGTGTGAGTTGTGTTGTGTGCCTCTGTAAAATGTATTTATTGTGTATTGTGTGTGGTCATTCGTGTGTCTTATGAAGTTTCCTCAACGTGGAGTGTCTGTGATTGGTGTGTGTGAGGTGTGAGAACAATGGAGTGTGTGGTGACTGCTGTGTGTCTGTGTGAGTTGTCTAAACTCTGGAGTGTGTGTTTTGTAAGTGGTGTGTGCCTGTGTGAGGAGTGTGCACAGTGGAATGTGTGTGTGGTTAGTGTTGGGTGTCCATGTGTGGTGTGTTTGCACTGTAGTGTGTGTGGTCAGTCTTGTGTCTGTGTGAGGTGTATTCACTGTAAAGTGTGTGTGTCGTGAGTAGTGTGTGTCTGTGTGAAACGTGTGCACTGTGGAGTGTTATTTGTGTGGTGAATGCTGTGCCTGTGTGATATGTTTGAACACATTATTGTGGGAGTTGTGCATGTCTATTTTAGCTGTGTGCACTGTGTAGTATGTGTTTCGAGCGTGTGTGATGTCTGCTGTGTGTTTGTCTGAGGTGTCTGCAGTGGAGTGTGTGTGGTGAGTGGTGTGTGCCTGTGTGTGGTGTGTGCACCGCGCTGTTTGTGTGTGATGAGTGGTGTGTGCCTGTGTGAAGTGAGTGAAATGTGTAGAGTGTGTAAGTGGTAAGTGGCGTGTGTCTGCATAAGGTGTGTGCACTGTGTTGTATGAGTGTCTGAATAATTATGTGTGTCCCTGTGAGGTATGTGCACTGTGCATTGTGTGTGTGGTGAGTGGCGTGTGTGTGTGAGGTGTGTGCACTGTGACGAGTGTGTATGGTGAGTGACTTGTATTTGTGTGAGATTTTTGCACTGTGCAAACTGTGTGTGTTAAGTGACATGTGTCTGTGTGAGGTGTGTGCACGGTAAAGTGTGTGTGTGCTGATGGGTGTGTGTTCCTGTGAAGCGTGTGCACTGTGGAGCGCGTGTGTGGTCAGTGGTATGTGTGTATATGTTGTGTGAAGTGTGGAGTGTGTGTGGTCAGTGAAGTGTGTCTTTGTGAGGTTTGTTCACTGTTCAGTGTGTGGTTGTGGTGAGTGCTGTGTGAGGTGTCTGCACTTAGAAACGTCTGTGTGGTGAGTGTTGTGTATTTTTGTGAAATGTATTTACTGTGTAGTCTGTGTGGTCAGTCATGTGTCTGTATAAGAATTTTTCAATGTGGAGTGTGTGTCTCGTGAGTGGTGTGTGTGTGAAGTGTGGGCAATATGGAGTGTGGTTGTGATTATTGCTATGTGGCTGTGTGACTTGTGTGTACTGAAGATTGTGCGTAAGGAGAGTGGTATGTGCCTGTGTGATGTGTGTGCACTGTGAAGCTTCTGTGTGTTTTATGGTGTGTGTTTGTGTAAGGTGTGTGCACTTTAAAGTGTGTGTGCTGAGTGGTGTGTGTCTGTGTGAACTGTGTGCACTGTGTGTTGAGGTTGTTTTTTGACTGGTGTATGACAGTTTCATGTGTCTGCCTTGTGGCTAAGGTGTCAGGTCATTGGTGTTTGTATCTGTGATGTGGGTCCATTGGAGTGTGCATTTGTGGAGTTTGTGTGCTGCATGCTGTGTGTCTCTGTGTCGTGTGTGTACTCTGGTGTGTGTGTGAGTGTGGTTACTACTGTAGGTCTGAGGTATGTGTACTGTGGATTGTGTGGAGTGCATGGTGTGTCTCTGTGTAAGGTGTGTGCAAAGTGGAGGGTGTGTGTAGTGAGGTGGGTGTATGTCTGAGATGTGTGCACTGTAGAGTGTGTGTGATAAATGGTGTGTGTTTGTGTGAGGTGTGTGCAATGTGGAGAGAGTATGTGTGTTGAGATCTCTGTTTGTGTGAAGTTTTTGCTATGTGAAGTGTGTGTATTAAGTGGTGAGTGTCTGTGTGAAGAGTATGCACAGAGGCATGTGTGTGGAGTGTGTGTGATAACTGTGTAGTTTGTGTGGTAAGTGGTTTGTCTGTGTTTTGTGTCTTCACTGTGGATTGTGTGCTTGGTGAGTGGTGTGTGTCTGTGTGAGGTGTGGCAGTCTGTATTGTGTGCATATGGCAAGTGGTGTGTGTTTGTGTGAGGTGTGTGCACTGTGAAGTGTGTGTGTTGTCAATGGTCTGTGTCTTTGTGAGGTGTGTTCACGTTGCATTGCGTGTTTGTGGTTAGTTGTGTGCTTCTGTGAGGTGTCTGCACTGCAAAATGTGTGTGTGGTGTGTATTGTGTGTTTGTGTGAAATGTATTAACTGTATAGTGTCTGTGGTTTGTCTTTTTTCTGTATGAGGTTTCTTCAATGTGGAGTGTGTGTGTCGTGAGTGGTCTGTGTGAGTTGTGTGAACTATGGAGGGTGTGTGGTGACTGCCGTGTGTCTGTGTGAGTTGGGTGAACAGTGGGGGGTGTGTTTGGTGAGTGGTGTTTAGCTGTGTGAGGTGTGTGAACAGCGGAATGTGTGTCTTGAGTGTTGGGTGTCTGTGTGAGGTGTTTACAGTATAGTGTGTGTGGTCAGTCTTGGGTGTCTCTGAGGTGTCTTCAATATAAAGTGTGTGGGTCGTGATTAGTGTGTGTCTGTGTGAAATGTGTGCACTGTGGAGGGTTATGTGTGTCATGAGTGGTGTGCCAGTGGGAGTTGTGTGCACTCTTTAATGCGTGAAAAGTGCATGTCTTTATAAGGTGTGTACATTGTGGAGAATGTGTTTGGAGTGTGTGTGGTGACTGGTGTGTGTCTGAGTGAGGTGAGTGCACTGTGTATTGCGTGAGGTGAGTGGTTTGTCTGTGTTAGGTTTCTGAACTATGGAGTGTGCGTTTGCTGAGTATTGTCTGGGTGTGTAGTGTGTGTACTCTGTAGTGTGTGTGTATGGTGAGTGGTGGGTGTTTGTGTGAGGTGTAAGTAGTGTGCAGTTTTTGAGAGTTTCTGTGGTGAGTGGTGTGTGTCTGTTTGAGGTGTGTGCACTGTAGAGTGTGTATATGGTGAGTGGTGTGTGTCTTTGTGTGGTGTGTTCACTGTGAATTTTTTGTTTGTGGTGAGTGGTATGCCTCTGTGAGGCATCTTTACTGCAGAATGTGTGCGTGGTGAGTGTTGTTTCTGTGTGAAATATATTTACTTTGTAGTGTGTGTGATCAGTCGTGTGTCTGTATGAAGTTTCTTCAATGCGAAGTGTGTGTTTTGTGTGGGGTGTGTCAAGTGTGTGCACTATGGAGTGTGTGCTTGGATACTGCTGTGTGTCTGTCTGAGCTGTGTAATGGTGGAGTGTGTGTTTGGTAAGTGGTGTGTGTGAGGTATGTGCACTGTGAAGTCTCTGTGCATGTTATGTGGTGTGTATCTGTGTGAGCTGCGTGCGCTCTAGAGTGTGTGTGTTTTTTCTACAGTGTGTGTTTGTGCAAGGTGTGTGCCCTGTGGAGTGTTTGTTTTGAATGGTGTGTGTCTGTTTAAAATGTTTGCACTGAGTGTGTGTGTTGATTGTGTGCGGTGAGTGTTATGTGACAGTGTGAGGTGCCTGCATTGTGGATATGGTGTCAGATGATTGCTGTTTGTCTTTTTGATATGTGTGCATTGCGGTGTGTGTTTGTGGAGTCTGTGTGCTGAGTGCTGTGTGTCTCTCTAAGGTGTGTGTGCACTGTGAAGAGTGTGTGGTGAGTGACTTTTTTCTGCGTGTTTTTTTGCAATGTGCACATGGTGTTTATGGTGAGTGATTTGTTTCTGTTTAAGGTTTGTGCACTCTATAGTGTGTGGTGAATCTTTTGTGTCAGTCTGACATGTGTGCACTGTGAAGTGTGTGTGTATGAGGAGTGATATGGATTTAGGTGAGGTATGTGCACAGTGCTGTGTCTCTGTTTATGTGGTGTGTGCTGTGTGTCTGTGTGCAGTGTGTGCACATTGGGTTGTGATTGTGTGGTCAGAAGTGTGTGTCTATATCAGGTGTGTGCACTGTGAAGTTTGTGTTTGTGGTGAGTAGTGTGCCTGTGTAATCTGTCTGCACTCTGGGATGTGTGCGTATTGAGTGTTCTGTGTCTCTGTTAGGTGTGTTTACTGTGCAGTGCGTGTGGTAACTAGTGTTTCTTTATGAGGTGTCTTCACTGAGATGTGTGTGTATTGTGAGTGGTGTATGTCTGTCTGAGTTGTGTGCAGTGGTGTGTGTGTGGTAAGTGGTGTGTGTCTTTGTGAGGTGGGTGCACTATGTAGTGTGTCTGGAACCATGTGTGTCTGTGTGAGGTGTGCTCACAGTAGAGTGTGTGTGTGTTCTGTAGTGTGTGTTTCTGTGAGACCTGTGCACCGTGGAGTGTGTGTGGTGAGTGCTGTGTGTCTTTGTGGTATGTGTGCACTGAGTGTGTGTGTTGAGTGTGTTTGGGGACTGGTGTGTGAGTGTGAGGTGCCTACATTGTGGATTGAGTGTAAAATGATGGGTGCGTTTCTGTGTGATGTGTGTGCATTGTGGTGTGTGTACGCAAAAGTTGTGTGGTGCATACAGTGTGTCTCTGTGAGGTGTGTGTTTTGCAGTTTCTTTGTGATGCATGATGTGTGTCTGAGGTATGGGCACCGTGGATTATATGTGGAGTCTGTGGACTGCGTGGTGTGGGTCAGTGTGAGGTGTGTGCACTGTGGAGGGTGTGTGTGTGGTGAGTGGTGTGTGTCTGTGTGAGGTGTTTTTACTATGGTGTTTGTGTATGGTGAGTGGCGTGTGTTTGTGTGATATGTGTGCACTGTGCAGTTTGTGTTTCTGTGGTGAGGGGCGTGTTTCTGTATAAAGTGTGTGCACTGAGGAGTGTTTCTGTGGTCAGTGAGGTGCGTCTTTAGGATGTATGCGCACTGTGAAGTCTGTGTCTATCATGAGTCATGTGCCTGGGTGAGGTGTCTGCACTGCGGAATTTGTGTATGGTGAGTGTTATGTGTCTGTGTGAGGTGTGTTTTCTGTTTAGTGCGTGTGGTCAGTCTTGTGTCTCTGTGAGGTGTCTTCACTGTAATGTGTTGGTGTCTTGTGTAGTGTGTGTCGGTTGGAGGTGTGTGCACAGTGGAGTGTGTGTGTATGGTTAGTGCTGTGTGTCTGTGTGAGGTGTTTAAACTGTGGAGTTTCTGTGGTTAATATATGATGTGTCTGTGTGTGCTGTGTGCATTGTAAACTGTGAGTGTTTTCTAGAGTGTGTGCTTGTTTGAGGTGTGTGCACTGTGTAGTCTGTGTGCTGAGTGGTGTGTGTCTGTGTAAAATGTGTTCACTGAGTGTGTATGCTGAGTCTGTGAGGTGACTGGTGTGTGACAGTGTGAGTTGTCTGCATTGTGAATAAGGTGTCAGGTGATTGGTGTTTATGTGATATCTGTGCATTGGGATGTGTGTTTATGGAGTTTGATGTGTGCTGTGTGTCTCTTGGAGGTGTGTGTACACTGCAGTGCTTGTGAGAGTGGAGAGTGGTGTATGTCTGAGGTATGTTCACTGTGGATTGTGTGTGGAGTGCATGGTGTGTCTCTGTGTAAGGTGTGAGCAGAGTGGAGACTTCACAGTGGAGGGTATGTGTATGTGTAAGGTATGTGCACTGTGGAGTGTGTGTGATGAGTGGTGTGTGTCTGTTTGAGCTGTGTGCACTCCTTAATGTGAGAGTGCTGTGTGTTTGGTTAAGGTGTGTTAACTGTGAAGTATGTGTGTAGAGTGTGTGTGGTGACTGCTGTGTGTCTCTTTGAAATGTCTGCACGATAGTGTGTGTCTGTGGTTAGTGGTGTGTGACTGTGTGAGGTATTGCACTGTGTGGTATTCCTGTGATGACTGGAGTGTTTCTGTTTGAGATGTATGCACAGTGAAGTGTGAGTGTGCAGTGTGTGTGGAAAGTGGTGTGTGTCTGTGCTAGGTGTTTGCAGTCTGCAGTGTGTGTGTTGTGTGGTGTGTGTCTGTGTGAGATTCTGTGCGTGGAAAGTGGTGTGTGTTTGCATGAGGTGTGTGCACGTTAAAGTGTTGGTGTGGTGATTGGTGTTTGTCACAGTGAAGTGTGTGTACTGGGAAATGTGTGTGTTCCGTGAGTCATGTGTGTCTGAGGTGTGTGCACTGTGAAGAGTGTTTGTGGTGAGTGACTTCTTTCTGTTTGAGGTTTTTGCACTGTGCAGACTGTGTTTGTAATGAGTGGTGTGTGTGTGAGGTTTGTGCAATTTAAAGTGTGTGTGGTCACTGGTGTGTGTCTTTCATATGAGTGCACACTGTGCAGTGTGTCTTTCTGGTGAGTCGTGTGCCTGTGTGAGGTGTCCACCGCAGAATGTGTGCTGTGAGTGTTGTGTGTCTGTATGAGTTTTGTTTACTGTGTTGTGTGTGTTATCAGTCTTGTGTCTGTGTGAGGTGTCCTCACTGTAAAGTGTGGGTGTCGTTATTAGT
>CM052665.1:21916218-21932425 GCA_028533165.1 Leontopithecus rosalia
TGTGAGGGGTGTGCTCTGTGGTATGTGTGTCCTTAGTGGTGTGTGTCTGTTTAAAATGTGTGCACTGAGTGTGTGTGTTGAGTGTGTGTGGTGAATGTTGTGATTCAGTGAGACGTGTCTACACTGTGGATAAGCTGTCAGGTGATTGTTGTTTGTATCTATGATGCTTGGGCATTGTGGGGTGTGTTTGTGGAGTTTGTGTAGTGCATGCTCTGTGTCTCAATGAGGCGTGTGTACTCTGGAGTGTGTCGGAGTGTGGTGAGTGGTCTATGTCTGAGGTATATGCACTCTGGATTGTGTGGAGTGTGTGGAGTGCATAGGGTGTCTCTGTGTAAGGTGTGTGCACTGTGGAAAGAGTGTGTTGTGAGTTGTGTGTATGTGTGAGGTGTGTGCACTATGGAGTGTGTGTGATGAGTGGTGTGTGTCTGTGTGAGGTGTGTGCACTGTGGAGAGTGGGTGCGTTGAGTTTTTGTCTCTGAGATTTGTGCTATGTACAGAGTGAGCATGAAGTGTCTGCATTAAGTGGTGTGTGTGTGAGTTGTATGCACAGTGGAGTGTGGGTGGAGTGGGTGTGGTGAGTGGTGTGTGTCTGTGTAGCGTGTCTGCACTTTAGATGGTGTGTGCCGTGGGTGGTGTGTGTGTCAGGTGAGTGCCCTCTGTAGTGTGTTTTGTAAGTGGTATGTCTGTTATTTTCTGCACTGTGGATTTTGTGTTTGGAGAGTGGTGTGTGTGTTGGAGATGTGTGCACTGTAGCATGTGTGTATGGTGAGTGGTGTGTTTTGGTGTGGTATGTGCACTGTGCAGTTCGTATGCGTTTGTGTGGTGAGTGGTGTGTGTCTTTGTTAGGGGTGTGCAGTGTGGAGTGGGTGTGTGGTCAGTAGTGTGTCTTGTGAGGTGTGTTCCCTGTGCAGTGTGTGTATTTTGGTAAATTCTGTGTGCCTGTGTGAAGCGTGTGCACTGTGGAGTGTTTGTTTGAGGTCAGTGATATGTTTCTTTTTGAGATTTGTTCACTATGCAGTGTGTGTGATGAAAGGTTTGCCTGTGTAAAAGGTCTGCACTACAAAATGTGTGTGTGGTGAGTGTTGTGTTTCTGTGTGAAATGTATTTACTGTGTAGTGTGTGTGGTCAGTGATGTGTCTGTTATAAGGTTTCTTCAATATGGAGTGTGTGTGCTGTAATTGGTGTGTGTGTGAGGTGTGTGCACAATTGATTGTGTGTGTTGATGGTGGTGTGTCTGTGTGAGTTGTGTGAACTGTGCAGTATGTGCTTGGTGAGTGGTGTGTGTCTGTATAAAATGTGTGCACTGTGGAGTGTGTGTTTGGCGAGTGGTGGGTGCCTGTTTTGGGGTTTACAGTGCAGATTGTGTTTGTGCTGATTGTTTTGTTTCTGTATGTGGTGTGTTTACTGTGCATTGTGTGTGGTCAGTCTTTTGTCAATTTGAGGTGTCTTCATCAAAGTGTGTGTGGCATCAGTAGTGTGTGTCTGTTTGAGGTGTGTGCATTGTGGAGTCTATGTGTATGTTGAGTGCTGTGTGTATGTGTGGTGTGTGCACTTTGGTGTCTATGTGATCACTCTGTAGTGTGTGTGTTCTACACTGTGAGTTTGTGTGATGTGTGCACAGTGCAGTCTGTGTGCTGAGTAGTGTGTGCCTGCGTGAAATTGTGTGCACTGAGTGTGTGTTTAGAGTAGGTGGTGATTGATTTGTGACAGTGTAAAATGTCTGCATTGTAGATTAGGTGTCAGGTGATTGCTGTTTGTCTGTGTGATGTGTGCATTTTTCTGTGTGTTTGTGGAATTAGTGTGGTGCATGCTGTGTGTCTCTGTGAGTTGTGTGTACTTTGGAGTGTGTGTGACTTTTGTGAACGGTGTCTGTCAGAGGTATGTGCACTGTGGATTGTGTGTAAAGTTTGTAGGGTTCATGGGGTTTCTCTGTGTAAAGTGTGTGCACTATGGAGAATGTATGTGTGGTGATTTGTGTGTATGTTTCAGGTTTGAACACAGCGGAGTGTCTGTATGATTCGTGGTGTGTTTCTGTGTGAGGTGAGTGCAATGTGGAGAGTGTGTGTGGTGAGTTTTGTGTCTGTGTGAGGTTTGTGCTATGTGGAGTGTGTGCATGAAATGTGTGTATTAAGTGGTGTGTGACTGTGTGAGGTGCATAAACAGTGGAGTGTGTGTGGAGTGTGTGTGGTGAGTGGTGTGTATCTTTGAGAGGTGTGTGCACTGTGTAGTGTGTGTATGATGAGTGGTGTGTGTTTTTGTGAGGTGTGTCCACTGTGCAGTGTGTGTTTGTTTTCAGTGGTTTTCCTGTGTGATGTCTGCACCGCTAAATGTGTGTGTTGTGTTGTGTGCCGTGTGTCTGTGGTTGGGTGTACTGCTCTATAGTGACTGTTGTTGTGTTGCGTGCTGTATGCTGACTGTTATTGGGTAGGTACTCTCTAGTGACTGTTGTTGGGTGTGGTGCTTTATAGTGATTGTATTTGGGTAGTGGCTATATAGTGACTGCTGTTCGGTAGAATGCTCTATACAATCTGTTGTTGTGTATGGTGCTCTATGGTGACTTGTTGGGTGCAGTGCTCTAGTGTGACTGTTGTTGTGTAGAGTTCTCTAGAAAGTGACTGTTGTTAGGTAAGGTGCTGTATAGTGACTCTTGTTGGGTAGAGTGCTCTATAGTGACTGTTGTTGTGTAGGGTGCTCTATAGTGACTCTTCTTGGGTAGGGTGCTCTATAGTGACTGTTGTTGGGTAGAGGGATCTACAGTAATAATTTTTTAAAGAGGGCTTTATAGTTACTGTTGTTGGGTAGGTGCTCTATAATGACTGTTGTTGGGTAGTGTGTTCCATAGACGCTGTTGCTTGGTAGGGTGATCTATAGAGACTGCAGTTGGTAGAGTGCTCTACAGTGACTATTGATAAGTAAAATGCTCTATAGTAACAGTTGTTGGGTGGGGTTCTCTACAGTGAATCTTGCTCGGTAGAATACTCTATACTGACTGCTGTTGTGTAGGTGCTCTTTAGTAATGGTTGCCAGGTAGGGTGTGCCATACTGACTTTTACTTGGTAGGTGCTCTATAGTGACTCTTGCGGGGTAGAGTGCTCTATAGGTGACTGTTATTAAGTGAAGTTCTTTATAGTGACTGTTGTGAAGAGTGCTCTATTGTGACTGTTGTTGAGTATGTGCCCCATAGTGACTGTTGTTGGGTAGGTTCTGTATAGTGACTGTTGATGCGCAGGTGCTCTTTGGTTTCTGTTGTTGGGCCGTGTGCTGTAAAATGACTGTTTTTGGCTAAGGTGCTCTAATAGTTAATGTTCCGTTGTATAGTGCTCTACAGTGACTTTTCCTAAGTAGAGGGATCTAGAGTGACTTTTTTTGTGGAAATCCTCAAAAGTGACTTTTTTTGGGTAGGGTGCTCTATACTGACTGTTGTTGGTTAGGTGCTCTATAGTGACTGTTGCTGACGTGTGCTGTATAGTGGCTGTGGTGGGTGGGGTGTTCTATAGAGTTGTTTACTGGATATAATGCTCTATACTGACTGATGTTTGGTATGTGCTCTATACTGACTATTGCTGGGTAGGGTGCTCAATAATGGCTGTAATTTGGTACAGTATTCTGTAATGACTATTGTTTTGTAAAGACTATACTGGCTGTAATTGTGTAGAGTGGTCCATAGGAACTGTTTTTGTGTAGTGTGCTCTATAGGTGACTGTTGATGGGTGAAGTGCTCTATAGTGACTGTTTTTGTGTAGGGTTCTCTATAGTGATTGTTGCTGGGTTCGGTGCTCTGTAATGACTGTGGCTGGGTAGAGTTCTCTATACTGACCCTTGTTTGTAGGGTGTTCTATAGTGACTATTGCTGGGTAGTGTGCTCTATACTGCTGTTGAGTGGGGTTCTTTAGGGCGAACCTTGCTGTGTAAAGTGCTCTATAGTGACTGTTTCTGGGTAGGTGCTGTATAGGGACTGTTGTTGGTGGAGTGCTCTAAACTGACGGTTCCTTGTAAGGTGCTCTATAGTGACTGTTTCTTGGTATGGTGCTTTATAGTCTGTTGTTGGGTAGAGTGCTCTACAGTGACTCCTGCTGCATAGGCTTCTCTTTAGTGATTACTCTTGTGTAGGTGCTTCATAGTGAATGTTGGCTGGGGTGCTCTGTAGTAACTATTGTTGTGTAGGAGCTCTATAGTGACTCTTGATCGGCACGATATTTTATAGTGACTGTTGCTTTGTAGGGTAATCTATAGTGACTCTTGTTGGGTAGGTGCTCTATATTGACTGTTGCTGGGTAGGGGGCTCTATATTGATTGTTGCTAGGTAGGGTGCTCTCTAATGAGTGCGGTGGGGTGGGGTGCTTTATAATGACAGATGTTGGCTACAGTGCTCTATAGTGACTTTTGTTAAGTAGACTGCTCTATAGAGATCGTTCTTGGGTAGGACGCTCTATAGTGACTGTTGTTGGATAGAGTGCTCTATAGTAACAATTTTTGTAGAGGGCTCTACAGTGACTGTTGTTGGTAGGGCGCTGTATAGTGACTATTGCTGAGTAGGGTGCTCTATAAAAACTGTTGTTGGGTTGGGTGTTGTAAAGTGTAAGTTGCTGGGTAGTCTATATTGACTGTGGTTGTGTAGTTGCACTATAGTGTCTGTTGCTGAGTACGATGCTCTATACTGTCTGTTGCTGCGTAGGGGCTCTATAGTGACTGTTTTGGGGTAGAGTGCTCTAGAGGTGATTGTTATTTAGTTTAGTTTTCTATAGTGACTTTTCTTGTGTAGAGTGCTCTATTTTGACTGTTGAATACAGTGCTTCATAGTGACTGTTGTTGTGTATGGTCCTCCATAGCTACTGTTGTTGTGTAGGCGCTCTATATTGACTGTTTTGGGGTAGAAGGCTCATAGTGACTGTTTTTTAATACGGTGCTCTGTAGTAACTCTTGGGGGGTACAATGCACTACAGTGACTGTTGTTGCATAGGTGCTTTATACCGTCGGTTTTTGGGTAGGTGCTCCTTAGTGACTGTTTTGGAGAGGTGCTCTACAGTCACTTTTGTTGGGTAGGTTGCTCTAAAGTGACTGTTGATTGTGGGGAGCTCTATAGAGTCTCTGGTTAAGTAGGGTAATCAAAAGTGAATGTTGCTGGGTAGGGTGCTCTATAGTGACTCTTGCAGAATGCAATGCTCTATAGTGACTGTTGTTCGGTTCAGTGTTATATACTGTCTATGTGAGAAGAGTGCTCTATATTGACTGTTGTTGGGTAGGTACACTATAGTGACTGTTTTTGGGTGCTGTTCCCTATAGTGACTCTTGTAGTAGGTGATCTATTGTAACTGTTGTTGGGTAGGTTGCTTCTTAGTGACTGTTGTTGGGTAAGGTTCTTCATAGTGAAATTTTCTGGGTTGGGTGATCTATAATGAGTGTTGTTAGGTGAAATGCTCTATAATGACTCTTCCTGGGTAGCATGCTCTATAGTGTCTGTGGTTCGGTAGAGTGTTCTGTAGTGACTATTATTTGGAAGGGAGCTATGTATTGATGGTTGTTGGGTAGAGTGCTCTATAGTTGATTGTTTCTGGGTGGAGTGTTCTATAGTGACTGTTGCTGTGTAAAGTACTGGATAGTGACTGCTGTTGTGCAGATGTTCTATATTGACTGTTTGTTAGGGTTTTCGACAGTAACGGTTGTTGGGTAGGGTTCTGTATAGTGACTGTTGTTAAGAAGAAGGCTTTACAATGACTTGCTGTGTAGGGTGCTCTATAGTGACTGTTGCTGGGTAGGGAGCTCTATACTGACTGTTGTTGGGTACGGTGCTTTATAATGACTTTAATTGGGTACTATAAAATGTTTTATAGTGACTGTTGTTAAGTGGGTTTCTTTATAGTGACTGTTGTATTGTAGGGTAATCTATAGTGACTCTTGTTGGGTAGGTGCTCTATAGTGACTGTTATTGAGTCAGGTGCTATATAGTGAATGTTACTGCATAGGGTGCCCTATAGTAACTGTTGTTTGGGAGGTGCTCTGTAATGACTGTCACTGGATGGGGTGCCCTTTAGTGAATTCTGTTGTGTAATTGCTCATAATGTCTGTTGTTGGCTGGAGTGCTCTAGAATGACTGTTGCTGCAGAGAATGCTGTATAGTAACTGTTGTTGGGTAGGTGCTCTACAGTGACTGTTGTGGGGACGGGTACTGTATGTTGACTGTTTTTGTGTCGTTTCTTTATAATAACTGCTGTTGTGTAGGGCGCTCTTTAGTGTCTGTCGTTTTGTAGGTACTCCGTATACACTGTTGTTGAGTGAAGTGCTCTAAAACGACTATTGCTCCATAGGATGCTCTATAATGACAGTTTTTGGGTAGGGTGCTGTATAGTGTCTGCTATTGGGGGTGTGATCTATAGTGTCTGTTGTACAAGAAGTGCTCTATACTGATTCATGTTTGGTGAAAAGCTCTATAGTAAATGTTTTATAAGAGGGTGTTCTATAGTGACCATTGTTGGGTAGGGTGCTCTGTAGTGACTTTTGTTTAGTGTGCTCTATAGTTACTGTTGCTGGGCATGATGCTGTATAGTGACCATTGTTGGGTAGTGTGCTCTGTTATACCTCTTGATGGTAGGGTTCTCCATAGTGGCTGTTGCTCAGCAGGGTGCTCTATAGAGACTGTAGTTAAGTAGGATGCTCTATAGTTACTATTGTGTGGTAGGGTGCTCTATAGTGACTGTCATTGGGAAAGGGCTCTATAGTGACTGTTACTGAGAAGGGAGCTTTATAATGACTGTTGTTGGGTGGGGTGCTCTATAGTGACAGCTGTTTGGTTAGGTTTTCTGTACTAAATGTTGTTGGGTAGTTGCTCTATAGTGACACTTGCTTGGTATGGTGCTCTATAGTGACTGTTGTTCGGTAGTTGCTCTATACTGATTGTTTTTGGGTGTAGCACTCTACACTGACTGCTGTTGGGTAGAGTGCTTTATAGTCACTGTTGTTGGGAAGATGCTGCATTATGACTTTCGTGTGTAGTTGTTCTATTTTTACTGTTGCTGTGTAGGCACTCCATAGTCACTGTTGTTAGGTAAGTGCTCCATAGTGAGTGTTGTTGGGTAGGTGCTCTATAGTTACTGTTGTTAGGTAGAGTGCTCTATAGTGACAGTTACTGGGAAAAGTGCTCAATAATGCCTGTTTTTGGGTAGATTGCTTCATAGTGACTCTTGTTGGGTAGGTGCTCTATAGTGACTTAATTTAATAGGCTGCTCTATAGTTATTAATATTGGTTAGGTGCTCTATGCTGACTAATTTTGTGTGGGGTGCTCTACATTGACTGTTGTTTGGTAGGTGCTGTATTGTGACTGTGGTTGGGTGGGGTGCTCTGAACTGACTCTTGTTGGCTAGGTGCTCTATAGTGAGTGTTGTTGAGTAGATTGCTCTACAGAAACTGTTGCTGGGTAGGGTTCTCAATAGTAACTGTTCCTGGGTAGGGTGCTCTATATTGACTGTTGTTGGGTAGGTTCTCTACAGTGCCTGTTGTTGAGTGGGGTGCTCTATAGTGACATTTGTTGGATAAATGCTCTATAGTAATTATCGTTGCGTAGGGTGCTCTATGATGACTGTTGTTGTGTATAGTACTTTATAGTGACTGTTGTTAGATAGATGCTCTAAAGTGACTGTTGTTAGATAGATGCTCTAAAGTAACTGTTTTTATAGTACTTTATAGTGACTGTTGTTAGATAGATGCTCTAAAGTGACTGTTGTTAGATAGATGCTCTAAAGTAACTGTTTTTGTGTGAGTAGCTCTATAGTGACTGTTGTTGGATAGAGTGCTCTATAGGAGAGTGTTGGTTGCTGAAGTGTTCTATAGTAACTGTTGTTGTGTAGAGTACCCTATAGTGACTGTTGTTGGGTAGGATGCTCTGTGCTGCTTGTTTTTGGGTTGGTGCTTTCTACTCACTGGTTTTGTGCAGACTACTTTATAGTGATGGTAGTTGAGTACCATGCTCTATAGTGATTGTTGTTTATAGTGCAATATAGTGACTGTTGTTGGGTGAAGTGCTCTACAGTGACTGTTGTTCGGTAGGTTTTCTATAGTGACTCTTTTTTGAGTAGGGTACTCTATACAGACTGTTTTTGTGTAGGTGTTCTAAACTGACTGTTGTTGCATATGGTGCTCTATGGTGATTTTCTGTATGGTGCTCTATAGTCACTATTGTTGAATAGAGTGCTCAATAGTAACTTATTTGGGTAACTGCTCTATAGTAACAGTTGCTGGGTGTAGTTCTCTAAACAGTGACTTTTGTTTTATAGATGTTCTATACTGACTGTTGTTGAGTAGGGTGTCCTATAATGACTGTTGTTGGGTGGAGTGCTCTATACTGACTATTGTGTAGAGGGCTCTACAGTGGTTTGTTGCTTAGAGTGCTCTATAGTGACTGTTGTTTGGTATGCTTTTTCATACTGAATGTTGTTTGTAGGTGCTCTATACTGGCTGTTGTTGAGAACGGTGTTCCATAGTGACTGTTGTTGGGTGCGGTGCTCTGTAGTGACTGTTGTTGGGTACAGTGTTCTAAATTGTGACTGCTATTGGGTAGGTGCTCTATACTGACTGTTGTTGAGTAGCATGTTCTATTGTGCTTGTTGTTTGGAGTGCTATATACTGAATGCCATTGTGCAGAGAGCTCTAGATATTAACGTTTTGTTAGTAGGGTGCAATATAGTGACTGTTGTTGAGTAGAGCGCTTTACAATGACTCTTGTTTTTAGAGTGTTCTACAGTGACTGTGGTGTGGTAGGCTCTCTGCAGTGACGGTTGGTGAGTAGGGCCCTCTATAGTGCCTGTTGTTGTGTATCATGCTCTATTCTGACTGCTCTTGAATTGGATGCTTTATAGAGACTTGTGTAGAATGACCTATAGTGATGGTTGTTAAGCATCGTTAAGTTTTTTTTTCTACAACGACTGTTGCTGTGTAGGTGCATTACAGTGACTGTTTTGGGAGGGTGCTCTAGAGTGACTGTTGTTGAGTAGAGTGATCTATACTTACTGCTGTTGGCTATTATGCTTTATAGTGACTGTTGCTGGGTTGAGTGCTCTAGAGTGGCTGTTTTTAAATAGACAACTCTATAGTGTATGTTGTTAGATATGTGCTTTATAGTGACATTTTTGAATAGTGTACTCTATAATAATTGATATTGGGTATGGTGTTCTATAGTGATTGTTGATGGTAGAGATCTGTATAGTGATTGTACTTTGGTAGGTGCTCTATAGTGATTTTTGTTGAATAGGTGCTCTCTAGTGAATGTTGTTGGATAGGTGCTCTTTAGTGACTGCTGTTGTGTAGGTACTCTATAGTGACTCTTGTTGGGTATGGTGCTCTATAGTGACTGTTGTTGGTATGGTGCTTTATAGTGATCATTGTTGATACTGTGCACTATAGTGACTGTTGTTGGGTGGAATTCTCTATAGTGACACCTGCTGAGTAGAATTGTCAATAGTGACTGTTGTTGGGTAGGTACTCTATAGTAACTCTTGTTAGGTGAAGTTCTCCATAGTGCCTGTTATTGGGTAGGTGCTTTACAGTGCCTGTTGTTGTGTAGGGTGCTCTATACTGACTCTTGTTGGGTACGGTGCTCTATAGAAACTGTTGTTAACTGTTGTTAGGTGGAGTGCTTTATAGTGACTATTGTTGGGTGGAGTGCTCTGTAGTGACTGTTGTTTGGTATGGTGTTCTATAGTGAAGGTTGCTTAGTGGGGTGCTCTATAGTGACTCTTGTATATAGAGGGCTCTACAGTAACTCTTTTGGGTAAGGTTCTCTACAGTGACTGTTGTTGTGTAGAAAGTTTTATAGTGACTATTGCTGGTTAGGGTGCTCTGTACTGACTGTTTTTTTGTACAGTGCTGTATACGTGAGCATTGTTGGGTGAGGTGCTCTATAGTGATTGTTGTTCAGAGTTCTCTATAGCAAATATTGTTTATTTGGTTCTTTATACTGACTGTTGTTGTGTAGAGGGCTCTATATTGTCTGTTGTAGTGTATGTATTTTATTTTACGCTAATCAGCAACAGTCACTGCAGAGCGCCTACCCAATAACAGTCACTATAGAAAGCTTTTCCTAACAACAATCATTAGAGGGAACGTCACACATCACTATAGTGCACCATACCAAACAGACTCCATACGGCATTCTACTGAACAACAGTCACTATAGAGCACCTACCCAACAAGTCACTATTAAGCACCCCACCCAAAAGCAGTCACTATAAAGTATCTCCCCAACTACAGTCAGTACAGAGCTCTTTACTCAGCAAATATCTGCATAAAGAACACTACCCAACATCAGTCAGTATAAAGCACCCTACCCAGAAACAGTCTGTATGGAGCTCCCTACCTAGCCACAGTGACTATTGAGCACTCTATGCAACAAGAGTCACTGAAGAGTATCCTACCCATCAAGAGTCAGTATGGAGCACCTATCCATCAACAGTCAATGTAGGGCACTCCACCCAAAAACTGTCACTATAGAGCACCTAACAAACAGTTGTAACCAAAGAGCTCAATATTCAGCAACATTCACTGAGATCATTCTAACCAGCAACAGTCATCATAAAGCACTCTACCCAACAACAGTCACAATACAGCACCCTACACTGCAACAGTCACTATAGAGCACCTAGCCAACAATCGTCAGTTTTGATTACCCCACCAACAGTCAGTATGCAGCACCTACTCAAAAAGAGTCACTATAAAGCACCCTACCCAGCAACAGTCATTGTAGATCACCTACCAAACAACAGTCACTATAGAACACTATAACCAGTGACAGTCATAATAGAGCACTCAACCAGCAACATTCAGCATAGAGAACCCCACCCAACAACAGTCAGTATAGAGAACATTAAGCAGCAGCAGTCACCATACAGCACCGTATCCATCATCAGTCACTATAGAGCACCATACCAACAAGAGTCACTATAGAGCACTCTGCCCATAATAGGTTATTTTAGAGCATCATTCCCAACAAGTCACTACAAAGAACAATACCCAACAACATTCACTATAAAGCACTATAACCAACAACAGTCACCTAGAGAGCACTCTACCCAACAACAGTCAGTATAAAGCACCACACCCAACAACAATCATCATAGAGCACCTACACCACAACAGTCACTGTAGTGCACTTTACCCAGAAATAGTCACTATACATCACGTACCCAACATCAGTCACTAGAGATTTATCTACCCACAAACAGTCACATTAGAGCACCTCACCCACAATGGTCACTATGGAGCAATCTACACAGAAACAGTAAATATAGAGAACCCCACCCAACAACAGTCACCTGTAGAGCAGTCTACCCAACCACAGTAACTATAGAGCTCTCTGCCCAACAATAGTCAATATAGAGCACTCTATAAAACAATGGCCACTATAGAGCACTCCACCCAACAGCAGTCACCTATGGAGCACTCTACTTAACATAAGTCACTTTGGGCACCCTACCCAACAACAGTCAGTATAAAGCACCCCACACAACAAGAGTCACTATAGAACACCTACCCGTCAACAGCCATTATAGAGCACCCTGCAAAGCCACAGTCACTATAGAGCACATACCCAACATCAGTCACCATAGAGCACTCTACCTAGCAATGCTCACGATAGAGCACTCCACCCTCAACAGTCACCATAGACCACCCTGCAGAGCAAAACGTACAATAGAGCACCTAACCAACAAGAGTCACTATAGAGCATTTACACAACCACAGTCACTCTAGAGCACCTACCCAAGAACAGTCAGTATAGAGCACCCTGCCCAACAACAGTCACTATAGAAACTCTACAAAGGAAGCGTCATTATACGGCACCCGACCTAGCAACCTTCAGTATAGATCACCAGACCCAGTAACAGTCAAACTAGGGCACCCTATGCAACAACATTCACCATAGATCACTCTACCATCAACAGTCACTGTAGATCACCCTATAAACAACAGTCCGTATAGAGCACCTGCCCAAAAACAGTCACTGTAGAGCACGTTAAACAACAATCACTATAGAGAACTCCACCCAACTATAGTCACGTTTAGAGCACTCTAAAAAGCAATTCACTACAGAGCACCCGAACCAACAACAGTCGCTATAAATCACCTACCCAAAAACAGTCACTGTAGATCGTTCTACCGAACAAATGTCACTATAAAGCATGCTACCCAGGAACAGTCAGTATATAGCAACTATTCAACAACAGTCACTATAGAGCAGCCTACCCAACAATCGTCACTATAGAGAACACTGTGCTACAACAGTCAGTATAAAGCACCCTTCCCAGAAACAGTCACTATATAGCACCCTACCCAGCTAGCATCACTATAAAGCACTCTACCTAACAACAGTCACTAAAGAGCACCATACCCATCAACAATCATTGTAGAGCACCCTACCCAACAGCAGTCACTATAGAGCACTCCACCCAAAAACAGTAATTATAGAGCACCATGTTCAACAACAGTCAGTAAAGAGCACATACCCAACAACAGTCAGTATAGAGAACCTACCCAAGAACAGTCACTCTGGAGCACCTACACAACAACAGTTACTATAGAGCACCCTATCCAGCAACCGGCACTATACGGCACTCTATGCAACAATAGTCACTATAGAGCACCTATCCAACAGCAGTAACTAAAGAACACTCTACCCAACAACAGTTAATATAGACCACCTACACAACAACAGTCACTGTAGAAAACCTACCGAACAACAGTCATTATGAAACACTCTACCCAGCAATAGTCACTGTAGAGTACTCAACACAACAACAGACACTATTCATCACTCCCATCTTCAACAGTTACCTATGAGCACTCTATCCAACAACGGTAATTATACAACACTCTACACAATAAAAATCAGTATAGAACACTGCATCCAGCAATAATCAGTATAGAGCACCCTACGTAGCAATGGTCACTAAAGAGCACCTACTTAAACACAGTCACTATAGAGCTACCTACCCAAGAACAGTCACTATAGAGCACCGTACCAAATAGTACTCACAATAGAGCACCTACCCAAAAATAGTTAGTATAACAAACCTACCTAAAATAGTCACTATAAAGCACCTACTTAAAAGCAATCACTATAAAGCACTTACCCAACAACAGTCAATATAGAGAACTCCACCCAAGAACAGACACTATGGATCACATACCGAACAATAGGCACTAGAGTGCACCCTACCAAGCAACAGTCACTATCTTCAGCACTCTTAAATACAAGTCACTTTAAAACACTCTAACCAACAACAGTCACTATGAAGCACTTACCCAACACCAGTAACTATAGATAACCCAACCCAGTACCAGTCACTGTAGAGCACCTACACAACAAAAGTGATTGTAGAGCACCTTACCCTAAACAGTCAATATAGATCACTCAACCAAACAACAGTCACTATAGAGCACCCTACCCACCAACAGTCACTATAGAAAACGCTACCCAGCAACAATCCTTATAGAGTACTCTACACTACAACAGTCACTACAGAGCACCTTACTCAGCAACAGTCACGGTAGAGCACCTTACCCAAGAACAGTCACTATACAACAATCCACAAAAAAGCAGTCACTATAGAGCACCCAACCAAAAAACAGGCACTATAAATCACCCTACTGAACAACAGTCACTATAGACCACCTACTCAAAAACGGACAAAATAGAGCTCTCTACCTAACAACAGTCACTATAGAGCACTCTACCCAACAACTGTCACTATGGAACCCTTGGCCCAGCAACAGTAAATATGGTGCACTTTACTCAACAACAGTCACTTTTGAGAACCCTACCCACCAAGAGTCAATGTCTAGATCACTCTACCCAGCAACAGTCACTATAGAGCACCCTACCCAACTATAGTAATTATAAAGCAATCTTTTCAACAACAGTCACTATAGACCACCATACCCAACCACAGTCACTATGGAGCACAATGTCCAAAAACAGTCACTACAGAACACTCTATCCAACAACAGTCACTATGGAGCACTTACCCAACAAAAGTCACTATAGAGCATCCTACATAAAAAAAGTAAATATAGAGCACCCTACCCAACAACAGTCACCTATAAAGCACTCCTCCCAACAGTCACTATAGAGCACCCCTTCCAACATCATTTAATATGGAGCAAACTACTAAACAGCAGTCACTATATAACACCATAAACCACAATAGTCACTAAGGAGAAGCTTCCCAACAAAAGTCACTATGAGCACTCTACCAAACAACAGTTACTATAGAGCACCCTACACAGTGACAGTCAGTATCTATAGCAATCTAACCAGTCACTATACAACACCCAACGCAAGAAGAGTCACTGTAAAGTTTTTACACATGAGAAGTCACTATAGAGAACTCTAGCCAGTAACCGTCACTGTGGAGCACTTCACATAACAACAGTCACTTGTTGCACCATAACAAACAACAGTCACTCTAGAGCACCCTACCCAGTAACAGTCACTATAGAGCACTCTACATAACAACAGTCAATATAGAGCAACATACCAAACCACAGTCACTATAGACCATCAACCCAACAACAGTTACTGTAGAGCACTCCACCAAACAACAGGCACTGTTGAGCACCCACCCAACAGCAGTATGTATAGAGCACCCTAAGCAAGAACGTTAACTATCTAACACCCTACCCAGCAACAGTCACTAGAAATATATCTACACAACATCACTTACTCTAAAGCAGCTACCAAACAAGAGTCATTATAGAGCACCCCACCCAACAACAGTCACTATACAGCACATACCAAACCACAGTCACTATAGAGTACCATACACAACAAAAGTCATTATGGAGCGCAAACCCAAACACAGTAAATATAGAGCACTCTATACAAAGAAAGTCACTATAAAGCACCAACCCCACAACAGTCACTGTAGAGCACTCTACCCAACAACACTCAGTATAGAGCACCCTACACTATATCCATCACTGTAGAGCATTCTACCTAACAACAGTGACTGTAGAGCAACTACTCAACAACACTCACTATGGAGCACCTATCCGACATCAGTCACTTTGGAGCAGCTATAAGAGAACAGTCACAATAAAGCAACAACCCAACAACAGCCACAACAGAGCACCTACAGTACAACAGTCACTATATAGCATCCTACCAAACAATAGTCAGTATAGAGAACCCCAACAATAAACAGTCACTATAAAGCAGCTTCCAAACAATACACAATATAGAGCTTCCTTCACAAGAGAAACAATAGAGAACAATACATATTAACAGTCAGAATAAGGCTCCCTATTCAAAAAAAGACACAAAAAACACAAAAAACACCCTACCTAACAACAGTCAATATAAAGCACTCTACCCAAAAACAGTAAGTATAAAGAACCTACGCAACAACTGTCACTATAGAAAACTCTACCCAGCAACCGTCATTATACAGCACCTCACATAACAACAGTGACTCTAGAGTACCCTTACCCGCAACAGTCACTGTAGAGCACCCTAACCATTAACAGTCACTATAGAGCACTCTACATAACAACAGGCACTATAAAGCAACCTACCCAAAAACAGTCACTATAGAGCATCTACCCAACAACAGTCACTATAGGGAACACCACGAAGAAACAGGCACTGTAGAGCATCTTCCCAGCAACAGTCACTATACAGCTATCTACACAACATCACTCACTATAGATCAGCTACCAAACCAAAGTTATTACAGAGCACCCCACCCAGCAACAGTCACTATACAGCACCTACCCATCCACAGTCACTATAGAGCACCCTACACAACAGTCACTATAGAGCACATATTCAACCACAGCAACTATAGAGCCTTCTACACAAAAATATTCAGTATAGAGCACTAACCTCACAACAGTCACTATAGAGCTCTCTACCTAACAACAGTGACTATAGAGCACCTAACCAGCAACAGTCACTATGCAGCTCCTACCCAACAGCAGTCACTTTGGAACAGTTACACAACAGTCAAAATAGAGCAACAAATTAACAACAGCCACAATAAATCTCTTATCCTACAACAGTCACTATAGAGCACCCTACCCAACAAGAGTCACTATAGAGCACACCACTCAATGACCGTAACTATAGAGCACCTACCCAACAAAGACACTTCCCATGAAGCGACAAAATAGAGAACCCTACCCAACAACAGTCACAATAAAGAACTATACTGAAAAAGAGAC
>CM052665.1:21932925-21957775 GCA_028533165.1 Leontopithecus rosalia
ATCTACACAACATCACTCACTATAGATCAGCTACCAAACCAAAGTTATTACAGAGCACCCCACCCAGCAACAGTCACTATACAGCACCTACCCATCCACAGTCACTATGGAGCACCCTACACAACAGTCACTATAGAGCACATATTCAACCACAGCAACTATAGAGCCTTCTACACAAAAATATTCAGTATAGAGCACTAACCTCACAACAGTCACTATAGAGCTCTCTACCTAACAACAGTGACTATAGAGCACCTAACCAGCAACAGTCACTATACAGCTCCTACCCAACAGCAGTCACTTTGGAACAGTTACACAACAGTCAAAATAGAGCAACAAATTAACAACAGCCACAATAAATCTCTTATCCTACAACAGTCACTATAGAGCACCCTACCAAACAAGAGTCACTATAGAGCACACCACTCAATGACCGTAACTATAGAGCACCTACCCAACAAAGACACTTCCCATGAAGCGACAAAATAGAGAACCCTACCCAACAACAGTCACAATAAAGAACTATACTGAAAAAGAGACTCTACACAGCACCCTATCTAACAACAGTCCATATAATGCACTCTACCCATCAATTGTCAGTATAGAGAACCTACCCAACAACAGTTAATATAGAGTACTCCAGCCAAAAATAATAACTATAGAGCACCCTACCCAACAATAGTCAGTATAGTTCAGCTACCCCACAACAGTCACGATAAGGCACCTACCCCACAACAGTCACGATAAGGCACCTACCCACCAACAGTCCGTATAAAGCACTCCACCCAACAACAGTCACTTAAGAGCACCCTACCCAACAGCAGTCACTATATAGCACCGACACAACTGCCACTATAAAGCACCCTACCCAGCAACCATCACAACAAATCACCATACCCAACATCAGTCATATAGAGCACGTACCCAACAACAGTCAACTATAGAGCACTCTACCAAACAACAGACAGTTTAGAGCACCCTACCTTACAAAAGTCACCATAGAGCACATAACCAACAGTCAGTATAATCTACTTACCGAACAATAGTCATTATAGAACACCCTACCCAACAAGAGTCACTATAGAACACTGTACCCAGCAACAGTTACTATAAAGCACTAAAGACAACAGTCACTATAAAGCACTACATTCAACAATAGTCACATAAAGAGTACTCTACCCAACAAGAGTCAGTATCGAACACCACATTCAAAAACAGTCAGCATAGAGCACCTGGACAACAACACAGACTATAGAGCAACCTACAGAGCAGCAGTCACAATAGAGCACCTGCCAAACTGCAGTCACCATAGAGCACTCTAACCAGAAACAGTCACCATAAAACACCTCACCCAATATCAATCTCTATAGATCACCCTACCCAGAAACAGTCACTATAGAGCACCTACCCAACACAGTCCTCTCTATAAAGCGCCTTACCCAACAAGAGTCACTATAGAGCCCACAACCCAACAACAGTCTCTATAGAGCACCCTACACAAAAACAGTAACTATAGAGCGCCTCCACAACAAGAGACACTTTAGAGCAGTCTACACAAAAGCAATCACTATATATAGCATACCTACCTAACAAGAGACATTGTAGAGCATTCTAGCTGACAAAAGACATTACAGACCACCCTAACTAACAACGGTCACCATAGAGTATCCTAAAAAAACATTCACTATTTAGCACTCCACCCAATATCAATCAGTGTAGAACATGTAACCAACAACAGTCACATGAGAACCACTCCTAAAGAAGAGACTCTATAGAACACCCTACCTAACAGCAGTCACTAAAGAGCACCCTAAGCAACAATACTTGCCATACAGCAGCCTAACCATCAACAGGCACTAAAGAGCACCCTACAAAACAACAGTCACTATAGAGCACCTTTTCCAGCAGCCGTCACGATGGAGCACCCTACCCAACAACAGTCAGTATTGAGTAACCTACCCAACAATAGTCTGTATAGAGCACTCTACCCAACAACAGTTACTATAGAGAAGTCTACACACTACAGTTAGCATACAGAACTCCATCCAACAACAGTAACTATTGGAGACCCTTCCCAAAGACAGTCACTATAGAGCAACCTACCCAACAATAGTCAGCATAAAGCACTCTTTCGAACAACAGTCACTATAAAGCACTCTACAGAACAAGAGTCAGTATAGAGCACTCCACACCAGAAAACTCACCTATAAAGCACTCTATCCAAAACCAGTCACTATAGAACACTACACCCAACAACAGTCAGTATAGAGCACTACACAACAACAGTAATGGTAGAGCAGGCTATTCAGCAACTGTCAATGTAGAACACATACCCAAAATCAGACACTATAGAGCACCATAACCATCAGAAGTCACTATAAAGGAACCGAGCTCACAACTGTCACCATAGAGCACTGTACCCAGCAACAGTCATTATAAAGCACATACGTAATGAAGGACACTAAAGAGCAGCCTACCCAACAGCAGACAGTATACAACACCCTATTCAAAATCAGTCACTATAGAGCACCGTATTATACAACAGTCACTGTGGAGCACCCTGTCAACCAACAGTCTCTATGGAGGACCTTACCCACCAAAAGTCAGTACAAAGCACTCCATTCAACAGCTGTCACTATAGAGCACTGTACACAGCAACAATCGCTATGGAGCATCCTTTGAAGAAACAGTCAGTATAAATCACTCCACCACACAAGAGAAACTACAGATAATCCTAATAAATAATAGTCAATATAGAGCAGCCTAAACAACAACAGTCACTGCAAAGCACTCTACCAAACAACAGAAAGTATAATACACCATACCCAGCAAAAGTCACTATGGCGCACTCTACACAACAGGAACTATGGAGCACTTCACCCAACTACAGTCATTATAGAGAACCCCACCCAACATCAATCACTATAGAGCAATCTGTTCAAAAACAGTCACTATAGAACACCCTAACCAACAACAGTCACTAGAGCAAACTGTCCAAAAACAGTCACCATAGAACATACTACCAAAAGACCATCACTATGGAGCACCTACTGAACAACTGTGACTATAGAGCATAATACAAAACAACATTGCATGTAAAGCACTCTACTTAACAACAGTAACTATCGAGCACTCTAGACAACAACAGTTACTATAGAGCACTTCATTTGACTACAGTCACCTATAAAGCACTCCACCCAAAAACAGTCATTATAAAGCAACCCATTCAACATCAGTTATTATACAGCACTCTACCCAACAACTGTCATTATAGAACACCCTAACCTACAACAGTCACTATAGAGCACCCTATTCAAAAACAATCAGTATAGTACACTCTACCCAACAACAGTCACTATAAACCACCTTTACAACAACAGTCACTATAAAGCATCATATACAATAACAGTCAATGTAGAGCACTCTACCCAACAACAGTCAATGTAGAGCACTCTAACCAATAACAGTCAGTATAGAGCACTCTACACAACAGTCACTATAGAAGACTTCACACAAGTATAGAGCACTCTACACAACAGTCACTATAGAAGACTTCACACAACAACAGTCACCTATAGAGCCAACTACTCAACAGCAGTCACTAAATAACACCCTACCAACAACAGTCATCATACAGCAGCTATGCTACCACAGTCAGTATGAGCACTCTAGCAAGCAACAGTCAATATAGAATACCCTGCACAGCCACAGTCACTATCTTTATCAGTCTTCTCAAAACCAGTAACTATAAAACACCCCACCCAATAAGAGTCACAATAGAGTTTCTACACAACAGTCACTATTAAGCACTCTACCCAGCAACAGTCTTTATAAAGTGCCCCACCTAACAACAGTCAGTATAAAGCACCCTAACCAGTAACAGTTATTATAGAGCATATACACAACAGCAGTCACTATAGCATTCTACCCAGGAGCAGTCACTATCAAGCACCCTGCTCAGCAACAGTCACTATAGAGCAATCTACCCAACAACACTCAGTGTAGAGCAGCTACCCAAAAAGAGTCAGTACAGAGCACCACACCCAAAAATAGTCACTATAGAGCACCTATCAAATTACAGTCACTATAGAGAACTCTACGCAACAGTCACTATAGAGCACCTACCCAACAGCAGTCACTATACAGCCCCCTACCCAATACATAGTCTCTATTGAGCACCTAGCCAACAACATTCACTACAGAGCACTGTACCCAAACACAGTCATTATAGAGTACCCTACATAGAAACAGTCAGTATAGACCAATCTACCTAACAACAGTGACTCTATAGCACCTACCCCACAGCAGTCAACATAAAGCACCTACGCAAAAACAGTTACTATTGAGCACCTACACAAGAAGAGACACAAAAGAGTCACTACCCATCAACAGTCACAAAAATTTACCTACCCTAAATCAGTCACTATAGACCACCCTACCGAACAACAGTTACTATAGCACACCCTAGCCAACAACAGTCACCATAAAGCAACTACCAAACAACAGTCACTATAGAGCATCTTTCACAGCAACGGTTACTATAAAGCACCCTACATCAAAACAGTCACTATACAGCACCCTACAAAATTACCATTACTATAGAACATCTACTGAACAACAGTCACTATAGAGCACCCTAGGCAACAAAAGTTCAAATAGAGCACCTACTTTTACACAGTCCCTATAAAGCCCTCTACCCAACAACAGTCATTGTAGAACACTCTTGCAACAACAGTCACTGTAGAGCACTTTGCACAACAACAGTCAATATAGAGCACCCTACACAACAGTAGTCACTATACTGTAGTTGACCAGGAAAGAGCCATTGTAGAGCACTATACCCAACAACAGTCACTTTGGAGCACCCAACGTAACAACAGTCACAATTTAGAGCACTGTACAAAACAAGTCACTATAGAACACCCTACAAAACAACTGTCACTATGGAGCACCTACACTGCAGCAATCAGTGTAGAGGTCCCTCCCGGATACCAGTAACTGTAGAGCACCTACCCAACAGCAGTCATTATGGTGCACCCTACACAACAACAGTAAATATAGAGCACCCTACCCAACAATTGTTGCTACACAGCACACTTCCCAACAGAAGTCACTGTAGAGCACGCTACAAAGAAACCGTCATTATAAAACACTTTACACAGCATCAGTCACTATTGAGCACTCTACTGAACAACAGTCACTATAGAGCACCTACAAAACAACCATCACAATAAAGTGCCTAGCCAAAAACTCAGTATAGAGCACCCTACAAAAGAAGAGTCAATATAGAGTAACAACCCAGCAATAGTCACTATATAGTTACCTACCCAGCAATGGTAAGTATAGAGCACCCTGCACAACAACAGTCACTATAGAGCACCCTACCCAACAACAGTCACTATAGAGCACCCTACCCAACAACAGTCACTCTACAGCACCAGTTACCATAGAACACCAGAAGAAAAAAATCTCTCTAGAGTTCTCTATCCAACAACAGTCAATATAGAGAACTCCACCTAAAAACAGTCAATATAAATTAGTCTTGTCAACAACAAACACTATCGAGTACACTAACCAACAACAGTCATTATGGAACACTGTACGTAACAACAGTCACTATAGAGCACCTACTCCACAACAGTCACTATAGAGCCCCGTAACTAACAACTGTCAAAGTAGAGCAGTCTTTCAACAACAACTATAGAGCACTCTACCCAACAACAGTCAGTATAGAGCACCCCACACAACAGCAGTCACTGTAGTGTACTCCACCCAAAAGGAGTCACTGTAGAGCACTATACCAAACTACAGTCACTATGGAGCACACCACCAAGCAAGACTCAGTATTGAGCACTCCACACCGCAATAGTCACTATATAGAAGCCAAAACGGTAACGGTCACTATAGAATTCGATATTTAAAAACAGATGCTATTGAGCACCATAAAAACAAGAGTCAATATAGAGCACCATAGCAAACAACAGTTACTACAGAGCTTCTACCAAATTACAGTCACTATAGAGCACCTTCTTAACAATAGTCACTATAGAGCATCTACCCACTAACAGTCACTATGAAAAACCTATTTAAAAACAGTCACTATAAATCACTCTAATCAACAACAATAACCATAGAGTACTGTATCCAACAAGAGTCACTATGTGCATCGTATCAAACAATCACTGTAGAGCACCTACCCAACAACAGTCAAAATCGAGAACCCTACTCAGCAACAGTCACTGTAGAGCACCGCATCCAACAACAATAACTATAGAGCACCCTACACAGCAACACTCACTATAGAGCAACCTACACAGCAACACTCACTATAGAGCACCTACCCAACAACAGTCAGTATAGATCACCCTACCCAAAAAGGGTCGCGATAAAGCACCATACCGAATATGTGTCACTGTAGAGCACCCTACACAGCAACAGTCACTATAGAGCACACTACTCAATATCAATCACTATACAGCACCTACCCAGGAACAGTCACTATAGAACACCCTACAGAGCAACAGTCACTATAGAGCACTCTACCCAAAAACAGTCACTGTTGAACACTCCACCAAACAGCAGTCAGTATAAAGCACCCTACCCAACAAATGTCACTATAAAGCACATAACCTACAAGAGTCACTATAGAGCTCATACGCAACAACTGTCGCTATAGAACACCATACCCAACAACAGTCACTATAGAGTACCCTACCCAAGAGCAGTCACTATAGAACACCTACACAACAACAGTCACTATGGAGCACATACCAAACAACAACTATTGAGTACTCTACAAAAAATTGTTAGTATAGAGCACTCTACCCAACAACAGTCACTATAGAGCACCCTACTCAAGGAAAATCACAATGGAGCACTCTACCCAACAAAAGTCACTATCATGCACTTTTCCCAACAACAGTCACTATAGAGCACCATATACTACAACAGTCACAATCTGGAACAGTGTACCCAACAAATGTCACTGTGGAGCATTCCACCCCACAACAGTCACCATGGAGCACCATACGCAACAGCAGACTCTATAGAGCATTCTACCAAGCAACACTCACTGTAAAGCCCCTAGACAATAACAGTCCTTAAAAAGCACCTCACGCTAAAACAGTTACCATAGAGTACCTACTCAACAACAGTCACTATAGAGCACTCTAATTAGCACCAGTAAGCATAAAGAACCCCACCCAGCATAATTTATTATTGAGCCCCCTACCCAGGAACAATCATTATAGATCATCCTACCCAGCAACAGTCACTGTAGAGCACTCTACCCAACAACCGTCACTATAGAATATCCTTCTTAGCAAAAGTCAATATAGAGCACCTTCCCAACAACAGTCGCTATACAGCACCCCAGCCAACAGTCACTATAGAGAAGCTAAAAAACAATAGATACTAAAGAGCACCCTATGCAACAACAGGCATTGTAGAGCACTGTACCAAACAGCAGTCTATAGAGCACCATACCAGCAACCATCCCTATAGAGCACATACCCAACAACCATCATTTTAGAGCACCACACAAACACAGTCACTATACATCACCAACCTAAAAACAGTTACTATAGCACACGCTACCCAGCAACACACAATATAAAGCCCCTACACAACAACAGTCACCATGGAGGACCCTACACATCTACAGTCACTATACACTCTACGGCAACACACAATATAAAGCCCCTACCCAACAACAGTCACCATGGAGGACACTACACTCTACAGTCACTATAGAGCACTCTGCACAGCAAGAGTCATTGTAGATAATCCCACCAAAAAACAGTCAGTATAGAGCACCCTACCAAGCAACAGTCACTAAAGAGCATCCTACCCAAAATGGTCTGTAGAGAGCACTCTACCAGAAACAGTCATTATACAGCACCATACCCAACAACCGTCACTATAGAGCCCTCTACCCAACAACAGTCATTATATAGCATTGTACACAACAATAGCCACTTTAAATTATCCACCCAACAACAGTCACCTATAGAACACTGTACCAAACAACAGTCATTATAGAGCACCCCACCCAAAAACACTCACTATGGAGCACCTACTCAACAACAGTCACTATAGAGCACCCTACCCAGCAACAGTTACTATAGAGCACGTTGCCAACATCAGTCACTATAGAGCACTCTACCCAGCAACAGTCCCTATAGATTACCCCACCCACAACAGGACTATAGAGCACACTATTCAACAATAGTCACTATAGAGCACCTAAGCAACAACAGTCACTTTAGAGCACCCTACGAAACAATAGTAACTAGAGAGGACCCTACCCAACAACAGTCACTATAAAGCACCCAACCCGGCAACAGTGACTGTAGAGCATCCTACCCAGCAACAGACAATATACAGCCCGCTACTAAGCCAAAGTCACTATAGAGCACTCTATCCAACAACAGTCACTATTAGAGCACTTTATTTAAAAACAGTCACTATAGAGCACACGACTCAACAACACTCAATAAAGAGCACCTACACCTTTACAGTCACTATAGAGAACCTAGCCAGAAACAGTATAGGGAACATACCCAATGACAGTCCCTATAGATCACCCCACCCAATAACAGTCAGTATGCAGCACCTTACCCAACAAAAGTCAGTATAGAGCACTTAACCAACAACAAAAATACAGGTAAACAACACGACACATACATTCAGCAGTGCAGACAGCTCACAAAGGCACACAACTTACCACAAACACAGACTGCACAGTGAACACACCTCACAAATACACACACCACTGACCATGCACACTCCACATTGCACACACCTTACACAAACAACACAACAAACCACACATCATGGTGCACAGACCTCACAAAAACACACACTGCAGAACACAAATATAAATCCACAGTTCACAATCCTCACACAGACACAAGAACTCTCCGGACACACATACTGCAATCTGAACACACCTCACATAAACACACACCACTCACCACACACACTCCACAGTGCACACACTGCACCCCAACACACACCACACACTACACAAACACACACAGTGCACTGTGCACATACCTAACCCAAACACACCACTCACCATACACAAACACTGCAAAGTGCACACAACTCTCACAGACATACAAGATTCATCACACATACTCTACAGTGAACAAACCTCACACAGACAGACACCACTCACCACACACACACTCTGCAATGTTTAACAACCTCACAAAGACACAAGTAATTCATGAGACACACTCTTCACAGTGAACACACCTCACACAGACACACACCACTCACCGCACACACACACTTCACAGTACTGACACCTAACTGGAACACACGCCAATCAGCACACTGAAACTCCACTGTGCATACACCTCACTCAGACAGACATTGCTTACCACACACACACCCTTTACAGTGCACACAGCTCACACAGACACACCATGCAACACACACACTTAAGTATAGACACCTAGCACAGACACACACCACTTAATACACACATTTCACGCACACACGTTACATAGCACAAACCTCAAACAGACACAAAACTGAAGACACACACTCCATGGTGCACACACCTCTCACAGACACATACCACTCATCACACACTCCACAGTGCACATTCCTCACACATACAACTCACCAAACACACACTTTACTCTGCACACACCAAACGCAAACACACCCACTCACCATACATTACATGATGCACACACAACACAGTGCACACACCTCCCACATACACACACAACTCTTAAGATGCACATACTACACAGTGAACACACCTCAAAAAGACACACTCAACTTACCACACACATAATCCACAGTGCACACACCTCAGAGAGACACACATCACTCATGACACACACACTAGGCAGTGAAGACACCTCATACAGAAACACTACTGACCACACACACTACACAGTGAACACACCTAACAGACATAGAACACTCTCTACACACACATTCCACAGTTGAGACACCTCACACAGGCACACCACTCACCATAAACACACACTCAAAGGGAACACACCTGACACAGACACACACATATTACCACACACACACCCCCCACAGGGCAGACACCAGAGAGACACACACCAAAGACCAAAATAACACACACAATATACTGTGATCACATCTAACCCAAACACAAACCACTCACCAAACACACACTACAGAGTGCACACACCTCACACAGACACTGAAGATTCACCACACACACTCCACAGTGCAACAATACACAGACACACGCCACTCACCAAACACACACTCTACACATTGCAAAACCTCACACAGACAACAGTCACTCAACACACACACTCTTTTTAGTGCACATACCTCACACAGACACACACTACTCACCACACACACACTCCACAGTGCACACCCCTCAAAGGGACACACACCAATCGGAACACACAGACTCCATCATGTACACACATCATGAAGACACAGCCCACTTACAATGGACACACCCTTTATGGTGCCTACAATTCACAGTGACACACAGAGCACAGCACTCACATTCCAGAGTGCAGACACCTAGCACAGACACACGCCACTTACCACACACCCTGCATACTCACACTCCACTGTGCATATATCTCAGACACACAAGATTCATCACAGGCATTCTACAAAGAGCACACACCTCACACAGGCACACAGCACTCACCACGCACACACTCCACGGTGCAGACACCTCACACAAACACACACCAGTCATCACACACTGAATACACATACTCCACATTGGACACTTCTTAAACAGTCACATATCACTCACACATTAAAGAGTGCACACAACTCACACAGACACAATGCTCAGCGCACACATAATGCTCAACAGTGCACATATTTCACACAAATACCACTCATTAAAAACGCACTCCACAGTACACAACTCACACAGACACAGAGCAGTTACACCACACACACTCTATGGTGAACACTACTCACACACACACCACTCACGACACGCATACTCCACGTTGCAAAAACCTCATACAGACACATGAATTACCACTCACACTACACAGTAAATACATTTCACACAGACAGACAACACTCACCACACACACATTCCACAATGAAGACACCTCACACAGGCACAGTACTCTCAAAATCACTGGACACACCTAACAAAGTTGCTATACAGTGCACTATCAATAACAGTAACTAAAAAGCACCCCACCAAACAATAGTCACCATAGAGCACCTACTCAACAGCAGTCACTATAGAGTACCACACGCAATAACCGTCACTATAGAGCACCTACCCAGAAACAGTCAGTCTAGAGCACCCAACACAACACCATCACTATAGAGAACCCCACCCAACAAAGTCACTATAGAGCACCCTACCCAACTACAGTCACTGTAGAGCCTTCCATTTAATAACAATCACAATAGAGAAGTTTTTACAACAACAGTCACTACAGAGCACTGTAACCAACAACAGTCACTATAGACCACTCTACAAAACAACAGTCAATATACAGCACTTCACTCAACAACAGTCACTACAAAGCCTTGTCCCAACAAGAGTTACTATGAGCAATGTACCCAATAACAGTCACTATAGACCTCTCTACCAAACAACAGTCCGTATAGAGCCCTATCTCCAAAAACAGACACTATAGACCACCTACACTAAAAGAGTCACTATGGAGAATGTACCCAACTAGGGTCACTATAGAGCTTTTTACTCAACAACAGTAACTATAGAGCACTCCACCCAGCAACAGTCACTATAGAGCACCCCACCTTGTAAAAGTCACTATAGAGCACCTACCCAACAACAGTCACGATAGAACTTCCTACACAACAACATTCACTATAGATGACCCTACCATCTACAGATGGTATTCAGCACCCTAGTGAACAACAGTCAGTGTAGAGAGCATATACCCAACAAGAGTCACTATAGAGGACCTACCCACTAAATGTCACTAAAGAGAACCTACTGAACAAGAGTCATTATAGAATACCTACCCAACAACAGTTACTATAGAGCACAATACACAGAAACCGTTACAATAGAGCACTCTACCCAAAGGGAGTCACTATAGAGCACCCTACCAAAGAACAGTCACCATAGATCACACTACACAACAACAGTCACTATACAGGAAGCTACCCAACAACAGTCATTATAGAGAAACCTACTTAACAGTCACTATCTAGAGCACTCTACCCAAAAATTGTCACTATACAGAACTCCACAGAACAACAGACAGTATAGTGCACCATACCCAAAAACAAACTTTATAAAGCATTCTACAGAATAACAGTCACTGTAGAGCACCTACACAACAACAGTCAGCATAAAGCACCACACCCAACAACATTCATTATAGACCACTTACCCCACAACTGTCAATATAGACTACCCTACGAAGCAACACACATTATGGAGCACTCTACCTTACAACAGTCACTATAGCGCACTCTACCCAACAGTCAGTATAAAGCAACTACCCAACAACAATCGCTATAGAAAACTCCACCCAAAAACAGTAACTACAGTGCACCATACCCAACAACAGACTCTATAGAACATACTACAGAACAACAGTCACTATAGAGCATGTACCGAACCCAGTTTGTATTGAACACCCTACCAAACAACTGTCAGTATAAAGCACCCTACCCAATAACAGTCACTCCAGAGCACCCCAATCAAGGACAGTTAATATACAATACCTACCAAACAACAGTCACTATAGAGCATTCCACACAGTCACAGTCAGTATAGAGCTATCCACCCAACAACAGTCATTATAGAGAACACTATCTGGCAACAGTCACTATTTAGCACCTAAGAAATGACAGACAGTATAGCGCACATACAGAAAAACAGACACTATAGAGCACCTTACCCAACAACAGTCTCTATAAAACACCCTACCCAGCAACAGTCACTATAGAGCATTCTTCTAAAAACAATAACATTAAAGAACCCTACCCAACAACAGTCACTATAGAGCACGAAACCAACAACAGTTAATATAGAGCACCCTACCCAATAACAGTCACTAGAGAGCACCCCACACACAACATTACTATTTAATACCTAAAAATTAATAGTCACTATAGAGCACTCCACCCAGCATCAGTATAAAGCACCCCACCAAACAACAATCACTATAGCGCATGATTCAGCATTAGTCACTATGTAGCCACTACCGAACAACAGACACTATAGGTCACCTACAGAACAATAGATACTATAGAGATCATACCCAGCAACAGTCACTACAGAGCACCTACACAACAACAGTCACTATGGACCACCTTACCCAAAAACAAAAACTCAAAAAACCCTACCCAACAACATTCACCATAGAGCACTATAAACCAAAACAGTCACTATAGACCACTCTACACAACAGTCACTATGAAACACTCCACGCAACCACAGTCACCTATAGAGCATTCTATGCAACAACAGTCACCAAAGAGCACCACAAACAACAACAGTCACTATAGAGCATTCTACCCAACAACAGTCAGTGTAGACCACTCCACACAGCAACCGTCAGTATTAAACACCCCAACAAGCAAAAGGCACTATAGAGCACCCTACTTAAAAACAGACACTATAGTGCACCATATTAACAACAGTCAATATAGAGCAACCAACTTAACAACAGTCACTATAGAGCTCCTACCCAACAAAAGTCACTATAGAGTACAAACACAACAACAGTCAGTATAAAGCATGTGTACAATATCAATCACTATAGGGCACCAACCCAACAACAGTAACTATAGAAAATTCTACCCAACAACAGTTACTTTAGACAACCACATCCAACAACAGTCACTATGAGCATCCTACCAAAGAGTCGCTATAGGGCACCTACCCAATGGCAATCACTGTAAAGCACCTATCCAAGGACAGTCACTATAGAGCACACTACCCAGTAACAGTCACAGTAGAGCACCTACCCAGCAACGGTCACAATAGAGTACTCTACACAGCCACAGTGAGTATAGAGGACCCCACCCAAAAACACTCATTATAGGACATTCAACATAGCTACAGTCACTATTGAGCACCTACACAACAACAGTTAGTATAGATCACCCTACCCAACAAGAATCACTATGGAGCACCCTATTGAACAGAAGTCACTATAGCACACCCTACCAAAAACAGTCGTTACAGAGGATCATACCGAACAACAGTCACTATAGAGCAACTACCCAACAACAGTTACTTTAGAGCACGCTACATAAAAACAGTTACTCTGTAGAACCTACAAAAGGACCATCATTATAGAGCACTCCAACCACGAACAGTCACTATAGAGCCCTCTACAAAAAAAAAAACAGTCACTATAGAGCACTTTACTCAACAACAGACACTATAAAGCACGCTACATAAGAACAGGCTTTATAAAGCACTCTACCCAAAGAGAGTATCTGTAGAGCACCTAGCCAACAAGTCACTGTAGGGCCCCCTAAAACAAAGCACTCTCTATAGAGCAATCTACCTAATAACAGTCACGATAGACCACTCTACCCAACAACAGTAACTATAGAAAACCCTACTTAAGAACCGTCACTATAGAGAACACTACCCAACAAGTTACTGTAGATCACCCTACCCAACAAAGGGTCACTATTTAGAGCACTCTACCCAACCACAGTCACTATAGAGAAGTCCACCCAGCAACAGTCACTATAGAGCACCATACCCAACAAAAGACTCTATACAGCATTCTACCAAACAGCAGTCACCATAGAGCACCTACCCAACAACGGTCACTATAAAGCAATCCACCCAACAACAGTCACTATAGAGAAGCTGCCAAACAACAGTCACTATACAGCACCTTTCCAAGAAACACTCATTATATAGCACTCTACCAAAGTACAGTCACTGTAGAACATTCTCCCCAACAAATGTCATTATAGAGCATCTTCCCAACAACATAACTATGGAGTACTCCACCCAACCACAGTCACTAGAGTGCACCATACATAACAACAGACATTATAGAGCATTCTATCAAACAGTCGCCATAAAGCATGTACACAACACAGTTACTATGGTGCACCCTACCGAACAACAGTCAATATAGAGCACCCTACCCAATAACAGTCACTATAAAGCACTGTACCAAACAACAGTTGCTATAGAATAGCAACCAATCAAGTCACTATAGAGCACTCCACCCATCAGCAGTCAGTATAGAGAAACCAACCCAACAACATTCACTATATAGCACACTATCCAACAACAGTCACTATGGAGCCCCTATTGAACAACAGACACTCAAGCGCACCTAAAGAACAACAGACACTATCGAGTACCCTACCCAACAGCAGTCACTTTAGAGCACCCTACTCAATAACAGTCACTATAGAGCATCCTACCAAAAACATTCACTATAAAGAATCATACCCAACAACAGTCACTATAAAGCACCAACCGAACAACAGTTATTATAGAGCCTTCTACCCAACAACAGTCAGTATGGAGCACCCTACTCAATAACAGTCACTATAGAGCACTCCACCCAAAAACTGTTTCTATTGAATACCTTCCAAATAAGAGTCACTATAGGGCACTCCATCCAGCAAGATTCACAATAGAGCACACTATCCAGCAACAGTCATTATAGAGCACCTACCAAACAGCAGACAATGTAGCACACCTACAGAACAACAGACACAATAGAGCAGCATACCCAACAATGGTCACTATAAATCACCTCACCAAAACCAGTGACTATAGTGAATCCTACCCTAAAACAGTCACTATAGAGCACCTACCAAACAACATTTACTATAGAGCACTTTACAAAAAACAGTTACTATAGAATAGCTTACCCCACAACAGTCACTACGAACATTCTACCCATATATAATAACTATAAATAACCAACATAAAAACAGTCACTGTAGAGCACCTACCCAACAAGTAACTATAGACCACCCTACACAGTAAGAGTCACTACAGAGCATAATATAAAGCAACAGTCACTATACAGCACACCACCAAAAATAGTCACTATAGAGCATTCTACCCAAGAAGAGTCACCACAGAGCACCCTATAGAAAAACAGTATAGAGTTCTATACTTAATAACAGTCACTATAGAGCAACATACTCAGCAACAGAGACTATGGAGCACCTACCCAACAACAGTCAGTATACAGCACCCTACTGAACAACAGTCACTGTGTAGCACTGTACCCAACGTCAGTCACCATAGAGCACCCTACCAAGCATCAGTCATTATACAGCACCCCACGCAACAACAGTCACTATAAAGCACTGCAGTCAACAAATGTCACTATAGAGCACGGTATTTAACAACAGTCACTTTAGAAAAGCTACCCAAAAACAGTCACTATAGAGCACCCTACCCAACAACAGTCACAACAGAGCACCTATCCAACAACAGTCAATATAGTGCACCCTACACAACAAATGTCATTATGGAGCAAATACCAAACAACAGCCATTATAAAGCAGCCTGCACAGAAACAGTCACTATACAGCACTGTACTCAGCCACAATCAGTATTAAGCACTCTAACCAACAGCAGTCAGTATAGAGCACCCTACCCAAAAAACAGTCAGTATAGAGCACTCTACCCAACAACAGTCAGTATAGAGCACCCTACCCCAAAACAGTCACTATAAAGTACACTTTCCAACAACAGTCATTATATAACACACTACACGAGAACAGTCACTATATTGCACTCTACACAAGTCATTATAAAGCACTCTAAGAAACAACAATCACTATAGAACACTCCACCCAACAGCAATCACTAGAGAGTACCCTACCCAACAACAGTCACTAGAGAGCACCCTACCCAACAACAGTCAGTATAGAGCACGCCACCCAATACAGTCAGTATAGAGCACACTACCCAAAAACAGTTGCAATGTAGCTCGCTACCCAGCATCAGTAACTATTTAGAGAATTGGACACAACATCAGTCACTATAGAGCAACCCACCCAGCAAAAGTAACTATCAAGAGTACTCCACACAACAACACTCACTATATAGCACCCCACCCAGCAAAATTCAGTATAGAGGACCCAACACAACAACATTCACTACAGAGCACGATACCCAATAACTATCACTATAGAGCCCTCTTCCCAACCACAGTCTATATAAAGAACCATACCCAACAACAGTCACTATAGAGCCCTCCACCCAACAACAGTCAATAAAGAGCAATTATGCTTAATAGTTACTGTTGCTTTGTAGGTCCTTAATACTGACTGTTGTTGGGTGGGGTTCTCTATGGTCACTGTTGTTGGATAGGGTGCTTTATAGTGACTGTTGCTGGGTAGCATACTCCACAGTGACTGTGTTTTGTAGGGTGCTCTACAGGGACTCTAGTGAAGGTGCTCTATAGTTCCTGTTGTTGGTAGGGTGCTCTATAGTGACTGTTGTTTGGTAGGGTGTTCTATAGTGACTGTTGTTTGGTAGGGTGTTCTATAGTGGACTGTTGCTGTATAGGGTGCAGTATAGTTACTGTTGCTGGGTGAGTGATCTGTAGTCACTGTATTTTGGGTGCGTATTCTATAGTGACTGTTGCTTGTAAGAGTGATCTATAGTGACTTTTGTTGGGTACAGGCTCTTTTCTGACTGTTCTTGGATAGGGAGCTCTGTAGTGACTGATATTAAGTAGAGTTCTCCATAGTGACAGTTGTAGAATAGAAAACTTTATGGTGACTGTTGTTGTGTAGGTGCTCTATAGTTACATTTTTTGGGTAGAGTGCTCTATAATGACTGCTGTTGGGTAGGGTGCTCTATAGTTCCTGTTGTTGGGTAGGGTGCTCTTAATGACTGTTGTTCGGTAGGTGCTCTTTAGTTACTGTTGTTGGGTAAGGTGCTCTATAGTGACTGATATTGGGTGGGGAGCTCTATGGTGACTGTTGCACGGTAAATTATACTGATGGTTGTTGGGTAGGTACTCTATAGTGACCATTGCTCAGTAGGGTCTTTATTGTGACTGTTGTTCGCTAGGTGGTCTATAGTCACTCTTGTTGTTTGGGGTGCTCTATAGTAACTGATGTTGTTTAGAGTGTTCTTCAGGTGACTGTTGTGTGGTGGAGTTCACTATAGTGACTGTTGTGTAGACTGTTTTATAGTGACTGTTGTAGGGTAGGCACTCTATAGTGACTGTTGTTGGGTAGGGTGCTCAATAGTGACTCTTGTTGTGCGGTGGTCTTTAGCAAATATTTTTGAGTAGAGTGCTCTGTAGTGACTACTGTTCTGTATGTGCTCTATAGTGACTGTTGGGTTGGTGCTATAAAGTGACTGTTGTTAGGTAGGGTGCCATATGGTGACTGTGGGAGGTAGGGTTCTCTATAGTGACTGTTGTTGTATAGGGTGCTCTACAGTGACTGTTGTTAAGAAGCGTGCTCTATAGTGACTGTTATTGGGTAAAGTTCCCTATAGTGACTGTTTTTGAGTAGGGTGCTCTATGGTGACTTTTGTTGGGTGGAGTTCCTACAGTGGCTGTTGTTGAGTAGGGTGCTCTATAGTGACTATTGCTTGGTAGGGTACTATATAGTCACTGTTGTTGGATACAGGGCTCTATAGTGACTGTTGATGGGTTGGTTGCTCGATAGTGACTGTTTTGGGGTAGAGTGCTATATAGTGACTGTTGCTTAGTAGGGTTCTCTATAATGACAGTTTCTGGTTGGGCTGCTCTATAGTGTGTGATTTCGGGAAGGTACTCTATAGGGACTGTTGTTGAGTAGGGTGCTCTAATATAATTTTTTTGGGTGGAGTGGTTTATATTTACTGTTTTAAGAAAGGGTGCTCTATAGTGACTATTGTTAAGTAGTGTGTTCTGTGGTGACTGTTGATGGGTAAGCTGATGTATAGCGACTGTTGTTGGGTAGAGTGCTATATAGTGACTGTTTCTAGGTGAAGTGCTCTACAGTTAATTTTCTTGGGTAGAGTTCTCTATGGTGACTGTTGCTGAATAGAATGTCTTAAAGTAACTGTTTCAGGGTAGTTTGCTTTATTGTGACTGTTGCTGGGTAAAATGCTCTATAGTGACTGTTGTTAGGAGGTATTTCATATTGACTGTTGCTGGGTAGGGTGATCTGTATTGACTGATCTTAATTAAAAGCTTTATGCTGACTGATTTTGGGTACAGTGCTCTATACTGACTGTTGTTGATTACGATGCTCTAAAGTGACTGTTGTTGGGTAGAATGCATTATAGTAACTGTTTTTGTGTAGGTGCTCTATGATGATAGTTGTTGGGGGCAGTGCTCTATATAGTGACTGTTGTTGGGTAGGGGCTTTATACTGACTGTCTTTGGGTGGCATGCTCTATAGTGACTATTGTTCAGTGGATTAATATTTATAGACTGTTGTTTAGAATATTGTATAGTGACTTGTTGGGTACAGTGCTCTATAGTGACTGCTGTTGGGTAGGGTGCTCTATACTGACTGTTGCTGGGTAGGTGCTCTATACTGTCTGTTGTTGGATACGGTGCACTATAGTGACTGTTTTTGAATACAATCCTCTGTTGTTACGGTTTTTTGGTAGTTTTCTCAATAGTAACTCTTTTGGGTAGGTGCTCTATAGTGACTGTTGTTTAGCAAAGTGTTTGATAGTGACTGCTTTTTGTTTGAAAGCTCTATATTAACTGTTATTGTGTAGGGTGCTCTATAGTGACTGCTGTTGGGTATAGTGCTCTATACTGAATGTTCGTGGGTAGAATGCTTTATAGTGACTGTGGTGTAGAGTGCTCTATAGTGACTGTTGTTGGGTATAAGGCTCTATAGTGACTTTTGTTTGGTAGGTGCTCTACAATGACTGTTTGGTAGGGTGCTCTATAGTGACTATTGTTGGTTAGAGGGCTTTATACTGACTATTCTTGATAAGGGTGCTCTATATTGACTGTTGCATGGTAGAGTGCTCTATAGTGAGTGTTTTTGGGTAGAGAGCCCTATAGTGACTGTTATTGCATAGGTGCTCTATAGTGACTTTGGGAATAGTGCGCTCTATAGTAACCGTTGTTGGGTACGGTGTTCTACAGTGATTGTTGTTGGTAAAGTAATCTATGGTGACAGTTGGGTAGGTGCTCTAGAATGACTATGTTGAACAGTTTGCTCTATAGTAACCTTTGTTGGGTACGGTGTTCCATAGTAATTTTTGTTGGTAGAGTACTCTATATTGACTGTTGGGTAGGTGCTTTATAGTGATTGTTGTCTAGTAGGTGCTCTCTAGTGATTGTTTTTGTGTAGGTGCTCTATAGTGACTGTTGTTGGTAGGGTGCTTTATAGAGACTGTTCTTGGTAGGGTGCTCTATTGTGACCATTGTTAGGTACAGTGCTCTATAGTGACTTTTGTTGGGTTGGGTGCTCTATATTGACTGTTGTTTGGTGGGGTGCTCTGTAGTGACATTTGCTGTGTAGAGTTCTCTATGCTGACTGTTGTGGTGTAGGTGCCTCATAGTTACTGCTGTTGGGTAAAGTACTATATAGTGACTGTTGTTGGGTAGCTGCTCTATGGTGCCTGTTATTTGGGAGGGTGCTCTATAGTGACTCTTGTTGGGTAGGGGCTCTATAGATACTGTTGTTGGGTGGGGTGCTCTGTACAGAATCTTGTTGGGTAGGGTGCTCTGTAATAACTGTTGCTGTGTAGGGTGCTCTCCAGTGACTGTTTTTGGGTACGTTTATCTATAGTGACTGCTGTTGGTTTTGGTGTTGGTACTGACAATGGTTGGGTAGGTGCTCTACAGTGACTACTGCTGTTTAGCATACTCTAAACTGACTGTTGTTGAATAGGTGCTTTATACTGCCTGTTGTTGTGTAGGGTGCTCAGTAGTTTCTGTTGTTTGGTAGGTACTCTATATTATCCTACTCAACAACAGTCACTTCAGAGTGCCTACCCAACAAAAGTAACTGTAGAAACCTCTACCCAACAACAGTCAATAGAGAAAACTCCATAAAAGAATAGTCACTATAGTGCATCATACCAAACAACAGACTCTATAGGGCATTCTACACAAAAAAAATCACTATAGAGCAAGTACCCAACAACAGTCAATAAAAAGCAACCGACACCACAACAGTCACTGTAGGGTACCTACCCAACAGCAGTCACTAGAGAACACCCTACCCAGCAACAGTCAGTATAGAGCACCTTCCAAGCAACTGTCAGTTTAGAGCATTCTATTAACAACAGCCACTATAGAGCACAATGCACAGCAACGATCAGTATACAGCACTTAACTAACAGAAGTCACTATAGAGCACCTAGGAAACAACAGTCATTATAGAGCACAAACACAACAATGCTAACTATGGAGCACCCCTCCCAGCAGAGTTACTATAGAGCACTCTACCAAGCAACAGTCAGTATAAAGAACCCCCTCCAACAACAGTCACCTACAGAGTACTCTACACAATCACGGTAACTATAGAGCACTCTATCAAACAGCAGTTTATATAGAGCACTCAACAAAACAATAGCCACCATAGAGCACTCCAAACAACAACAGTCACTTATATAGCAGTCTACACAACCAGTCACTATAGAGCATCCCACCGAAAAACAGTCACTGTAGAACTCCTACGCAACAATAGTCACTATAGAACAACCTACCCAGCAACTGTCACTATAGAGCACGTACTCAACATCAGTCACTATTGAGCACTCTACCAACAAATGGTCAATATAGAACACCCCAACCAAAACAGTCACTATAGAGCACCCTACACAGCAACATTCACTATACAGCACCAAAGTAACAACAGTCACATTAGAGTACCTACACAACAACAGTCACTATCGAGCACTTACCTAATAACATTCACTATAGAGCACTCTACCCAACAACAGTTACTATAGAGCAGCGTACCCAACAACAGTCAATATGTGCATTCTTCCCAATAACAGTAATTATATAGCCCCTACCCAACAACAGTCACTTTAGAGTGCCATATAGAACAACAGTCACTTGAGAGCACTCTACCCAACAACAGTCACTATAGAGCACTCTACATAACAAGAGTCACTATAAGAAACTCCACCAAACAAAAATAACCTATATGGCACTCTACCAAAAAAACATCATTTTAGTGCAACCCCAACAACAACAGTCACTGTTGAGCACCTAACAATAAAGAGTCAGTATGAGCATCCTTCCCAGAAATAGTCAATATAGAGGACCTACCCAACAATGGTTACTGTAGAGTCCTCTACCCAGAAACAATCATTATAGAGCACCTCACCTAACAAAGAACCCCGCAGAGTACCCTGCCAAGCAACAGTCACTATAGAGCAGGCTGCCAAGCAACAGTCAGTATAGAACACTCTACTCAGCAATGGTCACTATAGAGCACTCTACACAACAACAATCACTATAGAGCACCCGACCCAGCTACAGTCACTATATAACACCCTACCCAGCAACAGTCACTTTAGAGTACTCTACTCAATCACAATCACCTTAAAGTACTCTACACAACCACAATACTATAAAGCAAACTATTCTGCAATAGTCAGTATAGAGCACAATATCCAGCAACAGTAACTATAGAGCACCAAACATAACAACAGTCATTATAGAGCACCCCACCAACAACAGTCACTATACAGCACATACCCAAGGACAGTCACTATAGAGAATGATACCCAGCAACAGTATCTATAGAGCACCAACCAAAACACAGTCATTATTGAGTACCCTACTGACCAACAGTCAGTAGAGAACACTCTACCAGGCAACAGTCACTATAGAGAACCCCACCTAATAACGGTCAGTGTAAAGCACCATACCCAGCAACAGTCAGTATAGAGAATCCTACGAAACAACAGTCACTATAAAACACTCCACCAATAACAGTCACATGTAGGGCACTGAACCCAATAACAGTCACTGTAGAGCACCCTACCCTACAACAGTCACTATGGAGAACCCTACCCAACAACTGACACATTAAAGCACCCTACCCAGCAACAGTCACAATACTGCACTTCACGCAGTGATAGTCACTATAGAGCACTCTACCCAAGTTCAGACACTATAGATTACCCTACCCGGCAACAGTCATTATAGAGCACCGTACACAATGAGAGTCACATTGGACAATTTCATTCAACATTCGCTATAGAACACACTACCCAACAACAGTCACTATAGAGCAGGTATCCAACAACAGTCACTATAAAGTAACAAGCCAACAAAAGTCACTCTAAGGCACTCTACCCAATAAGAGTCAATATAGAGCACCCTACCCAGCATCATTAACCATACAGTACGCATGCAGCAATGCTGACTATAAAGCACCCTACACTACAGAGTTTCTATACAGCACTCAACCCAGCAACAGTCATCAGACAGCACGTACTCAACATCAATCACTCTAGGGACTCTACCCGACGTCAGTAAGTATAGAGCACTTTACCCAATAACAGTTACTATAAAGCACTATACAGAACAATACCCACTATGCAACACTCGACCCAAAAAAAGTCACCTTAGAGCACTCTACCCAACAACGGTCACTATAGGGGACCTGACACAACAACAATTACAATAGAGCACCTACCCAACAACAGTCACTATAGAGAACCCCACCCAACAACAGTCAGTGTAAACCACCTATCAAGCAACAGTTTGGATAGATTGCCCTACCCAACAACAGTCACTATAGCACACCCCATTCAACAGCAGTTACTACAGAGTACCCTAACCAATAACAGTCACTATAGAGCACCTACCAAATACTGTCATTATGAAACACTTACTCAACAACGGTCAGAATAGAGTATCTAACTAATAACAGTCACTATAAAGCATGGTACCAGAATGCGACGAAGGGAACGAATCCAAGCTGGAAAATACTCTTCAGGAAATTTTCCAGGAAAATTTCCCCAACTTAGCAAGGGAGGCCAACACCAAAACCCAGGAAATACAGAGAACACCACAAAGATATTCCGCAAGAAGAGCAACCCCAAGGCACATAATCGTCAGATTCACCAAGGTAGAAATGAAGGAGAAAATCCTAAGGGTAGCCAGAGAGAAAGTCGGATTACCCACAAAGGAAAGCCCATCAGACTCACATCAGATCTCTCGGCAGAAACCCTACAAGCCAGAAGAGAGTGGTGGCCAATATTCAACATTCTTAAAGAAACGAATTTTCAACCCAGAATTTCACATTCAGCCAAATTAAGCTTCATAAGTGAAAAAAAAATAAAATCCTTTGCGAACAAGCAGGTACACAGAGATATTGTCAGCACAAGGCCTGCTTTACAAGAGCTCCTGAAAGAGGCACTACACATAGAAAGTAACAACCAGCACCAGCCATTCCAAAAACATACCAAATGCTAAAGAGCATCAACAAAATGAAGAAAATTCATCAACTAATGAAGAAAACAGCCCGCTAGCATCAAAATGGCAGGATCAAATTCACACATAACAATATTGATCCTAAATGTAAATGGGCTAAATGCACCAATCAAAATACACAGATTGGCAAATTGAATAAAAAGCCAAAACCCATCAGTGCACTGTATCCAGGAAACCCATCTCACATACAAGGATACACAAAAAATCAAAATAAAGGGATGGAGGAAGATTTACCAAGAAAATGGAGAGCAAAAAAAGCAGGAGTTGCAATTCTCATCTCTGATAAAATAGACTTTAAAGCAACAAAGATCAAAAGAGACAATGAAGGACATTAAATCATGGTAAATGGATCAATAAAACAAGAAGAGCTCACGATCCTAAATATTTATGGACCCAATACAGGAGCACCCAGATATATAAGGCAAGTTATTAATGACTTACGAAGAGACTTAGACTCCCAAACAATAATAGTGGGAGACTTTAACACT
>CM052665.1:21958275-21974803 GCA_028533165.1 Leontopithecus rosalia
AGTTACTATAAATCAACCTACACCTCATTGTCTACAGAGCTCCCTATCAACAACAGTCACTACAGAGTACAGTACCTAACAACAGTCACTAGAGACTACCAACAACAGACACTATGGAGCACCTACACAACAACAGTAACTATAAAGGACCACACCCATCAACTGTAAATATAGAGCACTTGCACAAAATTAGTCACCATAGAACACCTATGCAACAACTGTCACTACATGGCCCTCTACACTGAAACAGTCACTATGGGGCACTCTACTTAACAAGAGTCACCATAGAGCACCCTACCAAATAAAAGACATTAAAGCACCATACCTAACCGCAGTCACGGTAGAGCACCTACTCAACAACAGTCACTGTAGAGCTTTCTAAACAGCCACAGTCACTGTATAGTACCTACCCAAAGAAGTCACTCTTGAGCACTTTACCCAGAAAAAGTCACTATACAGCACCCCACCTAGCAACCGTCACTATAGAGCACCCGACCCAGCAACAGTCACTACAGAGCACCCTACTCAACAGCAGTCACTACAGATCATCCTACCATCAACAGTCACTATAGAGCACCTTACCAAACACAGTCACTGTAGAGCAGCTATTCAACAACAATCACTATAGAGCACTGCACCCCTCAACAGTCACTACAGAGAACTCTACCGAACAAGAGTCACTGTGAAGCACTCTGACCAACAGTCCCTATAGAGCACTCTACACAATTGTCACGATAGAACACTGCACCCAACAAGAGTCACCTATAAAGCGCTCTAACCAACAACAGTCACTATAGAGCACCTAACCCAACAAATGTCTCTGTAGAGCACCCTACCTAAAAACAGTAATTATAGAACACAATCTGCAACAACAATTACTATAGAACACCTACCCAGCAACAGTCACTATCTAAAGCACATTTCCCAACAACAGTCACCATAAAACACCGCACAGAGCAAGAGTCAGTATGGCGGACCCCACACAAAAACAGACCTTGTAGAGCACTCAACCCAGCAACATTCACTATAGTGTGCCATACCCAAGAGCAGTAAGTATAGAGCGCCCTAACCAACAACAGTTTCTAAGGAGCAATTACCCAAAAACTGTACTTATAAAGCTCCTACAAAGCAACAGTCAAAATAGGGTACCTTCCCAACAGCAGTCAATATAGAGCACTCTAACAAATAACAGTCACAATAGAGAACTGTACCCAAAAACAGTCACTATAGAGAACGGTACTCAACAACAGTCACTATAGTTTCCCTACCAAGCAACAATCAATATAGACCATGCCAGCCAACAAGTCACTTTAGAGCACTCTACAAAACAGTCACTATAGAGCAATCTACAAAACAACAGTTTCTATAGAGCACTCCACCTAACAACAGTCACTTATAGAGCACTGTACGGAACAACAGTCACCATGGAGCATGACACCCAAGAGCAGTCATTATAGACCACCCTATGCACCAACAGTCAGTACAGAGCACCTCTTCAACAATAGTCACTATAAAGCACCCTTCCCAATAATTGTCATTATGGAGCACCCTACCCAAAAACAGTCACTATAGAGCAGGCTAACCAGCGTCAGTCACAATGGAGCACCCTATCCAGCAGCAGTTATTATAGAGCATTCTACATAACAACATTCACTCTACACAGAAACAGTCAATCTAGAGCACCCTACCCAACAGCAGTCACGATAGAGCACTGCACCCAACAACAGTTACTATAGAGCACCATCCCAACCACAGTCATTATAATGCACCTACCCAAAAACAGTCAGTATGGAGACCTCTGCACAAAAACAGTCACTATAGAGCACTCTATCCAACAAGGGTCATTATAGAGCACCCTACACAATAACAGTCAGTATCTAGGGCCCCCTACCCAACATCAGTCACTCTAGAGCACCCTACACAGCAACAGTCACTGTAGAACACCTACCCAGCAACAGTCAGTTTAGATCACCTTAACAACCACTCTCACTATACAGCATCTACCCAAAAACTGTCCATATATAGAACCATACTCAGCAACAGTCACTGTAGAGCACCTACCCAACAACAGTCACTATGGAGCATCCTACCCAGCAAAAGTCACTATAGAGCACTCTACCCAGCAACAGTCACTATAGAGCACTCTACCCAGCAACAGTCACTATAGCAAACCCCACCCAACAATAGTCAGTATAAAGCACCCTACCAAGCAACAGTCACTATAGATCACCCTAATCAGCAACAATCACTATAGAGCAGTCTATTAACAAGACTTACTTTAGAGCACATTACCCAGCAACAGTCATTATAGAGGACCGTATCAAAAAACAGTCACTATGCAGAACCCTACCCAACAACAGTTACCATAAATCACTTCACCCAAAACAGTCATTTATACAGCACTCTATTCAACAACATTCTTTATAGAGAACCATATGAAACAACATTCACTATAGAAGGCCCTTGCACAAACCAGTCACAATAGAGTAGCCTACCCAGCAACAGTCACAATAGAGCACCCTATGCAGCAACATTTACTATAGAACCCTCTACCCAACATGAGTCACTATAGATTATCCTACCAATCAACAATCACTATTAAGCACTCTAGGCAACAACAGTCACATTGAAAAACTTTACCGAACAACAGTCACTATGCAGTACACTACCAAAACAACAGTCAGTATAGAGCACATATCCAACAAGTGTCACTATAAAGCAACGACCCAACAACAGTCACTATTAAGCACCCTAAGCAAAAACAGTCAGTATAGAGCACCTACACCACTGTCACTATAGAGCACCCTACCCATTAACAGTCACCATGGATCACCTATCCAAAAAAAGTTGCTATAGAAGATTTTACCCAAAAACTGTCACTATAGATCTCTTTACCCAGCAACAGTGACTATAGAGCACCCTACCCAGCAACAGTCACTATGGAGCCCTCTATCCAACATCAGTCACATAGAGCATCTAGCCACAAATGGTCACTGTAGAGGATTCAACTAAATCAACAGTCAATATCGATCACCCTACCCAGCAACAGTGACTATAGAGGACCCTACCAAGCAACAGTCACTGCACAGCACTGTACCCAACATCAATCACTATGGAGCACCCTACCCAGCAGCAGTCATTACAAAGCACCCAATGCAACAACAGTCACCATAGAGCACCCTACCCAACAACAGTCACTGCAGAGTACCTATCCAACAACAGTCAGTATAAAGAACACTAACAAACAACTGTCACTATATAGTACCTACAGAAGAACATTCACTGTAGAGCCCTCTACTCAGCAACTGTCACTACAGAGCACACTACCCAACATTAGTCACTATAGAGAACCCTCCCCAACAACAGTCAACATAGAGTACTCAAGCCAACATTAGTCGTTGTAGAGCACCCTACCCAACAACAGTCACCACACAGCACCTACCCAAAAACAGTTAGCTATAGAGCAGCCTATCCAGGAACAATCACAATAGAGCACTCTGTCCAGCAACAGTCACAATAGAGCACCCTATGCAGCAACATTTACTATAGAACCCTCTACCCAACATGAGTCACTATAGATTATCCTACCAATCAACAATCACTATTAAGCACTCTAGGCAACAACAGTCACATTGAAAAACTTTACCCAACAACAGTCACTATGCAGTACACTACTAAAACAACAGTCAGTATAGAGCCCCTACCCAATAACACTCAATATAGAGCTCTTTACCCATTGCCACTATAAAGCACTCTACACAACTGTCACAATAGAACACCCTAGGCAATAACAGTCACTATGAAGCACTCTACCCAAATCAGTCTTTATACAGCACTGTACGGAACAAAGTCAGTATAGAGCACCTTAACCAAGAACAGTCACTATAGAGTACCTACCGAAAAACTGTCACAATAGAGCACTTTACCCAGTAACAGTCAGTGTAGAGACCTTAAATCAGCAGCAGTCACTATAGAGCACCCTACCCAACAATAGTCAGTATAGAGCACTGTACTTAACAACAGTCATTTTAGAACACCCTCCCCAAATACAATTAGTATATAGCTCCTACACAACCACAGTCACAAAAAAGCACCTACCCAAAATGGGTCATTTTAAAGCAACAAGCCATCAATAGTCACTATAGAGCACTCTACCCAACAACAACCAATAAAGTACACTCTACCAAGCAATAGTCACCATGCAGCACCCTACTCAACACCAGTCAAAATAGAGCTTGCTACCCAGCAACAGTCACTATAGAGCACCTACCCAACAATGGTCACTATACTGCACCCTACCCCAAAACAGTCAATATAGGGCACCTACTCAACAACCCGTCACTATAGAGAACTCTGCCCAACAGTCACTCTACAGCACTCTACACAATAGTCACTATAAAACACTCCACCCAACAACAGTCACCTATAAAGCACTCTATCCGACAATAGACACTGTAGAGCACCCTGCCCAACAACAGTCACTGTAGAACACCCTACAGAACAACAGTAACTATAGAGCACAATATGCAACATTAATCACTATAGAACACCTTCCTGACAAAAGTCACTATCTAAAGAACTTTACCCAACAACAGTATTATAGAGCACCACACCCTGTGACAGTCAGTATTGAGCAACCCACCCAACAACAGAGACTATACAGCACTGCATGCAACAACATTAACTATAGCACACCCTAACCAACAGCAGTTACTATAGAGCACCCAAACCAAAAAAAGTCACTATAGAGCACTTAACCAACAACTGTCATTTTAGAGCACCTACCCAACAAGTGTCAGTAAAAGGTACCTACCAATAACAGTCACTATTGATCACCGTACCCAATAACTGACACTATAGATCACCTACCGAGAGAGAGTCAGTATAGAGCAAGCTACCCAACAACTCATTGTAGAGCACTTTACTCAACAACAGTCACTAAGAGCACTCTACAAAACATCAGACACCATAGAGCACCCCACACAACAACAGTCAAAACAGAGCACCCCACCCAGCATAAGTCAGTACACAGAACCTATTCAACAATAGTCACGATAGATCTCTCTACCCAACAACAGTCACCAAAGAGCAGTCTTCCCAAACAGAGTCACTATATAACACCCTACCAAAGGAAGCACTATGGAGCACTCTACCCAACCACAGTCAATATGGAGAACCATATCCAACAGCGGTCACTGTAGAGCACACCACTCAGCAACAGTCGCTAAAAAGCACCCTACCCAAAAAGTCAAAAGAGAGCACAGTACCCAACAACAGTCACTATAGAGCCCCTACCCAACAACAGTCACAATAGAGCACCCCACTCAACAGCAGTCTCTATAGAGTACCTACTCAACAAGAGTCACTATAGAGCATGCTACTGGACTAGCCTCACCATAGATCAGTCTACTTAACAACAGTCACTACAGAGCACCATTCCCAGCAACAGTCAGTACAAAGCACCTATTCAACAATAGTCACTATAGAGCACCCTACTCAACAACGGTCACTATAGAGCACCCTAGCGAACAACAGTCATTATAGAGCACACTACCCAGCAATAGTCACCATAGAGCACCCTATGCAGACCCAGTCACTGTAGAGTACGGCACCCAACAACATTCACTATTAAGCACTCAATACAATAGTCAATATAGAACATTCCATCCAACAAGAATCACCAATAGAGCACTCTAACAGTCACTATAGAGCATTCAGCCCCACAAAAGTCACTGTAGAGCACTCCACCTAAGAACAGTCACTATAGAGCACTCTACAAAATAGTCACTATAGAACACTCCACCCAACAACAGTCACTTATACATTACTCTATGCAACCACAGTGACTAGAGCGAACCCCACAGAACAGCAGTCACTACAGAGCACCCTAATCAACAACAGTTGCTTTACAGCACACTAGCAAATAACAGTCACGATGGAGCACCCACCACAAAACAATCACTATCTAGAGCACTCTACCGAAAAACAGTCAAGATAAAGCACCATACCAAGCAACAGTCAGTATTGAGCACCCCACTCCACAACAGACACTATAGAGCAGTCCAGCCAATAACACTCAATATAGCGCACACTACCTAAGAACAGTTACTATAGAGCACCATAACAACCAAAGGTCCCTATAGATTACCTACCCAACAACAATCATTATAAAGCAGCCTCCCTGAAAACAGTCACTGTAGAGCACTCTACCCAATAACAGTCACTATAGAGCACTCTACAACACAAAAGTCGCTATAGAGCACTCCACCCAACAATAGTCACTAATAGAGCTTTTTTCCTAATAACAGTAACTATAGAGCACTTCACAAAACAACAGTATCTATAGAGCACTCTACCCAGCAACAGTCACCATAGACCACCCTACAAAACAACAGTCACTGTAGGACACCTACCCCAAAACAGTCACTATAGAGCTCCTATCAAACAAGTGTCACTATAGAGCACCTACTCAACAAATTCAATTCAGAGCACCCTACCAAACAACGGTCCATATAGAGTAACACCCAACAACAGTCGCTGTAGAGTTCTCTACCCAGTAACAGTCACTTTAGAGAACTCTTTTCAACAACAGTCACTATATAACACTCTACCAAAGAACAGCACTATTGAGCACTTACCCAATCACAGTCACTATGAAAAACCATACCCAAAAACAGTCACTATAGAGCACTCGACCCAACAACAGTCACTATAGAGCACCCTATCGAAAAACAGTAAGTATATATCACACTACCCAACAAAAGTCACTATAGAGCAACTACCCAACAACAGTAACTAGAGAACACCCCACTCAACAACAATCACTATAGAGTACCTACTCAAAAAATCACTCTAGAGAACCATACATGACTAGCCTCACTATATATCACTCTGCTTGACAACCATCAGTATAGAGCACAATGCCAAGCAACAGATACTATAGAGCACCATACCTAACAGCAGTCACTATAGAGCAAGCTACAAAACACAGTAACTATAGAGCACCGTACTCAACAACAGTCAGTGTAGAGCACCTAACCAACAACAGTCACTGTGGAGCACCTACCCAATATTACTCAGTATAGAGCAACTACCCTGCAACAGGCACTATAAAGCACCCTGCCCAGCAAAAGTCAGCGTTCAGCAGTTTACCCAACTATAGTCACTATAGAGCACCTACTCAACAACAGTCACTATAGAGCACCTACCCATCAACAGTCAGTATAGAGCATCCTACCCAACAACAGTCACTATAGAGCATTCCACCCGAAAACTATTCACTATTCACAACAAGTCACTATTGAGAACTTACACAAAAATTGTCACTATAGGGCACCTACCCAACATCAATTACTCTAGAGCCCTCTACCCAGAAACAGTTGCTATAGAGAACTCTACAAAACAAGAGTCACTGTAGAGCACTCTGATCAACAACAGTCACTATAGAGCAATCTACACAATTGTCACTATAGAACACTCCCTTCAAAATAGTCACTTATAAAGCACTGTAAACAACAATAGTAACTATAGAGAATCCAACCTAACAAAAGTCACTCTAGAGCACCCTACGCAACAGTCACTATAGAGCACAATGTGCAACAACAATCACTATGGAACAGCTACCCAACAACAGTCCCTACCGAGGGTAATTTACCCAACAACTGTCACTATAGGGCACCCAACCTAGCAAGAGACAGTATTGGGCACCCCACCCAACAAAAGACACTAGAGAGAACTCCCCACAGCAACGTTTATTATAGAGCATCATACCCAAAAGCAGTTACTGTAGAGCACCTTAACCAACAACAGTCACTATACAGCACCTACCCAACAACTATTATTATACAGCACGTACACAACAGTCAGAATAAGGTACCTACACAACAGAAGTCACTATAGAGGGCTCTACCAAACGACAGTCATAATAGACCACTGTTCTCAAAACAGTCACTATAGATCACCTACTGAGTAACAGTCAGTATACAGCAAGCTACCCAACAAGTCATTTGAGAGCACTCTACCAAACAAGAGTCACTATAGAGCACTCTACAAAACAAGTTTCTATAGAGCATTCCATTCAACAACAGTCACTTATAGAGCACTGTACCCAACAACAGTCACCTAGAGCACCACACCCACCAACAGTCACTATAGAGCACCTACCCAACAACTATCATTATAGAGCACCTACCCAATAACAGTCAGAATAAGGTACCTACACAACAGAAATCACTATAGAGCACTCTACCCTACGACAGTCACAATAGACCACTGTTCTCTTAACAGTCACTATAGAGCACCATATGCAACAACAGTCACTATAGATCACCTACCGAGCAACAGTCAGTATACAAGAAGCTACCCAACAAGTCATTTGAGTGCACTCTACCCAACAATAGTCACTATAAAGCACTCTACAAAACAAGTTTCTATAGAGCATTTCATTCAACAACAGTCACTTATAGAGCACTGTATTCAACAATGGTCACCATAGAGCTCCACACACACCAACAGTCACTATATAGTAGCCTACACAACAACAGTCACTATAGGGCACCGTACCCAACAACAGTTACTGTGGGGCACGCTACCTAGCAACAGACAGTATAAAGCACTCTATGGGGCAACAGTCACTATAGAGCACTATACCCAAAAAAAGTCACTCTGGGGCACCCTACACAGCAACAGTAACTATACAACAACCTACACAGCAACAGGTACTCTAGAGCACCATACAGAACCACAGTCAGTGTGGAGCACTGCACCCAACAACAGTCACTAGAAAGCAGATACCAAACCACAGTCATTATACACCACCTACCCAACAACAGTCTGTATGGATCCTTCTTCCCCAAATTAGTAACTATAGAGCACTCTACCCAACAAGAGTCACTGTAGAGGACCCTACTCAACAACAGTCATTATGGAGCACTCCACCCAACAAAACTCACTGTAGATCACAGTACTTAAAAACAGTCACTATAGAGCACTCTACCCAACAAGAGTCAGTATAGAGTACCCTACACAATAACAGTCAGTATCTAGAGACCCCTACCAAACAACTGTCACTATAGAGCACCCAACCCAACAACAGTCCCCACAAAGCACTCCACCCAACAACAGTCACTTTAGAGCACGCTACCCAACGACATTCAATACAAAGCACTCCACCCAACAACAGTCACTATAGAGAACTCTACTTAACAAAAGTCCCTATAGAGCACCCTACCCAAGAACAGTCACTATAGAGCACTCTACACAACAGTCACTATTGAGTACTCTATCCAACAAGAGTCACTATAAAACACCCTGCACAACAACAGAAACCATAGAGGACCATACACAGCAAGAAACTCTATAGCGCTTTCTACCGAACAACAGTCAGTATAGAGCACCTACCCAACAACAGGCACTAAAATGCAACCCCTCAACAAGAGTCACCATAGAGTACCTACCCAACATTAGTCAGTATAAAGCATTCTAACCAGCATCAGTTAGTATAAAACACCCCAAACAACAACAGTCATTATAGAGCACCCTACCCAGCAAAAGTCACTATAAAGCAGTCTACCCAACAACAGACACTATAGAGTACTCTTCCCTTAAAGAGTGACAATAGAGAACCTATGTAACAACAGCCACTATAGAGCACCCTACCCAGAAACAGTCACTATAGATCATGTACCCAACATCAGTCACTATAGAGCACTCTATTCAGCTATAATCACTATAGAGCCGCCCACTTACAGGAGCCGCTATAAAGCACACTACCCAGCAATAGTCACTATAGAGCACCTAACCATCAACAGTCACTATAGAGAACCCTACTTAACTACAGTAACTATAGAGGACCATACCCAACAACAATCAATATAGAGCACGCTACTTAGCAACAGTGATTAAAAAGCACCCTACGCAGCAGCATCACTATAGAGCAGTCTACCAAGTATCAGTCACTATGGAGCACTCTACCCAGGCACAGTCACTATGGAGCTCCCTACACAACAACTGTCAGTATAGAGCACTGCACGAAAAAACAGTCAATGTACTCAACAACAATCATTATAGAGCAAATACTTAAAAACAGTGACTATAAAGCATCTACTTAAAACAGTCACTATAGAGAATGCTACCAAGCAACAGTCAATATAGAGGACCTACCAGAAAAACAGTCACTGTAGAGCTTTCTCCTCAGCAAAAGTCACTGTAGAGCACTCTACACAGCAACAGTCACTATTAGAGCACCTTACCCAAGAGCAGTCACTATAGAGCACACAATGAAACAACACTCACTAAAGAGCACCTACGCAACAACAATCACTATAGAGCACATAACCAACAACCGTCAATATAGAACACATACCCAACAAGAGTCAATATACAGCATCCTACCCAACAACAATCACTATAGAGCACTTCACCCAACAGCAGAAACACCAGCATACAACAACAGACACACATTCCACAGTGCAGACACCGCACACAGGCACTTCACTCACCAAAAACACACACTGCACAGTGGACACACCTTACAAAGACACACACCAATGACCACACAGACAGTCCACAGTGCACACACCTCACAGAGTCACACACCACTCACCAAACACACACAAACTTCATAGTGCACACACGTCACACAAATGCACAAAACTCATCATACACAAACACCACACCATATACTCCCCTCGGACACACACAACAGACACACACCACAGATCACACACAGACTCCACAGTGCACACAACTCACACACGCACACAACTCACCACATACACACCGTGGACAAATCACACACCTCAGACATACACCATGCACCACACACACACACTCCAAATTACACACACCTTACAGAGACACAAAGCATGCAACACACAAAGTCCACAAATCATACACCACCAAGCACACACATCACACACAAACACCAATCACCTGACAGCTTATCCACAATGCAGACACCTCAGACTGTCACACACCAGTCACTGCACACTCATAACACACACTCAGTGCACACATTTTTCACAGACACACACCACTCATCACACAGACTCCACAGTGCACACACCTCACGCAAACACACACTGTAAAACACACACATACTACAAAGTGCAGAAATCTTACACAGACACACAAAATACCATGCACAGGGACTACACTGTGCACACACCTCACAAAAGCACACAGCACTCACGATACACACAAACTCCAGAGTGCACGCAACTCACACACACCACTCACGACACACACTCCACGTTGAAGAAACATCACACATACACACGAGTGACCATACACACTACATAGTAAATACATTTCACAAGGACACACAACACTCACCACACACACATTCCACAGTTCAGACACCTCCGACAGGCACACCAGTCACCACAAACACACACTGCAGGGTGTGCACACCTCACACAGGCACAAACCACTGACCACACACACTTCTAAGTGCACATATATCACAGAGAAACACACCATTCACCACAGACACTGCACACACACTCCACGGAGCATACATCTCAAACACACACCACTGAATACACACACTTCATGCACACACTTATAGCACAAACCTCACAGACACAAAACTCATAACACACACTCTCCACATTGCACACACCTTACAAAGACACACGCCATTCATCACACACATACTTCACAGTGCACACATTTAACACATACACACAGCTCACCACACACACGACCTCCACATTGCAAACACTTTACACAGAGACACACCATGCAGTCAAGACAGTCCACACACAATCCACAATGCACATACCTCAGACATACATCACACACCACACTCACACAGACTCCAGGGTACACACACCTCACAGAGACACATAGCACGCACCACACAAACTCCACAAACACATATTACAATGCACCACGTCACACAGACAAACACCAATCACCTGACACCTTATCCACAATGCAGACACCTCACACTGTCACACACCCATCAACACACACACTTAATGCACACATTTCCCACAGACACACACCGCTGAGCACACACACTCCACCGTGCACACACCTCACACAAACACCCATTGTAAAACACACACACTCCACAGTGCACAAACCTCACACAAACACATTGTAGAACAGACACACACTCTACAGTGCACACACCTCACACAGACACAGACCACATACCATGCACAGAGACTCCACAGTGCACACATTTCAGAGAAACACAAAGCACTCACCATACACACACAGTCCACAGTGCACACACCTCAAACACACACACTACTAATGAAGCGCACACTTTACGATGATGACACCTTTCAAAGACAGAAGACTGATTACCCACACTACACAGTAAACGCACCTCACACAGACACACAACACTCACTACGCACGCATTGTGTAGTGTAAACACCTCACACAATCTCACCAAAAACACACACTGCACAGTGCATGCACCTCACAAAGACACACACCAATGATTACCCACACACTCAGTGCACACACCTAACACAGAAACGCACAATTCACCACACAAACACACACAAACAGCACAGTGCACCCAACTTACACAAACACACACCACTTACAATATACACACTACCCAGAGCACACACCTCACACAAACACACACCACTTATTATATACACACAACCCAGAGCACACACCACTCACAGACAGACAATACTCACAAAACACACACTCCACAGTGCAGACATCTTACAGAGACACACCATGCACCACACACACTAAACACTGCAATTACCTCACACATACACATACCACTCACTGCACACAATATCTAAAGTGCAGACACTCCACAGACACACCACTTAACACACACACTCCACTCATTCTCTAAGGTGCATACATCACTCATCACACAGTAACTCTGCCGTGCACACACCTCACACAGACACACACCACTCACTGCACACAATCCAAAGTGCAGACAGTGCACACACATGCCACTCACCACACCCACTCCACACACACCCAACTATGCACATACCTCATAGAAACAACACTGAATACACACAAAAACACACACAATCCACAAACCACACACCTCAGACACACACCACTCATCACACACAAACGCCACAGTGAACACACTTCATAATGATCCACACCACTTATTACACACAAAATCCATAGTGCACACACCTTGCAAAGACACACACCAGTCACCACACTCACACCCTGTGCAGTGCACACACCTCACACAGGCATACACCTCGTAGTCCATGGACTTTATACATAATTCAGAGGGCACATACCTCAAACACCACTCATTATACAGAAACTCCACAAGACACACCTCACAGAGACACACTGCATGCACTGCAGAAATTCTGCACACACACACCACAATGCACACACATTACACAGACAAACACCAATCAGCTCGCACCCAATCCAGAATGTGTGCACATCACACCTTCACACACCAGTCACCACACGCACCCAACACACACACTGAATGAACACTTTTTACACAGACACACATTAATCTGCCCACACACTTCTACGTGCACACACCTTACACACCACATACCATGCACAGAGACTCCACAGTGCACACACCTCACACAGACACACAGCACTCACCTTATACACACACTTTAGAGTGCACATATCCCACAGTGCACAGAACTCAGACACACCCAACTCATGCCACACACTTTAGAGTGCTAACACGTCACAAGAAAACAAGACAGACCATACAGACCTCTCAGTATACACACCTCACACAGGAGCACAACACTTGCCACACACATTGCAAGGCGCAGACACCTCAAACAGGCACATGACCCCCCAGAAACACACACTGCACAGTGTGCACACCTCAAAAAGACACACATCAGTGAACACACAGACACACTTCCATGCACAAACCTCACACAGAAACATACCACTCACCACTTAAACACACACAAACTGCACAGTGCACACAAATCACACTAACACACACCACTCACCATAAACACACACTTCACAGTGCACACACCACAAACAGACAAAAAATACTCACCACACTCCCCAGTGAAGACACCTAACAGAGACATACCACTCACCAGACACACTACACACTGCACTTATCTCACACAGACACACAATACACAGTGAAGACATTTAAAAAAGACACACGTTACTCACCATACACACTCCACACTGTACACACAGACACAAACCAATCACGACACACACACTCCACAGTAAAGACACCTCATACAGAAACAATTCTCACCACACACACTACATAATAAACACACCTATCAGAGACACAGAACACTCACTCCAAACACATATAACTGTGTTGACAACTGACACAGGCACACCCCTCACCACAAACACTCAATCCACAGTGCACAAAACTGACAAATACACACACCTTTGAGCAAACACATGAACTTCACAGTGCACACACTACACACAAATGCACATCGCACAGCACACAAGAACTCACACTGTACCATGCACACACCTAGCCCAAACCCACACCATTTACCATGGAAGCATAGTACACAGTGCACACACCTCACACAGACACACAAGATTCACCAAACCCACACACTCCACAGTGCACAAAACACAGAGACACACACCATTCACCACACAACAGTGCAAAGTACAAAAACATCACACTGTCACAAGTAACTCACCTCACATACTCTTTACAGAGCACACACCACAAACAGACACACATCACTTACTACACACACACTCCACAGTACCCACACCTCACAGAAACACACACCAACCAGTACATGCACACTCTACCATGCACCCAGTTAATGCAGAACCACACTACTTAATATGCACACACCCTCTACTGTGGACACGCATCACACAGACCCACATCACAACAGCCACATTGCAGAGTGCAGACACCTTGCACAGACGCACACCACTTACCACACACACTGCACACTTACACTTCACAGTGCATACATCTCATACAGAAACACACCACTCATCATACTCATACTTCACAGTGCACACACCTCACCCAGGCACACACCACTCTCCAGACACACACTCCACAGTGCAAACACCTCACACAGTCACACACCAGTCACCACACACACTCCACACACACTCCACAGCGCAAACACCTTAAGCAGACTCGCAATATTCACACATCAAAGAGTGCACACAACGTTCACTGACACACAGCACTCCCCAAACAGAATTTAAAGTACAGACACTCCACACAAACACACACTATTCACCAAACACAAACCACCAATGCTCCACAGTGCACACAGCTCACACAAAGACACACAACTATCAATACACACACTTAATACACAAACTGCACATAGTATACACATCACACAATCTCAAAACACACAAAACACACTCTCAGCTCTGCACACATCTCACAGAGACACACACCACTGATCACACGCACTCTACAGTGCACACATCTCTCACGGAAACACACAACTCACTACACACTCCACAGTGCACACACCTTACAAGGACACACAAAAATCAGCACACACATACTCCACCGTGCACACAACTCACGCAGACACACATCACTTATCATGCACAAACTCTCCACAGTGCACACCTCACACAGATACACCACACAACACACAATTTAGAGTGCAGACACATAGCACAGACACACACCTCTTCCCACACACATTGTACATTCACACACCATTGTGCATACACCACAAACAGACACACACTTACCACAATTCTCACCAAACATACTCCCCAGTGCAGACAGCTAACGGAGACATAACACTCACCAACACACTACACACTGCACAAACCTCACACAGACACTGACAATACAGTGCAGACACCTTACAAAGAGACACATTACTCACCACACACACACGCACACTGTACACACCTCACAGAGACACAAACCACGCACAACACACACAATCCACAGTGAAGACGCATACTACCTCACACGCATACTACACAGAGCACACACCTCACACAGGCACGAACCACTCACACAAACACACTCCACAGGGCAGATAACTCAAACAGACACACAGCAGTCACCACACACACTTCACAGAAATACTCCACATTGCACACACCTTAAACAGACATGGACTGCTCATACATTAAATAATGCACCCAATTTTCATGAACACACCACTCACCACACAAATAACACTCCACAGTGCAAGCATTTTACAGACACACGCCACTCAACAAACACACTCACCACAATTTATGCAACTCACACAGACACCACTCGCAATACACACACTTTACATTGAGGAAACCTCATACAGACACATGACTGACCACACACTCTACACAGTAAATACATTTTACACAGACACACAACACTCACCACTCACACATTCTGCAGTACAGACACCTCACACAGGCACACCCTCACTAGAAACACAAACTGCACAGTGAACACATCTGACATTGACACACATAACTGACCACACACACTCCAGAGTGCACACACCTCACACCGAAACACACCACTCACCACACAACCTCCCTCAAATTACACAGTGCACGCACTTTAAACAGACACATGCCACGCAAT
>CM052665.1:21993355-22130109 GCA_028533165.1 Leontopithecus rosalia
CTGTTGTTGGGTATGGTGCTGTATAGTGACTGCTGATGGTTAGGTGCTCCATAGTGACTACTGCAGGGTAGTGTGCTCTATGGTGGTTGTTGTAACTGGGGTAATATTTAGTGACTGTTGCTGGGTAGAGTGCTCTATAGTGACTAATGTTGGGTATGTGCTCTATAGTGACTGTTGCTGAGTAGGGTGCTCTACAGTGTCCGCGGTTGGGTAGGTGCCCTATAGTGACTGTTGTGTGAGGTGGTCTATAATGATTGTTATTTGGTACAGTACTCTATAGGTGACAGTTGTTGGGTGGAGATTTTAAACTAGCTGTTGTTGTGTAGAGTGCTCTATGACTGTTGTTTGGTAGAGTGCTCTACTGGTTACTGTTGTTGGGTGAATTGCTTCATAGTGACTGTTGTTGGCTACGGTTTTCTATTGTGACTGTTGTTGGGTATGCTGCTTTATGACTGTTGCTGGGTACAGTGCTCTATACTGAAACTTGTTGGTAGGGTGTTCTGACTGTTTTTGAGTGGGGTTCCATACAGTGATTCTTGCTTGGTAGAGTGCTCTATAGTGACTATTACTGGGTTGGGTCCTCCATGGTGACTGTTGTTGGTTAGGGGCTGTATATTGTCTGTTGCTTGGTAGGGTGCTCTATAGTGACTCTTTGTGGGATGGTGCTGTAGAGTGACTGTTTTTGGTGTTGTGCTCTAAACCGACAGTTGTGGAGTATGTGCTCTATAGTGACTGTTGCTGTAAACAATGCTCTATAGATTGTGCTTGCATAGAGTGCCCTAAAGTGAATTTGCTGTAATGGGTGCTCTTTACTGTGTATTCTTTGGTAGGTGCTCTATAGTGACGGTTGTTGGCTGGGGTGTTCTATAGTGACTGTCGTTGTGTAGGTTCTCTATATTGACAGTTGATGGGATGGATACTCTATAGTGTCTGATGTTCAGAGAGTGATCAATGGTGACTGTTTCTGGGTAGGATGCTGTATAGTATCTGTTGCTGGGTAGGGTGCTCTTTAGTATATGTTTATGGATGGGGTGCTTTATACTGACTGGTGCACATTATAGTGATCCTCAGTGAGTGGTTTTGGGTAGTTACCCTACAGTGACTGTTGTTCAATAGAATGCTGTATAGAGTCTGTTGTTGTGTAAGGTTCTCTACAGTGATTGTTAGTGAGTGGAGTGCTCTATAGTGATTGTTGTTGGGCAGAGAGCTCTAGATAGTGGCTGTTGTTGGGTAGGGTGCTCTATAGTGACTCTTGTTAAGTAGAGTGCTCAATAGTGACTGTTGTTAAGTAGAGCGCTCTATATTGAGTGTCCTTGGGTAGGGTGGTGTATAGTGACTGCTTTTAGATAGAGTGCTTCAGAGTAACAATTATTTTGTAGACGGCTGTATAGTAGCTGTTGTTAGAGTAGGTGTTCTATAGTGACTGCTTTTGGGTAGGTGCTCTACAGTGACTGTTTCTGGGTAGGGTTCTCTATAGTGACTGTTGTTGTGTATGGTCGTCTATAATGACTGTAGCTGGGCAGGGTGCTTTATAGACACTCTTGTTGGTAAAGTGCTCTATAGTGACTGTTGCTGGGTATGGTGCTTTATACAGACTGTTGTTGGGTGGGGGTCTGTATAGTGATGGTTTCTGGAGAGAGTGCTCCATAGTGACTGTTGCAGGATAGAGTGACTACATTGACTATTGTTGGGTAGGTTCTCTATAGTGACAGTTGCAGTGTAGGGTGCTCTATATTTACTGTTTTTTTAGTGCTGTACAGTGACTGTTGTCGGTGAAGTTCTCTAAACTGATGGTTGCTGGGTAGGTGCTTTATAGTGACTGTTGCTGGCTAGGGTTCTCTATAGTGACTGTTGTTTTTTAGAGTGCTCTACAGTGACTGTTTTTGGGTAGGTTGCTCTACAGTGATTGTTGCTGGGTAAAAAGCTCTCTAATGACTACTGTTGGGTAGGTGCTCTATAGTGAAAGTTGTTAGGTGGGGTGCTCTAGAGTGACTGTGGTTGGGTAGGTGCTCCGTAGTGACTCTTGATGGGTTGGATACTCTATAGTGACTATTGTTGGGTATAGTGCTCTACAGTGACTGTGGCTGGGAAGGATGCTCTACAGTGACTGTTGCTGTGTCGGGTAATCTATACTGAATGTTGTTCGGTGGCATGCTTTATACTGACTGTTGCTAAGTGGAGTGATCTATAGGGACTGTTGTTAGATATAGTGCACTTCAGTGACTTTTCTTGGGTAGGGTGCTCTGTATTTACTGCTGTTAAGTAGAGTACTTTATAGTGACAGTTTTCTTGTAGAGGGCACTATATTGACTGGTTTTGGGTAGGTACTCTATAGAGAATGTTATTGGACAGGGTTCTCTATAGTGACAGTTGTTGGGAAGAATGTTCTATAGTCACTGTTGTTGGGTAGAATGCTTTATAGTGACTATTGTTGGGTTGGGTGCTAGATAGTGACTGTTGTTGGGTAGACTGCTCTACAAGTGCCTGTGTTTGGGTGGAGTGTTTCACAGTGACTATTGTACCGAGTGCTATATACTGACTGTCGTTGGTTAGAGTGCTCTATAGTGACTGCTGTTAAGTAGGTGTCTAAGAGTGACTGTTGTTGCATAGGGTGCTTTATATTGACAGTTGTGGGTAGGCTGGTATATAGTGACTGTTGTTGGGTAGGGTGCTCTATAGTGACTGCTGCTTGCTAAGGTGCTGTATAGTGACAGTTGTGGTTGGGTGCTTTATAATGACTGTTGCTGTGTAGGGTTCTCTGTAGTGACTGTTGTTGTATGGGTTACTTTATAGTGAGTGTTGCTGGGTAGAGTACTCTATAGTGACTGTTATTGTTTAGGTGCTCTATAGTCACTGTTGCTCAGTAGGGTGCTTTATAATGACTGTTGTTGGGTAGGGTGCTCTATACTGACTGATGTTGCATAGGGTGCTCTATAGTCACTGTTGTTTGGTAGAGTGCTCTATAGTGACTGTTGCTGGATACTGTGCTCTCTAGTGACTGTTGTAGGGTGATGTGTTCTATACTGACTGTTGCTGGGTAAAGTGCTCTACAGTGACTGTTGTTTGGTAGGTACTCCATAGTGACTGTTGTTGGTTGGGCAGCTCAGTAGTTATGGTTGTTGAGTAGCTGCTCTATAGTTACTGTTGTTCTGGTAGGTGCTTTATAGTGACCATTGTTGGGAACGGTGCTCTATAGTGACTGTCGTTGGGTAGGTTCTCTATAGTGACTGTGGTTGTTTAGTGTGTTCTCTTTTGACTTTTGTTTGGTAAATGATCTATAGTGGTTGTTGTTGGGTATGGTGCTCTATAATGACTGTTGTTGGGTAATATGCTCTGTAGTGACCATTGTTGGTATAGTGCTCTATTGTAACTGTTGTTGAATAAAGGGCTCTACAGTGTCTTTTGCTGGGTAGGAGCTCTATAGTGACTGTTGTTGAGTAACATGCTCTATCCTGACTGTTGTTGGGTATGGTGCTTTATAGTGACTGTTGTTAAGTGCAGTGCTATATAGTTACTGCTGTTGTGTAGTGTGCTCTATAATGACTGTTGATGGATGCGGTGCTCTATTCTGACTGATGTGTAAAGTGCTATATAGGGACTGTTGCTGTGCAGCGTGCTTTGTCATTACTGTTGCTGGGTAATGAGTTCTATAGTGATTTTTGGTTCTGTAGAATTACTTATAGTGATTGTTGTTGCTTGGGTACATTACAGGAACTGTTGAGGGATACATGCACAATAGTGACAGTTGTTTGCTAGTGTGCTCTATACTGACTGTTGTTGGGTGGAGTTATTCAAAGTGACTGTTGTTGCATAGGGTGCTCCATAGTGATTGTTGCTACGAAGGGTGATGTGTAGTGATTGATATTGGGTAGAGTGCACTTTAGTGACTGTTAGTTTAGATTCCTTTATTGTGACTGTTAATGGGTAGGGTTCTCTATTGTGACTGTTGTTGGGTAGGGTGCTCTATACTGACTGTTGTTTGGTAGGTGCTCTACATTAACTGTTGCCGGGTAGTGTCCTCTATAGTGACTGTTTTTAGTTAGTGTGCTCTATACTGACTTTTGCAGGGTTAAGTGCTCTAGAGTAACTGTTGTTGCGTAAGTGCTCTATAGTGACTCTTGCTGCATAGGGTGCTGTATAGTGACCGTTTTTTGGTAGGTGCTTTATAGTGACTGTTGTTTGGTGGAGTGCTCTACAGTGACTCTTTCTGGGTAGAGTGCTCTCCAGTGACTTTTGCCGGTTAGGGTGCCCTTTAGTGACTATTACTGAATAGGGGCTCCATTGGGACTCTTTTTCGGTAGTGTGCTCTATAATTACTGTTGTTGGTTAGGTGCTGTATTGTGATTGTTGACGTGTAGCATACTGCATAGTGACTCTTGCTGGTTAGAGTGCTCTATAGTGACTGTTGCTGGGTAGGGTGCTCTATAGTGACTGTTTGGGGGTAGCGTGTTCTACAGTGACTGTTGTTGACAAGAGTACTCTGCACTTACTGTTGTTGGGCAGATGGCCTTAAAGTGACTGTTGTGAAGTAGGTGCTCTATAGTGATGGTGGTTGTGTAGGGTACTGTATAGTAACTGATGTTAGGTTGCGTGCTCTATAGTGACTGATTTTCGTTGTGATTCTCTATAGTGACTGTTGTTTGATAGCCGATATATAGTAACAATCGTTTGGTAAGTGCTCTATGGTGACTCTTGTTGGATACGTGCTCTATAGTGACTGTTGTTGCGTAGGGTGCTCTATAGTCAATGTTGTTGGTAGTCTGCTTTATTGTGACTGTTGTTGTGTAGGGTGATCTATGGTGACTGTTGCTGGGTACAATGTTCTATACTGACAGTTGTTGGTAGTGTCCTCTATAGTGACTGTTGCTGGGAAGGATGATTTATAGACTGTTGCTTGGTAGAGTGCTCTATAGTGAGTGTTGTTGGGTAAGTGCTTTATAATGTCTGTTGATGGATAGGATTGTATATAGTGACTGTTGTTGTTAGGGTGCTCCAAAGTAACTGTTATTTAGCAGGATGCTGTATATTGGCTGTTGTTTGTTAGGGTGCTCTATTGTGACTGCTGTTTTGTAAGTGCTCTACAGTAACTCTTGCAGGATAGTTTGCTCTATAGTAACTCTTGCTTAGTAGGGTGCTCTATACTGACTATTTCTTGGTTGGAGTACTCTATAGTGATAGTTGTTTGGTAGGTATTCTATAGTGAGTATTGTTGAGTGGGGTGCTCTATAGTGACTGTCAATGGCAGGAGGACTCTATAAGTTGTTTGTTGTGTTTGGTGCTCTATACTGACTGTTGTTTTTCTCTGTGCTTTGTCATGCCTGTTGCTGAATTGTGTGCTACATAGTGACTGTTGTTGGGTTGAGTGCACTATAGTGTCTGTTTCTGGGTAGGGTGCTCTGTAGTTACTGTTGCTGGATAGTGTACTCTATATTGACTGTTGTTGGGTGAGGTGCTGTATAAGGAATTTTCTTGGTAGAGTTCTCCATAGTGACTGTGATTTGGTAGGTATTCTATAGTGACCAATTTTAAGTGGGGTGCTCGACAGTAAATGGTGTGCGGTAGGATGTTCTATACTGAGTGTTGTTGCATGGGGTGCTCTATAGTGACTGATTTTGGGTAGAGGCCTCTATATAAACTCTTGTTGTGTAGGGTGCTCTATAGTGACTGTTGTTGGGTAGCGTTCTTTATACTGACTTTGTTAAGTAGGTGCTCTATATTTACTGTTGTTGGGTGGGTGCTGTATAGTGACTGTTGTTTGGTACATAATTATGGTGGCAGTTGTTGGGTAGGTGCTCTATAGTGACTGTTTTTGGGTAGGGTTTTTTATACTGACTGTGATTGCACAGGGTCCTGTATGGTGACTGTTGTTGGTTAGAGTGCTTTAAAGGTGACTGTTGTTCAGTGAAGTGCTTTTAGTGACTGTTTGGTGTGGTCATCTGTAATGGCAGTTGCTGTGTAGAGTGCTCTATAGTGACTTATTATGGTAGGGTGCTCTATAGTTACTGGTTCGGGTAGGGTGCTCTCTAGTGACTATTCTTAGGTAGGGTGCTCTTTCGTGACTGTTGCTGCGTAGACTACTCTATAGTGATGGTTCCTGGCAGGTGCTCTGTAGTTACTGTTCCTGGGTAGGGTGAACTGGTGTGACTCTTGTTGGGTAGGTTGTCTAAAATGACTATTGTTGGATAGGTGCTCTATAGTGAATGTTGTTTGATACCGTGTTCATAATGACTGTTGTTTGATATGGTGCTTTATAGTAACTATTGTTGGATAGAGTGCACTATAGTGACTATTGTTAGGTAAAGTGCTCTATAGTGACTGTTTTTGGGTTGGTGTGTATAGTGATGGTTGTTCGTGGGGTGCTCTAAACTGACGGTTCATTGGTAGGTGCTCTATGGTGACTGTTGCTGTGTAGGTGCTCAATAGTGACTGTTGCTGGGTAGGGTACTCTATACTGAATGTTGTTGGGTGGCGTGTTTTATACTGACTCTTTCTGGGTAGAGTGCTGTATAGTCATTTTATTTGGGAAGACTCTTTATAGTGACTGTTGTTTGGTCAGGTGCTTTATAGTGACTATTGATGGGTAGGTGCTCTATAGTTACGGTTGTTCAGTTAAATGCTCTATACACTCTGTTTTTGGGCATGGTGCACTATAGTGAATGTCCTTGGGTGGAGTTCTCTATAGTTACTGTTGTTGGGTAACGTGCTATAGATATTTACTGTTGTTGGGTAGCATGCTTTATAGTGACTCTTGTTAGGAAGACGGCTCTATAGTCACTGTTGGTGGGTAGAGTGTTGCATAGTGACTGTTTTGGGTAGACTGCTCTATATTTACTGTTATTTGGTAAGGTTTTTCATATTGATTGTTGTTTAGTATGGTCCTGTATAATGACTGTTGCCGGGTACAGTGCTCTATAGTGACTCTTCTGGCAGGGTGCTCCATAGTGACTGTTGTTGGGTAAGGTGCTCTATAGTGACAGTTGATGGGTAGGATGCTCTATAGTGACTGTTGCTGAGTACAGTACTCTATAGTGACTGCTCTTGAGTTTGTACTCTATAGTTTCTGTTGTTGCATAGGGTGCTGTACAGGGACAGTTGGGCAGGTGCTCTACAGTTACTTTGTTGTGTAGGTGATCTATAGTGACTGTTGTAGTGTGGGTTGTTCATAGTGACTGTTGTTGCATAGGGTACTCTATAATAACTGCTGTTGAAAAGAGGGCACAATAGTGACTGTTTGGTAGAGTGCTCTATAGGTGATTATAAGTTGGTGAAGTTTTCTATAGTGATTTTTGTTGTGTAGAGTGCTCTATAGTGACTGTTGTTGCGTACAGTGACTGTTGTTTTGTAGGGTGCTCTATAGTAACAGCTGTTGAGTAGGTGCTCTATAGTGACAGTTGTTGGGTAGGGTGCTCATAGTGAGTGTTGTCGGGTACTGTGCTCTGTAGTAACTTTTGTTGGGTTGAGTGCAGTATAGTGACTATTTTTGGGTACGTGGTTTCATTGACTGTTTCTGGTTAGGTGTTCTATAGTGACTGTTGCTATGTACAGTGCTCTATAGTGACTACAGTGGTTGGGGTACTCTAAAGTGATTGTTGCTGGGTAAAGTGCTCTAAAGTGACTGAAGTTGGGTACATGCTCTGTAATGATTCTGACTGGTTAGGATGCTTTATAGTGACTGTTGTTGAAAATGTGCTCCATAATGACTCTTGTTATTAGGGTGCCCTATACTGAATGTTGATGTGAAGGGTGCGCTATAGTGACTGTTGTTGGGTAGGTTGTTGTATAGTGATTGTTGCTTCATTGAGTACTCTATAATGACTGTTCTTGTGTAGGTGCTCTATAGCCTCTGTTGCTAGGTAAGGTGCTTTATAGTGACTGTTGTTGTGTAGGTCCTCTATAGTTACTGTTGTTTTGTAGGGTGTTCATAGTGACTGTTGTTGGATATGATGCTCTATAGTAACTGTTGTTGTGTAGGGAGCACTTTAATGACTCTTGTTGGGTAGAGTGCTCTATAGGTGATTGTTCTTTATTGGAATTCTCTACACTGACTGTTGCTGTGTAGAGTGCTATATAGTGACTCTTTTTAAATAGGTGCACTTTAGTGACTGTTGTATCTTAGGTCATCTATAGTGACTGTTACTATGTAGGGTGCTCTATAGTGACAGATTGTGGGGGTGCTCTATAGTGTCTGTTGCTGGCTAGAAAACTCTATAGTGATTGATGTTGGGGACATGCTCTATAGTGACTGTAGTAGGTTTTGGTGCTGTTTAATTACTGTTGTTGAATAGGTGCTCTATAGTGACTGTTTTCGGTTGGGGTGCTCTATAGTGACTGTTTTTGGGTAGAGTGCTCTACAGTGTCTGTTGTTAAAAAAATTGCTCTATACTGACTGTTGCTGGGTATGTGCTCTATAGTTGTTGGTTATGGTGCTCTATACAATTTTTCGGTGGTGTGCGCTAAATTAACTGTTCTTAGGTGGAATGCTTTATAGTGACTGTTCTTGGGTGGAATGCTTTATAATGACTGTTGTGTGGGATGCTCAATTCTGACTCTTGCTGGCTAGGGTAATCTATAATGACAGTTTTTGGGTAGAGTGTTCTAAATAGTGACTGATTTGTTTTGGTGCTTTATTTTGACTGTTGTTTGGTAGAATGCTCTATAGTGACTGCTGTTGTGTTTGGTTCTTTATAATGACTGCTATTGGGTAGCGTGATCTATAAGGGACTTTTATGGATGGAGTGTTCTATAGTGACTATTTTGTAGAGTGCTCTATAGTGACTGTTTGTGTGCAGTGCTTTGTAGTTACTGTTGTTTTGTAGGGAGTGCTATAGTAAATGCTGTTGGGTAGGGGGTACTAGATACTGACTCTTATTATGTAGGGTGCTCAAAAGTGACTCTTCTTGGGTACAGTGCTCTATAGTGGCTGTTTTTAAGTAGAGGAATCTATACTGACTGTTCTTAAATAGTTGCCCCATAGTGACTGTTCTTGGCTACGTGCTCTATAGTGACTTGTTCAAAGAATGCTCTAGAGTGACTGTTACTGGGTAGGGTGCTCTAGAGTTACTGTTGCTGAGTAGGGTGCTCTATAGTAATTGTTGTTGAGTAGAGTGCTCCATAGTGTCTGTTGCTTCACAGAGTGCTCTATAGTGTCTGTTGCTTCACAGAGTGTTCTATAGTGAATGTTGCTAAGCAGCGTGCTATATAGTGACTGTTGCTGTGTAGAGTGCTCTGAAGTGACTGTTCCTTGGTGGGGTGCTCTATAATGACCATGGCTTGGTACAGTACTCGATAGAAACTGTTGTTGGGTAGGAGCTGTATATTGAACGTTGCTGGGTACGGTGCTCATAGTGATTGTATTTTGGTATGTGCTCTACAGTGACTACTGCTCGGTGGGGTGCACTAAAATGACTATTGTTGGGTAGAGTGCCATATAGGTGATTTTTTGGGGGTAAAGTTCTTTATTCTGATTGTTGTTGTGAAGAGTTTTCTACAGTGACTGTTGTGGGCAGAGTGCTCCATATTGAATGTTGATGTGTATGGTACTATATAGTAAATGTTATTGGGTAGGTGCTATATATAGTGACTGTTTTTAAGAAGAGTGCACATAGTGACTGTTTTTGGGTACACTGCTCTATAGTAACTGTTTTTGGGTAGAGTGCTCTATAATGACTGTTGCTGGGAAGAGTGCTCTATTGTTATTCTGCTAGGTAGGGTGCTCTATAGTGAGCCTTGTTTGGTATGGCTCTATAGTGAGTTCTGCTGGTTAGGGTGCTCTATAGTGACTGTTTTTGGTAAGTGCTGTTAAATTACTGTTGTTTGTGGGGTGCTCTTAACTGACGGTTGTTGTGTAGGTGTTCTATAGCGACTGTTGTTGGGTAGGGTAGTCCATAGTGACTTATGTTGTGTACAGTGTTCTTTAGTGACTATTGTTGGTTAGGGTTCTTTATAATGATTGTTGTTGGGTACGGTGCTCTATAATGACTGCTGCTTGGTAGCGTGCTCTCTAGTGATTCTTGTTGGTAGCATGCTCATTAAAGACTGTTGTTGGGTAGGGTGCTCTATAGTGACTGTTGTTGGGTAGGGTGGTCTATACAGACTGTTGTTGGGTGGGGTTCTCTGTAGTGACTGTTGCCAGGTAAACTGCTCTATACTGACTTTTGCTGGTCAGGGTTCTCTATAGTGACTGTTTTTGTGTAGGTGTTCTATACTGATAGTGGCTGGATAGCATGCTGTATAGTGACGGATTTTGGGTAGATGCTGTATGGTGACTCTTGGTGATGGGGTGTTCTTGCTGTGTAGGTGCTCTATAGTGACTGTTTCAGTGTAAGGTGCTCTTAATTGACTGCTGCTGGGTAGGATGCTCCTCTATACTGAGTGTGGCAGTGTGGCATGCCGTATACAGTTACTGGGTAGAGTGCTTCATCGTAACTGTGGTTAAAGGGGTAGTTAATAGTGACTGTTTTTGGGTGGGGTGCTTTATAGTGACTATTGTTGTGTAGGTGCTCTATAGAGATGTTGTTTGGAAGAATGCTCTATAGAGTCTGTTTTTAAGTATGGTACACTATAGTGACTGTTGATGGGTGGAGTTCTCTCTAGTGACTCTTGTTAAGTAAAGGGGGCTACAGTGACTTGTATGGTTGGCGCTCCTCAGTGAGTTTTGTTGAGTATGGTATTATAAAGCACCTACTCAACAACAGACACTATAGAGCCCCCTACCCATCAGCAATTAATATAAAGCACCTATTCAACAACAGTCACTAGAGAGCACTCTACGCCACAACAGTCACTAAAGAACACTCAACACAATAACAATCACTTATAGAGCACTATACCAAACAAGTCAAAATAAAACATCCTACACAGAAACAGTCACTTGAGAGCACCTACCCAACAATCATCACAATCAACACCATACCCAAAAAAGTCACTAAATAGCATTCCACCCAAAAGCAGTAACTATAAAGCACTCCACCAAACAACAGTTTCTATAGAGTATCCTTCCCAACAAGAGTCACTATGGAGTACCCTACCCAACAACAGGCAGTATAGAGCAGTTATCTAACAACAGTCACTATGGAGCACTTCACTTAACAGCAGTCACTATATACTACCTACCAAACAACAGTCACTAGAGAAAACTCTACACAGCAAATGTCACTATATATCACTCAACCCAACAGCAGTCACTATAGAGCACCCAATCGAGCAACAGTCACTATATTGCACCCAACCCAACAACAGTCACAAAAGAGCACCCTAACAAAAACAGACATTATAGAGCACCCTAAAAATAGGTCCCCATAGAGAACCATGCCAAACAATAGTCATAAGAGAACCTACTCAAAAACAGTCAGTATAGAGCACCTACCCAAAATCAGTCAGTATAGAGTACCCACTCAACAACAATCACTATAGAGCACCTACACTAGAACAGTCACTATAGAGTACTCTACCAACAACAATCACTATACAACACCATACCCTACATAAGTTACTTTAGACCACAGTATACAACAACGTAACTTTAGAGCACCTACCCAACAACTGTCACCATACTCTACCAACAACAATCACTATAGAACATAGTAGCAAACAACCGTAACTATAGAGCACATTATTCAACAAAGTACCTATATAGCACCTACCCAACAACAGTCACTATAGATCCCTCTTCCCAAAACTGTAACTATAGAGCCCTATAACCAGCAACAGTCACTATAGAGCATTCTACCCAAGAACAGTCAGTATACAACACTCTAACCAACAACAGTCACTACAGAGGACCCTATCAAACAACAGTTGTTGTAGAGCACCTACACAACAATACTGACTGTAGAGCCTTCTACCCAATGACAGTCACTATATAGCACTCCACCCAAAAACAGTAATTACAGAGTACATACCCAACAACAGTCACTATAGAAAACTCTACACAGCAAATGTCACTGGAGAGAACTCTACACAACAACAGTCAGTATATAGCACCCAACCGAGCAAGACTCACTATTTTACATTGAACCCAACAATAGTCACAATAGAGCACCCTGAATACAACAGACACTATAGAGCACCCTAACAACAGTCTCTATAGAGCACCATTCCCAACAACAGTCACTAAAGAGTACCTACCAAACAAAAGTCACGATAGAGCACCTATCCAAAAACAGTCAGTATAGAGCACCTACTAAACAACAATTATTACAGAGCACCTACCCACCAACAGTCACGAGAGAGTGCTGTACCAACAACAATTACTATAGAACACCATTCCCAACATAAGTTACTCTAGAGCACACGATTCAACAAAGTCAATATAGAGCACCTACCCAACAACTATCACTACAGAGCTGTCGACCCAAGTAGTGTCACTAAGAAGCACTCTACACAGCAACAGGCACTATAGAGCACCAAACCCCAAAACAGTCAGTATAGAACACTCTAACCAACAACAGTCACTATAGAGCACCCTACAAAAGAACTGTACAAAAAAACAGTCAGTGTAGCTCACCAACCAAACAATAGTGACTCTAGAGCCTTCTACCCAGCAACAGTCACTATAGAGCAATCTAAACAATAGTCACTATCATGCATCCTACCAAAAAACAGTCAGTTTAGAGCACAATACCAAACAATAGGAACTATAGAGTACACTACTCAACAATAATCACTTCAGAGCACCTACCCAATAAAAGTTACTGTAGAGCTCTCTACCCAACAAGAGCCTCTATAAAGAACTCTACACAACATCAGTCTCTATAGAGCACCCTACCCAACCACAGTAAATATCTAGAGCTCTCTACAAAACAACAGTTACTATAGAGCATTTCACCAAACAACAGTCACTATAGAGCACCCTACCCAACAGCAGTCAGTATCTAGCACTTACGCAAAAACTGTCACTTTTTAGAGGACTCTGCCCAACAATAGTCACTATAGAGAACCGTACCGAAAAACAGTCTCTATAGAGCACCGCACAAAACAAGTCAATATAGAGCACCTACCCAACAACTGTCAGTGTAGAGCACCCTACCCAAAAACAGTAAATATAGAGCACTCAACCCAACAATTCATTATAGAGCCCTCTAAACAACAGTTAGTAAAGAGCACTTTACCCAACAACAGTCAGTAGAGAGCACCATATCCAACAACAGTCAGTATAGAGCACCTACTCAAGAACAGTCAGTATAGAGCACTCTACACAACAGTCATTATAGAGCACTCTACCCAACAAGTCACTATAGAGCCCTCTAAACAAAGTCAGTAAAGAGCAGTCCACCCAACAACAGTCACTATACAGCACAATACCCAACAACATTCAGTATAGAGAACCTACCAAAAAGCAGTTACTATTTATAGCACTCCAAAAACACTTACCTATAGAGCACTTTAATCAAAAAACAGTCACTATGAAGCACCCCACCCAACAACAGTCACTATATATCAACCTATATAAAAACAGTCACTATAGAGCAGGATAAACAACAACAATCACAATAGAGTATCTAACAAACGACAGTAAATATCTGAATCTCTCTACTTCACAATAGTTACTATAGAGCAACCCACCCAGAAAAAGTCAGTATTGAGCACCCTACCCAACAACAAACACTATGGAGCACTCCACCCAAATACATTCACTATAGCTAACCTAAAGAACAGCAGTTACTATACAGCACCCTAACCATCAAGTCACTGTAGAGCACCTACCCACAACAGTCATTATAGAGCAACTAACCAATGACAGTCAGTATAGGGCACCTACACAGCGTCAGTGTAGAGCAGTCTACCCAACAAGAGTAACTACAGAGCACTCTAACCAAAAACAGTCACTATAGAACACCCTATCCAGCAACAATCAGTAAAGAGCACCTTTTCAACAATAGTCACTATGTAGCACCCTACCCAACAATAGTCACTATGGAGCACCAAACTCAAAAACACTCAGTATAAAGCACCTACCCAAAACAGTAATTATAGAGCAGTCTACCAATCAGCCGTCACTATAGAACACATACCCAAAAACAGTCACTATAGAGCACCCTAACCAGCAATAATCACTATAGAGAGCCCCAACCAACAACAGTCAGTATAGAGCACCCTACCCTACAATAGTCACTATAGAGCAACGTTCACAACAACAGTCACCAAGCCAAGCAACAGTCACTGTGCAGCACACTACCCATCAACATTCACTATAGAGCACTCTACCCATAGGTGTCACCATGAAGCACCCTACTCAGCAACAGTCCCTACTTAGCACCCTATGCGAGAACAGTCAGTATAAAGCACTCCACCCAACAAGAGTCACTACAGAGCACCCTACCCCACAATGGTCACTATAGAACACCTACCCTACAACAGTTATTATACATCACAACACCCAAAAATAGTCAGTATAAAGCCCTCTACACAACCATAGTCAACATTGAGCACTTTACACAACAATCATCTATAAAGCACTCTACCCAACAACAGTCAGTATTTACCACCAAGCCCAACAACAGTCAGTACAGAGAACCTATCCAACAACAGTCATTATAAAGCACCCGACCCAACAACCGTCACTATAGAGCACAATAACCAGATACAGTCACTACAGAACATGCTACACAACAACGGACAATATAGATCACCCTTACCAACAAGAGTTAGTAGTTTGCATTATAAGCAATAAGAGTTATTATAGAACATCCCAAGCAGCAACACTCACTATAAAGCATCCCAACCAACAACAGTAACTTTAAAGCTCCTATCTAAAAACAGTTACTATAGAGTACCATACCTAATAACAGTCTGTATAGAGTACCTACCCAAGAACAGTCACTGTAAGGCACTCCACTTAACAAGAGACACTATAGATTACTTCACCCAGCAACACTTACCGTAGAACACCCTGTCAATAGAGTGCTATAGAGCACTCTATCCAGCAACAGTCACCATGGAGCACCTACAAAAAACAATCACTATAGAACATCGTAAACAACAACAGTCAAAATAAATCAGTCTACCCAACAACAGTCACTATAGAGCACTCTACAACAGTCAATATAGAACACTTCTCCCAACTAAAGTCACATACAGAGCCCTCCACTTAATAACTGTCTGTATAGCACACGCCATCGAACAACAGTCACTATAGAGGAAACAACCCAACAGCAATCAATAAATAACACATTACCAAACAACAGTCACTATAGAGCATCTACCCATCAAAAGTCACAATGAGAAATGAACCACACAACAGTCACTATAGAGCACCCTACACAGACACAGTCACTGTCTGTGGCAATCTACCCACCAACAGTCACTATAGACCACCCCACCCAACAACAGTAACTATAGGGTTCCTAACCAACCACAGTCACTATAGAGCAATCTAACCAGCAACAGTCAGTATAGAGCGCCCCACCTAACAACAGTGACTTAAGAGCACCCCAATCAGCAACAATCAATGTATATCCTCCTACCCACTAACAGTCAGTATAAAGCACTCAACATAACAACAGTCACTTTAGAGCACCTACCCAACAACAGTCACAACAAAGAACCTTACACAACAGTCACTATTGAGTACCTACTCAACAACAGTCACTATAGAGCACTCTGCCTAGCAGCAGACACTATTGACCACCCCACACAGCAACTGTTACTAAAAGCATACTACAAACCACAGTCACTACAGAGCACCCTAATTTACAACAATCACTATAGAGCACATTCTGAACTACAGTCACTATAGAGCACGTTACTTAAATACAGAACGTTATTCAGTATGGAACACCTACCAAATCACAGTATAGAGCACCCTTCCCAGCAACAGTCCATATGAAGCACCTTTCCAACCACAGTCACTGTCTGTGACTGTGTTGTCTACAACACTGTCTGTGTTGTAGAGTGACTATAGAGCTCTCTACCTGTCAACAGTTACTATAGAGAACACGACTAAAGAACAGTCAGTATACTACACCCTACCCAAGAACAGTCACTTTTGAGCACCCTAAGCAACAGCACTTACTATAGAGCCCTCTACCCAACAACAGTCACTATAGAGCAACCTGCCAACATTACGAACTATAAACGACCCCCCATATTAGTCACTATAGAGTACAAAAACAGTTTCTATAGAGAACCTACTCAACAACAGTCCCTGTAGAGCACTCTACATAGCAACAGTCACTACAGAGAACCCCAGACATCAACAATCACTATACAGCAGCCTATCCATCAACCGTCATTATAGAACAACCTACACAACAACAGTCAGTATAGAGTCCTCTACCAAACAACAGTCACTATAGACCACACTACCTAACAACAGTCACTATGGAGCACCTACCCACCCACAGTCTTAACAGAGCAGCTACAAAACAACTGTCACTATACAGACCGCCACACAATAGTTACTATAAAGCACAGTACCCAACAACAGTCACTAAACCTCAAAATACTCAACAACAGTCAATAAAGAGCTCCAACCAAAATACAATTACTATAGAGCCCCTACCCTACGATAGTCAGTATAGAGCACTCTACCCAACTACAATCACTATAGAACACCAAACCCAGCAAAAGTCACTATGGAGCACCTACCAATCATCAGTCACTATAGAGCCCTCTACACAACAGTCACTATACAGCAGTATCCTCAGCAACAGTCAATAAAGAGTACACCTGTAACATCATTAACTATTGTGCACCCTACACAACAACTGTCACTATAAAACATCCTAACAAACAAGAGTCGCTATGGAGCACACTACCCAGCAACAGTCAGTATAGAGAACCCTATGCAGCCACAGTCATTAAAGAGTAATCTAGCCAACAGCAGTCACTCTATAGCACCCTACACAGCAACAGTCACTGTAGAGCATTCTACAAAGCAAAAGACACAATACAGCATTTCTCCCTACAACAGTCACTGTAGACCACCCTACCCAACAAACTCACTACACAGCACTCCACCCAAGCACAGTCACCATAGAACACTCCACCCAACAATAGTCACTTACAGAGCACATTACCCAACAACAGTCATTATAGAGAACTTCAAACAAAAGCAGCCCCTATAGAGAACCTACTCAACAACAGTCGTGAAAGAGCACCCTACGAAAAAACAATCACTACAGACCACCTGCCAAACAACAGTTGGTATCTAGTGCACTCCACACAAAGCAGTCACTATATAGAACCATAACCAGCAACAGTCTCTATTGAGCACTCCACCCAAGAAGAGACACTATACCACACACTACCAAACATCAATTACTATAGAGCACCATAACCAACAACAGTCACTGTAGAGCACATACCTAACAACAGTCACATCACCTAACCAAGAACTTTTAATATAGAGTAACCTCCTCGACAACAGTCACTGAACAGCACTCTATCAAAAAACAGTCACTACGGAGCACTGTACACAACAGCAGACACTATAGATTACCCCTCGCACCAGCAGTCATTATAGAGTACACCACGAAACAACAATTAATATAAAGCACCCTACCCGACAACAATCACTATAGAGCATCTACACAACAAGAATGACAATAGAGCATCCTACACAAAACAGTCGGTATAGAGCAACTGCACAACACCAGTAAATATAGAGCACCCTACCTAATAGTCACTATAGAGCACCTACACAACAAAAGACAATATAGATCTCCTACACAACAGTCACTCTAGAGAACATACCCACCAACACTCACTATAGAGCATCAAACCTACAACAGTCACTATAAAGAACTCTACCCAACAACAGTCACTTGAGAGCACCATAAATAACAACAGTCACTATACAGCACACTAACCCACAACAGTCAATTTAAAGCCCTCTACCCAGAAACATTCACTATAGAGCACTCTACCCAACAACAGGCACTATAGAGCACACTACCCAGCAACAGACAATATAAAGTACTCCACACCACAACACTCACTATAGGGCACTCTAACCAACAACAGTGATTATAGTGGACACTATGCAAGAATAGTCACTATAAAGCACTTCACGCAAAAAAAGTCACTATAGAGCATTCTCCCTGACAATAGTCGCTATAGAGTACTATACGTAAGAACAGTCACTTTAGAGCCCTCTACCCTACAACCGTTACTATAGAGCACTCTACCAACAACAGTCACTATACAGCACTCTACCAGAAACGGTCACTATAGAGCCCTTTACCCACCAACAGTCACTATTGAGCCCCCTCCCCAACAACAGTCACTATGGAGTACTCCACCCAACCAAAGTCACTATAAAGCACCCTAACGAAAAATTGTTACTATAGATTACCCAGCAAGAGTCACTATGGAGTACCCTACACAATAACAGTCAGTATCCAGAGTCTCCTACACAAAAACAGTCACTATAGAGATCTCTGCAATAGAGTCCCTGTAGAACACTCTACCCAACAACAGTCACTTATAGAGCACTCTACCCAACAACAGTCACTATTGAGAACCCTACACATCAGCAGCCTTTATAAAGCACCTACACAGAAACAGTCGCTATAGAACACCCTATTATACAACAATCACTATAGAGCTTCTTCCCAGGAACAATCACTATCTAGAACACTCTACCAAAATGCAGTCATTATACAGCACACTACCCAGCAAGTTTTTATTCAGCACATCACCCAACAATAGACACTATAGAGCACTCCACCCAGGAATACTCACTATAGAACACACTCCCGAAAAAAGTTTTATATAGCACCTTAACAAAAAACAGTCACTGTAGAGCATATCCACAGCAACAGTATATATATGTATATATATATATATATATATATATATATATATATATATATATCACTTACCCAACAACAGTCAGTATAGTGCAATATCACCAACAAAAATCACTGTAGACCACCCTAAACAACAGTCACAATAGAGCACTGTACACAACAGTCACTGTAAAACCTTCCACCCAAAAAATTCACTCATAAATTACTCTACCCAACAATAGTCACAATAAAGCACCACACCCAACAACAGTCACTTATAGAGTTCTTTACCCAACAATAGTCACCATAGAGAAGCCCAAACAAGTCACTATGAAACACCATCCCAGCAACAGTCACAAAAGAGAACCTACACAAGAGTCACTATAGACTACTTACCCAACAAAAGTCAGTATAGATCACCCTACAGAACAACAGTCCATATAGAGCAACTTTCTAACAACAGTCAATACTGAGCTCTCTACCAAATAACAGTCACTACAAAACACCCTACCCAAGAACAGTCACTATACAGCACTCTACCCAACAACAGTCACTTTAGAGCACCCTACTCAACAACAGTCACGATGGAGCACACTACCCCAAAAAAGTCACTATTGAACACCCTTACCCAAGAAAATTCACTCTAGAGCACTCTATCCAACAACAGTCAGTATAGAGTATAGAGTCATTAAACAGTCTGTATAGAGTCAGTATACACAACAGTCACTATACATTATCTACCAAAGAACATTCAGTAACAGAAACATCCTCGACAACAGTCACTGTAGAGCACTCTACAAAAAAAAGTCACTATAAAACACTGTAAACTGCAACAGACACTTTAGAGCATCCCTCACAATACCAGTCCCTACAGATCACAACACTCAACAAGAGTCACTATAGATCACCCCACCCAACAACATATACTATAAAGCACCTACACAACAAGAATGACTAAAAGCACCCTACATAGAACAGTCAGTATAGAGCAACTGAACAACACCAGTCACTATAGAGCACCCTACCTACCAAAAGTCACAAGAGACCACCTACGCAACAACAGACAATATAGTACATGTACACAACAACAGTCACTCTAGAGCACCTACCCACCAACATTCACTATAAAGAACCAAACCTACAAGAGTCAGCTTACAGAACTCTACCCAACAACAGTCACTTTAGTGTACCGTACCCAACAACAGTCACTATAGAGCAACCAAACTAACAACAGTCACTTTAGAGCCCTCTACCCAGCAAGAGTCACTATAGAGCACTCTACCAAGCAAAAGTAACTATAGAGCACTCTAAACAACAGTCACTATAGAGCACTCTACCCACCAACAGTCACTATACAACAGCCGACTGAAGAAAAGTCACTGTATAGCACTCTACCCAAAAATGGTCACTATAAAGCAACCTTCCAAACAGGAGTCACTCTGGAGTATGCCACCCAACAAAAGTCACTATACAGCACCCTACCCAAAAACAGTCACTATGAAGCACTCTACACAACAAGAGTCACTATAGAAAACCCTACAAAATAACAGTCAGTATCTAAAGTCCTTTACCCAACAACAGTCAGTATAGAGCACTCTATTTAATAACACCCAGTACAGAGCACTCCACCCAACAATAGTCACTATAGAGCACTCTACAATATAGTTTTTATAGAACACTCCACCAAAAAGTATTCAGTTATATAACACTCTACCCAAATCAGTCACTATTGAGAACCCCACACATCAGCAGTTTTAATAAAGCACCTACTCAAAAACAGTCGCTATAGAATACCCTATCATACAAAAATTACTGTAGTGCACTTTCCTAGGAATGGTCACTATCTAGAGCACTCTAGAGAAATGCAGTCACTATAGAGCACAATACCCAGCAACAGTCTGTATTGAGCACACCACGCAACAACAGACAGTATAGAGCACTCCACTCAGTAAGAGTCACTATAGCGCAGACTACCGAGCAACAGTTTCTATAGGGCACCTTTACCAAAAACAGTCACTGTAGAGCACATCCCGAACAACAGTCACTATAGATAATCTACACAACAACAGTCAGTACAGAGCAAAATCACCGACGAAAATCACTGTAGAGCACTCCACACAACAGTCACTATAGAGCACTGTACATAAAAACAGTCACTATAAAGCACATGACACAACACAGTCACTTATAAATTATTCTACCCAACATTACTCACTATAGATCACCCCAATAAACAACAGTCACTTATGGAGTACACTACCCAACAATAGTCACTATAGAGTAGCCCAACGAACAACTGTCAATATAGAACACCCTACCAAATGCAGTCACTAAAGAGAACCTACACAAGAGTCACTACAGAGCACCTACCCAACAAAAGCCAGTATAGAGCACCCTACCCAACAACACTCTGTAAAGAGCAACTATCCTACAACAGTCACTACTGAGCTCTCTACCCAGAAACAGTATACAACACCCTACACAAGAACAGTCACTATATAGCTCTTTACCCAATAACAGTCAATATAGAGCACCCTACCCAACAACAGTCACTATACAGCCCTCTACCCAAAAATGGTCATATTGAACACACCTAACCAAGAACAGTCACTCTAGAGCACTCTATCCAACAACACTCAGTATAAAGCACCATACACAACAACAGTCACTATGGAGCAATCCACACCACAACAGTCACTATAAAGCACCCTACACAACAACAGACATTATAGAGCACGCTACACAACAACAGACACTATAGAACAGATACCAAACAACAGAAACTATACATCACCTACCCAACAAGAGACACTATAGAGCACCCTACAATACAACAATCAGTATAAAGCACCCTACACAAGAAGAGATAGTATAGAGCACCCTACCAACCAGTGGTCACTATCGAGTACTCTACCCAACAACAGTCACTCTAGAATACTCTGAACAACCACAGTCACTATTTAGCACTCCACCCAACAACAGTCACCATAGAGCATTCTACCCAACAACACTCACCATAGAGCACCCTACCCAGCAATAATCACCATAGAGCACCTATGCAGCAACAGCCAATTCAGAGCCCCCTACAAAAATTAGTCACTATAGCGCACGTATTCAATTACAGTCACTATAAAAAACCACCCAAAAACAGTCACCATAAAGCACCCTAACAAACAACAGTCAGTAAAGAGCATGTAACCAACAGCAGTCACTGAAGAGCACACTACCAAGCCACAGTCACTATACATCACCTATCCAAAAAGAGTTACTATAGAAGATTTTACCCCAAAACTATCATCATAGAGCTCTCTATCCAGCAACAGTAATTATACTGCAGCCTACCTAGAAATTGTCACAGTAGAGCACTCAGTGTAACATCAGTCACTATAGAGCACCCTACATATCAACAGTTATAGATGATTCTATGTAACCAACAGTCAGTATACAGCACCATACGCAGCAACAGTGACTTTAGAACACTCTGCCCCTCAATAATCACTATAGAGCACTGTACCCAATATGTGTAACTATACAGCACTATACCCAGCCACAGTCATTATAGAGCACCCCATGCAACAACACTAACTATAGAGCACTAAACTGAAAAACTGTGATTATAGAGCACCCTCCCTAACAAAAGTAACTATAGAGAAACTCCCCAAAAACAGTCCCTATAAAGCACCCTACCCAACAACATTCACTACTGAGCACATACCCAACAACAGTCACTGTAGAGTCCTCTCCTCACCATCAGTCACTACAGAGCACACTACTCAACAATAGACACTATAGAGCAAACTCCCTAACAACAGTCAAAATAGTGCCCTCCAGCCAACAACAGTAATTCTAGAGCACGCTACCCAGAAACAGTCACTATGGAGCATCTGCCCAACAGCAGTCACTATAGAGCACCCTACCCAAAAACAGTCTGTATACAGCACCCTTCCAACAACACACACTATAGAGCACCTACCCAACAACAGACACTATAGAGCACTTCATGAAGCAACAGTCACCATAGAGCATTCTACACAACAACAGTCACTCTAGAGCACCTACAGAAACAGAGTCACTATAGAGGACCTATCAAACAAAAGTCAGTATGGAACACTTTACCCAACAACAGTCTGTATAGAGCAACTACACAACAGCAGTCACTGTAGAGCACCCTACCTAACAACAGTCACTATAGAGCACCTACCCAACAAACGTCACCATAGAGAACACTACCCAACCACAGTCACTATAGAGCACCGTACCCAACAACAGTCAGTATAGAGCAACTTACCCAAAAACAGTCAGTGTAGAGCACCTTCTCAAAAACAATCACTATAGAGAACCTATACAACAGCAGTCACTATAGAGGACTCTACCCAACAACAATCACTATATAACACCATAATCAACAACTGTCGCTATAGAGTACACTATTCAACAACAGTCACTATAGAACCTTCTACCAAACTGTAGTCACTATAGAGCACTGTACCCAGCAATAGTCACAAAAGAGCACACCAGCAAATATTCTTCACTATGAAGCACCATACACAGCAACAGTCACCAAAGAGCACGTATTCAACACTAGTCACTATAGAGCACCCTACCCAACATCAGTCACAATAGAGCATGCTAACCAGCAATATTCAGTATGGAGCACCCTATGCAGCAAGAGTCACTATGGAGAACGCTATCCAAAAACATTCACTCTAGAGCACCCTACCCAGTAAATGTCACTATACAGCATTCCACCCAACAACGGTCACTATAGAGCACCGACCTAAGAATAGTCACTATAGATCACCTACCGAAGTGCAGTCACTTTAGAGCCCTCTACCCAGCAACAGTCACAACAAAGCACTATACTATAAAATAGTCACTATAAAACACTCTACCCAACAGCAGTCACTGTACAACACCATAACAAAGAACAGTCACTATGGAATGCTCTACCCAACAGCAGTCACTATAGATCACCCTACACAACAACAGTCACTATGGAGCACTCCACTTAACAAAAGTCACTATAGAGCACCCTACCGAAAAAAGTAACTATAGAGCACTCTACACAACTAGAGTCACGATACAGCATCCAAAACAATAACAGTCAGTCCTACTAAACATCACTCATTACAGATCACTCCACCAAACAACAGTCACTAAAGATCACATTACAAAATAGTCACAATAGAACACTCCACCCAACAACAGTCTCTTGTAGAGCACTCTACCCAAACTCGATCACTAAAGAGAACCCCACAAAACAGCAGTTCCTTTAGAAAACCTACTCAACAACAGTCACTATAGAACACCTTTAAAAACAAAAATCAGTATAGAGCACTTACTTTACAACAGTCACTATCTAAAGAACTCTACCCAAAAGCAGTCACTATAGAGTACCCAATTCTGCAATAGTCAGTATTGAGCACCACACCTTACAACAGACAGTATAGAACACTCTGCTCAAGAACAGTCACTATAGCGCACACTACTGAAAAACAGTTACAATGGAGAACCTTAATCAACAACAGTCACTTTATAGGACATACCCAACAAGAGTCACTATAGATCAACTACCCAACAACACTCAGTATAGAGCAACTTCTCTGACAACAGTCACTGTATAGCACTCTAACCAACACGAGTCACTTTAGAGCACTGTAAAAAACAACAGTCATTATTGAGCATTTCACCCAACAGTCACATATAGGGCACTCTACACAAAAGTAGTCACTATAGAGCACCCCACCCAACACCAGTCACTCCAGAGCACCTTACTCAGCAACAGTCACTAAGGAGCACCTACACAACAAGAGACACTATACAGGACCTACCCAACATAAGTCAGTATTTATCACCGTACCCAACAACAGTCCACATAGAGGAACTACACAGCAACTGTCACTGTAGGGCTCTCTACCCAACAAAAATCACTATAGAGCACTCTACCCAAAAATAGTGACTACAGAGTACCTACCCAACAACAGTCACTATAGAGCAATCTACCCAAAAACAGTCACGATAGAAAACTCTACCCAGCAAGAGTCACAATAGAAAACACTACCCACCAACAGTCACTATAGAGCAGCCAGTTCAAAAGCAGTTACTATAGAGCACACAACCCAAGGACAAGCACAATGAAGCACCTACCCAAACTAGTCACTATAGAGCATTCTAAAAAACAACTGCCAATATAGATTACTCCACCCAACAATAGTCACTATAGAGAAAATTACTCAACAGTATATAACACCCTACCCAACAACAGCCACTATGGAGCAGCTACCCAACAACAGTCAGTAGAAGCACTCTAACAAACAACAGTTGGTATAGAGCACCCTATGCAGCCACAGTCACTATCTATAGAAAGCTATCCAACAACAGTCACTACAGAACACACCACTCAACAAAAGTCATTATGGATTTTCTACACATCACTCTAAAGCACTCAACCCCAAAAGAGTATAGAGTGCCCCACCTTACAAAATTCAATATAGAGCACCCTAACTAGCAATAGTCACTGAAGAGCATTCTAGCCAGTAAAATTCAGTATAAAGAACTCTACCTAACAATAGTCATTATAGGGCACCCTACCCTAACCACAGCCAATATAGAGCATCTACCAAACAACAGTCACTATAGAGTACCCCACCCAACAACAGGCACTGTACAGCACCTATCCAACAACAGTCTCTATAGTGGACTCTACCCAGGAACAGTCACAATCGAGCACAATACCCAGCAACGGTCACTATAGAGCAATGAACCCAACGACAGTCACAATGGAGCACTGTACACAACAGTCACTGTAGAGCACGCCACCTAACGACAGTCACTATTCCGCACCTACCCACCAACAGTCACTATAGAGCACCTAGAAAACTCTACACAACAACAATCACTATAGCACACCATACCCAAAATCAGTCACTATAGAGCAACCTACCCAGCAACTGTCACTATAGAGCACATTTTCTATAACATTCGCTATGGAGCACCTAGCAAACAATTGTTACTATAGAGCACTCTACCAAACAAAAATTGCCATAGAACACCATACCCATCAACAGTCACTATAGAGCAAACTATTCAACAATAGTCACTATAGAGCACCTACACATCAACAGTCAGTATACAGCACAGCACCAAACAACAGTGACTGTACAGCTCCCTACACAACAGTCACAATAAAGCACCCTACCAAAAACTGTTATTGTAGAGCACACTACCAAACAACAGTCACTATTGATCACCTACTCAACATCAGTGACTCTAGCACACCTACCCAACAACAGTTACTATAGAGTTCCTACCTAACCACAGTTACAATAAAGAACACTACCCAGCGACTATCACTATAGAGCACCATACCCAACAACAGTCACTATAGAGCAACCTACACAAAAACAGTCAGTATAAAGCACCTAAAAAACGACAATCACTAAAGAGCATCTACACAACAACAGTCACTATAGAGAACTCTAACCAACAACAATAACTCTAGAGCACCTACCCAACAACAGTCACTACAAAAAACCTATCTAACAACAGTCACTATAGAGCACTCTAGCCAAAAGCAGTCACTATAGAACACCCCATCCAGCAAGAGTCACTATAAAATACTCTACGGAACAACACTTAGAATAGAGCACCCTATTTAACAACAGTCAGTAAAGAGCACCTACTTATGAACACTCACTATAGATCCCTTAAACCAACAACAGTCACTATAGAGCCCTTTACCCATGAACAGTCACTATGACACACCCTATGTAAGAAGAGTCAGTATAGAGCACCCTACCGAACAACAGTGAATATAAAGCATCCTACCCAAAATGTCACTACAGGGCAATTTACCAACAACAGTCACTATAGATCACCTACCCAACAGCAATCACCACAGAGCACCCTACCCAGCAGCAGTGACTATAGAACACCTACCGAAAAACTGTCAATATAAAGCACTCTACTTACTACCATTAACTATAGAGAACTCTACACAACAACAGTTCCTATAGAACACTCCACCAAACAACAGTCAGTATACAACACTTTACCCAATAACATTCAGTATCGAGCATCATACACAGCAACAGTCAGTATGGAGCATGCTATGCAGCAACAGTAACTATGGAGCACTCTACCCAAAAACAGTAAGTATGGAGAACCTTACTGAACAACAGTCACTGTAGAGCATTGTACCCAGCAACAGTCACTATAGAGCACTTTCCTCAATAACAGTAACTATAGAGCACTCCACCCAGCAACAGTCACTGTAGAGCACCCTTCCCAGGAACAGTCAGTATAAAGACCTCTACTCAACAATAGTCACTATAGAGGGCCCTACCTCACAACAGTCACTATAGAGCACCTTCCCAACAACAGTTGCTCTACAGCACTCTACCCGACAACACTCACTATAGACCACTCTGCGAAACAACCGTCACTATAAAACATTCCACCCGACAACAGTCACCAAAAGAGCACTCTACCCAACAATGGTCACTATAGAGCAGCCCATAAAACAACCATCGCTTTAAAGCACACTACCCAAAAAGAGTCATTATAGAGCACCCTACCCAAAAGCAGGCAACATACAGCACCTACCCAACAACAGACACTATAAAGTCCTGTATCAAAAAATAGTCACAATAGAGCACTTTACCTAATAACTGTCACTATAGACTTCTTGGCCAAACAACATTTAGTATAAAGCACTCTACCCAAAAACAGTCAAATTCGGGCACCGTACCTAACAACAGTCATGATATAGAGCACTCTACCCAACTAAAGTCACCAGCGAGCACTCTACCCAACAACAGTATCTATAGAGGCCCTACGAAACACCAGTCACTATTGAGCACCCTGCACAATAGCAGTCACCATAAACCAATCTTCCCAAGAACAGTCAAGATTGAGCAACCTGCCCAGCAACTTTAACTATAGGACATGCTACTTTGCAAAAGTGACCATGGAGCACTCTACCAATCAACAGTCACTATTAAACACCTACGCAATTGTGACTATAGAGCAGCTATCAAACAACAGTTACTATAGAGCCCTCTACCCAACAATAGTCACTATACAGCATGCTACACAACAACAGTCACTATAGAGCACCCTCCACACCAGCAATCACTATAGAGCACTCCACCCAGCAGCAGTCAGTATGGAGTGTGCAATCTAACAACAGCCACTATAGAGCACCCTAAACAGCAACAGTCACTGTAGAGAATTTTACACAGTGAAAGTCACTGTAAAGCACTCTACATAACAACAGTCACTATAGAGCAACCTATCCTACAATAGTCACTATAGAGAATCTACCAAAATACAGTAAACATAGAGCACCTCACCCAACAACTGGCACTTTAAAGCACCTACTCAACAAGAGTAACTATAGTGCACTCAACATAGGAACAGTCACTATCTAGAACACTACCCAGAAAAAGTCACTATAAAGCAATCTACCCAACAACATGCACTATACAGCACCTACCCAACAAGAGTCAGTACAGAGCACCCCACCCAATCACAGTCACAATACAGCACCTACCAAACTACAGTAACTATACAGCACCTACCCAACAGGAGTCACTATGGAGAACCTACACAACAACAGTCAAAATAAAGCAACTACCCAACAACAGTCACATTAGAGAAGCGTACCACACAGCAATCACTATAGAGCACCCTATCAAACAACAGTCACTATAAAGCAACCAACCAACAACAGACACTATAGAGCACATACCCAACAACAGACACTATAAAGCACCTCCCCACCAACAGTCCAGATAGAACACCTTAACAACAAAAGTCATTATAGAGAACTCTACTTAACAACAATCACTATAGTGCACCATATGCAAAAACAGACACTATAGAGCAACCTACCAAACAGGAGTCACCATAGAGCACCTACCAACAACAATCACTGAAGAACGCCTGCCCAAGAATAGTCATTATAAAGCACTCTACCCAGCAACAACCACCGTAGAATACCATACCCTTCAACTGTCACTATAGAGCACACTATTCAACAACAGTCATTATAAAGCACCAGCCCTTCGAAATTCAGTACAGAGCACTCCACATAACAGCAGTCACAATGGAGAATTCTACCCAACAAAAGTCACTATAGAGCACCCTACCCAGCAACAGTCACTATACAGTTTTCTACCTAACAACAGTCACTATAGTGCACCCCACCAACAACAGTAATTATAGAGCACATCACCTAACAGTCACTATACAGCACCTACCAAACAACAGTCACTATAGAGCAACTTACCCGCCAACAGACACTATAGAGCACCTAACCAACAGTAATCACTGTACAGCATCTACACAACAACAGTCACTACAGAGCACTCTACCCAACAACATTTATTATGGAGCATTCTACCCAACAACTGTCACCATAGAGCACTCTACCCAACAGCAGTATGTATAGAGCAGTCTACCCAACAGCATTCACTTTTGAACACCCTATGCAGCAAGAGTCACTATGAAGTACTCTACACAAAAACGGTCAGAATAATCACCCTAACCAACTACAGACACTATAGAGCACCTACTTAACAACATTCACTGTAGAGATCTCTACCCATCAACAGTCAGTATAGAGAACCTACCCAACAACAGTCACTATAGAGCAACCTACACACCAATATTCACTATAGAGCACCTAAACAACAGCAATCACTGCAGAGCACCTACACAACAGCCACTATAGTGCACTCTAACCAAAAATAATCATTAAGGAGCAGTCTACCCAACAATTGTCACTATAGAGCACTCTACCCAACAGCAGTCACTATAGAGCAATCTACCCAACAGCAGTCACTATAGAGCTCTCTACCCAACAACAGTCACTATAGAACACCCTACTCAGCAAGAGTCACTATAAAGTAGTCTACCCAAAAACAGTCAGAATACAACACCTTACCCAAAAACAGTCACTAGAGAGCACCTACTTATCTAGAGACACTATAGAACTCTCTACCCAGCAACAATCACTATAGAGCCCTTTGCCCAACAAGAGTCACTATAGAACACCTTATGTAAGAAAAGTCACAATAGACCCAACCAAATAATAGTCAATATAAAGCACCCACCCAAAAAAAGTCACTGTATGGCATCCTACTAACAACAGTCACGATAGATTACCCTACCCAACAACAGTCACCATAGAGCACCCTACCCAGCAACAGTCACTATAGAACCCCTACAGAACGACTGTCACTATAGAGCACTCTACTTACCACCAGTCACTATATTGCGCTCTACACAACAACAGTCACTATATAGCATTCTTCACAGCAACAGTCACTATAGGACTCTCCATTCAACATCACTCATTTATATTGCACTATACTCTCATGCAACAGTCACTACATAGTACTCTGCACAATAACAGTGACTATAGAACATTCCAAAAACAACAGTCACTATAGAGCACCTTACCCAATAACAGTCAGTATAGAGCACCCTACATAAAACAGTCAGTTTGGAGCACCCTATGTAGCAAGTCACAATAGACCACTCTACTCAACAACAGACACTATAGAAAACCCTACCAAACAGCAGTAACCATACAGCATGGTACCCAACAACAGTCACTATAGCACACTTTTCCCAATAACTGTCACTATAGAGCACCTCACCCAGGAACAGTCGCTATAGAGCACCCTACCCAGCAACAAAGTTACTATTGAGCACCCTATTTAACAAATGTCCCAATGGAGCACTCCACCCTGCAACACACACTATAGAGCACCCAACGAAAAACAGTCAGTATAAAGCACTCTACCTAAATACAGATACTATAGAGCACCTACCCAACAACAGTCAATATAGAGTACATTAACCAACAGTAGTCACTATACAGCCCTCTACCCAACAGCATTCACTATAGACCACTCAATAAAACTACAGTGACTATACAACACTCTACCCAACAACAGTCACCTACAGAACACTATAGCCAATCACAGTCATTATAGAGCAGCCCATAAAACAACCATCACTATAGAGCCTCCTACCCAATAACAGTCAATATACAGCACTCTACCAAACAACAGTCAATATAGAGCACCTACTCAACAACAAATATTACATAGCCTTCAACATAAAAACCGTCACTGTAGAGCACTCTACCCAACAACTGTCAATCTTGAGCACGTTACCCAACAAAAGTCACTATCTGGAGCACAATACCCAACAAAAGTCACTATAGAGCACCTATCCAACAACAGTCACTATAGAGCAATGTACACAACAGTCATTACAAAATACGTTACCGAAGAACAGTCACTATGAATCACCATAACCAGCAATATTAACTATTTAGCATGCTACCTTGCAAGAGTGAATATAGAGCACTCTACCCAAAAACTGTCACTATGAAGCACCTATGCAATTGTCACTAGAGTGCATCTGGCCAACAAGAGTAACTAAAATCTCTCTACCCAGCAATAGTCACTATAGAGTACTCTACTTAACATCAGTTTTCATAGAGCACCCTACCCTACAACAGTGACTATAGAGCACTCCACTCAACAACAATCACCATAGAGAACCTACCCATCAACAAATCGTATAGAGCACCAACCCAACAACAGCCACTATAGAGCAGGGTACAAAACAACAGTCACTATATAGTACCCAATGCAACAACAGCCACTATCGAGCAGGGTACAAAACAACAGTCACTATATAGTACCCAATGCAACAACAGCCACTATAGAGCAGGGTACAAAACAACAGTCACTATATAGTACCCAACGCAACAAAAATCACTATAAAGCAGTGGACACCTCAACAGTTCCTATAGAACACTCACCGAAAATCAGATTTTATGGAGCATGCTCCCAGACAACACACATAATAGAGCACCCTACAAAACAACAGTTAGTATAGAGCAGCCTACCCAACAACAGTCAATATATAACAACCTACACAACAAGAGTTCCTATGGAGCACTCTAACCAAGAACAGTCAGTATAGAGAGATCTACACAACAGCAGTCACTATAGAGCATTCCACCCAACAAGAGTCACCTATGAAGCACTCTACCTAACAACAGTCAGTATAGAGCACCACACTCAGTAACAGTCAGTATAAAGCACCTACCCAAAAACAGTCACTAGAGAGCACCCTACCCATCAAAACTCTGTATAGAGCACCCTACCCAACAAGAGTCACACTATAGATCCCTACCCAACAACAGTCATTTAGAGCACCCCACACAACAACAGTCACTAGAGATCACCCTGCACAAAAGCAGTAACTATAGGGCACTCTACACAACAACAGTTGCTATAGAACACTCTACCCAGCGATAGTCACTATGGAGCATTGCAACCAAGAACAGTCATTACAGAGCACCCTATGCAACAACAGTAACTAGATTGCACCTATCCAACAATAGTCACTTTACACACCCTACACAACACTATAGATCAACCTACTCAACAACAGTCACTATAGAGCAACTACCCAACAACAGTCGCTATAGAGCACTGCACTTAAGAACAATCACTATAGAATACCTACTCAACAGCAGTCAATATAGAGCACTCTACACAACAAGAGTCAGTATAGACAACCCAATCCAACAACACTCACTATAGAGCACCCTACCGGGCAACATTCAATATGGAGCACCCTAACCACAAACAGTCACTATACAGCACCCTACTTAACAACACTCACTGTAGAGCTCCTTACAAACAAGAGTCACTTTAGAGCAACCTACCCAACAGTCACTATAGAGCACCTATCCAACAACAGTCAGTATAGAGCACCTACACAAGAATAGTTAGAGCAACTACCTAACAGTTACCATAGTGTGATCCAACCACCAAGAGTTACTATAGAGCAATGTACCCAAAAACAGTCACTGTGAGCACACTACTCAACAGCACTCACTGTGAAGCACTGTACTCAACAAGTCACTATAAAACACTCTACACAAATGTCAGCATAGAGAAATTCCCCAATAACAATCACCTATATAGCAATCTATTAAAAAAAAGTCACTATAAAGCACCTACACAACAACAGTCAGTATAGAGCACCCTACCCAGCAACAGCCAGTCTAGAGCACCCCACACAACAACATTCACTATAGAGTACCCAACCCAGCCATAGTCACTATAGAGCACCCTAACCGCAACAGTCACAATAGAGCACCCAACCAAGCAAAAGTCACTGTAGAGCACCTTACCCAACAACAGTCACTATTGAGCACCCAACTCAATAACAGTCACTATAGAGGAATACACCCAACAGCAGTCACTATATAACACTATACACAACAACAGCCACTATAGAGCAGCAACCCAAAAATAGTTACTATGAGCTAACAAACAACAGTCACTTTAGAGCACCCTACGCAGCCACAGTCACTATCTATATAAATATACCCATCAACAGTCACTATAGAACACACCACCCAACAAAAGTCACTATAGAATTTCCACCCAACATCAGTCACTCTAGAACACTTTACCCAAAAACAGTCAATATAGAGCACCCCATCTAACAACAGTCACTATAGGGTACCCTAGCCAGCCATAGTTACTACAGAGCACCCTAAAACCAAGAGTCGCTAAGTGCACCCTATGCAACAACAGTCACTATAGAGCACCTACCCAACAACAGTCACTATAAAAAAACACGCAAAAAGTCACTATGGAGCACCTACCCAACAACATTCACTATAGAGCACTCTACCGAACAACAGTCACTACAGAGCACGTACTTATCAACCGTCACTGTTGGGCACCCTACAGACCATCCCACCCAACAACAGTCACTATAGAGTACTTACCAAATAACAGTCACTATTGAGCACTCCACCCATCAACAGTCAGTATAGAGCACCTCATCCAACAATAGTCACTATAGAGGACACTATCCAGAAACAGTCACTGTAAAGCACCTCCACGACAACAGACACTGTGGCTGGGTTGGGTGCTCCAGAGTAACTGTAGTTTTGTAGGGTGTGCTTTAGTAATTGTTGTTGGGTGGAGTGCTCTGGATATTGGCTGTTGTTTAGATGCTCTATAGCAATTTTTGTTAGATACAGTGCTCTATAGTGACTGCTTTTGGGTGGAGTGCTCTATTGTGACTGTTTTTGGATAGTGTGCTCTATAGGTGACTGTTGTTGGGTGCAGTGTTCTATAGTGATTATTGTGCAGAGTGCTCCATAGTGACTGTTAAGTAGGTGCTCTATAGTGACTTTTTCAGGGTAGCATGCTCCATTGTGACTGATGTTGAATGGGGTGCTTTATACTTTTGCTTGGTAGGTGATGTATAGTGACTGCAGATGTGTATGTGCTCTACAGTGACTGTTGTTGGGTAAAGGCTCTATAGTTATTTTTGATGGGTAGGGTGCTCTATAATCACTGTTGTTAAGTAGGGTACTCTATATCGACTGTTCCTGGTAGCCTGCTTTACACTGAGTGTTGCTGGGTGAAGCGCAGTATCCTGACTGTTGCTGGATAGAGTGCACTATAGTGACTGTTGTTTGGTGGTACCCTATAGTGACTGTTCTTGGGTAGGGTGCTCTATAGTGACTATTTTTTGGTAGGTGATCTATAGTGACTGTTCTTGGGTAGAGTGCTCTATATTGACCCTTTTTGCGTAGGGTGTTCTATAGTGAGGGTGATTGGGTAGAGTGCATTATGGTGACTGTTGTTGGGTAGGAAAATCTATAGTGACTGTTTTTGGGGAGGTGCTCTACAGTGACTGTTGTTTATTAGAATGCTCTATAGTGACTGTTATTGGGTAGGGTGCTCTATAATCACTGTTGTTAAGTAGGTGTTCTATAGCGACTGCTTTTGTGTAGGGTGCTGTATAGTGATTGTTGTTGGGTACAGTGCTGTATGGTAACTGTTACTGGGTAGAGTGCTCTATAGTGATCTTTTTTGGTAGGTGCAGTATAGTGACTGTTTTGTAGGTGCTGCATAGTGACTGTTGAGTATGTCCTCTATAGTGGCTGATGTTAGGTAGGAACTATATAGTGACTGTTATTTGATAGGGGGCTCTATACTGACTGCTGTTGGTAGGGTGATCTATAGTGAATGTTGTTGAGTAGGGTGCTATATAGTGACTATTGCTAGTGGGGTTCTCTCTGGTGACTCTTGTTGGGTGGAGTATTCTATAGTGGCTGTTGTTGGGTAGGTGCTCTATAGTGACTGTTATTGAGTGGTGTGCTTTTTAGTGACTGTTATGGAGTAGGTGCTCTATCGGGTCTGTTTTTGTGTGGGTGCTCTACAGTGACTGTTGCTGGGTTTAGTGCTCCATAGTGACTGTTACTGTGTAGGGTGCTCTATAGTGACTGTTGTAGGGTAGGTGCTCTATAGTGACTGTTGTTGGGTGGGGTGCTCTTTAGTGACAGATATTGGTAGGGTGCTCTACAGTGACTTTGTGAGTTGTCTTCACTCTACTGTGCGTTTGTGGTGTGTGGTGTGCCTGTATGAGGTGTCTGCACCACAGAATGTATGTGTGGTGAATGTGTGTCTGTGTGAAATATATTTACTCTGTAGTGTGTATGGTCATTCCTGTATTTGTATGAGGATTCTTCAACGTGGAGTGCTTGTGTCGTGAGTGGTGTGTGTGTGAGTTGTGTGCACAGTGGAGTGTGTGTGGAGTGTTGGAAGTGGCGTGTGTCTCGGTGGAGGGTCTGCACTTTGAATTGTGTGTGCAGTGGGTGGTGTGTGTCTGGGAGGTGAGTGTACTGTGTATTCTGTTTGGTAAATGGTATGTCTGTGTTTCGTGTCTGCACCGTGGATTCTGTGTTTCATGAGTGGTGTGTGTCTGTGTGAGGGTTGTGCACTGTGTAGTGTGTGTGTTTGGTGAATGGTTTGTGTTTGTGTGAGTTGTGTGCACAGTGGAGTGTGTGTGCTTAGTCATTGCTGTGTTTCTTTGTGAGGTGTGTTCACTTTGCATTTTGTGTTCATGGTGAGCTGTGTGCCTCTGTGAGTCATCTGCACTGAAGAATGTTTGTGTGGTGAGTGTTGTGGGTCTGGGTGAAATGCATTTACCGTGCACTGTGTGTGGTTATTCGTGTGTCTGTATGAGGTTTCTTCATTGTAAAGTTATTGTGTTGTGAGTGGTGTGTGTGTGAGTTGTGTGCACTACGGAGTGTGTGTGGTGACTACTGTGTGTCTGGGTGAGTTCTGTGAAAATTGGAGTGTGTGTTTGTTGAGTGGTGTGTGTCTGTGTGAGGTGTGTTCACTGCGAAATGTGTGTGTTGAGTGTTGTGTGTCTGTGTTAGGTGTGTTCACTGTGTAGTGTGTGTGGTCAGTCTTGTGTCTCTGTGAGGTGTCTTCATTGTAAAGTGTAAAGGTCGTGAGTAGTGTGTGTCTGTGTGAAATGTGTGCACTGTAAAGTGTTATGTATGTGCTGAGTGGTGTGTCTGTGTGAGTTGTGTGCACTTTAATGTGTGAGTGGTGCATGTCTATTTAAAAGTTTTGCACAGTGGAATATATGTGAGAAGTGCCTGTGGTGACTCGTGTGTGCCTGCGTGAGATGAGTTCACTGAATATTGTGTGAAATGAATGGTATGTCTGTGTTAGGTGTCTGCCTTGTGGAGTGTGTGTACTGTGTAATGTGTGTGTATGGTGAGTGGTGTGTGTTTGATTAAAGTGTGTGTACTGTGCAGTTTATGGGTGTTTGTGTAGTGAGTGGTGTGTGTCTATGTGAGGTGTGTGCACTGTAGACTGTGTGTGTGGTCAGTGCTGTATGTCTTTGTAAGGTGTGTTCACTGTGCAGTGTAAATTTGTGGTGAGTGGTGTGCCTGTGTGAGGTATCTGCATTGCAGAATGCGTGTGTGGTGAGTGTTGTGTGTTTATGTGAAATGTATTTATGGTGTACTGTGTGTGGTCAGTCGTGTGTTTGTATTAGTTTTCTTCAAATTGGAGTGAGTGTGTCGTGAGTGGGGATTTTGTGTTGTTTGCACTTTGGAGTGAGTGTCTGTGGTGACTGCTATGTATCGATGTAATTTGTGTAGACTGTGGAGTGTGAGTCTGTTGAGGGTTGTGTGCCAGTGTGTGATGTGTGCGTTGTGTATTGTGTGTGTTCTACAGTGTGTGTTTGTGTGAGATGTGTGCAATGTAGATTGTGTGAGCTGTGTGGTGTGTGTCTGTTTACTGTGTGCACTGAGTGTGTGTTAAGTGTGTGTGGTGACTGGCGTGTGACAGTGTGAGGTGTCTGCATTGTGAATAATGTGTCAGGAGATTCGTGTGTCTGTTTGGTTTGTGTGTATTGTGGTGTGTGTTTGTGGAGAATTTATGGTGAGTGCTGTGTCTCTGTGAGACGTGTGTACTCTGGAGTGTGTGTGAGTGTGGTGAGTGGTGTATGTTTGAGGTAAGTGCATGGTGGATTGTGTGTGGAGAGTGTGGAGTTCATGGTGTGTCACTTTGTAAGGTGTGTGCACTGTGCATTGTGTGTCTGCGGTGAATTGTGTGTATGTGTGTGTTGAGTGAACTGTGAAGTGTGTTTGTGACGAATGGTGTCTGTGTCTGGTGTGTGCACAGTGGAAAGTGTGTGTATGTTGAGTTTTGTGCCTGTGTGAGGTTTGTGCTATGTGAAGTGTGTGTGTGAATTGTGTGTATTAAGTGGTGTGTGTCTGTGTAAATTGTACCGCACATTGGAGTGTGTCTGGAGTGTGTGTGGTGAGTGGTGTGTTCCTGTGTTTATAGTCTGCTCTTTGGATTCTGTGTGCAATGGGTGGTGTGTGTCTGTCAGATGAGTGCATTTTGTAGTGTTTGTGGTCAGTGGTATGTCTCTGGTATCTGCACTGTGGATTGTGTGTTTGGTGAGTGGTGTGTGTCTGTTCGAGATGTGTGCACTTTTTAATGTGTGAGAAAAACGTGTTTGTTTAAGGTGTCTGCACTGTGGAGTATGTGTGTGGAGTGTTTGTAGTGACAGCTGTGTGACTGTGTTAGGTATCTGCACTGTGGAGTGTTTATGTGGTGAGTGATGTGTGCCTGTGTGAGGTGTGTGCATAGTGGAGTGTGACTGTGCAGTGCGTGTGGTAAGTGGTGAGGGTCTGTGATGGGTGTCTGCAGTCTTGAGTGTGTTCATTGCATGGTGTGTGTCTGTGTGAGATATGTGCACTTTGGAGAGTGTGTGTTGAATCTTTGTGTAAAGTGTGTGCACTGTATATTGTGCGTGTATTGTGAGTAGTGTGTTTGGGTGAGGTGTGTGCACAGTGCACTGTGTGTGTTTGTGTGGTGTGTGTATGTGTTAGGTTTGTGCAATGTAGAGTGTGTGTGGTAATTGGTGTGTGTCGTTTTTAGGTGAGTGCACAGTGTAGCATGTGTGTCTGGAGAATTGTGTGTGTCTGTGTGAGGTGTGTGCATTGTGGAGTATGGGTGTTCTAATGTGTGTGTTTGTGTGAGATCTGTGTACCATGTAGTATGTGTGTTGATTGGTGTGTGTCTGTGTAAAATATATGCAGTGAGTGTTTTTGTTGAGTGTGAGTGGTGACAGGTGTGTGTCAGTGTGAGTTGCCTGCATTGTGTATATGATGTGAGGTGATTGTTGTGTGTCTGTGTGAGGTGTGCATTATGGTGTGTGTGTGCAGAATTTGCGTGGTGCATGCTGTGTGTCTCTGTGAGGTGAATCTTGTGTAGTTTCCGTGTGATGAGTGATGTGTGTCTGTGTTATGTGCACTGTGGATTCGGTGTGGGGTTTGTTGACTGCGTGGTGTGTGACTGTGTGAGGTGTGTGCACTGTTGAGGGCGTGTTTGTTGAGTGGTGTGTGTCTGTGTAAGGTGTTTGCACTGTGGAGTTTCTGTTTGATGAGTGGTTTGTGTCTGTGGAAAGTATGTCACTGTGGAGAGCGTGTGTTTGGTGAGTTTTGTCTTTGTGATGTGTGTGCATTGGAGAGTGTGTGCATTAAGTGTGTGTGTTGACTGGTGTTTGTGAGGTGTGTACACACTGGATGGTGTGTAGTGTGTGCGTGGTTAGTTGTGTGTGTTTGTGTGGACTGTCTGCACTTTGAATTGTGTGTGTGGTGAGTGGTTTGATTCTGTGTGAGGTGAGTGCACTGTGTCGTGTGTGTAGTGAGTGGTATTTCTCTGTCAGGTGTCTGCACTCTGGAATGTGTGTTTGGTGTATATTGTCTGTCTGCATGTGGTGTGTGCACTGTGTAGTGTGCGTGTATGGTGAGTGGTATGTGTTCGTGTAAGGTGTGTGCTCTGTGCATATTGTGTGTGTTTGTGTGGTGAGTGGTGTGTTTCCGTGTGAGGTGTGTGCATTGTGAAGTGTGTGTGGGGTGAGTGGTGTGTTACTTTGTGAGGTGTCTGCACTGTGCAGTGAGTGTTTCTGGTGAGTCGTGGTCTGTGTGAGGTGTCTTCACTGTAGAATGTGTGTGTAGTGAGCGTTGTGTCTGTGTGAGGTGTGTTTACTGTGTAGTGGGTGTGGTCAATATTTTATTTTTCTGAGGTGTCTTCACAGTAAATTCTGTGTGCCATGAGTAGTGTGTGTCTGTTTGAGGTTTCTGCACTCTGTAGAATGTATGTGTGGTGAGTGTTGTGTGTCTGTGTAAGATGTGTTTACTGTGAAGTGTGTGTGGTCAGTCATGTGTCTGTATAAGGTTTCTTTAATGTAGAGTGTGTGTTTCGTGAGTGATGTGTGTGTGGTTTGTTTTCACTATGGAGTGTGTGGATGGTGACTGCTTTGTGTCTGTGAGTCGTGTGAACTGTGGAGTGTGGGTTTGGTAAATCGTGTGTGCCTGTGTGAGGTTAGTTTATTGTGAAATGTGTGTGTGCTACGTTTTGTGTGCCTGAATGAGTTGTCTGCACTCTTTAAAGTGTGAGTTGCGTTGTCTCTTTAAGGTGTGTGCACTGTAGAGTATGCGTGTGGACTGTGTGTGGTGACTGGTGTGTGGGAAAGGTGTCTGCCATGTGGAGTATGTGGGTGGTGAGTGGTGTGTGCCTGTGTGAGATGTGTGCCCAGTGTAGTATGCGTTTTATGAGTGTTGTGTGTCTGTGTGAGATGCATGGACAGTGGAGTGTGAGTGTGCAGTGCATGTGGTAAGTGGTGTGTGTCTGTGCTAGGTGTCTGCACTGTGGAGAGTTTGTGTTGCGTGGTGTGGGTCTGTGTGAGGTGTGTGCACTGTGCAGAGATTTTGCATGGTAATCGGTGTGTGTCAGCGTGAGGTGTGTGCACAGTGGAGTGTTTGTGTGTGGTCAGTAGTGTGTGTCTGTGAGGTGTGCGCATTGAAAATAGTGTTTGTAATTAGTGACCTGTATTGGTGTAAGATTTTTGCACTGTGCAGACTGTGTGTGTCATGAGTGGTGTGTGTCTGTGAGGTTTGTGCACTCTGGAGTGTGTGTGTGGGTAGTGACGTGTGCCCATGTAAGGTGTATGCACTGTGTAGTGTATGGTAAAAGGTGTGTGTTTGCCTTATTTCTGTGCACAATGAAGTGTGTTTGTGTGGTGTGTGGTGTTTGTGTGCAGTGTGTGCACAGTGGAGTGTGTGTGGTCAAAAGTGGGTGTCAGGTTTGTGCACTGCAGCGTGTGTATTTGTGGTAAAAGTTGTGCCTGTGTAAAGTGTCTGCACTGTGGAATGTATTTGTTGTAAGTGTTCTGTGTCTCTGTTAGGTGTGTTCACTGTGTAGTGTGTGTTGTCAGTAGTGTTCTCGTTTGAGGTGTCTTCACTCTGGAGTGTGTGTGTGTTGTGAGTGGTGTGTGTCTCTGTGAGCTGTATGCTGTTTGGAGTGTGTGTGTGGTGAGCGGTGTGTGTCTTTGTGAGGTGCGTACCCTGTGTAGTATTTGTGTCTGGAGGGTTGTGTTTGCCTTTGTGAGGCGTGTGCACTGTGGAGTGTGTGTGTGTTCTGCAGTGTGTGTTTTTGTGAGGTCTGTGCACCGTGGAGTTTGATTGTGGTGAGTAGTGTGTGTCTGTATGAAATGTGTGTACTGAGTGAATGTGTTGAGTTGTGTGGTGACAGCAGTGTGACAGTCTGAGGTGACTGCATTGTGGATAGGGTGTCAGATGATTGGTGTGTGTCTTTGTGTTGTGTGTGCATTATGGTGTATGTGCAGAATGCATGTGATTTGTGCTTTGTGTCTCTGTGAGGTGTGTGTACTCTGGAGTTTCTATGAGTGTGGTGAGTGGTGCATGTCTGAGATATGTGCACTGTGGATTCTTTGTGGAGTGTGTGGGGTGCATGGTGTGTCTCTGTGAAAGGTGTGTGTAATGTGGAAGGTGTCTGTGTGGTGAGTTGTGTGTATGTGTGGTTTGTGCAATGAGTGTGTTTGTTGAATTGGTGTGGTGACTGGTATCTGACAGTGTGAGGTGTCTGCATTGTGGATAAGGTTTCAGGTGATTGGTGTTTGTGTGATTTGTGCGCATTGTGCTGTATGTCTGCGGAGTTTGTGTGTTGAGTGCTGTGTGTCTCAGTAAGGTGTGTATACTCTGGAGTGTGAGTGTGGTGAGTGGTGTATGTCTGAGGTATGTGCACTATGGATTGTGTGTGAAGTGTGTGGAGTGCATGGTGTGTCTCTCTGTAAATTGTGTGCACTGTGAATGGTGTGTGTGTGGTGAGTTATGTGTATGTGTGAGTTGTGTGCAGAGTGGAGTGTGTCTGATGAGTGATGTGTGTCTGTGTGAGGTTTGAGCACTGTGAAGAGTGTGTGTGTTGAGTTTGTGTCTGTGTGAAGTTTGTGCAATATGGAGTGTGTGCATGAAATGTGTGTATTAAGTGCTGTGGGTCTGTGTGAGGTATCTGCACAGTGCAGTGTCTGTGGAGTGTGCGTGATGAGTGCTGTTTCTCTATGTAGACTGCATTTTGGATTGTGTCTGCAGTGGGTGGTAAGTGTCTGTGTGAGGTGACTGTACTGTGTAGTTTGTTTGATATGTGGTATTTCTGTGTTTGGTGTCTGCACTGTGGATTGTGTTTGTTGAGTGGTGTGTGTCTGTGTGAAATGTGTGTGGGCAATGTGTAGTGTGTGTATGGTGAGTAGTGAGTGTGTGAGGTTTGTGCACTGTGGAGTGTGTGTGTGGTCAGCAGTGTGTGTGGTATAAGGTGATCTCACTGTGCAGTGTCTGTTTATGGTGAGCGGTGGGCCTCTGTGAGGTGTCTGCACTGCAGAATGTGTCTGTGGTGTGTGTTTGTGTCTTTAATAAAATTATTTACTGTTTACTTTGTGAGGTCAGTCGTGTGTTGGTTTCTTCAATGTGGAGTGTGAGTGTCTTGAGTGGTGTCTTTGTGAGGTGTGTGCACTATGGCCTGAGTGTGTGGTAAATTTCGTATGCTTGAGTGAGTTGTGCAAACCGTGGGGTGTGTTTTTGAAGAGTGGTGTGGGTCTCTTTGAGGTGTGTGCATGGCAGAATGTGTGTGGTGAGTATGGTGTGTCTGTGTGAGGTGTGTTTACTGTGCAGTGTGTGGTCAGTCTTGTGTCTCCGTGAGGTATCTTTACTGTAAAGTGTGTGTTTAATGAGTGCTGTGTGTCTGTGTAAAATGTGTGCACTGCAGAGTGTTATGTGTGTCTTGAGTGGTGTGTCTCTGTGAGTTGTGTGCACTCTTTAATGTACGAGTGGTGCGTGTCTGTTGAAGGTGTCTGTACTGGGGAATATATGTGTGGAGTGTGTGTTGTAACTGGTGTGTGTCTGTGTGAGGTGTGTGCACTGTGTAGTATGCGCATAAGTGGTGTGTGTCAGTGTGGGATGTTTGCACAGTGGAGTGTGAGTGTGCAGTGTGTGTGGTAAGTGGTGTGTGTCTGTGCTAGGTGTCTACACTCTGGAGTTTTCGTGTTGCGTGGTGTGTGTGTGGTGTGTACACTGTGGAGAGTGTGTGCATGGTAAGTGGTGTGTGTCTGCAGGAGGTGTGTGCATGCTGAAGTTTTTTTGTGCTTATTTGTGTGTGTTCCTGTGAGGTGTGTGCACTGTAAATTGTGTGTGTGCAGTTAGTGGTGTGTGTTTCTGTAAGGTGTGTGCACTGTGAAGAGTGTGTGTGGTGAGTGACCTGTGATTGTGTGAGGATTTTGCACTCTGCAGAGTTTGTGTGTGGTGAGTGGTGTGTGTCTGTGTTAGGTGTGCACTGCGAAGTGTGTGTGGTGAATCTTGTGTGTCTGTGTGAGTTGCATGCACTGTGTATGGTGTGCGTAAGATGAGTGGTGTGTGTTTCGGTTAGGTGTGTTCACAATGCGATGTCTGTGTTTGTGTGGTGTGTGGTGTGTGTGGTGTTTGCACTGTGTGTGTGTTTGTGTTGAGTAGTAAACCTCTGTGAGGTGTCTGCACTCTGGAATGTTTGTCTGGTGAGTGGTGTGTGTCTCTGTTAGGATTGTTCATTGTGTAGTGTACATAGTCAGCAGTGTTTCTGTAAAAGGTGTCTTCACACTGGAGTGTGTGTGTCGTGAGTGGGGTGTGATTGTGTGAGGTGTGTGAAATATTAAGTGTGTGTGTTGGTGCGTACTGTGTTTCTGCGTGGTGTGTGCACTGTGTAGTATGTGTGTCAGGAGAGCTGTTTGTGTTTGAATTATGTGTGTGCACTGTGGACTGTGTGTGTCTCCCACAGTGTGTGTTTGTGGAGGTCTCTGCACCATTAGGAGTGTGTGGTGAGTGTGAGTGGTGACTTGTGTGTGACAGTGTGAGGGGCCTGCATTTTGGATAGGGTGTGAGGTGATTTATTTTTGTCTGTGTGATGTGTCTGCATTGTGGTGTGTGTGTACAGAATTTTTGTGATGCATGCTATGTATCTCTGTTAGGTGTTTGTCGTGGAGTTTCTGTGTTATGAGTGGTGTGTGTCTGAGATATGTGAACTGTGGATTATGTGTGGAGTCCGTGGACTGCGTGGTGTGTGTCTGTGTGAGGTATGGCCACTGTGGAGGGTGTGTGTGTTCTACAGTGTGTGTTTGTGTGAGGTGTGTGCACTGTGGAGTATATGTGCTGAGTGGTTTTTGTATGTGTGAAACGTGTGTTCTGTTTGTGTTGAGTGGTGTGTGAGAGTGTGAGGTTTCAGCATTGTGGATATGGTGTCAGGTGATTGTTGTTTTTCTCTGTGATGTCTGTGCATTGTGGTGTGTGATTGTGGAGTTTGTGTGGTGTGTGCTGTGTTTCTGTGAGCTGTGTGTACTCTGGGGTGTGTGTGAGTGTGATGAGTGGTGTATGACTGAGGGATTTGCACTGTGAATTGTGTGTGGAGTGTGTGGATTTCATGGTGAGTCTGTGTAAGGTGTATGCACTGTGGAGTGTGTGTGTGGTAAGTGGTGTTTATTGTGAGGTGTGTGCACTGTGAAGTGTGTGTGATGAGTAGTGTTTGTGTGAGGTGTGTGCACTGTGGAGAGAGTTTGTGCTAAACTTTGTGTCTGTGTGAGGTTTGTGCTATGTGGAATACATGCGTGAAGAGTGTGTATTAAGTGGTGTGTGTCTGTGTGAGGTTTTTGCACAGTGGAGTTTGTGTGGAGGGTGTGTGATGAGTGATGTGTGTCTGTATAAAGTGTCTGAACTTAAGATTGTCAGTGCAGTTGGTGGTGTGTGTCTATGTGTGCTGAGTGCACTTCGAAGTGTGTGTGGTAAGTGGTATGTCTGTGTTTGGTGTCTGCACTGTGGCTTTTGTGTTTGGTGAGTTTTGTTTGTCTGTGCAAGGTATGTGCACTATGTCGTGTGTGTGTGTATGGTGTGTAGTGTGCGTTTTTGGGAGGCGTGTGCACTCTGAAGTTTGTGTGTGAATGTGTGGTGGTGGTGTCTTTGTGAGTTGTGTGCATGCAGAATATTTGTGAGATGAGTGCTGTGTGTCTGTGTGAGGTGTGTTCACTGTGCAGTGTGTGTCACCAGTCTTCTGTGTGTGTGAGGTTTCTACACAACAGTAGTCACTAAAAGCACCCTGTGCAGCAACAGTCACTGAAGAGCACTCTACACAACAGTCTATAGAGCACTATACTCAGCAACAGTCACTACAGGGCACCTACCCAACAATCGTCAGTTTAGAGCACACCACCAACAACAGTCACTACACAGCACCTTCTCAAAAACAGTCACTATATAGCACCCCACCCAGCAGCAGACACTATTGAGCCCTACCCATCAACGGTCACTATGGAAGACCCCTAACATGCAAGAGTCACTATAGAACACTCTACCCAGCAAGGATCACTCTCGAAAACTTTACCCGACAACTGTCAGTATAGAGCATCCAACCCAGCAACAGTCACTATAAAGCACCCTGCCAAAAAGATTCAGTATAGATCACTCTAGCCAGCAACAGTCATTATAGAGCACCGTATACAACAGCAGTCACTTTAGAAAACACTACACAACAACAGTCAGTATAAAGCACTTCCCCCAAAATCAGTCACCTATGGACCACTCTACACAAAAACAGCCACTATAATGTCTTCATTCTACAGCAGTCACCTAAAGATTACTGTACCAAACAACAGTCATTATAGAGTACTTCACCCAACAACAGTCACTATAGATCACCTACCCAACAAAAGCCACTATAGAGCACCCTACAAAGCAACAGTCACTATATCACATGTACCTAACATCAATCTCTATAGAGCACTCTACCCAGCAACAGTCACTATAGAACACTGCACCCACAAGAGCCAATATAGAGCACACCTCGCAGCAATAGTCAATATAGATTACCTAGCAAACAACAGTCACTATAGAACATTCTACCCAGCAAAAGTGACTATAGAGTACCCTAAACAGCAACAGTCACTATAGAACACTCTACCCAACATCAATTAGGATAGAGTACTCTAATTAGCCACAGTCACCATAGAGCACCTGTGCAACAACAGTCTGTATAGAGCACTGCACCAAACAACAGCCACCATAAAGTACCCTACCTAACAACAGTCAGTGTAGAGCACATGCCCAACATCAGTGACTATAAACCACCTTCCCAACAACAATCACTGTAGATTACCCTACTTAACAACAGTCAATATAGAGGACCTACCCAAAAACAGTCACTGTATTGTCCTCTACTAAGCAAAAGTCACTATAGAGCACTCTACCCAACAGCAGTCACTATTAGAACAACTTACCCAAGATTAGTCACTATAGAGCACATGATCCAACAACACTCACTAAAGAGCACCTATGCAGCAACAGTCACTATAGAGCACCAAGCCAACACAGTCACTATAGGGCCCATACCCCACAACAGTCAGCATACAGCACCCTACGCAACAACAGTCAGTATACAGCACCCTACTCAACAAAAGTCACTATAGAACACGTCAACCAACAACAGACACCCAGGCACAAAACAACACACACATTCAGTGGTAAAGACACCGTACAAAGAAACATTGCTCACCACAAACACACACAGCACGGTGAGCACACCTCCCAAAGATCCACACCACTGACCATACTCACACTACACAGTGCACATACCTCAAACAGACACACACTGCTCACCACACAAACACACAGAAAATGCACAGTTCACACACCTCCAACAAACACACACCACACATCATACAAACACATTAAACAGTGAATACAACTCAAACGAAACACACCACTCACCAAACACACTCTTCCGTGCAGACACTAAACACAGACATTCCACTTACCACACACAGTACACAGTGCACTCACCTCACAAAGACACACACAAACCATTTCCCACAAAATCAAAAGTGCGGACACTTCACACAGACACACACTACTCAACACACACACTCCACACACACTCCACTGTGCATACACCTCACACAAACACACACCTCTTAATACACACATTTCACCCACACACTCCACATAGCAGAAAACTCACAAAGACACAAAACTCAAAAGCAACACACTTTCCACTGTGCACACACTTTACACAAACACATATTTTAGACATATGTGTCTCATCACACTCACACACACTCCAGAGTACACACACCTCAGAGACACACAGCACTCAGTGCACAAACTGAATAAATACACACCACAATGCACACATTACACAAACACCTATCACCTGACACCTTATCCACAATGCAGACACCTCACACTATCACACATCATTCATGACACACACTCAACACACTCAGTGCACACAATTCATGCAGACACACACCTCTCAGAACGCACATTTTACATGCACACACATGACACAGACACACCACTCACCAAACACACCCTTCGTAGTGCACACACCTTACAGAGACAAACACCACGAAGTCCATGGACTATAAAGATAATCCACCGGGCACATACCTCAGACAATCACCATTCATCACACAGAAACTTTGCAACACAGAACTCACAGAGACACACAGCATGCACCACATAAATTTTGCACACACACACCACAATGCACACACACAGACACACAACAATCTTCTCACACTTTACTCACAAGGCAGGCACCACAGAATGTCACACCCAATTCACCATGCACGCTCAACACACTCATTCAATGCACACATTTCACACAGAAACACACCACTCATCACACACACTACATGGTGCACAGATCCCACACTAACACACACTGCAGAACACACATAGTCCACTGTGCACACACTTCACACAGATGAACACAACTCTCCAGACACGCATACTAAACAGTACACACACGTCACAAAGACACACACCTCTCACCACACACACTCCACACTGCACACACCACACACAAACACACACCACAAATGACACACATAGCCCACAGTGAAGGCCCCTCATATGGAAACACTACTGATCACACACACTACATAGTGATCCCAGCTATCAGAGACACAGAAGCCTCACCACACATACTCCACAGTGCAGACACCACACACAGGCACACCTTCCACTACACTCTCCACACACATACTCCACAGTGGACACACCTTAAACAGACAGGCACCACTCACACATTAAAGAGGGCACAGAACTCACAGAGACACCCAACACACACCACAGACACATTCTGCAGTGCACAAACCTCATACCGGCACACACAAATTACCAAACACACACTCCACAGTTTACACAACTCACACAGGCATACCACACATAACAGATGCACTCACTATAGTGCACACATCTCACATGCACAGCACTCATGACACACACACTCCACGATGAAGAAACCTCATACAGACACACGATTGACCACACAACCTACACAGTATATACGTTTCAAACAGACACTTAGTACTCACCGCATACACATTCCATATTGCAGACACTTCAAACAGGCACACCACTTACCACAAACACACACTGCACAGTGAGCTTACCTCACAAAGACACAGACCAGGGACCACACACCCACTTCACAGTGCACACACTTCACACAGACGCACCCCACTCACTAAACAAACACACATAAAGTGCACAGTGCAAACACACCACACACAGTGCAAACACACCACTCACCATAAACACACACTACACTGTGCACACATGTCACACAGACACATACCAATAACCAAACACACAATCTGCAATGTAGACACCAAATAGAAATATACTATTTACCACACTACACAGTTCACTCAACTTTCACATACACACACCACCCACTGCACACACAATCCAAAGGGCAGACATTCCACAGACACAGACCACTCACTGCACACACTTGACACACACTCCATTTTGCAAACACATCACACAGACAGAAACCACTTAATACCCAAATTCGCGCACACAGTCCACATAGCACAATATTCACACAGACACAAAACTCAAGACACACACACACTCCACAGTGCACACACCTCACACATACACATAAATCAGCACAAACACACCCTCTACAGGGCACACAAGTTTCACAAAGACACGCCATGAACTCCACACACTCCATACACAGTAAACAGTGCACATACCTCAGACATACACGATTCATGACACTCACACACAATCCCAGAGTACACAAAACTTAAAGAGACGCACATCATGCAAAGCACAAACTCTGCAAACACTCACCGCAATTCAGACACCTCACACAAACAAATGCCAATTACATGACATATTATCCACAATGCAGACACCTCACATTGTCACACACCAGTCACCACACACACTGATCAAACTCACTCAATGCATACATTACACACAGACACACACCACTCAGCACACACACTCCACAGTGCACACACATCACACAAGAACACACTGTTGAACACACAAACAGTACACAGTGCACACACCTCACACAGACACACACCACATACCATACAAAGAAAATCCACAGTTCACACACCCACACAAACACAGCACTCGCCATATGCACACACTCAATAGTTCACACATCTCAAACAGACAAACACTTCTCCCAACACACACATTTTACAGTGAAGACACCTCACACAAACACAAGATTGACCACACAAACTAAACATTAAACACACATTACAAAGAAACAATTACGACACATACACTTGGCAGTGTAGACACCTTAAAAAGGCACAGGAATCACCAGAAACACACGCTTTACAGTGTGCATACCTCAATAAAACACACACCACTGACCACACACACACCTCACACAGAAAGATACCACTCAGCACACAAGCACAAGCAAACTGCACAGTGCACACAACTCACACAAACACACACCACTCACCATTCAAACACACTACACAGTGCACACTCGACACACAGACAGAAAATACCAAACACACTCCACAGTGCACAAACCTCACACAGACACACACAACTCAAAATACACACTGTATGCATAGTGCAAAAACCTCACACAGAAAGAAGTCACTCACCAAACACTACACAGTGCACACACCTCACACAGAAATTCACCACTGAACGTACACACTCCACAATTCACATGTCTCACAGAAACACACACCAATCAACACGCACACACTCCATCATGCACACACCACATGCATACATACACCACTTACCACACACACAATCTCCACAGTGCACACACCACACATAGAAATACACCATGCAACACACACACTCCAGAGTGCAGACATATAGCACAAACACAAACAACTCACCACACACACTGCACACGCACACTTTACTGTGTATACATCTCACACAGACACACACCACTTATAATACACACACTTTACACAGTGCACACCCCACACATAGAAAGACAATACCACCAAAAACACTCTTCACAGTGCTTACACCTAAGACAGACATGCCACTCACCACATACACTACACAGTGCACTGAATTTACCCAGACACACAGCACTCACCACACTCCACGCACACTCCACTGTGCACACCCCTCACACAGAAAAACCACTCAATATGCACACTCAGCACACACACCCCACATAGCACACACATCACACAGACTCAAAACTTACCAAACACACTCTCTGCAGTGCACACATCTCACTTAGACAGAAACAACTCATCACACACAATATCCACAGTGCAAACACCGACACAAACACACAACACTCACAACACACTCTTTAAGCAGAGTCCACCAACACACCCCACAATGCACACTCATCACACAAACACCAAACACCTGACACCTTATCCACAATAGAGACACCTCACACTGTCACACACCATTTAGCACACACTCAACACACTCTCAGTGCACACATTTTACACAGACAGACGCCACTCAGCACACACACTCCATATTGCAAAAACAATCTGAAGTGCAGACACTCCACACAGACACACACCACTCACCACCCACACTCTCCACACACTCCACTGGACATACACCTTACACAGACACACACCACTTAATACACACACTTCATGCACACACTTCACATAGCACAAATCTCACAAAGACACAAAACTGAACACACAGACTCTCCACAGTGCACACACCTCAAACAGAAACACACTACTCATCACACACACCCGCCACAGTACACACATTTTACATAAAGACACACCCTGCACTCCACACACAAGCCATAGTGCACATACCTTATACATACAACACTCACCACACTCACACACAACCTAGAGAACACACACATCACAGAGAGACACTGAATGCACCACACAAACTCCACATAAAGGCATATATATCACACAATCAGAAATCACCTGACAAGTTATCCACAATGCAGACACCTCACACTGTCACACACCAGTCACCACAGACACTCAACACACACACTCAGTGCACACTTTTCACAGACACAACTCACCACTCACAATCCACAGTGCACACACTTCACACAGACAAACACAAATACCATGCACAGAGACTGCACAGTACACACAAGTCATAGACACACTCAGCACTCAGCATGCACACACACTCCACAGTGTACACACCTACAGCAGACACACACTATTCACAGAACACACACATTAAAGTGAAGACACCTCACACAGCCACAAGACTGACCACACACACTACACAGTAAATGCACCTCACATAGACACATAACACTCACCACACGCACAATCCTGCAGTGCAAACAACTCAAACAGGCACACGACTCACCAGAAACACACACTGCACAAAAACACACACTATTTACCACAGACACACTCCTCAGTGCACACAACTCACATAGAATCACACCACTCACCACACAAACACACCCAAACTTTACAGTGCACACACCTCACACAAACACAAACCACTCACCATACACACACACAACACAATGCACACACCACACAGAGACAGACAATACTCACCAAACACACACTCCACAGTACAGACATTTAACACAAACATAGCACTCACCACACACACTACACAGTGCACTCACCTCATACAGACACACACCACTCACCACACACTCAATCCAAACTGCAGACACTACACAGTCACACACAGCTCACCACACACACTTTACTGCACACACACCTCAGACACCCACCACTCAATACACACACTTAATGCAAATACTCCACATAGCACACACATCACACAGACACAAAACTCCCAAACACACTCTCCACAGTGCACACAACTCACACAAACACACATTACTCACCAAACACATAATACACAGTGCAGACACTAAACAAACATATACCACTTACCACACACTCCATGCACACTCCACTGTGCATGCATCTCACACAGACACACACCAATTAATACACGCATTTCAGTCCCACTGTCCACATAGTTCAATCCTCACACAGACACAAAACTCAACACACACACTATCCACAGTGCACACACCTCACACAGACCCACAACACTCATCACACACAAACTCCAGAGTGCACACACCTCACACATACACACACCACTCACCACACAGAATTTTCACACAATCACACACTTTGTAGTCCAATGACTACACATAATCCACCATGCACATACCTCAGACACACACCTCACAGAGAAACTTAACCACACACACCTCACAGAGACATACAGCAGGCAGCAAAAAAATTCAAACATGCACATCACAAGGCACACATATTACACAGTCACACCTATCTTTTCTCACATTATCCAAAATAAATGCACGTCACACTGTCACACACTGGTCACCACATACAATCAACATTCTTACTCAGTGCACACATTTTACAAAGACAGATACCACTCACCACACACAGAAACACTACTGAGCACACACACTAAATGGTGAACACATCTAACAGACACACAGAATACTCACCACAAAGACATTCCAGTGCAGACACCTCACACATGCACACTGCTCACCACAAACAGACTCCACGCTGGACGCAACTGACACAGACACACACTTTTAAACACACAAACAAAATACACCATGCACACACCACACACAGACAAAGACTAGACCAACACACACAATGAACTGTGCACACACCTAATCCAAACCCACCTCACTCAACATACACACACACAATAAAGTGCACAATCCTCACACAGACACACAGCATTCACCACGGACACACTGTTCACACTTCAAAAACCACAAACAGAAACAACTCACTTACAACACACACTCTTCACAATGCACACACCTCACACGGAAACACAACACTGACCACACAAAAACTCTACAGTGCACACACTTCACAGGGACACACACCAATAGTCACACACTCCACTGTGCACACTCCTCACGCAGGCACACACCACTTACAATGCAAACACTTTTCACATTGCACACACAACACACAGACACACACAGTGCAAGACACACACTCCAAAGTGCAGACACCAGCACAGACACATACCACTTACCACACACACTGCATACTCACACCCCACTGAGCATACATCTCACAGAGACACACAGCACTTATCACATGCATACTACACAGTGCACACACCTCACACAATTACACACCACTCACCATACATACACTCCACAGTGCAGACACCTCACACATACACACATAAATCACCACACACACATAAACACACATACTCCACAGTGTGCACTCCTTAAACAGACATGCACCACTCACATTTTGAAGAGTGCACGCAACTTATAGAGACACATCAAACTTACCAAACACACAGTCCGCAGTGCACATACCTCACACAGGCACACATTACTCACCAAATTCACACTCCACAGTGAAGACGTCTTAAGCAGAAACAGTACTGACCACACACACTACACAGTGAACACACCTAACAGAGACACAGAATACTTAGCACACACATTCCACCTGTGCACAAACCTCACATAGGCACACCATTCACCACACACACACTCTGCAGTGAAAACACGTGACACAAACACACACCTCTGACCAATAACACACACTCCACAGTGCACACACCCCACACAGGTACACAACACACAACACACAAACACAATGCAATGTGCACACTCCTAATTCAAAAACACAACAGTCACCATACCACACACTACACAGTGCACACACCTCAGAGACACACACCGCTCACCACACACACTACACTGTGCACAATCCTCACGCAGATTCACACCATTCATCACACACACACTGCGCGGTGCAAAAACCTCACATCAAAACAAGTCCCTCACCACACACACTCTACAGTGCACACACCTTACTGAAACAAACACCAATTAGCACACACACTCCATTGTGCACACAGCTGACGCAGACACAAACCACTTACCATGCACATAATTTCTACAGGGCACACACCATACACAGACACACAACATGCAACGCACACACTCCAGAATGCAGACAATTAGCAGAGACACACACCTCTTACCACACACACAGCAATTTCCCAATCTATTGTGCCTACATTTCACACAGACACACACGACTCATCACCAGCACAGACACACACCAGTGACTACACACAATCCACGCACATACTCCACAGTGCACACACCTTATACGGCCATGCACCACTCACACATTAAAGTGCACACAACTGAGACAAACACTAAACTCACCAGACACATAAATCTCCACAGTGCGTACATTTCACAAAGACACATACCACCCACAAAAACACACCAGAGTTCACACAGCTTACACAGACAGACAGCAGTCACCACACAAACACTCCAGAGTGCACACATCTCACACGAACACCATTCATAACACACTCACTCCACAATGAAGAAATCTTATACAAGCACCTGACTGACCACACACAATATACAGTAAATCAATTTAACACAGACACACAACACTCAGCACAGACACATTTCGCAGTGAAGACATTTTATAGAGGCACACCGCTCACCATAATCACACACTGCACATTGAAAAAACCTCCCAAAGAAACACCCCACTGACCACACACACACTCCACAGTGCAAACACCTCACACAGAATAACACTACTCACCACAAAAACACAGACAAATTGCACAGTGCACACACCTCACTAAAAACACACCACTCACCACACACTACACAGTGCACACACCTTACACCAAAAAACGCCACTCAAAAAACACACAATAATCAGTGCAGACAGCAAACACAGATATACCATTTACCACACACACTACACAGAGCACTCACCCCACAGAGAAACAGACAAGCCACTGGAAACACAATCCAAAGTGCTGAAACTCCACACAGACACACACCACTCACCACACACACCACACACACTCCACTGTGCATACAACTTACATAGACACACACCACTTAATACACACAATTCATGCGCACACCCACATAATACAAACCTCACACAGACACAAAACTCAACACACACACTCTCTCCACAGTAGACACACCTCACAGAGACACACACAACTCATCACACACACTTTACAGTGCACACACCTCACACATACACACAAATCACCACACACACCCTCCACAGTGCACACACTTTACACAGAGACACACCATGCTTTCCAAACACTCCACAAACAATCCATATTGCACATACATCAGATATTTACCACTCACCACATTCACACATATTCCAGAGTACAAACATTTTACAGAGGCACGAAGCATGCACCACACAAATTCCACACACACACACCCCACAAGGCACACACATCACACAGACACACACCAATCATCTCACACCCTATCCACAATGTCGGCAGCTCACGCTGTCACACACCACAAAGTGCACACACCACAATGACAATACCCACCAAACACATACTCGACAGTGCAGATACCTAACACAAATATACCACTCTCCACACACACTACACAGTGCACTCATCTCACACAGACATACACCAATCACAGCACACACATCGAAAGTGCATGCACTTCACACACACATTACTCACCCCACACACTCCACACACACTCCACTGTGAGCAGACATGACACAGACACAACAATCAATACACTCATTAAATGCTCACACTCCACATAGCACACACATCACACAAACAAAAACACCACACACACTCTCCCCAGTGCAAACACCTCACACAAAGAACACTCACCACACACAACCGCCACAGTGCACAGACCGAAAAGAGACACACACCACGCAGTCCACTGACTCAACACATAATTAACAGTGAACAGACCTCAGACACACGACACTCAACGCACAAAAACTCCACAACACACACTCAAAGAAACACACAGCACACACCACACAAATTCCACACACACAAACCACAATGCACACACATCACACAGACACAGAGCAATCATATCACTCCCTATTTACAATGCAGGCACTTCACACTGTCACAGAGCAGGTTCCACACACACTCAACACACACACTGAGTGCAATCATTTTAAACAGACACACACCACTCACCACACACATTACGGTGCACAGACCTCACACAAACACACATTGTGGGACACACACAGACTCCATCATGCACATACCTCACAGGGTTTACAAAAAACTCTGCAGACACACACACACAACAAAGTGCATAGACCTCAAAAAGACACACACCACTCACCACACACACCTTCCACAGTGCACACTCCTCACACAGACATACATACACTCCAGTGAAGACACCTCATACCGAAACATTACTGACCACATACTACACAGTGAACACACCTAACAGAAACCAAACACTCACCACACACACATTCCACATTGCAGACACCTCACACAGGCACACCACTCACCATAAACACACACTTTACAGTGGACACATCTGAGAAAGAAACCACTCACACATTAAAGAGTGCAGACAACTCTCACAGACACACCACTCACCACACAAAAAGCACTCAGCATTGCACACATTTCACACAAACACTACTCTCGACACACACACACCACACAAACACACACGGCACTGTGCACAAATCTAACCCAAACTCACATTATTCACCATACACACACTACACAGTACACACACCTCACACAGACACACAAGATTCACCACACACATTCCACGGTGCACAAACCACACACAGACGCAAACTACTCACCACACACACTCTGCACAGTGCAAAAACCTTACATGACAGAAGTTACTCAGCAGCCAAACTTTTCATTGTGGAGACATTTTACACAGACACACCACTCACTGCAAACACACTCCACAGTGCACACAACTTACAGAGACACAAACCAATCTGCACACAACCATTCACACACCTCATGCAGGCACACACCACTTACCACACACAACCTCTCCACTGTGCACACATTTTACTCCGTCACCACACACACAGTCCATAGTGAACACACCTCACACACACTACTCTCCAAAGTGTACACATTTTACACAAACATACAACACTCATCACACACCCTTTACAGTGCACACACCTCACACATACACAAAACTCACCAGAAACATATCTCTGCAGTGCACACACCTTACACAGAGACACACTATGTACTCCACACACTCCACACACAATCCACAGTGTACATACCTCAGACATACAACACTCACCACTCTCACAAACACTCCACAGTACACACGCCTCACAGAAACACGTCACTATGTGACAATAGTCACTACGTGCACCCTACCCTACAGTCACTATTGAGCAACCACCCAACAACGGTCACAATATTGTACCCTACTCAGCAGCAGTCACAATAAAGCAGCGCACCGAATTACAATCACCTTAGAGCACTCTACGCAGCAACAGTCACTATAGACCACCTACTCAACAAGTCAGTATAGATCTTCCTGCCAAACAACAGTTACTACAGAGCATCCTACCCAACAACAGTCACTACACACAACACTCCCCAGCAATAGTCACAATAGAGCACTCTACTAAACAACAATCATTATAAAGCACCCTAGCCACAACCAGTCACTATAGAGCACCCTAGCCAACAAGAGTCACTATTGAGAATTCCACCCAAGAGCAGTCTATAAGATACACTACCCAACAACTCTCAGTATAGAGCACCTAACCTACAACAGTCACTATAGAACACATAAGCAACAACAGTCACTATAGAGTACCCTACCCAACAACAGACACTATAGAGCACGCTACCCAAAAACAATCACTATAGAGCACCTACCCAACAACAGTTAGTATAGAGCTCTCTAAAAAATAATTGTTACTATAGAGCACTGTACCCAACAAGAGTCAGTATAAAGCACCCTACCAAGAACATTTACTATAGAGAACTCTATTCAAAAAAAGTTAGTATTGAGCACTCTACCTAACAAGAGTCACTATTGTGCACCCTACACAACAACATTCACTATCTAGATCATTCTACCTAACAACAGTCACTATACAGCACTCCACCCTACAACAGTCACAATAGAACACCATACACAGCAACAGTCACCGTAGAGTACCTAACAAACACCAGTCACTATAGAGTACTCTAACCAGCACCAGTCGTTATAAAGCACCCCACCAATCAACTGTCATTATAGAGCACCCTACACAGCAAAAGTCATTATAGAGCACCATACTTAGCAACAACTGTCACTATAGAGCACTCTACACAAGAGTCACTATAGAGTATCCTTTACATAAAGAGTCACTATAGAGCACCTACACAACAGTCAGTATGGAGCACCCCAGGAAACAACAGTCACTATAGAGCACCTACCCAGCAGTAGTAACTAAAAAGCACTCTACCCAACGATAGTCTATACAGCACTGTAGCCAAGAACGGTCACTGTAGAGCAACTACCCAACAGCTGTCAGTTTAGAGCACCCCACCATCAGTCACTATATGGCACCTACACAAAAACATTCACTATAGAGCACCCTACACAGCAACAGACATTATAGAGTTCCTACCCAACAACAGTCACCTTGGATGACGCTACCCAGCAACAGTCACTATAGAGCACTCTACCTAGAAAGAGTCACTGTAGAGAACCCACAAAAGAACTGTCAGTATAGATCACCCTACCCAGCAAGAGTCACTATAGAGCACCCCACGAATAAGGTTCAGTATAAAGTACTCTATCCAGCAGCAGTCATTATAAAGCCTCATAAGCAACAAGAGTCACTATACAAAACCCTACCCAACAACAGGCACAATAATGCACTCCACCCAACAACAGTCACCTATAGAGCACTCTACCAAACATCAGTCACTATAAAGCACTCTGCACAACACCCACTTTAAAGTCTCCACCAAACAAGGGTTACCTATAGAGTACTATACAGAGAAAACAGTCATTGTAGAGCACCCCATCGAACAACATTCACTATGGAGCACCTACCCAGTAATAGCCACTATAGAGAACCCTACACAATAACAGACACTATAAGGCACATACCCAACATCTGTTATTATAGAGCACTCTACCTAGAAACAGTCACTATAGAGCACCCCACCACCAACAGACAGTATAGAGCACACTAACCAGCAGTAGACACTATGCAGCCTTTAACAAACAACAGTCACAACAGAGCACCCTACCTAACAAGTGTAACTATAGAAAACCCTAACCAACAACAGTCACTATAAAGCATGCTACCCATAATCAGTGACTACAGAGCACCCTATAGAGCAGCAGTCACTATAAAGCACTCTACCCAATATCAGTCTGCATACACTAATCTACCCAGCCACAGTCAGTATAGAACACCCTACACAACAACAGAGAGTATAGAGCACTACACAAAACAACAGTCACTATATAGCACCCTACTAAACAGCATTCACTGTAGAGCACATACCCAAAAACAGTTACTATAAAGCACCTACCCAACAACAGTCAGTATAGAGAACCTACCCAACAGATATTATCAAAAGCACTCTACCCAACAACAGTCACTATAGAGCACCCAACCCTGGAAAAGTCAGTATTGAGCACCCCACTCAACAACATTCAATATAGAGCACCCTATCGAACAACAGTCACTATAGATCATGCTACCGAAGAAGAGTCATTATAGTAAACTCTACCCAACAACATTTACTGTAGAACACCATACCCAACAAAAGTCTCTATAAAGCACACTGTCCAATAACAGTCACTATAAAATCCTCTTCCCAACAACAGTCACTATACATTACCTACCAATCAACAGTCACTATAGAGAATCCTACACAACAGTCAATATAAAACACTATACACAACAACAGTCACTATAGAACACTCTATAAAACAGCAATAACTATAGAGCACTTCACCCAACAGAAGTCACGTATAGAGCACTCCAGCCAACAGCATTCAATAGAAAGCACCCCACCCAACAACAGTCACAAGAGAGCAAACTCAACAAAAGTCACTAAATAACACCCTACCCAAGAACAGTCAGTATAAAGAGACTACACAACAACAGTCACTATGAATACTCTACTAAACAGCAGTGACTATAGAGCACCCTATGCAGCAACAGTCACTATAAAAATCTACCCAACAACAGTCACTATAAATTATTCCAGCCAACAAGAGTTACTATAGAGTTTCTACCCAACGACAGTCTCTACAGAGCACTCTCCCAAGCAGCAGTCAGTATAGGGCACCAAATCTTACAATAGTCACCAAAGAGCAACCTAACAAGCAGCAGTCAATGTTGATCACCCGACATAGTAACAGTCACTTTAAAGCACCCTACATAACAATAGTCACTATAGAGCACCATACCCAAAAACAGTCACTATAAAGCACCCTACCCAGGAATAGTCTCTATAGAGTACCATACCTAGAAACAGTCACTATAGAGGTATCTCCTCGTGATAGAGCACCTACCCAACAAGACTCAGTACAGAGCACCCACTCAACAACAGTCACTATGCAGCACCTACCTAACAACAGTCACTATAGAGCACCCTACTGAAAAATAATTACTATAGACCACTTACCCAACAACAGTCACTGTAGTGCACCCTACCCAACAACAGTCAGTATAGAGTACCCTACACAACAACAGCCACTATAGAGCACTCTACACAACAAAAGTCACTATAGAGCATGCTACCCAGAAACTGTAAGTTTAGAAAATTTTACCCAACATCAGTCACTACAGAGCACCCTACTTAACAACTGTCACTACAGAGCAGTTACCCAACAACAGTCACTATTGAGCACATAGCCAATAACAGTCAATATAGAGCACCCTACTGAACAAGAATCACTATAGAGCGCCTTTCCAACAACAGTCACTATAGACCTTCTACCCATTAACAGTAACTATTAAGCATTTTACCCAGAAACTGTCACTATAGAGCACTCTACACAACAACAGTCACTATAAAGCAAAAACAAAATAACAGTCACTATCAAACACCTACTGCAAACACTATAGACCACAAATCCCAAAAAGAGTCAGTATAGAGAACTTTACGCAGCAACATTCAATATAGAGCACTGTTTTCAACAAAAGTCACTGTAAATCTCTCTAAACAATGGAAGTTAATAAAGCTCACTCTTTTCAACAAAATTCACTATAGAGCACTCTGACCACCAACAGTCAGTGTAAAGCTTCCTACACAACAGCGGTCACTATGGAGCACTCCAACCAACAATAATCACTATTGAGAACTAAACCCAACTGCCATCACTATGAAGCACCTGTACCAGCAACAGTCAGTATTGAGCAACTAACCCAGCAACAATCACTATAGGGCACTCAACACAGTAACGATCACTATAGAGCACGCTACTTAACAACAGACACTATGAACACCCTACAAACAACAGTCAATATAGAGCACCCTACCTAACAAGTGTTCCTACACAGCTCCTACCCTACAACAGCCAGTATAGAGCACCTTCCCTACAACAGTAACTATGGAGCATCTACTCAATAACAGTCAGTATAAGGTACCTACACAACAGTCATTACAGAGCACTCTACTCAACAACAGTTACTATAGAGTACCACATCCAACAACAGTCACTATGTGCACCCTAATCAATAGTCACTATTGAGCACATACCCAACAAAAGTCACAATAGAGTACCAAGCAACAGTCACTATGCAGCACCACACCAACAATCACTAAAGAGCACTTTACCCAGCAACAGTCACTGTAGAGCACCTACCCAACAACAGTCAGTATAGATCATCCTACCCAACAACATTTACTATGGAGCACCATACACAACAGTCACTATAGAGTACCATATGCAGCAACAGTCTCTATAAAGCACTCTACTTAACAATAATCACTATAGAGCACCCTAGCCATCAACAGTCACTATAGAACACCCTACCAAGAAAGAGTCACTATATAGTACCCTACACAACATTCACTATTGTGCACTCCACCCATCAGTCAGTATGAAGCACACTACCCAACAACTGTCACTATAGAGCATTTAACATAAAAAAGTAACTACAGAGCACCTGCGTAAAAACAGTCACTATAGAGTACCCTTCTGAAAAACAGTAACTATAGAGCATCTACCCTACAAAAGTTACTATACAGCCATCTACAAAAAAATTGTTACTATAGAAAACTGTACCCAACAAGTCACTATAGCACACCGCAGCCAAGAAAAGTCACTGTAGAGCACTCTACACAACAGTCACTCTGTATCTACCTACTCAACAAGAGTCACTATAGAGCACCCTCCCCAACAACATTCAGTATTTATAGCACTCTTCCTAAAAGCAGTCACTATAGAGCACTCCACCAAACCTTCACCATGGAGCATCATACACAGCAACATATTCTATAGAGCTTTCCACTGAACAACAGTCAATATGAAGCACCTACCCAATAACAGTCACTGTAAAGCACCCCATGCAACAACAATCACCGTAGAGCACCTATGCAACAACAGGCATTATACAGCACTCTAACCAGCACCAGTTGGTATAAAGCACCCCACCCATCAACAGTCATTATGGAGCACTCTACCCATTAACAGTCATTATAGATCACCCTACCCATTAGCAGTCACTATAGAGCACCCTATCCAGCAACTGTCACTATGGAGCACTCCAGCCAACAACAGTTACTATAGTGTATTCTTCCCATAAAGAATAACTATAGAGCACCTACCCAACAACATTCACTATAGAGCACCCCAGCAAACAACAGTCACTATAGAGCACCTATCCAACCATATTCATTTAAAAGCACTCTACCCAAGGACATTCTATATAGCACTGTACATATTGACAGTATAGAGCACTTACTCAACAGCCGTCAGTTTCGGGTGCCCCATCAACTTCAGTCACTATTCAGCACCTACCCAGAAACTGTTAATATAGAGCATCCTACTTATCAACAGACATTATAAAGCCCCTACCAAACAACAGCCAACTTGGAAGACCCTACTCAGCAACAATCATTATAAAGCACTATACCCAGCAAGAGTCACTGAAGAGAGCCCCACCCAACAACAGTCAGTATAGAGCACCTTAACCAGCAACAATCACTGTAGACCATCCGACGAATAAGGGTCAGCATTCAGCACTCTACAGAGCAACAATCATTATAAAGCACCATAAGACAAAACAGTCACTATAGAACACCCTACCCAACAACAGTCACTATAGAGCGCCTACCCAACAACAGCCATTATAGAGTACCCTACGCTGCAACAGTCACTATAGAACATGTACACAAACGCAGTCACTATAGAGCACTCTACCCAGAATCAGTCACAATCCAGCATGTACCCAACATCTGTCAATATAGAGCCCTCTTTCTAGCAACAGTCAGTATAAAGCACCCCACCCCCAACAATCACTATAGAGCACACTACCCAGCAATAGTCAGTATAAATCACCTAACCAGCAACCGTCACTATAGAGCAGCCTACCCAACAAAAATTACTATAGAGGACACTACCCAACAACAGTCACTATAGAGCACCCTACTTCACAACAGTGACTGTAGAGGACCCTGCAAAGCACAGTCACTATGTAGCACTCTACCTAATATCAGTCATTATAGAGAAATTTCCCCAAGCACTGTCACTATAGGGCACCTTACACAACAAAAGTGAGTATTGAGCACTGCACGAAACAACAGTCACTATAGAACACCCTACGTAACAACAGTCATTTTAGAGAACATACTCGACAACAGTCAGTGTAGAGCACCCAACCCAACAACAGTAATATAGAGAACTTACCCCAAAACAGTCAGTGTAGAGCCCTTTACTCAGGAAAAGTCACATTAGAGCGCTCTGCCCAAAAACAGTCAGTATTAGAGCACCTTACCCAAGGACAGTAAGTATAGAGCATACGACAGAACAACACTCACTAAAGAGCACCTATGCCACAACAGTCACTATAGAGCACCTAGCCAACAACAGTCACTATAGGGCACATAACCCAAAACAGTCACTATAGAGCACCCTACACAACAAGTCAGTATACACCACCCTACCAAACAACAATTACTATAGAGCACTTCACCGAACCACAGAAACAGGCACACAACACCAAACACACATTCTGTAGTTCGTTCACCTCACACAGGCACACCACTCACCAGAAACACACACTGAAAAGTAAACACGACTCACAAAGACACACACCACTGACCAGACAGACAGCACACTCAAACCCCACGGTGCGAATATCTCACACAGACACACACCACTCATCACACGCATACTATACAGTGTACACACATTACACAGACCCACAAGATTCAACACTCACACTACATAGTGCACAAACCTCAAACAGATACACAACCGTCACCACACACACTCCACACACACTCCACAGTGCAGCCATTTTAAGCAGACACGCACCACTCACACATTAAAGAGTGCTCACAACTCATAGAGAAACACCACTCACCCAATGCATACCATTCCACACTGCACGCATTATACACAGACACATCACTCACCAAACACAAACTCCACACTTCACACAACACACACAGACACACAGCAGTCAACACATATACACTGCATAGTGCAAACACCTCACACACACATCACTCACTACATACACACTTTACATTGAAGAAATTTTATACAGACACACGACTGACCACGAACACAACACAGTAAATACATTTCACAAAGAAACACAACACCCATCACAAACACATTCTGAAGTGCAGATACGTAATGAAGGCACACGACTCACCACAAACACACACTGCACGGTGAACACACCTCACAAAGACACACACCACTCACCACACAAACACACACAAACTGTACAGTGCACACACCTCACACAAACACACAATTTATTATAAACAGAAACTACACAGTGCACACACCTCACACAAACACACACCTCTCAGCAAACACAGAATCACCAGTGCAGACACCAAACACAGTAATACTACTTACCACACACTATACAGTGCACTCACATGACATAGACACACACCACCCACTGCACACACAATCCAAACTACAGATCGTCAAAGGCAAACACCACTCCCCATGCATACTCCACAGGAACTCCACTGTGCATACACCTCAGACAGACACACACCAATTAATACACACACATCATGCACACATTCCACCTAGCAAACACGTCACACAGACACAAACTCAGCACACAGTTTCTATAGTGCACACACCTCCCACAGACACACACCACTGATTACACATACTCCACAATGCAAACACCTCAAACATACACACAACTCACCACACATACATCCTCTACAGTGCACACATTTTACCCAGAGACGCAACATGCACTCCACACACCACACAAAATTCACAGTGCACACACCTGAGACATACACCACTCACCATGGTCACACACACTCCAGAGTTCATACACCTTACAACAACACACAGCATGTACCACACAAACTCCACAAATACACACCAAAATGCACAAAGATTACACAGACAAACACCAATCACCTGACACCTTATCCACAATGCAGACACCTCACACTGTCACACACCAGTAACCTCACACAATCAACAAACACACTCAGTGCACACATTTCAAACAGACACACACCACTCAGCACAATTAGTCCACTGTGCTCACAGCTCACACAAACACACACTGTAGAACACACCCACACTACACAGGGCACACACCTCACATAGTCACACATCACATATGACGCAGAGACTCCATAGTGCACAAATCTCACACAGACACACAGCACTCACCATACACACACACTCCACAGTGCACACACTCCAAACACACATACACTACTCACAACACACACTTTACAGTGAAGACAACTCACACAAACACAAGACAGAAAACACACACTACACGGTAAACACAGACACACAACACTCACCACACACATATTCCACAGTGCAGAAACCTCACACAGGCTCACGACTCACCAGAAACACACACTGCACAGTGCAAACTACTCAAAAAGAAACATATCAGTGACCATACACTAACTCCTTCGTGCACACAGCTCACACCGAAACACACCACTCACTACACAAACACACAAACTACACATTTCAAAGACCTCACACAAACACACACCACTCACCATACACACACTACACAGTGCACACACCACACACAGATATAGAATACTCCCCAAACACACACTCCTCAGTGCAGACATCTATCACAGACATACTACACACCACACACACTGCACAGTGCACTCACCTCACACAGACACATGACTCACCGAACACACAATTCAAATTGCAGAAATTTTACACAGAAACACACCACTCACGACACACACTCCACAAACACTCCAGTGTGCACACACCTCACACACACCACTCCAGACACACACTTAATGCACACACTCTACATAGCAGACACATCACTCAAACAGAAAACTCACCACACACACACTCCCAACGGTGCCCACACCTCACACAGGCACACATCACTCATCACACACAAATGTCACAGTGTACACAACTCACACAGACATGCAACACACACCACACACTCACACTTTCCACAGTACACACCACTCACAAAAATACACAATGCAGTCCACAGACTCCACAAATAACCCACATTGGATATACATCAGACACACACCACTGGTCATACAGAAACTCCACAACACACACCTCAAAGAGACACACAACACACAACACGCAAATTTCCCACACACACAACAATGCACACAAAACACACGGATACACAGAATACAGTCCATGGACTCCAACATAATTCACACACATCACACATACACACTACTCACAACACACACACCCTTCACAGGGCACACACCATACAGGCAGACACACCATGCTCCCACACACTCCACAGTGCACATACCTAAGACGTGTACCACTCGCCACATTTACACACACTCCAGAGTTCTCCCACCTCAAAGAAACAAACAGCACACACCACACAAACTACACAAACACCTCCCACAATATAAACACATCACATAAAAAAACACCAATCACCTGACACCTTATCCACAATGCAGACACCTCACACTGTCACACAGTAGTCACTGCACACAGTCAACACACACATTTTACACACAACATTCACTACACACACACCCTCGACAGTGCACAAACCTCACACAGACACACACAACATTCTGACCAAAATACCACACTGCACACAGATCACAAAAACACACATCACTCACGCCACACATTCCACAGTAAACACACCTCTCAAAGACCCCACTACTCATGACACACACACTGCACAGATAAAACACCTCATAAAAAACACTATTGGGCACACACATTACACAGTGAAAACACCGAACAGTCACTCACCACACAAACTTTTCACTTTGCAGACACCTCACACTCTAACACCCCTAACCACAAATGCACACTCAACAGTGCACACAACTGACACAGACACACTTTGGAGCACACACACACTCCACAGTGTGCACACCAAACACAGGCATGCACCACACAGCAGACAATCACACGCACTGCACTGTGCACATGCCTAACCCAAGCACACACCACTCACCATACACACACACTTCACACTGCACACACATCTCGCAGAAACACATGATTCTCAAAACACACACTCCACAGTGCACAAAATTCACAGAGACACACACCACTCACCACACACACACTCTGCACAGTGGATAAACCTCACACAGACACAGGTCATTCACCACACAGTTTACAGCGCACACACCTGACAAAGACACACACCACTCACTGCTCACACACACTCCACAGTGCACACAACTCACAGGGACACACACCATTCAGCACACACACTGTCCACCGTGCACACACCTCACACAGACACACACCACTTATGATGCATTGTCTTCAGTGCACACATTTCACACAAACACACACCATGTAACTAACATTCCGAAGTGTGGACACCTAGAACAGACACACCACTAACCCCACACACTGCATACTCACACTCCATGGTGCATACATCTCACACAGACACACAACAGTCATCACAGGCATACTACACTGTGTTCACACCTCACACAGGCACACACCACTCTCTGCACACACACTTCACGGTGCATACATCTCCCACAGTCACACATCAGTCACTACACACACTCCACACACATACTCCACTGTGCACACCCCTTAAAAAGACACACACCACTCAGACATCAAATAGTGCACACAATCACAAACACACCACTCAGCACACACATAAAACTCAACACTGCACACATTTCACACAGACACACAGCACTCAACACACACTCCACAGTTTACAAAACTAACAGACACAAAGGTGTCACCACACACTCCATATTGCACACACCTCACACACACACCACTCATGACACACACACGCCACATAAAAGAAACCTCATACAAACACATGATTGATCACAGAAACTACACAGTAATTACATTTCAGACAGAGACACAAAACTCAGAAGACACACATTTTGCAGTGCAGATATGTTGCACAGGCACACAACTCACCACAAACACACACTGCACAGTGAACACAACTCAGAAAGACACACACCACAAACAACACACACACTGCACACTGCACACATATCAAACTGTTATATGCCGCTCACCACACAAACACACACAACCTGCACAGTGCACAAACCTTACACAAACACACACCGCTCACCAGGCACACACAGCACAGTGCACACACCACACACCATCAATACTCACCAAACACACACTTCACAATGTAGATTCCTAACATATTTATAACTCTCACCACAAATCCTACATAGTGCACTCAAGTCACACAGACACACAACACTCAACGAACACACAATTTATATTGCAGACACCAAACACAGACACACACCACTCACCAAGCACATTCCACACACACTCTCTACAGTGTACATATCTCACACAGACACATGCCATCCATCACACCAAACTCCTCCGTGCACACACCTCACACAGACACACACCACTCATTACACACAAACACTCTACTGTTAGCAGATTTCACACAGACACACATCATGCAGTTCACGAGCTCCACACATAATCCGCAGTGCACATAGCTCAGACACACACCACTCATCGCACAGAAACTACAGAACATACAACTCATAGAGACACACAGTAATCACCACACAAATTACACACACACACCAAAATGCACACACATCACAAAGACACACATCAAGCACCTCACACCCTATCCACAATGCATTCAACACACACTGTCATACACCAGTCACCACACACACTCAACACAGACTCAGTGCACACATTTCACACAGCCAAAGTCCACTCACCACACACAGTCTATAGTGCACACACCTCACACACCTCACATACCACTCACAACAAACACACTTCACAGTGAAGGCACCTCATACAGAAACACTACTGATAACACATTATACACAGTTAACACACCTACCAGAGACGAAGAACACTCACAACACACATAATCCACAGTGCAGACACCTCACACAGGCACACTACTCACCAGAAACAAACACTCCACAGTGCAATCAAATGACACAGACACACATCTCTGACAACACAAACACTCCACTGTGCACACAATCCACACAGACATGCACCCCACACACTACTCAATTACACACACTGCACTGTGCACACACCTAAAACAAACACTCACCACTCACCCTACAAACACACGACAGTGCACACACCTCACAAAGACACACAAGATTCACCACACACACTCCACAGTTTACAAACCTGAAACCGACATACACCACTCACCACACACACACTTTGCACAGTGCAAAAACCTCCCACAGACACACTGCACTCTCCACACACACAGACTCCACAGTGCACACACTTCACTGGGATACACACCAATCAGCACACACCCTCCACCATGCAACCCCTCACAGGGACACACACCAACCAGCAAACTTATACTCCACTGCCACACACCTCACAGGGAGACACAATAATCAGCACACACACTCCATTGTGCCCAAAACTCACACAGACACACTCTCTGCAGTGCACACACCTCACACCAATGTACATCATGCAACACGCACACTCCAGAGTGCAGAGATTTAGCACAGACACACATCGCTTACCACACACACTGCACACTCACACTCCAGTGTGCATACATCTTACACAGACACACGTAACTCATCACACACATACTACACAATGCACACCCCTCACATAGGCAAACATTGATCACCACCAACATAACACTCCGTAGTGCACACAGTTTTCAGAGACATACACCACTCACCAAGCACACACTCCACACTTCTCATAACTCACACACACAGCAGTCACCCCACACACTCAATTGTGCACACATCTCACACAAACACCATTTAGGACACCCACACTCCACATTAAAGTAGAGTCATACAGACACACGAATGACCATACACACTACACAATAAAGACATTATACAGAGACACACAACACTCACCACACACATTCTGCAATACAGACACCTCACACAGACACACCACTCACCACAATTACACACTGCACAATGAACGGTACTCACAAAAACACACAGCACTAACCAAACACACTCCACAGTGCACACATTTTACACAGACTCACACCACTCACCACACAAAAACACAAACTTCACAGTGCAAACACCTCAGAGAAACACACAACTGATCATATACACACACTACAAAGTGCACACACCTGACATAGACACACACAATTCACCAAACACACAATTCAAAGAACATACACCAAAGACATACAACTTACCATACACACTACAAAGTACCCTCACCTCACACAGAAACACACCACCCACTAAACACAAAATTTGAAGTACAGACAATCCACACAGACACACACCACTTACCACACACACTCCACACACACTCCCATGCTCATTCACCTCACACAGACACACACCACATAATACACACTTCACACACACACTCCACATAGCAGAATCCTCACATAGACACAAATCTTAAAACACACACACTCTCCACAGTGCACACACCTCACACAGACACACCACTCATCACACACACTCCACAGTGCACAAACCTCACACATACACGCAACTTACCACACAAACACCCTCCACAGTGCACACAGCTTACACAGAGGCACACCATGTACTCCACACCCCCCACACACACTCCAGAGTGCACATATCTCAAACCTACACCACTCACCACACTCACTCAAACTCCAGAGTACACACACCTCACAGAGACACACAGCACGCACCATACAAGCTCTGGCACACACCACAATGTACACACATCACACAGACAAAAACAAATCACCTGACATTTATCCACAATGCAGACAACTGACACTGTCACACACCAGTCACCACACCCATTCAGCACACACACTCAGTGCAGATATTTCAGACAGATGCACACCACTCAGCACAAGCACTCCACATTGCACACACCTCACACAAACACACACTGTAAAACACACACACTACACAGTGCCTACACCTCACACAGACACACACCACATAACACTCACAGAGACTCCACAGTGCACACAACTCCTACAGGTACACACCACTCACCACACACACTCTGTAGTGCAGATACTTCAGACACACACCAGTCACCATACACATTGCACATACATACTACACAGTGCACTGCACATAAACAGACATGCACCACTCACACTTTAAAGAGTACACACAACTCCCACAGACACCCAACTCACCACACACATATCACTTTACAGTGCACACATTTCACACAGAAACACACCACCTACAAAACACCCTGCACAGTACACAGAGCTTACACAGACACAAAGCAGTCTTTACACAAACAGTTTATAGTGCACACACCTCAAACACAACACTCACACACACTCCACAATAATAAAATATCATACAGACACACGACTGACCACAAACACTACATAGTAAGTACATTTCACACAGACACACAACACTAACCAAACACAGATTCCACAGTGCAGACAGCTAACACATGCACACCACTCACCACAACCACACACTGCACAGTAAACGCACCTCACAAATATACACACCACTGACCACACACACTCCACTGTGCACACACCTCACTCAAAAAACACCACTTAGCACACACACAGAAATTGCTAATAGTACACACCTCACAGAAACACACACCACTCACCATACACACACACTAAACAGTGCACACATCTCACACAGACACACACAATGTACTACACACACACTACATAGTGCACACACCTCACACAAACACACACAACGTACTATACACACACTCTTTACAGTGCACACACCTCACACAGACACACACCACTTACCACTCAATAAACTGTGCAGACACTTAATACAGATATACCACTTACCACACACTACACTGTGCACTCACCTCACACAGACACAGACCTTTCTCTGCACATGGAATCCAAAGTGCAGACAATTCACACAGACACACGCCACTCACCACACACTCCACACAGTCTCCACTGTGCATAAACCACACGCAGAGACACACCATTTAACACACACAATTTATGCACACACTCCACATAGTACAAACCTCACACAGGCATAAAAACACACACACTGTCTCCACTGTGTACACAACTCACACAAACACACACCACTCATCAAACACAAATTTCCACAGTGCACACACCTCACACATACAGAGAACTCACAACACACATTCTCCACAGTGAAAACGCCATAGACAGAGACCCACCATTTACTCCAATAACTCCACACACAATCCACTGTAAGCATACACCAGACATACATTACTCACCACTATCACACGCACCCCAGAGTACCCCCACATCACAGAGACACACAGCACGCACGACACGACCTCTGCAAACACACACCACAATGCACACATATCACAAAGAAAAACTCCCATCACCTGACACCTTATTCACAATGTGGACACATCACACTGTCACACATAAGTCACCACACACACTCAACACACACACTCAGTGCACACACCTCACCCAAACACACACTGAAAAATACACACACTCCACAGTGAACACATCTCAAAAAGACACAAAGCACTAACCATACACACATGCTTTACTGTGCACACACCTCAAACAGAAACACACAACTTACGACACATGCACTTTACAGTGAAGACACCTCACACAGACACAAGACTGACCTCACGCACTACATAGTAAACACACCTCACAAAGACACACAACACTCACCACACACACACTCTGCAGTGCAGACACCTCACAGAAATACATGACTCACCAGAAACACACACTTCACAGTGCACACACCTCAGAACAACAAACACCACTAACCATGCACACAATCCTGTGTGCACACAGCTGACACCAAACACACCACCCACCACACAAACACACAGAAACTGCACAATGCACAAAATTCACACAAACACACACAACTAAACATGTACACAAACTACACAGTGTACACAACACACACAGACAATATTCACCAAACACTACAATGTGCAGACACCTAACACAGACATACCACACACCGCACACCCTACAGAGTACACACACTTCACAGACACACAGCACTCACTGCAAACACAATCCAAAGTGCAGACACTCCACACAGACACACACCACTCACCACACCCACTCCACACGGACTCCACTGTGTGCACACTTTGCACAGACACACACCACTTAAAATACACACTATCCACACACACTTAACATTGCACAAACATAACACAGAAACAAAACTCACCACACACATTTTCCAGAGTGCACACACCTCAGACAGGCACACAGAACTCATCACACTCAAACTCTACAGTGCCCACACATCACACAGACACACGCCACTCACCATACACACACCCTTCACAGTGCAGACACCTCAGACACTCACCACGCAGTCCACGAACTCCACATATAACCCACAGTGCACATACCTCAGACACACAACACTCATCTCACAGAAACTGCACAAAACACACCTTATAGAGACACACAGAATGCACCACACAAATTTTGCACACAAACACCACAATGCACAAACATAAAATAGACACACCAATCACCTCACATTCTACCCATGAGGAAGGCACCTCAGACTGCCATAACCCAGTCACCACACAAAATCAAAACACTCACTCAGTGCACACATTTCTTACAGACACGCACCACACACAAACTACCCAATTTACAGACTTCACAAAAACACACACCACTCACCATACACACACTCCAAACTGCACTCAACTCACACATACACACATATCTCTCCAGACACACATATTACACAGTGTAAACACCTCACAAAGACACACACCACTCACTACACAAACACTACACAGTGCAGACAACTTAAAAATAAACAATACTGACCACACAAACTAGGCAGTGAACATACCTAACAGAGACACGGAACACACCACAAACACATTCCACAGTGCACACACCAAACAGAGTTACACCACTCACCAAACACACACTCCACAGTGAACACACATGACACAGACACACAACTCTGACCACACACACTATACAGTGCACAGAATGCACAAAGACACATATTACACACCACACAAACTCGCACTCTGAACTGTGCCCACACCTATACAAAACACACACCACATAACATACACTCAAACTGCACAGTGCACACACCACACACAGACACACCACTCAACACACACACTCTGCACAGTGCAAAAGCCTAACACAGAAACAAGTTACTCACCACACACACAGTTATCCGTGCACACACCTCACGCAGACACACACCACTCACCACACAAACACACTCCACAGTGCACACACTAATTAGCACATACACACAAAACCATGCACACACCTCACGCAGACACACACCAGTTACCATGCACACATTCTCCACAGTGCACATACCTCACACAGACACACAGCAGGCAACACACATTCTCCAGAGTCCAGACACCTAGCAACACACACGCCACTTACCACACACTGCACACTCACACTCCACTTACCACACACTGCACACTCACACTATACTGTGCATGCATCTCACACTGACACACAACAATTATAACGCATGATTTACAGTGCAAACACTTCACACAGGCATACACCATTCACCACGCACACACTCCACAGTGCAGACACCTCACAAAGACACACATCAGTCACCACACACACTCCACAAACATACTCCACAGTGTACACACCTTAAAGAGGCGTGCAACATTCACACATGAAAGAGTGCACGCAACTCACAGACACACACAACACCCATCACACACACATTCTGCAGTGCACACACCTCACACAGGCACACACCACTCACCAAACACACACTTTACAGTTCACTCACCTCACACAATCACACAGTAGTCAACACCCACACACTCCATAGAGCACATAACTCCCAAACCATTCACGACACACAAACTCCATACTGAAAAAACCTCATACAAACACAAGACGAACCTCACAGAGTACACAGAAATCACAGTTCACACAGAATCACAACACTCTCCACAAACACATTCCGCAGTGCACACACCTCAGAGAGTTACACACCAATCATAACACTCACACTTCAATGTACAACCACCTCATGCAGACACACACCACTTACCACGCACACACTTTCCACATTGCACACACCACCTTGAGACACACAGCAGGCAACACACATACTCCAGAGTGCAGACACCTTGCACAGACACACACCACTTTCCACACACCCTGCACACTGACAATCCATTCTGCATAAATTTTACACAGACACACACCACTTATCACACACACTACACAGTGCACACACTCACACTGGCACCCACCATTCACCACACGTACACTCCACTGTGGAGACACCTCACACAGACACACACTGGTCACCAGACACTGTCCACACACATACTTTACAGTGCACACACCTTTACAAGACACACACCACTCACAAATGAAAGAGTGCCCGGAACTTACACAAACACACAACACTCACCACACACACATTCCGCAATGCACACACCACTCACTAAACACACACTCCACAGTTCACATAACTCACACAGACACACAGCAGTCACCACACTCACTACGTTGTGCACACAACACACACCACCCAAGACACACACACTCAAATAGAAGAAATCTATAGACACACGACTAATCGCAGACAGTACACGCAGTAAATACATTTTACACAGACACACAACTCTCACCACACACATTTCACAGTGCAGACACTGCACATCATACCAGTAACCACAAACACAAACTGCACAGTAAACACATCTCACAAATACACACGCCACTGAACACACACACACGTTACAGTGCACACACCTCACAGAGACTCACACCATTCACCATATAAACACACTACACCGTGCACACACCACACACAATACTCACCAAAAACACACGCAAGAGTGCACACACCTCAAACAGACACACAGTACTCAAGGCACAGACACTTTACTGTGAAGACACCACACACAGACACAAGACTGAGCACACACACTGAACAATAAACACACCTCTCACAGACACAGAACACCCACCACACACATATTCTGCAGTGCAGACACCTCACAAAGACACACATTAGTCACTGCATATGCAATTTAAAGTGCAGACACTAGACTCAGACACAAGACTCACCACACACACTCCACACACACTCCACTGTACACACACCTCCCCACACACACATTAGTAACTACTCACATATAATTCAGACACATCACATAGCACACACATCACACAGACACAAAGCTAATCACACACACTCTCTCCACAGTGCACACACCTCACACAAACACAAACCACTCACCAAACACACAATTCTCAGTGCAGAAACCAAGCACAGATATGACTTACCACATACACTACACAGTGCACTCACCTCAAACAGACACACACCACTTACTGCACACAGAATCCAAAGTGCAGACCTTACACACAGTCACACACCACTAACAACACAGACTTTACTGTGTACGCCTCACACAGAAACACATAAATTAATGCACACACTTCACACACACACTCCATATATCACAAAACTCATACAGCCAGAAATCTCAACACACACACTCTCCACAGTGCGCAAATTTCATACAGACACACACCACTCATCACACACACTTCACAATGTATGCACCTCACACATACACACAACTCATCACAAACACCCTCCACATTGCACACACCTTACACAGAGACATGCCAAATACTCCACACACAATCCAAAGTGAACATAAATCAGACATACAGCTTTCACCACACTCACACACAAATCAGAGTACACACAACTCACAGAGCCTCAGAGCACGCACCACACAAACTCCACAAACAGACACAAGACACACACATTACACAGACCAACACCAATCACTTGATTATTTAACGAAAATGCAGGCACCTCACACTGTCAAACGCCAGTAACCACAAACACTCAACACACACCCTCAGTGCACACATTTTACACAGACACACACCACTCAGCACACACACTACAAAGAGCACACACCTCACACACACACTGTAAAACCTCAACTACACAGTGCAGACACCTCACAGAGACACACACCACATACCATGAACAGAGACTCCACAGTGCACACATCTCACACAGACACAGAGCACTCACCATAAACACACACACCACAGTGCACACACCTCACAGAGACACATACCACTCACCAAACACACTCCACCATGCAGAAACCTAACACGGATGTACCACTTACCACACACACTACACAGTGCACTCACCTCACACAGACACACACCACTTACCGTATACACACTCCAAAGTGCAGACACCCCACCCAGACACACACCACTTAATACACACTAAACGTACACACTCCACATAGCACACACATCACACAGACTCAAAACCATACACAACCTCTAAGCAGTGCACCCACTTCACACAGACACACACCACTCAACCGACCAAACTCCACAGTGCACACATTTCACAGAGACACACACCACACACCACACACACCCTATGCAGTGCACACACCTCACAAAGACACACACCAAGCAGTCCACAAACTCCGCACATAATCCATAGTAAACTTACGTCAGAAACACACCACTCATCGCACAGAAACTCCACAACACACGCCTCACAGTCACACAGCACGAACCAAAACAAATTCCGCACACACACACTAGAAGGCACAAATATTAAGTGGACACACACCAATTACTTCACACACTATCCACAATGCAGGCACCTCATAGTGTCTCATTTCAGTCGCCACACACACTCAACACATGCACTCAGTGCACACATTTCACACAGACACAAACCACTCAGCACACACACTCTCCATGCTGCACAAACAACACAAACACACACTGCAGAACACACACTCATTCTACAGTGCACACACATCACCCTGACACAGGCAACAATCCATAAACACATACCGCAGACTGCACACACCTCACATAGACACACTCCACACTGCACACACCTCACAGAGACACACACCACTCACAATACACACACTCCAAGTGAAGACAACTTATACAGAAATGGTACTGACCATACACACTACACGGTGAACACACCTGTACACAACAGTCAATATGGAGAAACATACCCAACAACAGTCCATACAGAGTACAGTATTCAGCATCAGTCATTACAGAGCACCTACCATCAACAGTCACTAAATATTATCCTACCCATCAACAGTCACTATAGAGCCATCTACCCAACGACAGTCACCATAGAGCACACTACACAACAGTCACTACAGAGAACTCAACTAAATAGCAATCACCTATAGAGCACTCTACCCCACAGCTGTCACCATATTTCACTCTACACAACGACAGTTACTATAGAGCATTGTACCCAACAGTCACTATGAGCACCCTACCCAACAACAGTCACTACGAAGGGGATAATCAGCAACAGTCACTGAAGAGGACCTACCCAACAACAGTCATCATAGAGCAGCTTACTCAGCATCAGTCATTATAAAGCAGTCACCCAACAATCATTCACTATAGCATACTCTACCAAGCAACTGTCACTATAGAGCACCCAACCTAACAACAGGCACTTTAGAGCATCCTAACCAGCAATAGTCACTATAGAGCAGCTGACAAACTGCAGTCACAATAGAACAACACACTAAATAACAGTCATTATACAGCACCCACCCAAACAACAGTCACTATATAGCACCCTACCAATGGCAGTCACTCTAGAGCACCTACACAGATACAGTAACTATAGAGCACCTACTCAAAAATGCTCAGTATAATGAACCCTACTCAACAACAGTCACTATTAAGTACCCTACACAAAACAGTCAGTATAGAGAACTCTATCCAACAGATTCACTATAGAGCACTCTACCCAACAAAAGTCACTACAAAACACTCAACCCAACAAAAGTCACTGTAGAGTACCCTACGAAAAAAATCAGTCACTATAGAGCACCCTTCCCAACAATAGTCACTATAGAGCACCCCACTCAACAACAGTCACTATAGAGTACCTACAAACAACATTCACTATGGAGCACTCCACCAGCAACAATCAGTATAGATAAATCCACCGATCAACAGTCACTATAAAGCACTCTGTCTACCAAAAGTTTGTATTGAGCACCTACCCAACAACTGACTCTAGAGCACCCACACAACAACAGACACTATAGATTATTTTACCCAACAACAGTCACCATACAGCACCCAACCTAATAACAGTCACTGTAGATTATTCTATGAACAACAGTCATTATAAAGCACCATACCCAAAAAGTTTCACTATAGATATCCTTCCCAACAACAGTGAGTATAGAACAACCTTTTGAAGAACAGTCACTATAGAGCACTCTAGTCAACAACACTCACTATAGAGCACTCTATGCACAACAGGCAATATAGAGCACCCCACACAAAAACAGTCACTACAGAGCACCCTCATAAACAACAGTGACTCTAGAGCACTTATACAACAGTCAGTATATATCACCAAACCCATCAACAGTCACTATAGAGCACCATACCATAAACAGTCACAATAGAAAATCCTACCCAGAAACTGTCACTGTAGAGCACCTTTCCAACAACATTTAATATAGAGCACCCTACCCAAAAGTGTCATTCTAAAGAAGCTACAAAACAACAATCAATATACAGCACTCTAAACATCAAAAGTCACTATGGAGTACCCTACCAAACAATCGTCATTTTAGAGGACCTACACAAAAACAGTCAGTATAGTACACTCTACCCAGCAAGAATCACTACAGAGCACTCAGCCCAACAATGGTCACCATAGAGCACCCTAAGTAAGAACACTCACTATAGAGCACTGTACCAACAACTGTAACTATAGAGTACCATAACCAACCATACCCAACCAAAGTCACTGTAGAGCACCTACACTAACTATAGAGCCCCTACCAAACTACAATTACTATAGAACACTCTATCCAAGAACAGGCAATACAGAGCACAGTACACAAAACAGTAACTATAGAGCACAATGCCCAGAAAGAGTCAGTATAGAGGAACTACTCAACAACAGTAATTACAGAGAACTCTCCATAACAACAGTCACTATAGAGCACTCAACCTAACAACAATCACGTATAGAGCACCCAGCCAAACAAGAGTCACTATGGATTACCTATTCCACAACTCTCACTATAGAAACCACTGCCCAGCAACATTCACTATAGAGCACGTACCCCACAGCAGTCACTATAGAGCACCTTATGCAGCAAGAGTTACCTTACAACACCCCAAGAAACAACCGTCATTATAAACCACCCTACCAAGCAACAGTCACTATAAAGAACACTAACCAAAAACAGTCACCTTACCCAGCAAATTTCATCATAGAGTACACTACAAAATAACAGTCATTATATAGCATCCTACCCAGCAATATTCACTACAGAGCACTCTACCCAACACCAGTCAGTATAGAGCACCCATCCCAACCACAGTCACTATAGAGCATGCTACCCAACAACAGTTGCTGTACAGCACCATTCCCAACAACTGTCAATATAGAGTGCTCCAACAAACAACAGTCACAATAGAGCACCCTACCAAGGAACACTCAGTATAATGCACTCTACCCAGGAACAGTCAGTATAGAGCACCGTACCCAATGACAATCACTATAGAGCACATTACCCAACAACAGTCATTGTAGAAGACAAAATTCAAAAACAGTCAATATTGAGCACTTCAGCCAACAACTGTCACTATGGAGCACCCTACCGAAAAAACCCACTATAGAACACCTACCTAATAACAGTCACTCTAGAGCACCTTAAACAAGAACAGTCACTATAGAGCACCCTACCAAGCAACCATCACTACAGAGCACCTACCCATCAACAATCTCTAAATAGTACTCTACCCAACTATAGTCACTAAAAAGTATCTTCCCCAAAACAGTCACTATAGAGCACTCTACCCAGCAATAGTAAATATAGAGCATCATTCCAGCAACAGTCACTATTGAGTGTCCTACACAGCAGCAGTCACTATAGAACACCCTACCAGCCAACAATCACTATAGAAAACTCTAACCAACAACAGGCACTGTAGAGCACTCCAGGCGGCAACAGTTACAGTATAGCACCCTACCAAACAACAGTCACTGTACAGCACCTATCCAGCAAGTCACCATAGAGCACCTACCCAACATCCGTCACTACAGAGATACCTAAAAACAACAGTCACTATAAAGCGCTGTACCCAACAACAGTTATGATAGAAAACCCTACATAATCATAGTCACTATACAACACCCTACCTAACAACTGTTACTATAGAGCACCAACACATCACTATAGACCACCTACCCAACAACAATCACTATAGACCACCTATCAAACAACACTCACTATAGTACATCCTACCCAGCAAAAGTCACTATACAGCAGCTTAAAAAACCACATTCACTATAGCGCACTCCACCCAAGAACAGTCACTATAGAGTGCCCTACCAAACAATAGTCATTATAAAGCACCTACCCAACAACAGTCAGTATAAAGCACCTAGTGAACAACAGTGACTATAGAGCAAGCTGCACATCAACAGTCGCTATAGAGCACTCTACCCATCAACAGTCACACAATAATGCACTCTGCATAAAATCAGTCAAAAGAGCACACCTACACAAAAACAGTCACTATAATGTACCGTACCCAAAAATAGTCACTATACAATACGTACAGAACAATAGTCACTATAGAGCACTCTAATTTTTTTTTTTTTGAGATGGAATTTCGCTCTTGTTGCCCAGGCTGGAGTGCAATGGTGAGATCTCGGCTCACCGCAATCTCCGCATCCTGGGTTCAGGCAATTATTCAGCCTCAGCATCCCAAGTAGCTGGGATTATAGGCACACGCCACCATGCCCATACAAAATATTAGTATCTTTAGTAGAGACAGTGTTTCACCATTTTGACCAGAATGGTCTCGATCAAATGACCACGTGATCCACCCGCCTCGACCTCCCAAAGTGCTGGGATTACAGGCTTGAGCCACCACGCCCAGCCAATAGAGCACTCTTTACAACAACAGTCACTATAGAGAACTCCAAACAAAAACAGTCACTATAGACCAGCTACACAACAACACTAACTATAGAGCACAGTACGCAGCTGCAGTTAGTATAGATCACCTGCCCTAAAACAGTCACTATATAGCAGTCTACCCAGCAACAGTTACTATTGAGCACCGTACCAACAAACAGTCATTATAGAGCAAACTACCCAATAACAGGAAGTATATAGCACCTAACAAAAAACAGACACTATAAAGCACCCTACCAAACAACAGTCACTATAGAGCACTGTAAGCAACAAGAGTCAGTATAGAGCCCCTTACACAACAACAGTCACTTTAGAGCACACCACTTTACAACAGTCACCTATAGGGCCCTCTACACAACAAAAGTTACTATAGGGCACCACAACTAACAACAATCAATATAGACTAGCTACCCAACAACACTCAATTTAGAGCACCCTACCCAGCAAGAGTCACTATAGAGCACCTACCCAGCAACCATCACTATACCGCATTCTACCCAGCATCAGTAACTATAGAGCACCTACCCAACAACAGTAACTACAGAGTACTGAAAGCAACAACATTTGGTATAGAGCTTTTTACACAACAGTCACTATAGAGCACCACAACCATAAGAAGCCATTATAGAATACTTTCCAAACAATAATCACTATAGAACATTCTACCCAGGAACTGTCAGTATAGAGCACCCTACCCAAGAACAGTCACTGTAGTGCACCCTTCCCAACACCAGTCACTATAGAGCAACCAACCCAACTATAGTCACTATAGAGTACCTACCAAAAATACTCATTATATAAAACCCTACCCAGCAGCAGTCACTATCGACTACCTACCCAACAACAGTTAATACTGAGCACCCTACACAGAAACAGTCACTGTATAGCACCCCACCCAGCAACAGTCATTATAGAGAACCCTACCCAGCAACCATTACTACAGAACACCTAACAACAGTCAGTATATACACCCTATTCAATAACAGTCACTACACAGTATCCTAGAAAACAAGAGCCATTATAGAGCACCGACCGAAAAACAGTCACTATAGAGCACACTACCCAACAACAGTCACTACGGAGCACCTACCCAACAACCGACACCATATAGCACACTATGCAAATACATTCAGTATAAAGCACCATACCCTACAAGAGTCACTATAAAGCACCCTAACAAACAACTCTCACTATAGAGCACCCTAACTATCAGCAGTCTGTTTAGTGCACCTGCCCAACCACAGTCACTCTAGGGCACCTACCAAACGACATTCACTATAAAACACCAACCCAATAACAGTCCTTATAAGGCAGAAACCCAAAAAAGTCACTATAGAGCACTCTACCCAACAACAGTTTCCATGGAGCACCGTATCCAGCAAGGGTCAGTATAGAGAATCATACCCAAAAACAGTCAGAATAGAGCACCATTTTAACAACAGTCACAATAGAGAACCCTACCCCAAAACAGTCACTACAGGGGACCCTACCCAACAACAGTAACTGTAGAACACTCTGCACAACAGTCACTATAGAGAATTCCACCCCACAACACTCACCTATAGAGCACTCTAAATAAGGACAGTCATTATAGAGCACCACAGAAGACAATCGTCACTATCAATCCCCTATACAACACCAGTGACCATAGAGCCCCTCCTGAGTAATCCTCACTAAAGGGCACCTACCTAACAACCATCACTATAGAGTACTGAGCAACAGTCACCATAGAGCAGTCCACCCAAAAACAGTCACTATAGTATTTGCTACCCAGAAACAGTCACTATAGAGCACCTACCTAACAACCATCACTATAGAGCACACTACTTAACAGTCACTATTAAGCACCCCACCAAACAATAGTTTCCATAGAGTACCTACTCAACAACAGTCACTAGAGAGCACCATACCCAGCAATGGTCAATGTAGAGCACTCTACCCATCAGCAGTTACTATTGAGCATTCTACCCTAAAACAGTCACCAAAGAGCACTCTACCCAACAAGATTCACTATAGAGCACCTACCCAACAACAGTTGCTATCGAATATCCTACCCAACAACAGTCACTATAAAGCACCTAAACAACAACAGTCACCATAAAGCACTCGACCCAAAAACAGTCACTATCGAGTACAATGCCCAACAAGAGTCACTATATGGCACTGTACCAAACAACACAAACACAGACGGTAAATATATAGTAGTCCACCCTAAAAAATAACAGTAACTATAGAGCATTCCACCCACCAACAGTCACCTATAGAGAACTCTACTGAACCAAGTTCAGGATAGAGCACTCCATCCCAAAACAGTCACTATTGAGCACCCTACCTAACAAGAATCATTATAGAGCACCTGCCCAACAACATTCATGATAGAGCACCAACCCAACAAGTGTCACTTTAGAACACTCTGCACAACAGTCACTATAGAAACTCCACCCCACAACATTTACCTATAGAGCACTCTAAACAAGAACAGTCATTATAGAGCACTGCAACAGACAACTGTCAGTATAGACGACCTATCCAACAACAGTCTCCATAGAGTTCTTTACCGAGTAATCATCATTATAGAGCACCTACCCAACAATCATAACTATAGAGTACTCTACCCAGAAAGAGTCACCATAAAGCACTCCACCCAACAACAGTCACTATAGAGTTTGCTACCCAGAAAGTCACTATAGAGAACTTACCCAACAACAGTCAATATAGAGCACACTACTTAAAAACAGTCACTATAAAGCACCCCACCCAAAAATAGTCTCTATTAATTACCTGCCCAACAACAGTCACTATAAAGCGACCAACCCAGCAACAGTCTCTAAGGAGTACCTACCGAACAAGTCACTATAGAGCACCCTACTCAGCAACAGTCTCTAAGGAGTACCTACCGAACAAGTCACTATAGAGCACCCTACTAAGCAACAGTCACTATAGAGCACTCTACCTAGCCACAGTCTCTATAGAGCACCTCACCCAGTGTCACTATACAGCAGCCTACTCCGCAACAGTTACTATCAAGCATTTTACCCAACAACAGTCACTATGGAGCACCCTATTCAACAACAGTCACTCTAGAACACCTACCCAACAACAGTCACTATGGAGCATCCTACACAACCACTGTCACTATAGAGCACCTACCCAAAAACAGTCACCATAGAGCACTGTACCCAAAAACTGTCACTATTGAGCACGATACACAAGAGTCACTTTATAGCACCCTACCCAACAACAGTCACTATAGAGCACCCTACCAAAAACAGTCACTATAGAGCAGGCCACCCTAAAACAGTCACCTATAGAGAATTCTACCCAACCACACTCCTTGTAGAGCAGCCCTCTTCACATCAGTCACTTTAGAGTGTCCTACGTAACCACAGTCACTGTTTAGCACCTGCCCAATATCAGTCACTATAGAGCAACTACCAAACAACATTCACTATAATGCACCATCCAAACAACGGTCACTATAGTGCACATAACCAGCAACAGTCATTATAGAGGACTCTATTCAACAACAGTTATTATAGAGCAAAGTACCCAACAACAGTCACTATAAAGTACCCTACCCAGAAACAGTCACTACAAAGCACCTACCCATCAGTCACTATAGAAAATTCTACCTAACCAGAAGCACTATTGAACACTCTACACAACAGTCACTATAGAGAACTCCACCCCACAACAGTCACTTGTAGAGCATTCTAACAAACAGCCATTATAAAGCAGCATAACAAAAAATATTCACTATAGACCACCTATCCAACAACAGTCACTATGGAGCCTCTTACAGAGTAATCGTAACTTTAGAGTGCCAACCGAACAATTGTCATTATAGAGTCCTCTATCCAGTACCAGTCACCATAATGCACCCCACCCATCAACAGTCATTCTAGAGTACATTACCCGCAACACTCACTATAGAGCACCTACCCAACAAAAGTCACTATAATGCACCCTACAAAAACACAGTTACTATAGATCACCCTACCCAGCAACAGTCACCATAGAGCACCTCTCTCAACAACAGTCACTATAGAGCACCCTACACAACAAGTCACTATAGAGCACCTACCCAAAAACAGTCACCATAGAACACTGTACCCAGCAACAGTCACTATAAAGGACCTACTAAGCAGCAGCAGTCACTATAAAGCCCTTTAATCAAAACAGTCACTATCAAACACTCTTTTCAACAACAGTCGCTAAAGACCAACCAACCCCACAACAGTCACTATCTATTACACTCTACCCAACAACAGTCACTATGGAGCACCCCATCTAGAAACAGTCAGTATAGAGTAACCCACCCGGTAACACTAACTATAGAGCATGCTACCTAATAACAGTCACCATTGAACACTCCACACAAGAACAGTCACTATAGAGCACCATACCCAACAACAGTCACTAGAGATCCCTCTACTGAACAACTGTTACTATGGAGAACCCTACACAACAACAGTTACTATGAAGCACCGTAACCAAAAACAGTCACTATAATGCACCTATGCAACAACAGTAAGTATAAAGCACTTTTACCAACAAGTCACTATGGAGCACTCTACCCAGCAACACACAGTATATAACACCCTACAGAAGAACAGTCACTATATAGCACTCTACCCAACAACAGTCATTATAAGGCGTCCTAACAAACAACAGTCACTACAGAGGTCTCTACTCAACAACAGTCACAATAGAACACTTTGCAAAATAAGAGTCACTATTGAAAATTCCACCCAACAACAGTCACCTATAGAGCACTGAAAACAACAGTCCGTATAGAGTACCCCAACCAACAACAGTCACTATAAACCACCTACTCAATAACAGTCACTATAGAGCCCCCTACCAAGCAACCGTCAGTATAAAGCACATACACTGCCACCTTCATTATAGAGTACTCTACACAGCAACAGTCATCATAGATCACCAATCCCAGCAATAGTCACTATACAACACGATACTTAGTAACAGTCTCTATAGAGCACATACCTAAAAACAGTCAATATAAAGCACACTATGCAACAACAATCACTATAGGGCACCCTACCCAGCACGAGTCTTTACAGAGTACCTTCCCAACAACAAAGTAGAGCACCCTACACTAATGCTCTACAGTGACTGTTGTTGGGTATGTACTCTCTAAAGACTTGTGCTGTGTAGGGTGCCCTATAGTGACTGCTATTGTATAAAGTGCTCTATAGTGAGTGTTGTTGGTTAGGTTGCTCTCTAGAGACTGTTCTTGGGTAGGGAGTTCTATAATGACTGTCGTTGGGTAAAGTGCTCTACAGTGACTGATGAAGGGTAGGGTGTTCTATAGATTCTGTTAGGTAGACAGCTCTAGATAGTGACTGTTGGTGGGTAGATGCTCAGTAGTGTCTGTTGCTGTTTAGAGAGCTCTTTAGTGACTGTTGATTGGTAGGTGCTGTATAGTGACTCTTGCTGTGTAGGGTGCTGTATACTGACTGTTGTTGGGTAGGTTCTATATAGTGACTGTTGTTGGGTGGGGTGCTCTATAGTGACTCTTACTGTGTAGATTCTTCTATAGTGACTGTTTTCGGTAAAGGGTTTATACTGACAGTTACTGTGTAGGGTGCTCTAGAATGACTGTAGTTGCGTAGCTACTTTATAGTGACTGTTTTGGGTTAGAATGGTCTATCGTTACCGATGTTTGGTATAGTCCTCTATAGTGACTGTTGCTGAGTAGGTTGCTCTATAGTGACTGTTGTTGGATAAATGCTCTATAGTGACTGTGGTTGGTTAGATTTCTCTATAGTTACTGTTTTCTGTGGGGTGATGTATAGTAACTGTTGCTGAGTGGGGTGCTCTCTAAAACTTTTTTTAGATAGAGTGCTCTAGATAGTGATTGTTGTTATGTACGGTGGTCTGTAGAAACTGTTGTCGGGTAGGTGCTCTACTGTGACTTGTTGGGTGGGGTGCTCTATAGTGACTGTTGTTGTGCAGGTGATCTATAGTGACTGTTTTTGGGTATGGTGCACTATAGTGACTGTTGTTATGTACGGTGCTCTATAGTGACTGTTTCTGGGTAGAGTACTTTATAGTGACTGCTGTTTTGTAGGTGCTCTATAGTTACTGTTGTTAGGTAGGTTCTCTATATTGACTGTTGTTGGATATGTGCTCTATAGTGACTGTTGTTTGGCAGTGTGCTCCATTGCGACTGTTGATGGTAGGGTGATCTATAATGAATGTTGTTGGATAGGGTGCTCCATTGTGACTTGCTGGTTAGGGTGCTCCGTAGTGACTGTTTCCAGGTGGGGTGCTTCGACTGATGTTGGTTCGATTTCTCTATAGTGACTGTTGTTGGGTTAAGGGCTCTATAGCACCTTTAGTTGGGTAGATGCTCTATAGTGACTCTTGTAGTGTTGGTTATCTATAGTGTCTGTTTTTGGGGAGATTGCTGTATAGTGACTGAGGTTGTGGAGAGTGGTCTATAGTGACTGTTTTTGGTTTGAGAGCTCCATATTGACTGTTTTTTGGTCAATGGCTCTATAGTGACTGTTGTTGGTTGGAGTGCTCTATTGTGACTGTTGTTGGGTAGGGTGCCCTATAGTGACTGTTACTGGGTGGGGTTCTCTATAGTCACTGCTATTGGGTAGGGTGCTCTATAGTACCTGTAGTTTGGTAGCTGCTTTATAGTGATTGTTTTGGGTGGGTTGCTCTAAAGTGACTGTTTTGGGGTAGATGCATTATAGGGACTCTTTTTGGCTAGGGTGCTCTCTAGTGACTGTTGGGTACTCTATAGTGACTGTTACTACGTATGGTGCTCTATAGTGACTGCTGTTGGGAAGATGCTCTATAATGACTATTTTAAGTGAAGTAATCTTTAGTTACTGTAATTGGTGGGGTGCTCCACAGTGACTTTCCGAGGATTTTTACTTTGCTGTGGGTGTTTGTTTTGATCGGTGTGACTGTGTGAGGTGTCTGCACTGTGGAATGTGTGTGGTGAGTGTTGTGTTTCTGTGTAAAATGTATTTAATGTGGAGTGTTTGTGGTCATCTGTGTCTCTGTATGAGGTTTCTTCAACATGGATTGTGTTTGTTCTGAACTCTGTGTGTTTGAGTTGTGTGCACAAGGAAGTGTGTGTGTGGTGACTGCTCTGTGTTTGTGTGAGTTGTATGAAATATGGAGTGTGTGCTAGGTGAGTGATGTATGCCTGTGTGAGGTGTGTTTGCTGTTTTATATGTGTGTGGTGAGTTTTGTGTGTCCGTGTGACGTGTGATTACTCTGCAGTGTGTGTGGTCAGTCTTTAGTCTGTGTGAGTTGTCTTCACTTTAAAGTGTGTGTGTTGTGAGTAGTGTGTGCCTCTGTGAGTTGTGTGCACTATGAATAGTGTATGTGGTGAGAGACGTGTTTGCGGTAGGTTTTTGCACTGTGCAGAGTGTGTGAGTGAGTAGTATGTTTCTTTGTGAGGTTTGTGCAGTATGGTGTGTGTGTGGTAAATCTTGTTTGTCTTTGTAAAGTGTGTGCTTTCTGTATTATGTGTGTATGGTGAGTGGTGTGTGTTTGGTTAGGTGTGTGCAAAGTGCAGTGTGTGCGTTTGTGTGGTGTGTGATGTGTGTACTGAGGAGTGTGGTCATGGTCAGTGGTGTGTGTCTTTGGGAAGTGTAAGCACTGTGCAGTGTGTGTTTCTGGTGAGTCGTGTGCTGGTGTGAGGTGTCTGCACAGTGGAATGTGTGTGGTGAGTGCTGTGTGTCTGTGTGAAATGTATTTACATTGTAGTGTGTGTGGTCACTCATGTGTATATATCAGGTTTCTTCAATGTGGAGTGTGTTGTGAGTGGTGTGTGTGTAAATTGTGTGCACTATGGAGTCTGCGTGTGGTGATTGCCGAGTGTCTGTGTGAGTTGTGTAAAATGTGGATTGTGTGATTTGAGTGATGTGTGCTGTGTGAGGTGCGTGCACTGTGGAATATGTGAGTGGTGAGTTTTGAGTGTCTGTTGGAGATGTGTTTACGGTGTAGTCTGTTTGGTCAGTCTTGTGTCTGTGTGAGGTGTTTTCACTTTAATGTGTACATGTCATGAGTAGTGTTTGTGTGAAATGTGTGTACTGTGGATTGTTATGTGTGTGGTGAGTGGTGTCTATGTGTGAGTTGTGTGCACTCTTTAATGTGTGAGTGCTGCGTGTCTGTGTAATGTGGGTGCACTGTAAAGTATGTGTATTCAGTGTTTGTGGTGACTGTTGTGTGCCTGTGTGAGGTGTCTGTACTGTGAAGTGTGTGTGCAGTGAGTGGTGTGTGCCTGTGTGAGTTGTGTTCAGTGTTCAGTTTGCGTGTGATGAGTGGTGTTTGTCTCTGTGATATGTATGCACAGTGAAGTGTGAGTATGCAGTTTGTTTGGTAAAATGTGTGTGTCTGTGCTAAGTGTCTGCCCTCTAAACTTTGTGTGTTGTGTGGTGTGTGTCATGGTGAGTTATGTGCACTGAGGAGAGTGGGTGCATATTAAGTGGTGTGCATGCCTCCGTGAGGTGTGTACACCCTGGAGTGTGTGTTTGCTGATTGGAGCATGTCCCTGTGAGGTGTGTGCATAGCACAGTGCGTGTGTGTGTATTCAGTGGTGTGTGTCTGTGTGAGGTATATGCACAGTGGAGTGTGTGTGGAGTGTTTGTGGTTAGTGCTGTGTGTTGTATGGAGTGTCTATACTTTGGATTGTGTGTGAAGTGGGTGCTGTGTGTCTGTGATGTGAGTTCACTGTGTAGTGTTTGTGGTAAGTGGTATGTCTGTGTTTGTTGTCTGCACTGTGGATTGTGTTGTTGGTGATTAGGTTTGTGTCTGTGTGAGGTGTGTGCACTGTGTAGAGTGTGTGTATGTTGCATGATGTGTGTTTGTGCAGTGTTTGCACTGTACAGTTTCTGTGTGTTTATGTGGTAAGTGGTGTTTCTTTGTAAGGTGTGTGCACTGTCGAGTCTCAGTGCATGCTATGTGGTGTGTGTCTGTGTGAGTTGTATGCACTGTGTATTGTCTGTGTTCTACAGTGTGTGTTTTTGTAAGGTGTGTACCCTGTGGAGTATGCATAATGAATGATTTGTGTCTTTGTAAGGTGTGTGGGCTGTGTAGTGAGTGTGTATTAAGTGGTGTGTGTCTGTGTGAGGTGTATGCACTGTGTATTGTCTGTGTTCTACAGTGTGTGTTTGTGTCAGGTGTGTGCACTGTGGAGACTTTGCGTGGTATGTGGTGTGCATTTGTGTGAGCTTGTGTGCACTGCTTAGTGTGTGTTTGTGGTTTATGGTGTGTGTTTATGTGAGGTGTTTGCACTGTGCAGTTTCTGTGTTTATGTGGTGAGTGGTGTTTCTGCGTGAGGTGTGTGCACTGTGGAGTGTGTGACTATGATCAGTATTGTGTGGCTTTGTGAGGTGTGTTCAGTGTGCAGTGTGTGTTTGTGCTGAGTGGTGTGCCTGTTGAGGTTTCTGCACTGCAGAATATAAGTGTGTCGTGAGTGTTGTTTGTGTAAAATATATTTACTATGTAGTGTGTGTAGTTAGTCGTGTGTCATGAGTGGTGTGTGTGTGAAATGTGTGCACAATGGACTTTGTGTGTGGTGATTGCTGTGTCTCTGTGTAAATTGTGTAAATTGTGGAGTGTGTGTTGAGTGAGTGGTGTGTGTCTTTGTAAAATGTATGTACTGTTTAGTGTTATGTGTGTGGTTAGTAGTATGTGTGTGTGAGTTGTGTGCACTTTTTAGTATGTGTGTAATGAGTGGTGTGTGTCTGTGTGAAATATATGCACAGTGGAGGGTGAGTGTGCAGTGTATGTGAAAAGTGGTGTGTCTCTGCTAGATGTCTGCACTCTGGACTGTGTGTATGTTGAGTCCTTCATGTTAGTGTGAGGTGTGTGCACTGTGGAGTCCCTGTGCATGTTATGAGATGTGTGTCTGTTTGAGGTGTGTGCTTTGCACAGTGTGTGTTCTACAGTTTGTGTTTGTGTGAGGTGTGTGCACTGTGAAGTGTGTGTGCTGACCTGTGTGTCTGTGAAATATGAGCACTATGAAGTGTGTGTGTGGTGACTGCTGTATGTCTTTAGAAGTTGTGTGAACTGTGTAGTGTGTGGTTGGTGAGTGCTCTGTGTCTGTGTAAAATGTGTGCACTGTGGAGTGTTAAGTGTGTTGAGTGGTGTTTCCATGTGAGTTGTGTGCACTCCTTAATGTGTGAAATGTGCACTTCTGTTTAAGGTGTGTGTTCGTGGAGTATGTGTGTGGATTGTCTGTGGTAAATGGTGTGTGTCTGTGTGAGGTGTCTGCACTGTGGAGTGTGTGCGTGGTGAGTGAAGTGTGCCTGTGTGAGGTGTTTGCACTGTGTAGTTTGCGTGTGATGGGTGGTGTGTGTCTGTGTAAGATGTATACACAGTGGAGTGTGACTGCTCACTGTGTGTGGTAAGTATTGTGTGTCTGTGCTAGGTGTCTGCAGTATGGCATTTGTGTTTTGCGTGGTGTGTGACTGTGTGAGGTGTGTGAACTTTGGTGATTGTGTGCGTGTTAATTAGTGTGTGTCCCTGTGAGGTGTGTGCACAGTGGAGTGTGTGTGTGCTGATTGGTGTGTGTCCCTGTGAGGTTTTATTACTGCAAAGTGTGCGTGTCCAGTGAGTGGTGTGTGTCTGTGTGAGGTATGAACACTGTGAAGAGTGTGTGTGGCGAGTGTCTAGTTTTTGTGTGAGATTTTTGCCATGTGAACAGTGTGTGTGAGGTGAGTGGTGTGTCTCTGTTTAAGGTTTATGCTATGTAAAGTGTGTGTGTGATGGATCATTTGTGTCTGTGGGAGATATGTGCACTGTGTAGTGTGTGCTTATGGTTAGTGTTGTGTGTTCAGGTTAGGTGTGTGCAAATTGAAGTGTGTGTTTCTGTATTCAGTGGTGTGTGTCTCTGTGAGGTTTGTGCACAGTGCACATTGTGTGTATTTTTCCGTTGAGTCTTGTGTTTCTGTTTCAGGTGTGTGCACAGTGCAGTTTGTGTGAAGCATGTGTGGTGAGTGGTGTGTGTGTGGAATGTCTGACATTTGGATTGTGTGTTGTGACTGGTGTGTATCTGTGTGAGGTGAGTGCACTGTGTACTGTGCATGGTGATTCATAAGTCTCTTTTAGGTGTGCACCCTGTGGAGTGTGTTTGGTGAGCAGTGTCTATTTGTGTGTGATCTGTGCAGTGTGTAGTGTGTATTTATGTTGAGTGGTGTGTGTTTGTGTAAGGTGTGTGCACAGTGCAGTGTGTGTTTTTGTGTGTTGTGTGGTTTGTGTCTGTGTGTGGTGTGACCACTGTGAAGTTTGTGTAAGTGGTTAGAGGTGTGTGACTGTGTCAGTTGTGTGCACTGTGGATGGTGTGTTTGTGGTGAGTGTTGCGTCTGTGTGAATTTTGTGCTATGTGGAGTGTGTGTGTAAAGTTTGTGTATTAAGTGGTGTGTGTGTGTGAGGTGTATGCACAGTGGAGTGAGTGCGGAGTCTGTGTGGTGAGTGGTATGTGTCTGTGTGGTGTGTGTGCACATTGGATTGTGTGTGCAGTGAGTGCTCTGTGTGTGGGAGGTGAGTGCACGGTCTAGTGCCTGTGGTGAGTGGTATGTCTTTGTTATGTGTCTGCACTGTGGACTGTGTGTTTGGTGAGTATTGTCTGTCTTTGTATTATGTGCACACTGTGTAGTGTGTGTGTATGGTGAATGGTGCGTGTTTGTGTCAGGTGTTTCCACTGTGCAGTTCCTGTGTATTTGTGTGGTGAGTGGTTTGTTTCTGTGTGACGTGTGTGCACTGAAGTGTGTGTGTGGTCAGTGGTGTGTGTCTTTATGAGGTGTGCAGAGTGTGCAGTGTGTGTTTCTGTTGAGTCGTGTGACTGTATGAGGTGTGGGCATTGTGGAGATTGTGCGTGGTTACTGTTGTATATCTTTGAGAGCTGTCTTTACTTTGTAGTGTGTGGTCAGAATTGTGTCTGTATCAGGTGTCTTCACTGTAAAGTGTGAGTGTCTTGAGTAGTGTGTGTCAGTTTAAGGTGTGTGCACTGTGGGGTGTATGTGTATGGTGAGTGCTGTGTGTCTCTGTGAGTTGTGTGCACTTTGGAGACTCTGTGAATGCTATGTCTGTGTGGGATGCATGCACTTTAAAGTGTGTGCTCAGTGGTGTGTGTCTGTGTGAAATGTGTTTCCAGAGTGTGTGTGTGTTGAGTGTGTGTAGTAACTGTTGTGTGACAGTGTGAGGTGTCTGCATTGTGGATAAGGTTTCAAGTGATTGGTGTCTGTCTGTGTGATGTGTGTACATTGTGGTGTGTGATTTTGGAGTTTGTGTAGGGCATGCTGTGTGTCTCTTTGAGGTGTCCGTATTCTGGAGAGTGTGTGAGTTTGGCAAGTGGTGTATTTCTAGAATATATGCCTGTGGATTGTGTGTAAAATTTGTAAAATGCATGGTGTGTCTCCGTGTAAGGTGTGTGCACCGTGGAGGGTGAGTGTGTGGTAAGCTGTGTGTATGTGTGACGTATGTGTACTGTGGATTGTGTGTGTGATGAGTGCTGTGTGTCTGTGTGAGGGGTGTGCAATGTGGAGAGTGTCTGTGTTGAATTACGTGTCTGTGTAAAGTTTCTGTTATGTGGAGTGTGTGTGTGTAAAGTGTGTGTATTAATTGGTGTGTGTCTCTGCGTGTTGCATGCACAGAGGAGTCTGTGTGGAGTGTGTGTGGGGAGTGGTGTGTGTCTGTGTAATATAAGTGCACTGTGTAATGTGTGTATGTCTGGGTTTGGGGTCTGCACTGTGGATTATGTGTTTGGTGAGTGGTGTGTGTCTGTGTAAGGTGTGTGCACTGTGTAATGTGTGTATGTTGAGTGGCGTGTATTTGTATGAGGTGTGTGCACTCCACAGTTTGTGTGTTTGTGTGGCGAGTTGTATGCATTTACGTGAAAAGTGTGTACTGTGGAGAATGTGTGTGGTCAGCAGTGTGTGTCTTTGTGAGGTGTGTGCATGGTGCAGTGTGGGTTTCTGTTAAGTTGTGTGCTTGTGTGAGGTGTATCCACTGTGGAATGTGTGTGTGTAGAGTGTTGTATATTTGTGTGAGGTGTGTGCACCATGTTGTGTGTGGTCTGTCTTGTTTCTGTGTGAGGTGTCCTTTATATAAATTGTGTGAGCATGTGTAGTGTGTGTTTGTTTGAGGTGTGTGCCCTGTGGAGTGTGTGTATGGTGAGTGTTCTGTGTCTGTGTTAGGTGTGTGCACTGCAGAGTGTGTGTTCTGAGTGGTGTGTATCTGTGTAAAAGGTGTGCACTGAGTTTGGGTGTTTATTGTGTGTGGTGACTGGTGTGTGACAGTGTGAGGTTTCTGCATTGTGGATAAGGTGTCAGGTGATTGAAATTTATCTGTGTAATGTTTGTGCATTCTGATGTTTGTGAAGTTCCTGTGGTGCGTGCTGTGTGTCTCTGTGACGTTTGTTTACTCTGGAGAATGTGAATGTGGTGATTGGTGTATGTCTCAGGTATGTGCACTGTGGATTGTGTATGGAGTGTGTGGAGTGTATGGGGTGTTTCTATGTAAGGTGTGAGCACAGTGGACGGTGTGTGTGGTGAGTTGTGTGTATATGGGAGGCATGTGCAATGTGGAGTGTGTTTGTCATGAGTGGTGTGTCTGTGTGAGATGTGTGCCATGTGGAGAGTGTGTGTTATGAGTTTTGTGTCTGTTCGAAGTTTGTGCTATGTGGAGTGTGTGCATGAAGCGTGTGTATTAAATGGTGGGTGTCTGTGAGAGGTGTATGTTCAGTGGTGTCTGTGTGGAGTCTGTGTTGAGTGGCATGTGTCTGTGTGGAGTGTGTGCACTTCTCATTGTGTGTACAGTGGGTGATGTGCATCTGTGTGAGGCGAGTTTACTGTGTAGTGTGTGTGGTAAGTGGTATGTCTGTGTTTGGTGTGTGCACTGTGGATTGTGTGTTTACTGAGCGGTGTGTGTTTGTGTGAGGTGTGTGCATATGGTTAGTGGTATGTGTTTGTGAGAGGTGTGTGCCCTGTGCAGTTTGTGTGCATTTGTGTGGGGTGTGGTGTGTGTCTGTGTGAGGTGTATGCACTGTGGAGTGTGTTTGTGTGGTCTGTGGTGTGTATCTTTTTGAGGTGTGCTCACTGTGCAGTGTGTTTTTGTGGTGAGTGGTGTGCCTTTGTAAGGTGTCTGCACTGCAGAATGTGTGTGGGGTGTGTTGTGTGTCTGTGTGAAATGTATTGACTGTGTTGTATTTGTGGTAAGTCGTGTGTATGTATGAGTTTACTTCAATATGGAGTGTGTGTGGCGTGAGTAGTGTGTGTGAGGTTTGTAACACTCTGGAGTTTGTGTGTGTGGTGAGTTAAGTGTGTCTCAGTTTTGTGAACTGTGGAGTGTGTGATGAGTGGTGAGATTTGTGCTTTTGGGAAGTGTCTGCACAGCGAACTGTGTTTGATGAGTGTTGTGTGTCTGTATCAGCTGAGTTTACTGTGTAAACTTGTGGTCAGTCTTGTGTGTGGTCAGTCTTGTGACAGTGTGAGGTGTCTTCACTGTAAAGTGTGTGTGTCCTGAGTAGTGTGGGTCTGAGGTGTACGCACTGTTGATTTTGTGTGTATGGTGAGTGCTGTGTGTGTGAGGTGTGTGCACTGTGGAGTCTCTGTTTATGGTATGTGGTGTGTGTGTGAGCTGTGTGCACTCGGGAGTTTGTGTGTGCTCTGCAGTGTGTGTTTTTGTGAGGTGTGTGCACTGTGAAATGTGTGTGGTGAGTGGTGTGTGTTTGTGTAATATGTGTGCACTGAGTGTGTGTGGTGAGTGATGTTTGACAGTGTGAGGTGTCCGCATTGTGGATAAGCTGTCAGGTGATTGGTGTTTGTGTGATGTGTGTGCATTGTGGTGTGTGTTTCTGGAGATTGTGTGGTGCGTGATGTTTTTGTCCGTGAGGTGTGTGTACTCTGTAGTGTGTGTGAGTGAGGTGAGTGGTGTATGTCTGAAGTATGTGCAGTGTGGATTTTGTGTGCAGTAGGTGGAGTGCATGGAGTTTCTGTGTTAGGTGTGTGCACGGTGAAGGATGTGTGTGTGTTGTATGTGTGAGGTGTGTGCAGTGTGGAAAGTGTGTGTGTTCAGTTTTGTTTCTGTGTGAGGTTTGTGCTATGTGGAGTTTGGGTGTGAATTGTGTGTATTGAGTAGTGTGTGTCTGTGTGAGATGTATGCACAGTGGAATGTGACTGGAGTGTGTGTGGTGAGTGATGTGTGTCTGTGTGGAGTGTCTGCTGTTTGCATTTTTTGTGCAGTGGGTCATGTGATTCTGTATGAGTTGAGTGCACTGTGTAGTTTTGAGGTAAGTCTTATGTCTGTGTTTGGGGTCTCTACTGTTGGATTGTGTGTTTAAAGAGTGGTGTGTGTCTATGTGACGTGTGTACACTGTGTAGTGTGTGTATAGAGTGGTGTGTGTTTCTGTGAGGTGTGTGCACTCTACAGTTTGTTCGTGTTTTTGTAGTGAGTGGCTTCTGTGTGGGGTATCTACACTGTGGAATGTGTGTGGTGTGTGCCTGTGTATCTGCTGTTGGGTGAAGTATTCTATAGTGACTGTTATTGGGTAGGGTGCTGTATACTGACTGTTGTTGAATAGGGTGCTCTATACTGACTGTTGTTGAGTATGTGCCCTATAGTGACTGTTGTGTAGGTGCTCTATAGTGACTGTTTTGCGTATGAGCTCTTTAGTAAGAGTTGTTTGGTCGTGTGCTCTATACTGACTATTCTTAAGTAAGATACTCTAATAGTGACTGTTGTTGGGTAGAGTGCTCTATGTTGACTTTTGCTAACTAGAGGGCTCTACAGTGACTTTTTCCTGGTATGTCCTCTATATTGAGTGCTGTTTGGTAGTGGGCTCTGTAATAACTATTGTTGGGTAGGTACTTTAGTGTCACTGTTGTTGGGTATGTGCTCAATACTAACTGTTTTTGTGTAAGGTGCTCTATGGTGACTGTGGCTGGGTAGAGTACTCCATAGTGACTAATACTGGGTGGAGTGCTCTATGGTGACTGTTTCTGCATAGGGTACTCCATAGTCATTGTTGCTGGGGAGGGTGCTCTATAGTGACTGTTGTTAGGTAGGGTCCTCTATAGTTACTGTTGTTGTGTAGGGTGTTTTATAGTGACTGTTGTTGGTTTGGTGATTTATAGTGACTATTGCCATTTAGTGTGCTGTATAGCAGCTGTTGTGGGTGACGTGATTAATAGTGACTGTTGATGGGTAGATTACTCTATACTGGTTGATGTTGGGTACATGATCTATAGTGACTTGCTGAGTAGGTTGCTCTATAATAGACGTTGTTGGCTAGGTGTTCTATAGTGACTGTTTCTGGGTGAGGTGCTCTATAATGAGAGTTGTTTAGTACAGTGCACTATAGGAGATGGTTGTTGGGTGGAGACATTAAAGTGGCTGTTGTTGTAAAGAGGGCTCTATAGTGACTGTTGTTGGGTAGAGTGCTCTATAGGTGACTGTTGTTTGGGGAAGTGCTTTATAGTGACCGTTGCTAGGTAGGGTTCTCTATAGTGATTTTGTTGTGTATGGTGCAATATAATGATTTTTGATGGGTAGTGCTCTATAATGACCTTTATTATTAGAGTGCTCTACAGTGACTGTTGCTAATTAGGGTTCTCTATATTGACTGTTGCTGGGTGGGGGTCTCTAAAGTGACTCCTCTTAAGTAGAGTGCTCTACAGTGATTATTCTTGGGTTGGTGCTGTAAAGTGACTGTTGGTTGGGTGCTCTAATCTGACTGTTGTTGGTTATGTGACCTATACTGAACTTTGCTGTACACAGTGCTATATGAACTGTGGTTGGGAAGAGTGCTCAACAGTGACTGCTGCTGCATAGGGTGTTCTTTAGAGACTAATGTTGGGTAGGTGCCCTATAGTGACTGTTATTGGCTGGGGTGCTCTATAGTGACTGTTGTTGGGTAAATGCTCCATAATGATTCTTGATTGGAAGGATAATCTATAGTGTCTGTTGTTGGGTAGACTTCTCTATAGTGACTCTTGCTTGGTATGGTGCTCTATAGTGACTGCTTTTGGGTAGGGTGCTCTACAATGACTGTTGTTGGGTGGGGTGGTTTACACTGACTAATGCTGGTTTGAGTGCTCTATAGCGACTGGTGTTGGGTAGGTAATCTACGGTGACTGTTGTTGGGTGGGGTGCTTTATATTTACGTTGCAAAGGTTCTCTATATTGACTATTGTTTGGTAAAATACTCTTTAGAGTCTGCTGTTGTGTACGGTGTTCTATGGTGACTGTTGCTGGATGGAGTGCTCTATAATGACTGTTGTTGGGTAGAGCTTTTTAGATAGTGACTGTTGTTGGGTAGGGTGCTTTATAGTGACTCTTGTTGGGTGAAGTGCTCGATAGTGACTTGTTGACAACTATGCTGTGTATTGACTGTTGCTGGGTAGAGTTCTAATTCCTGACTGTTGTTGGTTAGAGTGCTCTATAGTGACTGTGGTTGGGTAGGTGTTCTATATTGACTGTTGTATTGTAGGGTGCTGTATAGTGACTGTTGTTTTGTAGTGTGCTCCATAGTGACCGTTGCTAATTAGGACATTCTATAGTGACTGCTGTTGTGTAGGTACTCTATACTGACTGTTGTTGAGTAGGTGCTCCATAGTGACTGTAGTTCCATAGGGTGCTTTATGCTGACAGTTGTTGCTTAGGTGCTCTATAGGGACTCTTGTTGTGTAGGTACTCTGTAGGTACTTTTTTCAATATGGTGCTCTATAGTAATTATGTCTGGTGTTGTGCTCTATACTGACTGATTTTGGGTAGAGTGCTTTATAGGTGACTGTTGTGTGGAATGCTCTCCAGTGACTGCTATTGTGTACAGTGCTTTTTAGTGTCTGTTTTTGAATGGGGTGCTCTATAGTGAATATTGTTGCGTAGAGTGCTCTATAAGTGACTGTTGTCGGGTGGAGTGCTTTATAGTGACTGTTGCTGTGTAGAGTGCTCTATAGTGACTCTTGTTGAGTAGAGTGATGTATATTGACTGTTGTCATGGAGGTTTCTCTATACTGACTGTTGTTGGGGAGGTCATCTATAAAGACTGGTTAGTGTGCTCTATAGTGACTGTTGTTGAATATGTGCTCTTCAGTGACTGTTATTGGTTAAGGTGCTCTACAGTAACTGGTGATTTGTAGTGTGGGCTATAGGGACTGTTCTTGGTTGGAGTGCTCTATAGTGTCTGTTGTTGTGTAGGGAGCTCAATACTGATGGTTGCTGTGTTGGATAATCTTTACTGACTGCTTTTGTGTAGAGTGCTCCAGATAGTGACTGTTTTGTGTAGGTTCTCTATAGTGATTGTTGCTTGGTAGGATGCTCTACAGCTACTATTTTTCAGTAGGTTCTCCATACTGACTTCTGTTTTGTGGAATTTTCTATAGTGACTGTTGTTGGGTAGAGTGCTCTATAAGTGATTGTTCTTTGGTGGATTTTTCTATAGTGACTATTTTGTAAAGTGCTCTATATTGAATGTTGTTGTGTGGAGTGCTTTGTAGTGACTGTTTTTGGGTAGGGTGCTCTATAGTGACTGTGGTTTGGTAGGTGCTCCATAGTCACTATTGTTAAGTAGTGTGCTCTGTAGTGACATTTTTGTGTAGGGTGTTCTATAGTGTCTGTTGTTCTGTAGGGTGCTCTATAATGAATGTCGTTGAGTGGGGTGTTCTATAGTGACTGTTGTTGAGTAGAGTGCTTTATAAGTGACTATTTTTAGGTGCAGTAATCTATAGTAACTCTTGTTGTGTTCAGTGATGTATAGTGGCTGTTGTTTGGTAGAGTACTCTACATTGACTGTTCTAACGAAGGCTCCTCGTTACTGACTGTATGTCAGTAAGGTAAGCAATCTATAATGACTGTTTTTGGGCAGGGTGCTCTATACTGACTGTTCTTGGGTACGTGCTCTATAGGAACTGTTGTTGGTTAAGGTGCTGTCTAGTTACTGTTGTTCAGTAGTGTGCGCCATAGTGGGCGTTTTGGGTGGAGTTCTCTATAGTGTCTTTTTGTGGAGAGTGCTCTGCAGTAACTCTTTTTAGGTAGGGTGCTCTATAGTGACTGTGTTTGGGTAAGGGGATCTAGATACTGACTATTATAGTTTAGGGTGCTCTATAGTGACACTTGTTGGGTAGAGAGCCCTCTAATGACTGTTTTTGGGTAGAGGGCTCCATACTGACAGTTGTTGGGTAGGTGCTCCATAGTAACTGTTCTTGGGTAAGTGCTCTACCGTGACTGTTGTTGGTTGCAGTGCTCTATAGTGACTTGTTCGGTAGTGGGCTTTAGAGTGACTATTGCTGTGTAGGGTGCTCTGGAGTGACTGTTGTTAAGTACAGTGCTCTATAGTTACTGCTGTTGCATAGGGTGCTTTATGGAGACTGTTGCTGGGTAGTGTGCTCTATAGTGACTGTTGGTGGGTAGGGTTTTTTTTAGTGACTGTTGTGGGCTGGCATGCTGTATGGTGACTTTTGTTTGGTATGGTGCTCTAAAAGTGACTGTTATAGGGTGGAGTGTTCTTCAGAAACTGTTGTGTAGAGTGCTCTATACTGACAATTGTTGGGTAGAGTGCCCTTAAGTGCCTTGTTGGGTAGCTTTCTGTATACTGAATGTTTCTCGGTAGGTGATCTATAGTGACTGTTGTTGGGTACAATGCTCTATACTGACTGTTCTTTGAAACGGTGTTCTATTGTAGCTGTTTTTGTGTAGAGTACACTGCTGTTGGGTAGGTACACTATACTGACTGTTGTTGGTTAGGTGCTCTATAATGACAATTGTTTGTTAGGTTCTGTATAGTGACTGTTGTTTAGGATTCTCTATAGTAACTGCTGTTGTTTAGGGTAATCTATTGTTAATGTTGCTGGGTGGAGTGCTCTATAGTGTCTGTTGTTGGGTAGGGTGCTCAATACAGACTCTTGCTTGGTTGGGTGATATATAGTGACTATTATTGGGTAAAGTGCTCTAGATAATGACTGTTGCTGGGTAGGTGTTCTATAGTGATTATTGCTGCATATTGTGCTTTATGGTGACTGCTGTGGTGTAGGGTCTCTATAGTGACTATTGTTGCGTTTGGTGCTTTATGGTGACTGTTGTTTGTTGGAGTGGTCTATAGGTGACTGTTGTTAGGTGAACTGTTCTATAGTGACTATTGTCAAGAGTGCTCTATAGTAAATTTTGTTGGTCCGAGTGCTCTACAATGACTCTTGTTGGTTAGAGTGCTCTAGTGACTGTTTTTGGCTAGAGGGCACTATAGTGAATGTTGTTGGGTAGGAGTTCTATAGTGACGATTTTTATTTAAGTGCTCTATAGTGACTGTTTTTGGGAAGGTTGCTTTATACTGACAGTTGATGGGTATTTGTTTTATGGTGACTGTTGTTGGGTAAATGTTTTATAGTGACTTTTATTGGGTAAAGTGCTGCATACTGCTTGTTTCTGTGTAGGGTGCTCTATCTTGCCTGATGTTGGGTAGGTTCTCTATACTGTGTGTTGTTGGGTAGCTGCTCCATAGTAACTGTTGTTGGGTAGGTGCTCCATACTGACTGTTGTTGTGTAGGGTGCTCTATAGTTACTTTTGTTTGGTGGAGTGCTCTATAGTGACTGCTGTTGTGTAGGGTTCTCTATGATGACTGTTGCTGGATACGGTGCTTTATAGTGACTGTTCTTAAGTCCAGTGCTGTACAGTGAGTCTAGCAGGGTTATGTGCTCTATAGTGACTGTTCTTGAATAGGTAGTCAACAGTGCCTGTTGGTGGGTGGGGTGCTCGATAGTGACTGTTGTTGGGTTGGTGATCTATAGTGACTGTTGTTTGGTAGTGTGTTCTATGGTGACAGTTTTTGGGTAGGGTGCTCTATACAGATATTTGTTAGGTGGAGTGCTTTATAGTGGCTGTTGTTAAGTAGGGTAATCCATAGTGAATGTTGTTGGCTAGAGTGCTGTTTGTGAATTTTCTTCGGAAGCGTGTCATATAGTTACTCTTGTTGGGAAGAGTGCTCTATAGTGACTGTTGTTGGGTAGAAAGTTCTACAGTGACTCTTGTTGGTTAGTCACTCCATACGGATTGTTGTTGGGTAAGGTGCTCTGTCCAGAAATTTTGGGTGTGTGCTCTATTGTGACTATTGTGTAAGTGCTCTATAGTGATTTTTGTTGTGTAGGTGCTCTACAGTAACTGTTGTTGGGTAGGGTGCTCTCTAATGATGGCTGTTTGGTAGGGTACTCTTTAGTGACTTTAGATGGGTGGGGTGCTGCATAGTTACTACTATTGGATAGAGTGCTTTATAAATGACTGTTTTTGGGTGGAGGGCTCTGTAGTGACTGTTGTTGTGTACAGGGCTCTAAAGTGACTCTTGTTCAGTACAGTGCTCTACAGTGACTGTTTACAAGGAGGCTGCTCTATACTGAATGTTTTGCGTAGGTGATCTGTAGTGACTGTTTTACGGTTGGGTGCATAATAGTGACTTGTTATGTACGTGCTCAATAGTGACTCTTATTGGTTAAGGTGCTCTATATTAATTGTTGTTCGGTAGTGTTCACTGTACTAAGTGTTCCTTTGTGGAGTGCTGTATATTGTTTGCTGTTGTGTCGGGTGCTCAATTCTGACTGTTGCTGGGTAGGGTGCTCTATAGTCACTGTTTTTGGGTAGGGGGTTTTAGGTACTGACTGTTATTGTGCAGGGTGATCTATACTGACTCTTCTTGGATAGAGTGCTTTATATTGACTGTTTTTCGGTAGAGGACTGCATACTGACTGTTAGTTCTGAGGTGCTTTATAATGACTGTTTTTGGGTAGGTGCTCTATAGTGACTGCTGTTGAGTGCAGTGCTCTATAGTGCCTGTTGCTGGGTAGGGTGCTATGGAGTGACTGCTATTGGGTGGAGAGCTCTATAGTGACTGCTGCTGCGTAAGTTGCTCTCTAGTGACTGTTGCTGGGTAGCGTGCTTTATTGTGACTGTTGTTGGGTAGTGTGCTCAAGAGGGACTGTTTGGTAGGGTGCTACACAGTGACAATTGTTGAATATGTGCTCTGCACTACCTGTTGCTGGGTAGAATGCTTTATAGTGACTGTTGTTGGTAGTTTTGCTCTACGGTGACTGTCTTTGTTTAGATTGCTATAAAGTGCCTTGTTGGGTACCTTTCTCTATACTGACTGTTGCTCGGTAGGTGATCTATAGTGACTGATGTTGGGTACAATGCTCTATAGTGATTGTTTTTGGGTATGGTGCCCTATTGTAACTGTTATAGGGTAGTGTGCTCTATAGTGACTACTATTGGGTAGGTACCCTATACCGACTCTTGTGTTGCCTTACAGTGACTGTTGTTGGATACATACTCTATAGTGACTGTAGTTGAGTAGTGTACTCTACAGCGACTGTCGGTTGGTGGAGTTCTCCTACGTGACTGCTTTTGCATAGTGTGCTCTATACTGACTGTTAATTGATAAGGTAATGTATAGTGACTGATTTTGGGTATTGTGCTCTATACTGACTGTTGCTACGTAGGGTGCTCTATAGTGACTGTTGTTTGGTATGTGCTCTACAGTGACTGTTGATGGTTAGGGTGCTCTATAGTGACTGTTGTTGGGTAGGGTGCTATGTACTGATTGATGTGTGGTGTGATCTATAGAGATTATTGTTATGTAGAGTGCTGTTTAAGTGACTGTTGTTGGGTGCATGCTCTATATTTATTGTTGCTGTGTACAGTGCTCCATAATGACTGATTTTTGGTAGAGTGCTTTACAGTGACTCTTGTTAGGGAAGTTGCTCTATAGTGACCCTTGTTGGCTTCATGGTTTATAGTGACTGTTGTTGGGTAGGATGCTCTATATTGACATTTTTTGGTAGGGTGTTCTATAGTGTGTGTTGTTAAGTAAGTGCCCTAAAGTGATTGTTGCTGGGTCGGGTGCTCAATACTGACTGGTTCTGGGTTGAGTGTTCTATTGTTACTGTTGTTTGGTATAGTGCTCTACAGTGACTGTTGTTGACAACAGTGCTCTACAGTGACTGTTGTAGAGTAGAGGGATCTATAGACACTGTTTTGCAGTAGGTGTTGTATTGTGACTGTTGTTTGTTAGTATGCTCTGTAGTAACAGTTGTCATGCAGGGTGCTTTATAGTTACTGTTGTTGGCTGGGTTGCTCGACAGTGTCTTCTGTTGGGAAGAGTGCTCTATAGGTGACTGTTGTTGTGTGGAGTGTTTCATAATGACCATAGTATAGAATTATCTATAGTCACTGTTGTTGGTTAGAGTGCTCTACAACAACTGTTGTTAAGTAGGTTCTTTTGAGTGACTGTATTTGATAGGGTGCTCTATGTAACTGTTGTGTAGGAGCTCTATAGTGACTGTTGTTGGGTAGCATTCTCTATACTGACAGTTTTTAGGGTGCTCTTCAGTGACTGTTACTGGGTATAATGCTCTATTTTGTCTGTTGTTCTGTAGGTTCTCTACAGTGACTGTTTCTGGATAGTGTGCTCTATACTGACTGTTGTTGGGTTCTGTGCTATACACTGAGTGTTGCTCAGTGTAGTGCTCTATAGTGACTGTTGATTGTTAGGTATTCTACAATATCAGTTGTTGGGTAGGGTGTTCTACATTGTCTGTTATTGGGTTGGGTGCTCTCTACTGACTGTCTTTGTGTAGGGTGCTTTATATTAACTGTTGTTCAGTTGGTGCTCTACCGTGACTATTGTTGGGTAGGATTCCTTATATCATCTGTATTTGGTAGGGTGATCTAGAGTGACTGTTGTTGGGTAGGTGCTTTGTAGTGACTGTTGTTTAGTGTAATGTTCTATAGAGTCTCTTTTTTGGTATGGTGCACTATAGTGACTTTTGTGGGTCGAGTTCTCTATATTGACTGTTGTTAGGTAGAGTGGTCTTGATAGTGACTTTTGTTGGGTGGGATGCTCTGTAGTGACTGTTGATGGATAGAGTGCTTTATAGTGACTTTTGCAGAGTAGAGTTCTCTATAGTGACTGTTCTTAAGTATGGTGGTCTATAGTAACTGCTGTAGGGTAGAATGCACTATATTGACTGACTATAGAGTGCTCTATATTGACTATATAGTTACTCTAGGGCTCCATAGTGACTGTTGTTGCATAGGTTCTCTATCGTGACTGTTGTTTGGTAGAGTTCTGTATAGTGACTGTTGTTGGGTAAGTCTTCTATACTGACTGTTGTTGGGTATAGTGCTCTATAGTGACTGTTGTTGAATTGGTATTTATAGTTAAAGTTTGGTGGGGTGCTTTATTGTAATTATTGTTGTGCAGGTGCTTTATAGTGACTGATGTTTGGTAGAAAGCTCTATATAGTTTTTTGTTGGATATGGAGGACTATGGTGACTGTTGTTGGGTTGATTTCGCTAGATAGTGACTGTCGTAGGGTAGAGTGCTCTGCAGTGACTGTTGTTGGGTAGACTGCTTTATAGTGACTGTTGTTGAGTAGAGTGCTCTATAGTGACTGTTATGGTGTAGGTTGCTCTATAGTGACTTGTTTATGTTCTCTATGGTGACTGTTGTTGGGCAGGTGCTCTATAGTGGCTGTTGTTGGGCAGGTGCTCTACAGTGACTGTTGTTGCATAGGGTGCTCTATAGTGACAGTTGTTGGTAGGGTGCATAGAGACAGATGTTAAGTAGGGTTCTCTATACTGAATGTTTCTTGGTAGGGTTCGCTATAGTGCTGTTGTTGGTAGGGTGCTTCATAGTGACTGTTTTTGGGTAGATTGTTCTATAGGTGACTGTTGTTGGGTGGAGTAGTTAATAGTGACTTTCATTCAGTAGGGTTCTCTATAGTGATTGTTGTTGGGTACGATCCTTTATAATGACTGTTGCTGGGTAGAGTGCTCTGAAGTGACTATTTTTGGTAGGGTGCTCTATAGTGACTGTTGTCTGGTCGGGTTCTCTGTATTGACTGAAGCTGGATAGTTTGCTTTATACTGACACTTTTTGGTGGAATTTTTTCATAGTGACTGTTGCTTTGTAGACTGTTCTATAGTGACTGTTGCTGCGTAGGATCCCCCATAGTGAGGGTTGTAGTGTAGGTGCTTTATATTGACTGTTGTTCATTAGCTTCTCTAAACCTACAGTGGCTGGGTAGGTGCTATAAAATGACTGTTGTTGGTTGGAGTGCTCTAGAATGACTGTTCTTGGGTAGGTGCTCTATAGTTATTCTTGATGGGTGGGATACTCTACAGTGATTATTTTTGTGTAAAGTGCTCTATAGTGACTGTGGATGGGTAGGGTGCTCTATAGTGACTGTTGCTCATTAGGGTGCTGTATACTGCATTTTATTGGGTGGCATGCTCTATCTTGACTGTTATTGGGTAGCATATTCTATACTGATTGTTGTTTGGTAGGCACTCTCTAGTGACTGTTGTTATGTGGGGTGTTTTATAGTGACTGTTTTTTGGAAGGTGCTGTATACTTACTGTTGTTTAGTAGACTGTTCTGTAATGTCTGTTGTTGTTTATGGTGCTCCATAGTGACTGTTGCTGTGTAGAGGGCTCTATCTTGACTGTTGTTGGGTAGAGTGTTTTGCATTGACTGTTGCTTGGTAGGGTGTTCTATAGTGATTGGTTAGGTAGTGTGCTCCATAGTGACTGTTGCTGGGTAGAATGCTCTGAAATGAGTGTCATTTAGTGGTGCAATCTATAGTGACTGTTGTTGCGTAGGGTGCTCTATAGTAACTGTTACTGGGTAGGGTGCTCTATAGTGCCTCTGGTTAGTTAGGGTGCTTTACAGTTAGTGTAACATAGTAGAGTGATCTATAGTTAGTGTTGTGCAAGTGCTCTATAGTGACTGTTGCTGTGTTGGGTGCTTTATAGCCACCGTTTTTGAGTAGATGCTGAATAGTGACTGTTATTGGTAGGATGGTCTTAACATGCCATTGTTATTTAGGTGCTTTACACTGACTTTTGCTACGTAGGGTGCTCTATAGTGACTGTTCTTAGGTAGAGTGCTCTACAGTGACTCTTGCTGGGGAGGGGGCTCAACTGAGACTGTTGCTGTGTAGGTTGCTCTTTAACGACTATTGTTGAATATGTACTCTATAGTGACTGTTGTTGGGTGGTGTTTTCTGTAGCGACTGTGTTGTGGAGTGCTTTATTGTGACTATTGTTGGGTAGAGTTCTCTATAGTGACTGTTCTTGGGTAGATGCTTTATACTGACTGTTGCTGGGTAGGGTGTTGTATACTGACTGTGGTTGGGTAAGTGCTCCATATTGACTATTATGGGGTAGAGTGCTCTATAGTGACTGTTTTTGGGTAGAGTGCTCTGTAGTGATGGCTTTCTTGTAGAGGACTTTATAGTGTGTGTTGTTTGCTAGGTGATTTATAGTGACTGTTGGGTAATTTTCTTTATTGTGACAGATTTTGGGTAGAGTAATCAATGGTGACTTTTTTGGGTAGGGTGCTCTATGGAGACAGTTGTTGGAAAGGTGCTCTATAATGACTGATGTTGGGTAGAATTCTCTATAGTGAGTGTTGTTGGTAGGGTGCTCTATAGTGATTCTTTTTTGGTGGGGTGCTCTATAGTGAGTGTGGTTTTTTAGTTACTCCATAATGACTGTTGTTGGGTAGAATAATCTTTAGTGTGTGTTGTTTGTTTGAGTGCTCTATACTGACTCTGGCTGGGTAGGTTGCCCTATAATTGCTGTTTTTAGGTAGCGTGTTCTATAGTGACTGTTGTTGGCAAGAATGCTCTACACTAACTGTTATTGGGTAGAGGGCTTTAAAGTGACTGTGGTGAATTAGGCACTCTATAATGATGGTTGTTGGGTACAATACTCTATGGTAACTGTTGTTGTGTAGGATTCTCTATAGTGACTGATTTTGATTGGGGTGCTTGATAATGACTGTTGATGGGTAGAGTGCTCTATAGGTGACTGTTGTTGAGTAGAGTGTTTTATAGTGACTATTATGTAGAGTGCTCTATAGTGACGGTTTTTGGTTAGAATGTTCTATACTGACTGTTGTTGGCTAGTTTGTTTAAGTGACTGTTATTGGGTAGGTTGCTTTATAGTGACAGTTTTAAAAAGGTGCTCTATGGTAATGTTGTTGGGTAGTGCTCTCTATAGTGACTGTGGTTGGTATGCTGCTCTATGGTGACTGTTATTTGGTAGGGTGCTTTATAGAAATATTTTCTGTGTAGGGTGCTCTATAGTAACTGTTTTTGGGTAGGGTTCTTTATAATGACTGTGGTTGGGTAGAGTGCTCTATAGTGAGTGTTGTTGGGTAGAAGACTTTACATCTGAATGTTGTTGCATTCGGTGCTGTATATTGAGTGCTGCTGGATAGGGTGGTCTGCAGTGACTCTTGCTGGATGGTGTGCTCTGTAGTGACTTTTGTTGGGTGGGGTTCTCTATAATGACTGTTGCTGGGTAGAGTGCTCCATAGGGATTGTTGTTTGGTAGGTACTCTATACAGAGTGTAGTTGGGTAGGGTTCTCTATAGTGACTGGTATTTGGTAGGGTTTTCTATACGGATTGTTGTTAGTTAGGGTGCTGTATAGTGACGTTTTTTGGGTTGAAGTTTCTATTTTGACTGTTACTCTGTAGGGTGATCTATACTGACTGATTTTGGGTTATTGCTTTATAGTGACTATTGCTGTGTAAGGTGCTCTATAGTGACTGTTGCTAAATTATTTATGGTGACTGTTGTTAGTTACGTGCTCTATAGTGACTGTTCTTGCATAGAGGGTCCTGTATTGACTGTTGTTGTGTAGGGTGCCCTATAGTGAATGTTATTTGGTAGGATCGTTTATAGTGACTATTTTTAGTAGGTGCTCTTTAGTTTCTGTTTTCGGGTATGTGCTCCATAGTGACCCTTGGTGCATGGAATGATCTATACTGACTGTTTATGGGTAGGTATTCTATAGTGACTGTTGCTGTGTGGGGTGCTCTATAGTGATGGTTGTTTGGTTTGGTGCTCTATGCTGACTGTTTCTGCATAAAGTACTTTATTGTGACCATTGCAGGGTAGGTGCTCTATAGTGACTGTTGGGTAGGGTGCTCATAATAACTGTTCTTGGATGCAGTACTCTATGATAACTCTTGTTGGGTAGAGTGCTCTATAGTGACTATTGTTGGGTAGGTGCTCTATAGTGATTGATGTTGGGTAGATGCTCTATAGTGGCTGTTGTTGGGCAGGTGCTCTATAGTGAGTGTTGTGTATGAGCTCTATAGTGACTGTTGTTAGGTTGGATGCTCTATATTGACTGTTGTTTGTAGGTTGCTCCATAGTGGGTGTTGTAATGTAGGGGGCTCTATACTGAATGTTGCTGGGTAAGGTGCTCAATGTAGACTGTTGCTTTGTTGGGTGATCTATAGTGACAGTTGTTGGATAGAGTGCTCTATGGTGACTGTTTCTATGGAGAGGGCTCTATAGTGACTGTTGCTGAGTAGGTGCTCTATAGTGACTTTTGTTGGGTAGCAGCTCTATGGTGTCTGTTATTGTGTTGGGTGATCGATAGTCACTATTGTGTACAGTGCTCTATACTGCCTTTTTTCGTTAGGTGTTCTGTGGGACTGTTGATTAGGGTTCTCATAGTGACTATTGTTAAATGCTGTACTCTAAAGTAACTGTTGTTGGGTGCAGTGGTCTATAGTGACAATTGTTGTGTAGGTGCTCTATCATGATTGATATCGGGTAGATGCTCTATAATAAGTGTTGTTGGGTACGTTCTCTATCTTGACTGTTGTTTGGTAGAAGCTCCATAGTGACTGTTGTTAGGTAGGATGCTCTATATTGACTGTTGCTGGTAGGGTGTTCTAAAATGTGTGTTGTTAAGAATGGTGCTCTATCATGACCGTTGCTGGGTGGGGTGCTCAATACTGACTCATACTGGTTTTGGTGCTCTATTGTGACTGTTGTTGGATATAGTGTTCTACAGTGACTGTTGACAAGAGTGCTCTTCACTGACTGACTCTTGTTGGGTAGAGGGCTCTATATTGACGGTTGTGGAATATGTGCTGTATATTGACTCTTGATGGTTAGAATGCTCTGTTGTAACTGTTTTCGGGCATGATGCCTTATAGTGGCTGTTGTTGGGTGGGGTACTCGATAGTGGCTGTTGTTGGGTAGAGTGCTCTATACTGCCTGTTGTTGGGTAGAGTACTCTATACAGACTGTTGTTGGGTAGAGTGCTCTATAGGTGACTGTTCTTGTGTGGAGTGCTTTATAGTGACTGTTGCTGGGTAGGGTTCTCTATAGTGAATGTTGTGGGGTGCGGTCCTCTATAATGACTGTTTCTGGGTAGAGTGCTCTATAGGGAGTCTTGCTGGTAGAATGTCCTATAGTGACTGTTTTTGGGTAGGGTTCTCTATAGTAATTGTTTTTGGGTAGCTGCTGTATAGTGACAGTTTTTTGTGTGGTTATCTAAACTGACGATTGCTGGGTAGGTGCTCTATAGTCAGTGTTGCTATGTTCGATGCTGTATAGTGACGGATGTTGGGTAGAGTTCTTTATAGTGACTGCTGCTGGGTAGGGAGTACTATACTGAATGTTGTTTGGTGGCATGCTTTATATTAACTCTTACTGGGCAGAGTGCTTTATAGTGACTTTTTTTAGGTACTCTATAGTGACCGTTATTGGGTGGAGTGCTCTAGATAGTGACTGTTGTTGGGTATGGTGCCCTTTAGTTACTATTGTTGGGTAAAGTGCTCTATAATGACTATTTTGGGGTAGACTGCTCTATAGTTACTGTTCTTGTGTAAGGTGCTCTATAGGGAATGTTGTTGGGTAGAGTAATCTATAGTGACTGCTTTTATTGTAGAGGGCTCTACAGTTACTGTTGTTTGGTAGGTGCAGTATAGTGACTGTTGTTGGGTAGAGTGCTCTATAGTGACTGTATTTTTGTAGCAGGCTGTAAAGTTTCTGGGTTGGTCATGTGCTCTATAGTGACAGTTGTTCAGTAGAGTGCTCTAATATGACTCTTATTGGGTAGAGTGCTCTATAGGTGACTGTTGTTGAGTGGTGTGTTTAATAGTGACTATTGTGTATGGTGCTCTATAGTGACTGTTATTAGAGTTCTCTATACTGACTGTTTTTCGGTAGGTAATATAGAGTGACATTTTTTGGGTAGGGTGCTCTTTGGTAACTGCTGTAGATTAGGGGTTCTAGGATGACTGTTTTTGGGTAGAATTCATTATAGTGACTGTTTTTGCTAGTGTGACAATAGTGTTCTATAGTTGGAAAGGAAGCTCTATAGGTGACTGTTGTGTGGAGTGTTTCACAGTTACTCTTCTGCAGAGTGATCTATAGTGATCTTTGTAAGATAGAATGCTCTATAGTGGCTCTTGATGGGAAGTTCTTTAGAGTGGCTGTTGTTCCGTAGGGTGCTCTATAGTGAGAGTTGTTGGTAAGCTGATATATAGTGACTGTTGTTGGGTAGGGTGCCCTATAGTGACTATTGCTGTGTGGGTTCTCTTTGATAAATGTTGTTTTATGTGGTACTCTATAGTGACGGTTGCTGGGTAGAGTCCTCTATAGTGACTTTTGTTGGGTAGGTGTTATAGAGTAACTTAGTGCATATGATGGTCTGTAGTGAATGTTTTTGGGTAGCTGATCTATATTAACAGTTGTTGGCTAGGTACTCTTAATTGACTGTTGTTGTGTAGGGTCCTCATAGTGACTGTTATTTTGTGTGGTGCTCTATCATAACTGTTGTTGGGTTTAGTGCAGTATAGTTATTGTTGTTGGGTAGAGTGCTCCATATTGACTGTTGTATGGTTGGTAATCAATAGTGACTGTTGTTGGGTGTCGTGCTCTATACTGACTTCTCCTGGGTTAAGTATTATATTATGATCGTTGTTATGTAGGGTGCTCATAGTGACTGTTCTTGGATCTGGTACTCTATAATAACTGTTGTTGGGTAGAGTGATCTATAGTGACACAAGTTGTGGAGGTACTCTATAGTAATTGATGTTGGGTAGATGCTCTATAGTGACTGTTGTTGGGTAGGTGCTCTATAGTAACTAAATGCGTATGGGGTGGTTTATAATGACTGTTTGGGGAAGCTGCTCTACATTGACTGTTGTTGGCTAGGTGATTTATAGTGACTGTTGTTGGGTAGGTTGCTCATAGTGACTGTTGTTCGGTATGGGGCTCTATAGTAACTGTTGTTCGGTGGAGTGCAGTTTAGTGACTGTTGCTAAGTAAAGTGCTCCATATTGACTGTTGTATAATCGGTACTCTACAGTGACTGTTGGGTATGGTGATCTATAGTGACTTCTGTTAAGTCTGGTATTCTATTGTGAACGTTGTTATGTAGGGTGCTTATAGTGACTGTTCTTGAATGCAATACTTTATAATAACTGTTATTGGGAAGAGTCATCTATAGTGACTCTTGTTGGGAGGTGTTCTATAGTGATTGATGTTGGGTAGATGCTCTATAGTAACTGTTGTTTGGTAGGTGCTTTATATTGACTATTTTAAGTAGGAGCTTAGTAGAGATTATTGTTAATTAGGATGCTGCTCTATATTGACTGTTGTTGGTATGGTGCTTTATATTGTGTGTTGTTACATAGGGTGCTCTATACTGACTGTTGCTTGGTGGGGAGCTCAATACTGACTGTTGCTGGGTTGTGTGATCTATAGTGACTGTTGTTAAATAGAGTGCTCTATGGTGACTCTTTTTGGAGAGGGCTGTATTGTGACTGTTAATAGATAGGTGCTGTATAGTGACTATTGTTGGGTCGTAGCCCTATAGTGTCTGTTGTTTTGTGGGGTGCTCGATATTGACTGTTGCTAGGTAGAGTGCTCTATAGTTACTTGTTGTGTTTGTACTTTAGGGTAGTGTTTTTGGATACGGTGCTCTATAGAAACTGTTGTTGGGTAGGTGCTATATAGGACTGTTAAAAAGGGTGCTCATTGCGACAGTTGGATGCCATACAGTAAAGTAACTGTTGTTGGTGGAGTGCTCTATAGTGACAGTTGTTGTGTAGGTGCGCTATAGTGATTGATATTCGGTAGCTGCACTATGAGTTTTGTTGAGTAGGTGCTCTATCATGACTGTTGTTCGGTAGAAGCTCTAAAGTGACTGTTGTTAGGTTGGATGTTCTATATTAATTGTTGTTCATATGATGTTCTATAATGTGTGTTTTTAAGGACTGCACTCTATAGTGACTGATGCTGGGTGGGGTAATCAATAATGACTTGTTGAGTTGGGTGCCCTATTGGAACTGTTGTTGGGTATAGTGCCCTACAATGACTGTTGTTGACAGCAGTGCTCTGAGGTGACTGTTTTTGGGTAGAGGGCTCTATAGTGAAGGTTCTGGAGTAGGTGCTCTATTTTGACACTAGTTAGGTAGGGTGCTCTGTTGTAACTGTTTATGGGTAGGGTGCTCTATAGTCTTGTTTGGTGGGGTGGGTGATAGTGGCTCTTGTTGGGTAGATTTCTCCACAGATGATTGTTGTTGGGTGGAGTGTTTCATAGTGACTATTACACAGAGTGTTCTATAGTAACTCTTCTTGGTTAGAGTGCTCTATAGTGACTATTCTGGGGTATGTCTTTAGAGTGACCGTTTTTCGGTAGGTTGTTCTAGATTAACTGTTGTTAAGTAGAAACTAAATAGTTACTCTGGATAAATAGGATTCTCCACAATGACTGTTTTTGGTAGAGTGCTCTATAGTGACTGTTGTTGGGTTGGGTGCTCCATAGGAACTTTTGTTGGGTGGAGTGCTCTGTAGTGACTCTTGCTGGGTAGGGTACTCTATAGTGACTGTTGCTCGGTAGGGTACTTTATACTTACTCTTGTTGGGTGTAGTTCTCTATAGTTACTGTTGCTGGGTAGAATGTTGTATAGTTACTGTTGCTCAGTAAAATGCTCTATAGTGACTTTTGTTGTGTAGGTGCTCTATGGTGACTGTTTTTGGTAGGGTTCTTTATAGTGATTGTTTTTGGTTAGCTGCTGTATTTTGACTGTATTTGCTGTGATGCTCTAAACTGATGGTTGCTATAAACGTGCTCCCTAGTGACTGTTGCTGGGTATGGTGGTCTATGGTGACTGTTGGGGAAAAAGTGTTCCAAAGTGACTGTTGCTTAGTAGGGTGTTCTATACTGAAAGTTTTTGGGTGGCGTGCTTTATACTGACTGTTGCAGGGTAGAGAGTTCTATATTGACTGTTGTTATGTAGGTACTTTATAAAGACTGCTTTTGGATGGGTGTTTTAAAGTGACTGTTGTTGGGTACATGCTCTACAGTGACTGTTGATCGGTAGAATGCTCTATAGAGTCTGTTGTGGGTAAGGTGCACAATAGTGAATGTTGTTTAGTAGAGATTTCTATAGTGACTGCTGTTGTGTGGAGTGCTCTAGATAGTGACTGTTGTTGTGTATGGTGCTCTATATTGACTGTTGTTGGGTAGAGTGCTGTATACTGACTGTTGCTGCGTAGAGTGCTTTATAGTTACTCTTTATTTGTAGAGTGCTCTACAGTGACTGTTGTTGGGTAGGTGTCGTATAGAGACTGTTGTTTTTTAGAGTGCTGTATAGCGACCGTTCTAGAGTAGGGTGCTATATAGAAACTGTTGTTTTGTAGACTGCTCTATAGTAAGTGTTTTTTTTTGTAGAGGGCTCTATAGTGACTGTTGTTGGCCGTGTGCTCTACAGTGACTGTTGTTGGATATGTGCTCTATAGTCATTTATTGGGTATGGTGCTCTATAGTGACTGTTTTTGGGTAGGTGCCCTACATTGACTTTTGGGTAGGTGCTCTGTAGTTACTGTTGTTAAGTAGGGTGCTCATAGTGACTATTGTTGGGTACGGTGCTCTATAGTAACTGTTTTTTGGTGGAGAACACTATTATGACTGTTTGTGTGTAGAGTGCTCCACAGTGATTGTGGATTGGTAGGTATTCTATAGTGACTGTTCTTGGGTGGGATTCTCTATAGTGACTGGTATTGAGCAGGGTGCTCTGTATTGGATGTTGCTGGGTAGGGTGCTCTATAGTGACTGTTTTTGGGTAGAATGCTCCATACTGACTGTTGTTGTGTAGGGTCCTCTATAATGACTGTTTTGGACTATGGTTCTTTATAGTGACTGTTCTTTAGTATGTGCTCTGGAGTTACTATTTTTGGGTAGGTGCTCCAGAGTAACTGTTTGTCAGGAGCTGATATATAGTGACTGTTGTTTGGTAGTTGCTTTATGGTGACTGTTGTTAAGTAGGTGCTATCTAGTGACTTTTTGCCTAGCGTGCTGTATAGTGACTATTGTTCGTAGGGTGCTCTATAGTGACTGTTGTTGGGTCGGGTGCTTTATGGTGACTGTTGCTGGGTAGAATGCTATATAGTGACTGTTTTTGGTAGTGTGGTCTATAGTGACTGTTGCTGGGTAGAATGCTCTATAGTGACTGTTGCTGGATAGATTGCTCTATAGTGACACTTGCTTGGTAGGGTGCTGTATAGTGATTGTTGTCGGGTAGGTGCTCTAAATGACTGTTGTTGGGTGGGGTGCTCTATATTAACTGTAGTTGGGTACAGCACTCTATAGGCTATTGTTGTTGGGTGGAGTTCCCCATACTGACTATTCTTTTTTAGAGTTTTCTATAATAAATATTTTTGGGTAGAGTGCTCCATAATGATTGAAGCTGGGTATGGTGCTCTATGGTAACTCTTGTTGGGTAGATGCTCTATAGAGACTGTTGGGTGCTCGTGGTGACTGCTCTTTAGTAATTGTTGTTGGGTAGTGTGCTCTATAGTGACTATTTTGGGTAGGTGGTCTACAGTGACTGTATTTGGGTAGGTGCTCTATAGTGACTGTTGGATAGTTATTGTTAGTATCTTTTGTTGGTTAAGTTCTTTATATTGACTGTTGCTATACAGGGTGCTCTATAGTGAGTGATATGGGTGGGGTGATCTACAGTTACTGTTGCTAGGTCAAGTACTTTATAGTGTCTGATGCTGGGTACGTATCCTATAGTTAGTGTTGCTAGGAAGGGTGCTGTAAAGTGACTATTGTTGGGCAGGTAATCTATAGTGACTGTTGTTTTGTGGGATTCTCTATAGAGAAAATTGTTCTGTACCGTGATATATAGTGACTGGTGTTGTGTAGAGTGCTGTATATTGACTGTGGCTAAGTAGAGTCCTCTATAGTGACTGTTACAGGGTAGAGTACTCTATAACGACACCGCTGTTTGGAATGCTTTATACTGAGTGTTGTTGGGTGTGTGCTTTATAGTTACTGTTGCTGGTTTCGGTGTTCTCTAGTAACATTTATTTTAGTAAGTGCTGTATAATGACTGTTGTAGGTGGGGTGCTCTAAACGGACGGTTGCTGGCTAACTGCTCTATGGTGACTGTTGCTGGGTATACTGCTCTATATTGACTGTTCTTATGTAGGTGCTCTATGGTGCCTGTTGTTTGATGGGGTGCTCTATAGTGATTGTTGTTTCATAGAGTGCTCTATACATGATGTTTGCTACGTGGAGTACATTAGAGTGGCTGCTGTGTAGAGTGCTCTATAGTGACTGTTGTTGGGTGGAGTGCTATATAATGACTGTTGTTTTGTAGAGTACTATTAAGGTAACTGTTGTTGTGTTGAGTGCTTTATAGTGGCCCTTGTTGGGTAACGTTCTGCATATTAAATGTTGTTAGGTAGGGTTCTCTATAATGACTGTTGCTGGGCTGACTGCTTGATAGTGACTACTGTAGGTATGGTGCTCTGTACTGACACTTGCTCATGGAGTGTTTTATAGTGACTATTGTGTAGAGTGCTCTACACTGACTGTTGTTTGTAGGTTCTCTATAGTGACTGTTGTTGGGTAAGGTGCTCTATACTGACTGTTGTTTTATAGGTGCTCTGCACTGCCTGTTGTTGGGTAGAGTGCTCTATAGGTGATTATTCCTGGGTGGAGTGCTCAACACTAGCTGTTGTTACGTAGGTGATCTATATTGACTGTTGTTTAATACGATGCTATATAGTGATTCTTGTTGTGTATTGTGCATTATAGTCACTGTTTATGTGTAGAATGATCTATCATGACTTGTTGGTTAGGAGCTATACAGTGACTGTTGTTGCAGAGGGTGCTCTATAATGACAGTTGTTGAGTAGATGATCTATATTGTCTGTTCTTGGATAGGTGCTCTATAGTGACTGTTGTTGTGTAGGGTGTTTTATAGTGGCTGCTGTTGGTTTGCTCTATACTGACTGTTGTTTGGTAGGGTGCTCGATAGTAACTGTTGATGGTTAAGTTGCTCTGTGGTGACCCTTATTGGCTGATATACTCTACATTGACTGTTGGTAGGTAGAGTGCTCTATAGTGTCTGTTGCTGGGTAGGGTCTTCTATGCTGACAGTTGTTGAATAGGTCCACTATAGTGACAATTGCGTGGGGTGCTTTATAGTGACTGTTGTTGGATAGGCTGCCGTGTAGTGAGTGTTGCCTCGTAGGTTGCTCTATTGTAACGGTTTTTGGTCGAGTGATCTATAGTGACTGCTCCTGGGTAGGGTGCTCTATACTGACTGTTGTTGGGTGGTATGCTCTATAATGATCTTGCTGGGTAGTGTACTCTATAGTGACTGTTTGTGTAAGTGCTCTATAGTTACTGTTCCTGGGTAGGGTGCTCTTTTGGGACAGTTTCTGCATAGATTCTCTTCAGTGACTGTTGTTGTGAAGGTGCTCTATAGTGACTGTTGTTTGCTAGGGTGCTCATAGTGACTGTTGTTGAGTATAATGCTCTATAGTAACTGATGTTGGGTAGAGCGCACTATGGTGACTGCTGTTGGGTACAGTCCTCTACATGTGATTGTTGTCGTGTGGAGTTATCTATAGTGACTGTTGTGTAGAATGCTCTACAGTGACTTTTGTTGGGTAAAGTGCTCCATTGTGACTGTTGTTGGGTAATGTGCTCTCTACTGACTGTTGTTCAGTAGTTGCTTTATAGTGACTGTAGTATGGTAGGTGGCTCATAGTGAGTGTTGTTTCGTATGGTGCTATATAGTAACTGTTGTTGGGTTGAGTGCACTATAGTGACTGTAGTTGGGTAGGTGCTCTATAGTGACTGTTGTTGGTTGGTTCTCTATAAAGACTCTAGTTGTGCTAGGTACTTTACAGTGACTGCTCTGGGTGGGCTGCTTTATAGTGACGGTTGCATGGTAGAGTGCTTTATAGTGACACATTTTGTTAACGTTCTCTATAGCTACTGTGGCTGGTTGAGGTGCTGTATAGCATGGTGTGTTGTGTAGGTGCTCTATAGTGACTGTTTCTGGTAGGGTGCTCTACAGTGACTGTTGCTGTGTAGGATGCTCTTTAGTCACTACTGTTGGGTAAGTGCTCTATAGTGATTGATGTTGGGTGTGGTGCTCTATTGTGATTGTTGTTGGGTAGGTTCTTAACAGTAACATTTGTTGGGTGTGATGCTCTATAGTGACTGTTGCTGATTAGGGTTATTTATAGTAACTGTTATGGGTGGAGTGCTCTTTAGTGACCATTGCTACCTAGAATGCTCTATATTGACTGATGTTGGGTACATGCTCTATAGTGACTGTTGATGGGTAGATTGCTCTATAGGTGACTGTGGTTTGGTGGAATGCTCCATAGGAGTTATTGTTCTGTAGAGTGCTCTGTATTGATTGTTGTTGGTTATAGTGCTATCTAGTTACTGTGGTTGTTTAGAATGCTCTATAGGTGACTGTTGTTATTTGGGCTTCCCTATATTGGCTTTGCTGGGTAGAGTGCTCTATAGTGACTCTTATGGGTGTGGTGCTCTGTACAGACCATTGTTGTGTACGTGCTCTATATTGACTGGTGATGCGTTGGGTGCCTTATAGCGATGGTTTTTCGGCAGGTGCAATATAGTTACAGTTGTTAATAAGTACTCTACGCTGATGGTTGTTGTGTAGGTGCTATATAGTGATCTTTGTTGAGTAGGTTCCCCTATAGTGACTTCTGTTGCATAGGGTGCTTTATAGTGAGTGTAGTTTTTTAGGTGCTCTATAAGGACTGTTGCTGGATAGGGTGCTCTGTAGTGTTTGTTGTGAGTGGGGTGCTCTGTAGTGACTATTGATAAGTAGAGTACTCTCTAGTGACTGCTGTTGGGTACCTGCTCTGTAGTGACTGTTGCTTGGTAGGGTGCTCTATAGACATTGTTGTTGGGTAGGTGCTCTATGGTGGCCGTTGTTGAGCAGGGTGCTTTATACTTACTGTTCTTGTGTAAAGGGCTCTATCAGTGACCGTTGTTGGGTGGAGTGCTTTATAGTGAATGTCATTGGGTAAGATTCTCTGTAGTGAGTGTTATTGGGTACGGTGCTCTATAATGACTGTTGATGGGTAAAGTTCTCTATAGTGACTCTTGTTGGTAGGGTGCTTTATAGTTACTGTTTTTGTTTAGGGTGCTGTATAGTGACTTGCTGTTTAGGGTGCTCTATACTGACTGTTTATGTGTAAGGTTCTCTATATTGACTGTTGTTGGTAGAGTGCTGTATAGTTACTGTTGCTGGTTGTGGTGCTTCATAGTGACTGTTGTTGGGAAGGTGCTCTATAGTGACTGTTTCTGTGTAGGGTTATTTATAGTGACTGTTTTTGCATAGGTGCTGTATAGTGACTGTTGGTGGAGTGCTCTAAATTGCCGGTTGCTTGGAAGGTGCTCTATAGTGTCTCTTTTTGGGTAAGTTGCTCTATTGTAACTGTTGTTGGGTAGAGTGCTGTATAGTGAGTGTTGCTGGGTAGGGTAATCTACAGTTATTTTGCTGAGTAGGGTGCTCTTTGGTGACAAATGTTGATTAGGTACTCTATAGTGACAGTCTTTGGGTGGGGTTCTCCACATTTACTGTTGTTGGGTAGGTGCTCTGTAGTGACTCTTGATGGAAAGAATACTCTATAGTGACTTTTGTTGGGTAGAGTGCTCTATAGTAATTGTGGCTGGGTAGGGTGCTCTGCGGTTACTGTTGCTGAGAAAGGTGCTCTTAAATGACTGTTGTTTGGTCTTATGCTTTATACTGACTGTTGCTCAGTAGAGTGCTGTATAGTGACTGTTGTTAAGGAGGTATTATATAGTGACTCTTGTTGGGTGAAGTGGTATATCATAACTGTTTTGGAAGGTGCTGTATAGTGATTGTTGTTTAGTAGAATGCTCTATACAGTCTGTTGATGGGTACGGTGCAGTATAATGACTTTTGTTCTGTGGATTTCCCTTTGGTGACTGTTGGTTAGAGGACTCTATAGTGAGTGTTGTATGGTAGGCGGTCTGCAGTGACTGTCATTGAGTTCGGTACTATAAAGTACCTACACAGCCACAAACACTGTAGAGCTCCTTACCCAAAAATAGTAACTATAAATCACCTATTCAACAACAATCACTATAGAGCACTCTGCACAACAGTCACTATAGAGCACTCCACCCTACAACAGTCAGTTATACAGCACTGCACCCCAAAAGAATACAGAGCACCCTACCAAGCAATAGTCACTTAAGTACACCTACCAAACAATAGTCAGTATAGAACACCCTACTCAACAACTGTCAGTATAGAGCACCTTCCCTAAAAACAGTCACTGTAGAGCACAGTACACAGTAACAATCACTATGTAACACCGTACACAGCAATAGTTACTATAGATCACCCTACCAAGAACAGTCACCACAGAGCACCAAAGAATAGTCACTATAGAGCACTCACCCAACATCACTCCCTATAGCACACCCTAATCAACAACAGTCAGTATAGAGCACCATTCCCAACAACAGTAGAGCACTCACCCAACATCACTCCCTATAGCACACCCTAATCAACAACAGTCAGTATAAAGCACCATTCCCAACAACAGTATCTATAGAGACCTCTACAAACAACAATCACTATAAAACACCATACCCAAAAACAGTTACTATTGAGCACACTATTCAACAAGTCAGTATAAAACACCTACCCAACCACAGTCACAAGAGTACTGTACCAACAATCACTATATAACACCATACCCAAAAACAGTTGTCTTAGTGCACAGCATTCAACAAAGTCACTATGGAGCACCCACTCTTCAACAGTCACTATAGAGTCCTTTACCCAAAAATAGTCACTATAGAGCACTCTACCAAGCAAAAGCCACTATACAGCACCCTACCCAAGAACACTCAGTATAGAGCACTCTACCGAATAAGAGGCACTATAGAGCACCCTTCTCAACAACAGTTATTGCACATCGCCTACCCAACAACAGTCACTGTAGAGCTCTCTCCTCAAAAACCGTCACTATAAAGCATTCTACACAACAGAAGTCAGTATAGAGCACCCTACCAAACAACAGTTACGATATAGAGTTCTCTACCCAATGACAGTCACTATAGAGCATTCCACCAAACAACAGTCACTAGAGAGCAACCAACTCAACAACAGTCATTATAGAACACCTACCCAACAACACTCACTATTTAGAGGACTACACTCCAAAAATGTCAATATAGAGCGCCAATCTAAAAAATATACTATAGAGTACTCTATCCAACAACAGTGACTATAGAGCACCATAATCAACAACAGTCAGTATAGAGCACTGTACCAAACAACAGTCACTATACATTACCTACCAAAAAATAGTCAGTATTTATTACCCCAGTGAACATTAGTGACTATAGGGTACTCAACCCAACAAGTCAGTATAAACCACTCTTCACAACAGTCAGTAGAGATCACGCCACCCAACAAGTCCCTTTAGAGCAACCTACCCCAAAACAGTCAGTATAGACCACCTACCCAACAACACTTACTATTTAGAGCACTCCACCCAACAACAGTAACTGTAGAACACCTACTGTAAAGTTACTATAGAGCAATCTACCCAACAACAGTCAGTATAGATCACCTACTTAACAACAGTCAATATACAGCACGCTACCCAACAATAGTATAGATCACGCTACCCAACAAGTTACTATGCAGCCCTCTACACAGCAGTTGGTATAGAGCACTCCACCCAAAGACAGTCATCTATAGAGAACTGAAGCCAACAACAGTCACTATAGGTCACCCAATCCAACAACAGTCACGATAGAGCACCTTCTCCACAACTGTTACTATAGAGCACACTATGCAGCAACAGTAATTATAGAGCTACTTACCCATCATCAGTCACTATAAAGCACCATACCAAGGAACAGTCACAATAGAGCACACTACACAAAATCAGTCACTGTAGAGCACCTTACTTAGCAACAATCACTATTGAGCACTCAACCCAACAGACTTAACTGTAGAGCATCCCACCCTACATCAGTCACTATATAGCAATCTAACGAACTACACTCACTATACAAAAGCCTATCCAACAACAGTCACTAAAGAGCACAATACTTAACAATAGTCACTATAGAGCACCCTACTCAACAACAATCACTATAGAGCTCGTTCCCAACGACAGTCACTATAGGACACCTACTTAACAACCGTCACTATGGAGAATCTACCCATCAACAGTCACTATAGAGCACCTTCCTAGAAACCATCAGTTTAGAGCACCACACCAAAATCCGTCATGATAGATCTCCTACACAACGGAAGTCACTATAGAGCACCCTAACAAGCAACAGTCATTATAGAAATTTCTACCCAGTTACAGTCACTATAGTGCACTCCACCCAACAAGAGTTACTATAGAGCACCTACACAGACACACAATTTTCCAGACACAAATAGTACAAAGTGCACACACCTCACGAAGACACTCACCACTGAAAACACAGAAACTTTACAACACACACCTCATAGAGACACACTCCACGCAACACAGATTCTGCACACACACATCACAAGGCGCACACATTGCACAAACACACACCAATCATCTCACATTATTTCCACACTGCAAGCACTTCAAATAGTCACACACCCATCACCACACACAGTCCACACACACGCTCAGTGCACACATTTTACACAAACACCCACCACTCATTACACACAGTCCACAATGCCCAGACCTCACACAAACACACACTGCAGAACACACACACTCCACAGTGGACACAACTCACACAGACACATACAATCCTCCAGAAACATATACTACACAGTGCACACACTTCACAAAGACATACACCACTCACAGTAAACACACTTCTCAGTGAAGGCATCTCATATAGAAACACTACTGACCACAAACACTACACAGTGTACACACCTAACAGAAACACAGAACACTCACCACATACTCACTCCAGTGTGCAGACACCTCACACAGGCAAAGTACTTACCACAAACACCCACTTTACAGTGCACACATCTTACCCAGCCACACAACAGAACCACACACACACTCCACAGTGCTTACCACACACAGACACACACCACACACCACAGAAACACATGCACTTCACTGTGGACACACCTAAACCAAACACAAACACGTCACCATACACACACATTATACAGTGCACACACAACACAGGACATACACCTCACACAGACACACAAGATTCACCACAGAGAGTACCCAGTGCACAAATGTCACACAGACACACACCACTCACCACACACATGCTCTTCATAGTGCAAAAACCTCACATAGACACAAGTCACTCACCACACACACTCTTCACATTGCACACACTTCACACAGACACACACTACTCACAACACATAAAGGCTCCACAGTGCACAAACCACACAGTGACACACAGCAATCAGCACACACACACTCCCCTGTGCCCACCCCTCACACAGAAACACAACTCACCACACACAACCTCCACAGTGCAGAAACCTCACAAAGACACACATCACTCATCACACACACTCCACAGTGCACACATTTTACACATACACAGAAATCACCACACACACTTTTTACTGTGCATACATCTTACACAGAGACACACAATGCATTCTACACACTTTACACAACATCCAGTGTGCACATACCTGAGACTTACACCACTCTCCACATTCACACACACTCCGGAGTACACACACCTTACAGAGACTCACAGCACTCACCACACAAACTACACAAACACACACCACAATGCACACTCATCACACAGAGAACCATCTATTACCTTTCATCTTATCCACAATGCAGACACCTAACACTGCCACACACTAGTCAGCACACACACTCAATACACACACAGTGTACACATTTTACACAGACATATACCACTAATCACACACCCTCCACAGTGCACACACCTCACACAAATACACACTGTAGGACACACGAAGACTACGCAGTGCACACATATTACCGAGACACACACCACATACCATGCACAGAGACTCCACATATTACACACCTCACACAGACACACAGCACCCACCATACACACACACTCCAAAGTGCACACACCTCAAACAAACACACACTACTGATAAAACTCAAACTTTACTGTGAAGATACCTCACACAGACACAAGATTGACCACACACACTGCACATTAAACACACCACAGATACCAAACACTCACCATACACACATTGTGACATGGAGACACATTACACAGACACACCACTCACCAGAAACACAAAATGTGCCATGCGCACACCTCAGAAAGACACACACTACTGACCATACACACTCCAGTGAACACATCTCACACAGAAACACACCACTCACCACACAAACACCGAGAAACTGCACAGTGCACATACCTCAAACACAGACAACTCATCATACACACACAATACACATTGCACACACTACACTCAACAGACAATATTCACCAGACACACACTCCACAGTGCAGACACCTTACACAGAAATACAACTTTTCTCACGCTACTCACTGGACTCACTTCACACAAACACCATTCACCACAGACACAAGCTAAAGTGCAGAAACTCCACACAGACACACACCACTCACAACACGTTCCACACACTCTCCACAGTGCACACATTTCACACAGACACACCACTCATTCACACACACCCTACAAAGTTTACACAACTTACACAGACACACAGCACGTGGTTTACAGACTCCGCAGATAATCCACAGTGCACGTAATTCAGGCACACACATCTCATGACCCAGAAACCCCACAACACATTCCTCACAAAGACATACAGCACGCTTCACCCAAATTCCACACACACCACAATGCACACACATCACAGAGACACACACAGCAATTACCTCACACCCTATTCACAGTGCAAGCACCTCACACTGTCACACACCAGTCACCACACACACTCAACACACACATTCCATGCACACATTTCAGAGACACATGGAACTCACTCCAAACACATCATGATGCCCAGATTTCAGACAACCACACAATGCAAAAAACACACACCGTCCACAGTGAACAGAACTCACACGGACACACACAACTTTACAGACACATATAATACACAGTGCACACACCTAACAAAGACACACAGTAGTCACCACAGACACTGCACACTGCACACACCTCACAGAAACACACACCACTAATGACACACACACTCCACAGTGAAGACACCTCATACAGAAACACTACTGAGCACACACTCCACACAGTGAACACACCTAACAGAGACAAAAGCACTTACCACACTCACATTCGACAGTGCAGACACCTCACACAGAAACACTACTCACCACAAAAACAGACTCCACAGTGCACACACCTGACACAGACAAACAGCTCTGCCCACACACAGACACCACAGTGCACACACAGCACAATGACACACAGTACACACCACCCAAACACACACGGCACTGTGCACTCTCCTAAACTAAACACTCACCACTTACCATATGCACGCATTACACAGTGCACACACCACAAAGTGCACACACCTTATGCAGACACAGAAGATTCACCACACACACTCCACAGTGCACAAAGCTTCCACAGACACACACCACTCATCACACCCACAATCTGCACAGTACATAAACCACACAGACACAAATCACTCACCACACACACTCTTCACAGTGCACACACCACTCACTGCTCACACACTGCACAGTGCACACACCTTACAGTGACAAACACCAATCAGCACACACACACTCCACGGTGCATACACCTCATGGAGACACACAACACTTTCCACATACATACTCTCTGCAGTGCAGACACCGCACACAGATACACACCACTCACCACACACACATTCCACAGTGCACACAGCTCACTGGGACACACTCCAATCAGGATACACACACTCCACCATGCACATTTCACAGAGACACCCACCACTTACCATGCACACACTCTCCACAGTGCACACACCACTCAACATACACACACTCTACACAGTGCACACGCCTCAACATGACACACAAGATTCAATGCACACACTCCACTGTGCACAAACATCACACACACCACTCACCACTCACATGATCTGCACAGTGCAAAAACCTCACACAAAAACAAACCACCAACTGCACACAATTCAAAGTGCATTCAACACAAGACACGCAACTCAACACACACTTTGCACACACTTTTTAGTGCATACACCTCACACAGTCACACACCACTAAACACACACAGTATACACACACACTTCACATAACACAATCTTCACACAGACACAAACCTCAAGACACACACTCTCCACAGTGTACACAATTCAGAGACACACACAACTCATCACACACACTCCACAGTGTACAAAACTTAAACATACACACTTCTCATCACACATTCTCCTCAGTGCACACACCTTACACAGAGGCACACAATTCTCTCCACACACTCCACACACAATCCACAGTTTATGTACCTCAGACTAAAACCACTCACCACACTCACACACACTCCAGAGTACACAGACCACACAGAGACACAAAGTGTACACAACACCAACTCTACAAATTTAGAGCACAATGCACACACATCACAGAAGCAAACACCAATCAACTTACACTTATTCACAATGCAGACACCTCGAACTGTCACACACCAGTAGCCACACACAGTCAACACACACACTCAGTGTACACATTTCTCAAAGACACACACTGCTAGGTACACACACTAAACAGTGCACAAAACTTAAACAAATTTACACGGTAGCACACCCACCGTACACAGTGCACATACCTCACACAGACACACAACACATACCATCCACAGAGACTCCACAGTGTACACACCTCACACAGACCCATAGCACTCAACATACACACACACCACAGTGCACACACCTCAAACGGACACACACTACTCACGACACACAAACTTTATTGTGAAGAATCCTTACACAGACACGAAAGTGACCAAAAACACTACACAGGAAACACACTTCTCACAAACACCCAACACTCACTGCACACACATTTTACAGTGCAGACACATGACACAGTTACACGACTCACCAGAAACACACACTCCATTGTGCACACACCTTAGAAAGACAAGCACCACTAAAAACACACACACCCCTCAGTGCACACACCTGACACAAAAACACCACACTCACCACATAAACACACTGCACAGTGTGAACATTGTACAAAAACACAAACAACTCAGCATACAAACACATTACACAGTGCACACACCACACACAGAATATACTCACCAAACACACACTATACAGTGCAGAAACCTTATGAAAACTTACCACTCACCACACACACTACACACTGCACTCACCTCACACAGACACACACCATTCACTGCACACACAATCTAAAATGCAGACACTCCACACAGATACAAAACAATTACCACACACACTCCACATACATACTCCCCAGTGTACACACCTTAAACAAACATGTACAACTCACACATTAAAGAGTTAAAACACCTCTCACAGACACAACACTCACCACAGACATAACACTCCACAGTGCACACATTTCACACAGACCCACAATACTCACGACACCACACTTTACAGTAAAGACACCTCACACAGACACAAGACTGACCACACACTACACAGTAAACACACCTCACACAGACACACAACCCTCAGCACACACACATTCTGCAGTGCACACACCTCACACAGACACACACCACTCACCAAACACACAATCCACAGTTTACACAACTCACACACACCATAGTCACCACACTCACACTCCATAGTGCACACACCTCACACAAACACCACTCATTACACACACTCCACATTAAAAGACCTCATAGACATATGACTGAACACACACACTACTATATATATATTTCACACAGACACATAACACTAATCACACACACAATCCTCAGTGCATACACCTCTAACATGCATATTACTCACCACAAACACTCACAGTAGAGTGAACACACGTCACAAAGACATACACAACTGATCACCCAAACATTCCACTGTGCACAAACCTCACACAGACGCACACCACTCACAACACAAACACACACAAACTGCACAGTGCACACAGATAACACAAGCAAACATAAGTCACCAAACACAGAATCCCCAGTGCAGACTCAAAAGACAGGTATACCACTTAACACACACTCTACACACTTCAATTACCACACACAGACACACACTATCTGCTGCACACACAATCCAAAGTGCGGACACTCCACACAGACACACACCATTCAAACCACATGCTTAACACACACTCCATTGTGCATACAACTTACAAAGACACACACCACTTAATACACATATTTCACACGCACAGTATGCATACCACAAACCTCACTCAGACACACACCACTCATCACACACACACTCCACTGTGCACACCCCTCACACATACACACAACCCACAACACACAACACACATCCTCTACGGTGCACACACCTTACACTGAGACATACCATGCACTCCACACACTCCTCATACAATCCAGTGTACATACCTCAGACACACACCACTTATCACAGAAACTCCACAACACACACCTCGTAGAGACACACAGCATGCACCACACAAATTCCACACACATCACACAGACACAACAATTATCTCACACCTTATACATAATGCAGGCACGTCACACTGTCACACACCCATTACCACACACACTCAACACACAAACTTAGTGCATACATTTCACACAGACACACAGCATTTACCACACACAAATGCCACAATGCACAGATTTCACACAAGCACACATTGCATAACAAACTTTGCAGTGCACACAGCTCACACAGCCACACACACTTTCCTAGAATCACGTACTGCAGAGTGCACACACCTCACAAAAACACACCACTCACCCCACACACACCCCACACTGCACACACCTCAAACAGACACACATTTGTAACGACACACATACTCCATAGTGAAGACACCTCATACAGAAACAGTTCTGAAGACACACACTACACACTGAACACACCTAGAAGAGACACACAACATTCACCACATGCCTTCCACAGTTCAGACACCTCACACAGGCACACCACTCACCAGAAACACACACTCCACCATGCACAAACCTCACACAGAAACACACCGCTCACCACAATCTCACTTTGAACAGTTCAAAAAGTCACACAGAAACAATCACCACACACACTCTTCACATTGTACACACCTCAAACATACAACACTCATGGCACAAACATGCACACCACACTTCACACACCTCAGAGACATATTAATAAGTACACACACACTCTACCATGCACACACCTCATGCAGAGACACACCACTTACCATGCACACACTTTCCACAGTGCACATGCCTCACACAGGCACACACTACAAAACACACACACTCCAGAGTGCAGATGCCTAGCACAGACACACACCAGTTACCACATACACTGCACACTCACACTCCACTCTGCATACATCTCACACAGACACATACCACTCGTCACATGCATGCTACACAGTGCACACACCTCACACAGGCACACAGCACTCACCACACACACTCCACACACATACTTTACATTGCACACACTTCAAACAGACAGGCATTATTCAAACATCAAAGAGTGCACACAACTCTAACAGACAGACCACTCAACACACACATAACACTCCACAGTGTACGCATTTCACACAGACACACAGTAATTACAAAACACACTTTAAAGTGAAGGCACCTCACACAGACACAAGACTGAGTACAGAGTATGCAGTAAACACACCTCATAAAGATACGCAAAACTCACCACACACAGATTCTGCAGTACACACCTCACACTTGCCACATCACTCACCAAACACACACACCACAGTTTACACAACTCACACAAACACACAGCTGTCACCAAACTCACACTACATTGTGCACATTCCACACAAACACCACTCTGACACACACACTCCGCATTAAAGTAACCTTATACAGACACGACTGACAACACACATGACAATGTAAATACGTTTCACACAGACACACAACACTCACCACACACACATTCAGCATTGCAGACACCTTAAACACGCATGCCACTCACCGCAAACACATACTGTGCAGTGAAAACACCTTACAAACCACACACCAATGACCACACACACCCCACTGAGCACACACCTCCGACAGACACTCACCGCTCACCACACAAACATACACACACTGCACAGTGCACACACCTTACACAAACACACACCACTCACCAAACACAATCCACTGTGCAAAATCCTCACACAGGCACACACAACTCACCAAACACAGAATCCTCATGGCAGACATTAAACACAGACATACCACTTACCACAGACACTACACACTGCACTCAGTTTTCACAGACACACCATCCATTGCACACACAATCCAACGTGCTAACTTTAGACACAGACACAAATTACACACCACACACACTCAACACACTCCACTGTGCGTACATCTCAAAGAAACACCACTTATGACACACATTTTATGCACACACTCCACATAGCAAAACCTCTTACAGACACAAAACAACACACACTCTCTCCACAGTGCAAACACCTCACACAGAAACACACCACCCATCACACACACATTTCACACAACTCTCACATACACAAAACTGACCACAAACACACCCTTGGAAGTGTACACATTTTACATAGAAACACACCACGCATTCCACACACTCCACTAAGTTCACAGTACACATACCTCAGACATACAGCACTCACCACATTCACACACTCCAGAGTACACACACCTCACAGAGATACACAGCATGCAACACACAAACTCCAAAAACAAACACCACAATGCACACACATCCCACAGACAAACACCCATCACCAGACACCCTATCCATAATGCAGACACCTCACACTGTCACTTACCATTTACCACACACACTCAACAAACACACTCGGTGCACACATTTCACAAAGACACACACAACTCAGCACACAAGCTTCAGTTCATACACCTCACAGAAAGACACACTGTAGAACACACACATTCCACAGTGCACAGCCTCACACAGACACACACCACATACCATGCAGAGACTTCACATTGCACACATCAAGGTACTCACCATAGACACACACTCCACAGTGCACACACCTCAGACACACACTACTCACGACAAACATACTTTACAGTGAAGACGCCTCACAGAGACAGAAGATTGACCACACACACTACACAGAAACCAAACCTCAGAAACTGAACACTCACAACACACACATTTCACAGTGGAGACACATCACACAGGCAAACGACTAACCAGAAACAAACACCGCACTGTGCATACACCTCACAAATATACACACCACTTACCATACAAACCCACACAAACTGCACAGGGCACACACCTCACAAAAACACACACCGCTCGCCAAACTCACACTCTACACAGTGCACACACCACACACAAACAGAAAATACTCACGAAACACACACTTCACAGTGCAGACACCTAACACAGGCATACCACTCACCACACAGACTACCCAGTGCACTAATTTCACACAGACAAACACCACCTACTGCACACGCAGTCCAATGTGCAGACATTCCACACAGACACACAGCAATCACCTCACATTTTATCCACAATTCAGGCATTTCAGACTGCTGGAGCCCAGTCACCACACGTACTCCACACACTCACTCAGTGCACACATTTTACACAGAAACAAACCGCTCACCACACACACACTCCACGGTACACAGACCTTACACAAATACGCACTGCCAAACACACACACTTCACAATGCACACACCACACAGAGACACATATAACACTCCAGGCACACACTACACAGTGCACACACCTCACAAAGACACACACCACTTACCACACTCACAATCCAAAGTGCACACACTCCACACAGTCACATACCACTCACTACACACTCCATTGTGCACACACCTCACACAGACACACACCACTCAATACACACATTCCACACAGACTACACATCACACAAACTCAAAATTTACCACACACCCACTCTCCTCAGTGCATACACCTCACACAGAAACACACCACTTATGCCACACAAACCCCACAGTGTACACACATCATGCAGACACACAACAAACCACACACAAACTCCACAGTGCACACATCTCACACAGACACACACCACGCAGTCTACAAACTCCACACATAATCTACAGTTAACATACCTCGTACACACACCTCACATTACACAGAAACTCCACAAAACACATCCCAGAGAAAGACACAGCACGCACCACACAAATTTTGCACACACATCGCAATGCATACACATCACACAGACACACACCAATCACCTCACAATTTCTCAAAAATGCAGGCACCTCAGACTGTCACACCCCAGTAACCACACACACAACACACTCAGTGCATACATTTCACACAGACACACACCACTCACCACACACACACTTTATGGTGCACAGACCTCACAGAAACAAACACTGTAGAACACACACACTCCACAGTGCACACGGTTCACACAGCCACACAATCCTCTCCAGACACACATAATACACAGTGCACACACTTCACAAAGATAAACACCACTCACCACACATACTCCACACTGCACACACCTCAGAGAGACACACACAACTCACGAGACTCACATTTCATATTGAAGACACCTCATACAGAAACACTACTGACCACAGACTATACAGTGGACACACCTAATGGAGACACACAGCACTCACCACACACATATTCCACAGTGTAGACACCTCACACAGGCACTGTACTCACCAGAAACCCACACTCCAGAGTGCACATACCTGACATTGGCACACACCTCTGATCACACACACTCCAAAGTGCACCAACCTTACAGGGACACACAGCAATCAGCACATTACACTAAACCGTGCACACACCCAATGCAAACACACACCATTCATTACACACACACACCACAGTGCGGACACCTCACATAGACACACACCAGTCACCACACACACTCCACACACATACTCCACAGTGCACACACCTTAAACAGACATGCACCACTTACACGTCAGAGTGCACAACACTCACAGAGACACACCACTCACCACACACATAACACTCCACAGTGCACACATTTTACAAAGACACACACCAGTCACTAAACACAGACTCCACAGTGCACAAACCTTACACACACAACACATACCATGCACAGAGACTCCACAGTGCACAAAGCTCAGACACACACCACTTAATACACACTTTACAGTGTAAACACCTCAAAAAAACACACTACTCATGACACACACTTTAAAGTAAAGACACCTCACACAAACACAAGGCTGAGCACACACACAATAAACACACATCACACTGACACACGACACCCACGTCACACACGTTTTGCCATGTAGATACCACACAGATGCACACGAGTCACCAAAAAACACACTAAACACACACTGCACAGTGCACACACCACAAACAGACAATACTTTCCAAACTCACATTCCACTGTGCAACCACCTAACACAGACCTATCACTGACCACACACACTACACAGTGCACTCACCTCAAGCAGACACACGACATGCAACACAAAAAATTTAGAGTGCAGACACCTATCACAGACACACCCCTCTTACAACACACACACTCCACAGTGTAGATGCCATAAACAGTCACACACCTGTCACACATTAAATAGTGCACAGATTTCACAGGGACACACAACACTCACCACACAAGCATTCTGCAGTGCACAATGCTCAAACTGGATTACACCACTTACCAAACACTGCACATTTTACACAATTCACACAGATACACCGCAGTCACCACACACTATATTGACACACCTCATGCCCACAACACTCACCACACACGCACTCCACATTGAAGAAACCTTGTACAGACACACGACTTACCACACACTATATATTATATACATTTCAAACAGACACACAATACTCACCACACACACATCACGCAGTGCAAACACTTTACAAAGTCACACCACTCACTAGAACACACAACACAGTGAACAGAACTTACAAATACATGCACCAATTACCACTTACACTCCGCAGTGAAAACACTTCACACAGACACACACCACTCAACACACACACACTAACTTCATAGTGCACACTTTTCACACAAACACACACCACACACCATACTCAAACACTACACAGTGCACACAACTCAGACAGACCCACAAAACTCACCAAACACAAAATACAATTTACGGACACCAAACCCAAATATACCACTTTCCACAAACATTACACAGTGCATTCAACTCACAGACACACACAACCCACTGGACACACAATGCAAAGTGCACACCTTCCAAACAGAAACACACCACTCACCAAACACACTCCACTGTGCATACACCTCACACACACAGAAACCACTGAATAAACACACTTCAAGCACACACTCCTCAGCAAAAATCTAACAGAAATAAACTCAACACACACACTCTCCACAGTGTGCACACCTCTCACAGACACCCACCACTCATTACACACACACTCCAGAGTGCACACACCTCACATATGCATACAACTCACCACACACACACCCTCCACCGTGCACACACATAACACAGAAACACACGATGCACTCCACACACATTGCACAGTGCACATAACTCAGAGATTGACCACACGCCACACTACACAAATCCCAGAGTTCACACACCACACAGAGACACAGAGCACGCACTACACAGACTCCATACACCCCACAATGCACACATATCACACAAACACCAATCACCTAATACATTATCCACAATTCAGTCCCCTCACAATGTCAAACACCAGTCACCACACACACTCAACAAACTCTGTGCACTCATTTTACAGACAACACCACTCAGCCCACACACTCCAGATTGCACACAACTCACACAAACACACAGTGTAAAACACACACACACTTCCCAGTGCACACACCTCACAAAGACACACACCGCATACCATGCATTGAGACTGTACAGTGTACACACGTCACACAAACACACAGCCATCACGATACACTCACACTCCTCAGTGCACACATCTCAAACAGACACACCCTACTCACGACACACACACTTTACAGTATAGACACCTCAAAGAGAAACAAGACTGATCACACATGCTACACAGTAAAAACACCTCACACACACACAAACACTCACCACACACACATTGCACAGTGCAGACACCTTAAACAGGCACACAACTCACTAGGAAAACACACTGCACAGTGTGCACACCTTGGAAAGACACCCACCACTAACCACACACACACTTTTTAGTGCACACACTTCACACA
>CM052665.1:22130609-22261656 GCA_028533165.1 Leontopithecus rosalia
CACACCTCCCACATGTTCAAAACTCACCACACCCAAATTCTCCATGGGGCACACACATTACACAGAGACACACCATGCACCCCACACACTCCACACACAATCCACAGTGCACATACCTCAGACATATACTACTCACCACACTCACACACACTCCAGAGAACACACCCCTCACAGAGACACACAGCCCACAAAACACAAACTCCACAAACACACACCACAATGCACACAAATCATACAGGAAAACATTAATCACCTGACACTTTATCCACAATGCAGAGATCTCATATTGTAACACACCAGTCACTACTGACACTGAAAACACACATGGAGTGCACACATATTACACAGACACACACCACTGAGCACACACCATCCACAATGCACACAGCTCACACAGACACACACCACATACAATGCACAGAGTCACCAAAGTGCAAATACCTCAGACACACAACATTCACCATACACACACACCACAGTGCAAACACTTCAGAGACACACAACCTTTACCATACACACACACTCCACAGTGCACACACTTCAAACAGACACACACTACTCACGACAAACACAGTTTACAGTGAAGACATTTTACACGGACACACAACACTCACTACACACACATCCCTTAGTGCAGACAACTCACACAGGCACACGACTCATCATATACACACTGCAGAGTGCGCAAACCACACAAATACACACACCACTGACCACACACATTCTACGCAGTGCACATACCTCACAGAAATCACACCACTCACCACACAAACACACACAAACTGAACAGTGAGAGCACACACCTTACACACACAGAGACAACTCATCATACACGCACACTACACAGTGCACACACCACACACAGACCAAAAATACTCACCAATCAAACACTCCACCGTGCAGAAACTCTTACACAGACATACCACCAACCACAAACACTGCACCCTGCACTCACCTCATACAGGCACACACCATTCACCGCACACAAAAGCTAATGTGCAGACACTTAACACAAACACCACTCACCACACACACTCCACACACTCTACAGAGTGTACACACCTCAAACAGACACACACCACTCATTACACACAAACTCCACAGTGCACACACCTTACGCAGACACACACCACTCAACACACACAGCCTCCACAGTGCACACACCTCATAGAGGCACACACCACACAGTCTATAAACTACACAGATAATCCACAGTGTGCATTCCTCTGACACACAGCATTCATCACACAGAAACTTCACAACACACACCTCACAGAGACACACCACATGCACCACATAAACTTCACACACACACCATAATGCACACACATCACACACACACACTGATCAACTCACACACTATCCACAATGCAGGCACCTCATACTGTCACACAGCAATTACCACACACACTCACCACAAATACACAGTGCACCCATTTTTATCAGACACTCACCACTCACCACACACACTCCATGGATCCCAGACCTTACACAAACACACATAACAGGACACACACTCCACAGTTCACACACCTCACACACAACTCTCCAGACACATATTACCCAGTGCACACACCTCAAAAGTACACTAACTACTCACGACACACACTCCACACTGCACACTCCTCAAACAGACACACACCGCTCACACCACACACACTCCGTAGTGAAGACATGTCATACAGAAACACTACTGTCCGCACACAATAGACAAAGGAACCTCACCAAACACACATTCCGCAGTGCAGAAACCTCACACAGGCACACTACTTATGACAAATGCACACTCCACAGTGCACACACCTAATACAGACACACAGCCTTGACCATACACCCACAATCCACAGTGCAGACATTGCACACTGATACACACAACACACCACTCAAACACACACATTGCACTGTGCATACACCTAACCCAAACACGGACCACTCAGCATACACACTTATTACACAGTGCATACACCACACAGTGCACACACCTCACAGAGATAAAAAAGATTCACCACACACACTCCACACTGCAAAAACCTCACAAAGACACACACCACTCACCACATACACGCCACACAGTGCAAAAACCTTTCACAGACACAAGTGCAACACCACACACACTCTTACATAGACACACAGCACTCACCACACACACAGACTCCACAGATCAGACACCTCACGAAAACACACACCAATCACCACACACACACAACTCTGTGCACACACCTCACACAGACACACACCACTCACCACACACACTGCACACTCACACACCACTGTGCATATATGTCACACAGACACACGTTACATAGACACACCTTACATAGACATGTTTGTGCATACACCTTATATAGACACACAGCACTCACCACACACACAGACTCCACAAACCAGACACCTCACGAAGACACACACCAATCACCACACACACACAAATCTGTGCACACACCTCACACAGACACACACCACTCACCACACACACTGCACACTTACACACCACTGTGCATACCTGTCACACAGACACACACCTCTCACCACACATATACTAAACTGTTTACACACCTCAAACTGGCACGCACCACTTACCAAACACAGTTCTCAGTGTGAACACCTCACACAGACACACACCAGTCAAAACATACACTTTGTACAGATACTCCACAGTGTATACACCTGAAACAGACATGCACCACAAGCACATTAGAGTGCACACAACTTTCAGATACACACTACTCATCACACACATAAAACCCCACAGTGCACACATTTTACACTGACACAACACTCACCAAACACACACTCCACATTTCACACAACTAACACAGACACAAATCACTCACCACATACATACCCTCCATAGTGAAAACACTATACACACACCACTCACGACACACACACTCTGCACTAAAGAAACCTCATACAGTCACACAACTGACCACACACTCTACACAGTAAAAACACCTCACACATACACAAAACACTCAGCAACACACATTCTGCAGTGCAGAATCCTCACAAAAACACAAGACTCACCAGAAACACACACTGCACAATGTAAACACCTCACACAGACACACAAGGTTAGCACACAGGGACTCCTAGGTGCACACATCTCACACAGAAACACACCACTCATCATACAAACACATAAAAACTGCGCAGTGCACACACCTCACACAAACACACACCACTCATCATACACACACACTACACAGTGTACACACCATACACAGAAAGACAATACTCAGAAAACACAAAATCCACAGTGCAGACACTTAACAGAGACAAATCCTTCACCACACAAACTACACAGTGCACTCAACACAAAGACACACACAACTCACCAAACACAATCAAAAGTGCAGAACCTCCACACACAGCACTTACCACACTCACTCCAAACACACTCCACTGTGCACACACCACAGACACACACCACTAAATACACACACTTAAGGCAAAAACTTTACATAGCACACACATCACACAGACAGAAAACTCACCACACACACTCTCCACAGTGCAGACACCTCACAAAGTTACAAACCACTCACCACACACATACCTTCCACAGTTCACAAACCTCAAACCAACACACACCATGCGGTCCATGGACTACACACATATTTTACAGTGCACATACCTCAGACACACACCACCTATCACATAGAAACTCCACAACACACACCTCGCAGAGACACACATTAGGCACCACAGAAATTTTGCACACACCCTCCACAATAAATACACATTACACAGACACACAATTAACTCAAGCTCTATTCACAATAAAGGAATCTCACACTGTCACAAACCAGTCATGACACACACTCAATGCACACACTCAGTGCAAACATTTTACACAGACACGCATTACTCTTTTTACACACTCCACAGTGCACAGATTTCACACAAACACACTGCAGAGCACACACACACTCCACAGTGTACACACTTCTCAGAGAAAGACACAACTCTCCAGACACATACTACACAGTGAACACACATTAGAAAGTCATACACCACTAACCACACACACACTCCACACTGCATACACCTCACACAGAGACACAACACTCACCACACACACATTTCACAGTGCAGACACTTCACACAGATACACATCATGCACTCCACACACTTTACACACAATTTACAGGGCACATCCTTAAGATACATACCACTCATCACACAGAAACTCCACAACAAACACACCACAGAGACACACAGCACACCAATTCTGTGCACAGTCACCAGAACACACACACATCACACAGACACACAACAATCACCTCACACACTATCCACAATGGAGGAATCTCACTCTGTCACACACCAGTCACCACAAAAACTGATCACACACACTCAGTGCACACATTTCACTCAGACACACAGCACTCACTTCACACACATGCCACGGTAAAGAAATCTCACATAAACACACACTGCAGAACACATATAAACTGCACAGTGCACACACCTCACACAGACACTCACATTTTTCTAGACACACATACTACACAGTGCACATACCTCACAGACACACCACTCACCCCACACACACCCCACACTGCACACAGTTCACACAGACAAACACCACTCATGACATACACACTCCACTGTGGAGACACCTCATACAGAAACATTTTTGACCCCACACAGTATACAGTGAAGAGACACAACACTCACCACAAACACATTCCACAGTGCAGACAACTCACACAGGCACACCACTAACCGTTCACACACCACAGAGTGCACAAAACTCACACAGACACACACTGCTCACCTCACACTGACTCCACAGTGCATAAAACTCACACAGAAACACACAACTCACCACACACACACTTTGCACACAACACTGTCCATGGACTCCACAAATAATCAAAAGTGCATATACATGCATACTACAAAGTGCAGACACCTCACACAGACACAAACCAGTCACTACACACATTCTACACACATACTCTACACACATACTCCACAATGCATATATTTTAAACAGACACACACCACTCACACATTAAAGAGTGCATACCAGTCACACAGACACACAACTCACCACACATGTAACACACCACAGTGAACACATTTTGCACAGACACACACCCCACACCAAACACACACTCTAGACTTCACACAACTCACACAGAGACACAATAGTCACCACACACAGACTCCATAGTGCACACACCTCACACACACACCACTCACGAAACATACTCTAAATGAAGAAACCTTATACAAACACACGATGGGACACACAAACTACACAGTAAATACATTTCTCACAGACATGCAAAACTCACTACAAACACATTTCGCAGTGCAGACACCTCACACAGGCACACCACTAACCAAAAATACACAGTGCACAGTGAACACACCTCACAAAGAAACACAACACTGACCACACACAAACTCCACAGTGCACACATCTCACACAGACACACACAGTTCACCACACCAACACAAACAAACTGCACAGTGCACAAAAATCACACAAAGACACACATTCAACAGACATGCACACACTACACAGTACACACACCTCACACAGACACACACCACTCAACAAACACACAATCTACAGTACAGACACCACAGACATACCACTTACCACACACCCTACATAGCGCACTCACCTCATACTGACACATACCACCCACTGCAAACCCAAAGTAAAGTTCAAACACAACACGCAGAAACAATCCAATCACCACACACGTTCCACACACACTCCACTGTGCATACAACTCACACAGAAACACAACTCAATACATACACTTTATGCACACTCTCCACAGTGCCCACACCTCACACAGACACACCATTTATCACACACACACTCCAAGGGTACACACCTCACACATACACACAACTCACAACCCATACACCCTCCACAGTGCACACATCTTACACTGAGAGACACTAGGCACTCTAAACACTCCACACAAAATCCACAGTGCTCATTTTTTAGACATATATTACTTACCACACTCACACACCCCAGAGTACAAACACCACACAGAGAGACACAGCACAGATCACACAAACTCCAAAAACACACACCAAAAAGCACACACATCATACAAACACCAATAATTTCACAACTCATTCACAATGCAGAGACTTCACACTGTAAAACATCAGTCACCACACACACTCAACACAGACACTCTTTGCACACACTCATACAAACACACACCACTCAATAGACTCATTTAACATAAACACTCCACAAACCACACACATCACACAGACACAAAACTCAACACACACACTCTACACAGTGAACACACCTCACCCAGACCCATGCCACTTATTACACAACACTTCAGAGTGAACACACCTTACACAAACACACAACACTCACCACACACATACTGCAGTTTAGACTTCTTACACAGGCACATAACTTACCCAAATGACACACACCACAGTGCGTAGACATCAAAAAAACACACCCCAATGACCACACACACTCGTCCATGCACACACGTCACACAGAAACACACCACTCACCACACAAACACACACAATCTGCACAGTACATACACCTTACACAAGCACACACTGCTCACCTAAAACACACACTACACAGTGCACACACCACACACAGACAAAGAATACTTACCCAAAACACACTATACAGTGCAGACACCTAACACAGAAATACCACTCACCACAAAACTGCACAGTGCACTCACTTTACACAGACACACACCACTCACCACACACACAATCCAAAGTGCAGACACTGCACACAGACACACACCACTCACTACACACACTCCACACACATTTCACTCTGCACACACCTCACAAATACAAACACTTCTTACCACACACACTTCACAAAGCCCACACCACACACACACACTGAAGAAACAAACACACTGTACTGTGGACACGCCTAACCCAAACACAAACCACTCATTATACACACACCCTGCAGAGTGCACACACCTCACACAGACACACAAAATTCACCGCACACACTCCACAGTGCACAAACCTCACGCAGACACACACAACTCAACACACACACCTTGTACAGTACACAGACCTCACAGGGACACACCAATCTGCTCACACACATTTCAACATGCACACACCTCATGCAGAGACACACCATGTACCACACACACTTTCAACAGTGTACACACCTAACACAGTAGAACACCACACAACACACCAACTTGAGAGGGCATACACCTAACAGACACACACCACTTATCACACACACTTCACACTCACAGTTAACTCTGTAACGATCTCACCCATACGCACACCACTTATCTCACACATAGTGCACAGTGTACACACCTCACACAGGCACACACCACTAACCACAAACACACCACAGTGCAGACACCTCACAGAGACCCACACAATCACTGCACACACTCCACACACATACTCAACAGTGCACGCACCTAAAAATTCATGCACCAATCACAGATTAAAAAGTGCACACACCTAACACAGACACACCACTCACAACAAACATAATAATCCACATTGTACACATTTCACACAGTCACACAATACTCCCGAGACACACACCTTACCATGAAGATACCTCTGACAGACACAAGACTGACCACAAATACTACACAGTAAATCCATCTTACACAGACACACAACACTCACCACACACACGTTATGCAGTGCACACACCTGACACACTCACACACCACTCACCAAACCCACACTCCATAGCTTACACAACTCACACAGACACACGGCAGTCACCACACACACACTCCAGGGTGCACCCACTTGACACACAAACCATTCACGACACACACACTCTGCATTGAAAAAACCTCATACAGAGACACGACTGACCACACACACTACTATGTAAATTCATATCACACAGACACACAACACTCACCAGACACACATTCTGCAGTGCAGACACCACTCACAGGTACGCCACTCACCACAAACACACACTGCACTATTAACACACCTCACAAAACACACACCACTGACCACACACTCACTCAACAGTGCACACACCTCAGACAGACACACACTCAACACACAAAAACACCGAAACTGCACAGTGCACATGCCTCACACAAACACACACCACTCACCATACACACACACTACACAGTGCACACACCTCACAGAGATATGCAACACTTACCAAATAGAGAATTCACAGTGCAGACAAAAAACACAGACATACCACTTACCACACACACTACACAGTTCACTCACCTCACAAAGACACTCACCACCCACTGCCCAAACAATCCAATGTGCAGACACTACACACAGACACACATCAACCACCACACACAATCCACACACACTCCACTGTGCATGCACTTCACTCAGACACACACGACTTAATACACACTCATCTCACACAGACACACACCAAGCAAAACACACACTCCATGGTGCAGACACCTAGCTAAGACACATACCAATTACCACACACACTGCACAGTCACACTCCACTGTGCATATATCTCAAACAGACACACAGAGCTCATAACATGCATACTACAATGTGCAGACCCCTCACACAGGCACACCAATCACCACAAGCACAGAGTGCACAGTGAACACACCTCACAAAGACACACACAACTCACCACATGAACACACAAAAACTGCAGAGTGCACACACCCCACACAAACACATACCACTCAACATACACACACACTATACAGTGCACACATCTCACACAGACACACAATACTCACCAAACACACAATTTAGAGTATAAACACCAAACACAGACATACCACATACCACACACACTACAAAGTGCACTCACCCCACACAAACACACACCAACCACTGAACACATTATCCAAATTTTAGACACTTCACGAAGGCACACACCACTCACCAGATACACTCCACACACACACTCCATTGGGCATACACCTCCCACAGACAAACAATACCTGATGGACACACTACAAACAAACCCTCCTCATAGCACAAAATTCACACAGACACAAAACTCAACACACACACTCTCCACAGTGCACACTCCTCACAGAGACACACACCACTCATGACATACACAATACACACTGTACACACCTCACATATTAACACAACTCACCAGTCACAGTCTCCACAGTGCACACACCTTACAGAGACGCACCATGCACTTTACACATTTTACACACAATCCACAGGGCACGTATCTCACACATACTCGACTCACCACACTCACACACACTCCAGAGTATGTACACCATACAGAAATACAGAGCACGCACCACACAAACCCCACAAACGCACAACAGAATGAACACACATCACACAAACACCAATCACCTGACAGCTTATCCACAATTCAGACATTTTTCACTGTCACAAACCAGTCACCACAAACACTTAACACACACATTTAGTGCACACATTTCACACACACACCACTCAGCACGCACACTCCAGTTCACATACCTCACACAAACACACACTGTAGAACACACAGACAGTACACAGTGCATACACCTCAAGGAAACGCACCTATCACCGTACACACACATGACACAGTGCACACAGAACAGAGAGACAATATTCACCAAACACACACTCCACAGTGCAGACACCTAACACAGATATATTACTCAGCACACACTACACAGTGCACTCACATCACTGAGAAACACATGACAGAACACACACACTCCACAGTGCAGTCACCTAGCACAGACACACACAACTTACCACACACGGTGCACTAACTCAACACTGTGTGTAAATCTCACTTAGAAACACTCCACTCATTACACACATACTACACATTGCACACAACTCACACAGGCACACAACACTCACCACACACACACACTCTAGAGTGCAGACACCTCACAGAAATACACACCAGTCACCATACACAGTCAACATACATAATTTACAGTGCAAACACTTTAAACAAACACACACTTCTCACACATTTAAGAGTGCAGACACCTCACACAGTCACAAAACAGTCACCACACACACTCCACACACATACTCCACCATGCACACATGATAAACAGACACGCACCACTCACATATTAATCAGTGCAGACAACTCACAAAGACACACCACTCTTCACAAACATAACATTCCACATTGCACACATTTCAAACATACACACATTACAGAGAAGACACCTCACACACACACAAGATTGACCACACTCACTAAACAGTAAACACATGTCACACGGATACACAACACTCAGCTTACACAAATTCTGCAGTGCACAACCCTCACACAGGTAAACTTCACTTACTAAACAGATACTCCACAGTTCACACAACTCACACAGACACATAACAGTCACCACACAGACACTCCATAGTGCACATATTTTACACACACACCACTCATGACACACACACTCCACATTGAAGAAACCTTATACAGACACACAAATGACCACACACACTACACAGTAAATGTATTTAACACAGAAAAACAACACTCACCACACACACATTCCACAGTGCAGACACCGCACACAGGCACACCATTCACCAAAAACACAAATAAGCAGTGAACACAGCTAAGAAAGACACACAACACTGACCACACACACTCCACAGTACACACACCTGACAAAAAACACACACCACTCACCACACAAAAACACACAAACTGCACAGTGCACACACCTCACAGAAACACACCAACCATCATACAAACACACTGCAGAGTTTCCACACCTCACGGAGACACACACTACATTCCAAACACACAATCCACAGTGCAGACACCAAACACAGACATACCAGCTACCACACACACTACACAGTTTACTCAGCACACACAGACACACACCATCCACTGCACACACACTCCATATTGCATACAATTCACACAGACACACACCACTTAATACACACACTGCATGCACACTCCACATAGAACAAACCTCACACATACACAAAACTCAGCACACACTCACTCTCTGCAGAGCACACACCTCACAAAACACACACCACTTATCACACACACTCCACAGAACAGAAACCTCATACATACACACAACTCAACACACACAACCCCTCCACTGTGCATACACTTTCCACAGAGACACACCATGCACTCCACACACAATCCACTGTGAACATACCTCAGACCTACACCAGACACCACATTCACACACACTCCAAAGCCCTCACATATCACAGAGACACACAGTAAGCACCAGAAATACTCCATAAACACCACAATGTACACACATTACACAGACAAAGACCAATAACCTGACATATTATGCACAATGCAGACACCGCACAGTCACAAACCAGTCAATAAAACACTTTACACACACTCAGTGCACAAAGATTACAAAGAAACACACCAATTAGCACACACTCTACAGTGCACACACCTCACACAAACACACACTGTAGAACACACACACTACACAATGCACACACCTTACAGAGGCACACACCACTCACCTTACACACACTCCAGAGTTTAAACTTCTCTCAAAGGCACATAGCAGTAACCAAACACACACTTCATAGTGCACACACCTCACACACACACTTCTCATGAGACACACACTCCACATTTAAGAAACCTTATAGAGACACATGACTGACCACACACACTACACAGAAAATCCATTTCACACAGACACCTAGCACAGGCACACCACTCACCACAAAAACACACACAGAACCGTGAACACATCTCACAAAGTCACTAATGAGCACTTCACCCAACAGTCAGTATAGATCACCTACACAAAAATAGTCCCAATAGAGCACCTCATGCAATAAGAGTCACTATAGAGCACCTACCCAAGAACAGTCACTATTCAGCTCTTTACCCTAAAACAGTCACTATAGAGAACTCCACCGAACAACAGTCACTAGATAGAACCACACCTAACAACAGTCACTATAGAGCCTCCACCCAGCAACAGTCACTAAATAGCACCCAACTAAACAACATTCACTTTAGATCACCCAACCATCAACAGTCGCTAGAGAGCACCCTACCAAACAACAGTCAGTATAGAGCACCTACCTAACAACAGTCACGATAGAGCACCTACCCAACAACAGTCATTATAGAGCACTTACCCAATAACAGTTATTATAGAGCACTCTACCCAACAAGTGTCACTATAGACCACTGTATCCACCAACAGTCAGTATAGAGCACAATAAAGAAAAACAGTCATTTTAAAGCATTTACTCAACAGCAGTCATTATAGAGCATGCTGCAAAACATTTGTCACTATAGAGCACTCTACACAAAAGCAGTCCCTATAGAGCACCTACACAAGAGCTGTCATCATTAGTCACCCTACCCAACAGTCACTCTAGAGCACCCTACATAACAACAGTCACTATGTAGAGCGCTCTATGCAACAACAGTTTATATAGAGCATGCCACTAAGAAACAGTCAGTATAGAACACCCCATCCAACAAGAGTCACTGAAGAGCACCCTACTTAGCAACAGTCACTATAGAGCACACTACTCAACAACAGTCCCTATAGAGCACCCTAACCAACAAGAGTCAGTATTGAGCACCCTACAAAATAACAGGCACTATAGAACACCTACACAACCATGGTCACTATATAGAGCACTGCAACCAACAGCAGTCACTATAGAGCAACACACCAAGCAACAGTCAGTATTGAGTACCCCACCCAACAAAAGACACCATAGAGCACTCCACCCAATAGCATTCGCTAAAGCACACATTCTACCTAAAAGTAGATACTCTAGAGCACAGTAACTGACAACAGCCAATATAAATCAACTACACAACAGTCATTATAGGTCACCTACCCAACAACAGTCATTATGGAGCACTCTATCCAACAACTGTCAAAACAGAGCACCATACACAACAACAGTCATTATAGATCACCTACCAAAAAACAGTCAGTATAGAGCAAGCAATCCAAGTCACTGTAGAACATCGTCTTCAGCAAAAATCACTATAAAGCACTCTATGCAACAACAGACTCTATAGAAAACTCTACCTAACAACAGTCACTTATGGGGCACTCTACCCAACAACAGTCACCATAGAGCACCCCACACAAAATCAGTCATTAGAGTGCACCCTACACAGCAACAGTCAGTACAGAGCACCTATTCAACAATATTCACTGTAGAGCACACTACTCAACAACAGTCATTATAGAGTACCCTACGCAACAACTGTCACTATAGAGAATATTACCAAGCAACAGTCACTATAGAGCACCCTATGCAGGAACAGTCACTATAAGCAACTACCCCCCAACAGTCATTATAAAGCAACAACCCAACAACAGTCACTATAAAGTATTCTACCCAAAAACATTCAATATAGAGCTATCATTCAACAGTCACTATAGAGCACTCTATTCAGCCACAGTCAGTATAGAGCACCATAACCAACAACAGTCGTTATAGAGCACCATACACAGCAACAGTCACTAAAAGGCACCTATTCAACAATAGTCACTATAGGGCACCCTACCCAACAACAGTCACATTAAGCACCCTACCAACAATAGTCACTGTAATGCTTCCTACCAAGCAAGAATCAGTTCAGAGCACCCAATGCAGCAACATTCACTATAAAGCACTCTTCACAACAATAGTCATCCTAGAGCACCCTAACCAGCAACAGTCACCATAGAGCACCCTACCCAAGAACAGTCACTATACATCATTTCACCCAAAAATAGTTACTCTAAGGCACCAACCCACAAAGCATCACTGTAGATCACCTACCCAACAACATTCACTTTAGAGTCCTCTACCCAACTACAGTAACTGTAGAGCACTCTAGTTAACAATAATCACTACAGAGCACTATACACAACAACAGTTTCTATAGAACCCTCTACCCAAGAAAAGTCGCAGTAGAGCATTCTAACCAACAGCAGTCATTATAGAGAATTCTACACAATAACAGTCACTGTAGAGCACTACATAAAACAAAAGACACCATAGAGCACCTTACCCAGCAGTAGTCACTATAGATTAATCTACCCAACAACAGTCACTTTGGAGCATCCTGAAAACAACAGTGACAATACAGCACCCTACCTAACAAAACTCTCTAAAGAGCACCAGAAAAACCACAGACACGATAGAGCACCTAACCTACATCTGTCAAAATGCAGCATTTACCCACCAACAGTCACGGTAGAGCACACCCAACAACTATCACTACAGAGAACTCTATCCAACAAAAGTCACTATAGAGCACTTTACTGAAAAAAGTCACTATATAGCAACCTACACAACAACAGTCACTATATAGCACCTACCCAACAACAATCACCATAAAGCACCTATCCAAAAACTGTCATTATAGAACACTCTACCAAACAACAATCACTATTAAACACCGTACCTAACAACAGTCAGTATAGAGTACCCTACCGAGTAAAAGTCACTATAGATCAACTCATCCAACAGCAGTCACTATAGAGTAACTACCAAAAATCTGCAATATAGAGCATTTTATCCAGTAACTGTCAGTATAGAGCACTTCACCCAGGAACACTCACTATCAAGCACCCTACTTAGCAACAGTCAGGATTGAGCACCCTACATAACAGCAGTCATTATAGAGCACCGTACACATATTAGTCACTATAGAGCCCCCTACCTAAGAACAGTCACTATACAAATCCTACCCAAACACGGTCACACCAGGGCACCAACCCAGCAACAGTCACTATGCAGCACCTTTCCATCAACAGTCACTATAGAGCCCTCTACTTAACATCAGTCACAATACAGCACTCTACCCAACAACAGTCACTATAGCGAACCCTACACAACAACAGTCACTACACAGCATGATATCAAAAAAATCACTGTGGAGAACCTATTTAACAACAGTCACTATCCAGAACACTCTACCCCAGAACAGGCACCCAGCAGCATTCAATATTGAGCACACCAACCATCAACAGACCGTATAGAGCACTCCACACAGCAACATTCACTATAGCACAGCCTACACAAGAGCAGTTACTATAAAGCACCCTAACAAACAACAGTCACTGTAGAGCACAGACAAAACAAAAGTCCTAATAGAGCACCTACACAAAAACAGCCAGTATAGGGCACCTACCCAACAACTCTCAGTATGGAGACCTCTACCCAACAACAGTCACAGTACAGTCCCTCACCCAGAAAAATACACTATAGAGCACCATACCCAAAAAGAGTCACTATAGAGCACCATACCAACAACAGTCACTATAGATTACCTACTGAAAAACAGTCAGTATAGACCAAGCTACCCAACAAGTCACTGTAGAGCACTCTACACAACAATAGTCACTATAGAGTACTCCACTCAACAAAAGTCACTATAGAGCAAACTACCCAACAGCAATCTCTATAGAGTACCCTACCAAACAAGAGTCACTATAGAGCACCCTGCCAAAAATAGTTACTATAGAGCACCATACTTAACCACAGTCACTATAGAGCACACAATTTAACAACACTCACTATACAGCACCTACCATCAACTGTCATTATAGAGCTTCCTATTGAACAGCAATCACTATAGAGCAGTTTACTCAGTAAAAGTCACTCTAGAGCACCCCACCCAGCAACTGTCACTATAGAGCACCCTAAGCAACAACAGTCACTACAGAGCCTTTCTCCCAATGACAAGAACTATAGAGCACCTACACAGCAACAGTCACTATAGAGCACTCTATCCGACAACAGTCAGTATAGAGCACCCTACCCAATAACAGTCAGTATTCACAGCACCCTACCCAATAACAGTTAGTAACTAGAGCCACCTACCCAACAATAGTCACTCTAGAGCATGACACCCAACAACAGTCAGTATAGAGCACTCTACACAATTGTCACTATAGAAAACTCCACCCAACAACAGTCACCTATAAAGCACTCTACCCAACAACATTTAGTATAGAGCACCCAACCAAAAAACGGTCAATATAGTTCACCTAAACAAGAACAGGCACTATATAGCACCATTCACAGCAGCAGTCACTTTAAAAGCCCTCTACCCAACAACAGTCACTATAGAGCACTACACCAAACAAAAGTTACTTATAGACCACTATACACAACAATAGTCACTATAGTGCACTTGACAGAACAACAGTCACTATAGAGCACCCTACCCAGCAAAAGTCACTATATGGCACCTAGCAAACAATAGTACCTACAGAACACCCTGCGAAACAACAGTCACTATAAAGCACCAACTTATCCACTGTATGTAATGAGCAACCAACCCAAAAATCACTGTAGAGCACCCCAACCAACATCAGTCACTACAGAGCACATACTGAACAGAAGTCAGTATAGAGCACCCCACTCACCAACAGTCAGTATTGAGCACCCCACCGAAAATCAGACACTATAGAGCACTCCACTGAACGACTGTCAGTATAGCGCACCCTACCCAACAACAGTAAGTATAGAGCACTTACCCAACAATAGTCATTATAGAGCACCTACCGAACAACAGTCACTGTAGAGCACTTACCCAACAACAGCAACTCTGGACCACTCTACGCAATAACAGTTACTATAGAACACCGTATCCAAAAACAGTCATGATAATGCACTCTACCCATCAACAGTCTCTATAGAGCACTTATTTAACAACAGTCACTATAGAGCACCCTACCCAACCACAGTCTTTATACAGCATTCTACACAACAACAGTCACTATAGTGCAATTTACACAACAAGAATCACTATAGAGAACTCCAGCACACAACAGTCTCCTATGGAGCACTGTACACAAGTACAGTCACTATAGAGCACTCTACTTAGGAACAGTCACTATAGAGCACCCTACCCAAAAACAGTCACTATAAAGTACCCCACCCAACAATAGTCGCTACAGAGTACCTACACAAAAACAGTGACTATAGAACACCGTACCCAGCAACAGTCTCTATAGAGCACTCTACCTAGCAACAGTCACTATACTACACCTCACACAAAAAGAATCACTATAGATCAACCCACCCAGCAAGTTACTATGGAGCACCCTACCCAACAACAGACACTGTAGAGCACCCTAACCAGCAAGAGTCACTACAGAGGACCTTTCCTAATACAGTCACTATAAAGCACCCTACCCAACAACAGTCACTGTAGAAAAGCTACACAACAGTCACCATAGTGCACTCTACCCCAAAAGAGTCACTATAACGCACAATATCCAACAAGAGTCACTATATAATACCCTACCCAACAACAGTCACTATAGAGCACCCTACCAAACTAAAGTCACCATAGAGCACCCTAGCCAAAAAATGTCACTATATAGCCCCCTAACCAACAACAATCATTGTAGAGCACCCTGCCAACAGCAATCACTATAGAGCACCCTACCCAACAGTCACTATAGAGCACATTATCTAACAAATGTCACTATAGAGCACCCTACCCATCAACAGTCACTATAGAGCACTCCACCAAACAACAGTCAATATAGAGGACATGATTCAACATCAGTCACTATGGAGCACGCTGTCCAACAACAGTCACTATTTAAAACACTCTACACAACAGCAGTCTCTATAGACTACCCCACTCAGCAACAGTCACTATCTAGGGCCCTCTACCCAACAACAGTCACTATATAGCAACACACACAGCAACAGTCAGTAAAGAGAACCCCACCCTACAACCATTACTATACACCACCCTACCCAACATCAATCACTATAGAGCACCCTACCCAATAACTGTCACTATAGATCCCTCTACCCAACACAGTCACTATGGAGAAACCTACCTAACAACAGTCATTAAAGAGCCCTTCACCCATCAAGAGTCTGTATAGAGCAACCATGCAACAACAGTCATTATCGGGCACTCTACCCAATAAATGTATCCACAGAACACCGTACCGAATAGCAGTCACTATAGAGCACCTATGCAACAACAGTCACTGTAAAGCATCCTACCCAACAACAGTCACTATAAAGCAACTACCCAACAACAGTGACTATAAAGCACCCTATGCACCGAGAGTCACTACAAAGGACTGTACCCGAAAAGAGTCAGTAGGGAACACTCTATACAACAACAGTCAGTATAGAGCACCCCATCCAGCAACATTCACTGTAGACGACCTATACAATAACTGTCACTAGAGAGATTCCTACAGAGTAACCATCACTATAGAGCACTTACCCACCAACCGTCACTATAAAGTACTCTACCCAGCAACAGTCATCATAGAGCACCCAACCTAACAATTGTCACTATAGAGCACGGGACACAGCAACAGACACTATGGAGCACCTACCTAACAAAAGTCACTATGAAGCACCCTACACAACAACAGTCAGTATGGAGTACCCTACCCAGCAAAGTCAATATAGAGGACCCAACCCAACAACCCAACTACTGTGTATGGTTCTTTATAGTGATTGTTTTTTGTTAGGGTGCTCTATAGTGACTATTGTTGGGTGTGGTGCTCTATAGTGACTGATGTTGGGTAGAGTGCCCTATAGTGATTGTTGTTGAGTAGGGTGGTCTATAGTGACTGTTGTTGAGTAGCGTGCTCTATAGTAACTCCTGCTAACTAGGGTGCTCTATAGTGACTCTGGTTGAGTAGCGTGCTCTACACTGACTGTTGCTAAGTAGGGAGCTCTATAGTGACTGTTGCTGAGTGGGGTGCTCTATAGCTACTGTTGTTGGGTAGAATACTCTATGGTGACTGGTGTAAAGTAGGTGCTGTATAATGACTGTTTTTGGGTGGGGTGTTTAACAGTGACTGTTTTTGGGTTTGTGCTGTATACTGACTGTTGTTGGGTAGGGTACTCTTCAGTGACTGTTGGGTTATTTGCTCTATAGTCACTGATGTTGGGTAGCATGCTTAATAGTGACTGTTGCTGGGTAGAATTCTCTAGATTGAATGTTTTTGGGTAGGTGCTGTATACTGACTGTTGTTGGGTGTGGTGCTCTATATTGACTGTTGTTCGGTAGTTGCTCTTTAGTGACTATTGTTGGTTAGCTGCTGAAGAGTGACTTGTTTGGTAGGTGCTCTATATTGACTGTTGTTCCTTAGGGTGCTCCATAGCGACTGTAGATAATAGGGTGATCTATAATGAATGTGGTTGTTTAGGGTGCTCTATAGTGATTGTTGCTGCGTAAGGTGCCCCATAGTGACTTTTTTTAGGTTGGGTGCTCTATAGGTACTGTTGTTGGATAAAAAGCTCTATAGTGGCTCTTCTTGGGTAGATTTTCTACGGTGACTCTTGTAGTTTAGGTGCTCTATAGTTTCTGTTGTTGGGGAGAAGGCTCTATAGTGACTGTTTTTGGGTAGTGTTGTATAATGACTTTTGTTGGGTAGAGTGCTACATAATGATTGTTGTGTCAAGGGCTCCATAGTGACTGTTGTTGTGTGTAGTTCTTTATAGTGACTGTTGCTGTGTAGGGTGCTCTAGAGTGACTGTTTTGGGTGGGGTTCTCTGTAGCGAGTGTTGTTGTGTAAGGTGCTCTAGAGTGACTGTTGCTGGGTATGTGCTCTATAGGGACTGTTATTGGGTGGGGTGCTTTATAGAGAATGTTGATGAGTAGGTGCTTTATAGAGACTGTTTTTGGGCAGAAAGCTGTATAGTGACTGTTTTTGTGTGGAGTCCTTTATAGTGATTGTTACTTCGTCAGGTGGTCTGTAGTGACTGCTGTTGGGTAGGTGCTCTATAGTGATTATTTATGGGTCCGGTGCTCTTTAGTGACTATTACTTGTAGTGTGCTCTGTAGTGACTTTTTGAAGTGTGTTTTCTGTGCTTTTTGTGTTTATTTTGAGTGGTGTGCCTGCATGAGTTTTCTGCAGTGTGGAATGTGTTTTTTGATGAGTGTTTTCTGACTTTGTCAACACTATTTACTGTGTAGTGCGTGTGGTCTTTCGTGTATCTATATGAGGTTTCTTCAACGTGTAATGTGTGTGCCGTGAATGGTTAGCCCATGAGTGTTGTGCACTATGGAGTGTGTGTGGTGATTTCTGTGTGTCTGTTTAAGTTGTTTGAACTGCGGAGTATGTCTTTGGTGAGTGTTGTGTGTCAGTGTGAAATGTGTGTACTGTGGAATATTATGTTTGTGGTGAGTGGTGTGTCTGTGTGGGTTGTGTGCACTCTTTAATATGTGAGATGTGTGTGTCTGTTTAATGTGTGTTCACTGTGGAGTGCGTGTATGGAATTTGTAAAGACTGGTGTGTGTCTGTGTGAGGTGTCTGAACTGTCGATTGTGTGGTGAGTGGTGTGTGCCTGTGTGAGGTGTGTGCTCTGTGTAGTATGCATGTGATGAGTGGTGTGTGTCTGTGTGAGATATACGCACAGTGGAGTGTGAGTTTGCAGGTGTGTGGTAAGTTTTGTGTGTCTGTGCTAGGTGTCTGCAATCTGGAGTGTGTGTGTTGTGTGGTGTGTGTCATTGTAAATTGTGTGCATGGTGGAGACTGTGTGTGTGGTGAGTCATGTATGTCTGTGTGAGGTTTGTGCACTGTAAAGAGTGTGTGTGTTGAGTGACTGGTGTCTGCGTAAGGTTTTGCAATGTGCAGGGTGTATGTGGTGAGTACTGTGTGTCTGTGTGATGGTGCACTGTGGAGTGTGTGTGTGGTGAATCTTCTTTGTGTGAGTTTTGTACCCTGCAGTTTTCGTGTATAATGAGTGGTGTTTGTTTGGGTTATGTATGTACACAGTGCAGTGGGTGTATTTGTCTGGTGTTTGTAATGTGTGTGTGGTGGTTGCACTGTGGGTTTTGTGTGTGGTCATATATGTGTGTGTCAGGTGTGTGCACTGTGGACTGTGTGTTTGTGGTGAGTGATGTGCCTCGTTGACATGTCTGCACTGTGGAATGTGTGTGATTACTGTTCAGTGTCTCTGTTAGGTGTGTTACCTGTGTAATTGTGTTGTCCATAGTGGTTCTGTATGAGGTGTCTTCACTGTGGAGTGTGTGTGTCATGAGTGGTATGCGTCTGTGTGAGGTGTGTGCACTGTGGACTGTGTATACTAAGTGGTGTGTGTCTTTGTGAGGTGTGTACACTTTGTAGTATCTGTGTTTGTAGAGATGCATGTGCCTGTGTCTGGTATGTGCACTGTGGTGTGTGTGTGTGAGGTCTGTGCACCGTGGAGTTCTTTTGTTCTGAGTGGTGTGTATCTGTGTGAATTGTGTGCACTGTGTGTGTTGAGTATGTGTGGTGACTGGCGTGTTACAGTGTAAGATGTCTGAATTGTGTATAGTTTGTTCAGTGATTGGTGTGTGTCTGTGTGATGTGTGTGCATTGTGGTGTGTGTGCAGAAATTGTGTGGTGCATGTTGTGTGTCTCTGTGGTGTGTATGTTGTGGAGTTTCGGTGTGATGAGTGGTGTGTGTCTTAGGTATGTGCACAGTGGATGATGGGTGGAGTTCATGGACTGCGTGGTGTGGGTCTGTGTGAGGTGTGTGCATTGTGGAGAGTGTGTGTGTGGTGAGTGATGTGATTCTGTGTGAGGAGGGTATACTGTGAAGTTGGTGTGTGATGAGTGGTTTGTGACTGTGTGAAGTGTGTGACCTGTTGATAGTGTGTGGTAAGTTTTGTGTCTTTGTGATTGTGCGCTATGTGGAGTGTGTGCGTTAAGTGTGTGTATTGAGTTGTGTTTGTCTGTGTGAGGTGTGTGCAGAGTGGAGTGTGTGTAAAGTGTGTGTGGTGAGTAATGTGTGACTGTGTAGTGTTGGCACTTTGAATATTGAGTGCGGTGAGTGGTGTATTTCTGTGTGAGGGCAGTGAATTGTGTAGTGTGTGTGGTAAGTGGTATATCTGTGTTTGGTGTCTGCACTGCGGAGTGTCTGGTGAATATTGTTTGTCTGTTTGTAATGTATACACTGTTTAGTGTGTGTGTATTGTAAGTTGTGTGTTTGTGTGAGCTGTCTGCAAAGTGGAATGTGTGTGGAGTGTGTGTGGTGAGTGGTGGGTGTCTGTGTGAAGTGTCTGCTCTTTGGATTGTGTGTTCAGTGGGTGGTGTTTGTCTCTGTGAGTTAAGTGTTACATGTAGTGTGCAGGGTAATTGGTACGTCTTTCTTTGTTGTCTGCACTGTGGATTGTGAGTTTGGTGAGTGGTATGTGTCTGTGTGAGTTATGTGCACTTTGCAGTTTGTGTGTGTTTTTTCTGGTGAGTGGTTTGTGTCGTGATGTGTGTAAATTGTGGTGAGTGTGTGAGAAATCTGTGTGGTATGTGCTGTGTGTCTCTGTGAGATGTGTGTTGTGGAGAGTCTGTGTGATGAGTGTTGTGTGTCTGAGATATGTGCACTGTGGATTATGTGTGGAGTTCGTGTACTGCGTGGTGTGCATCTTTGTGAGGTGGTTCACTGTGGAGTGTGTTTGTGTGGTGAGTGGTGTGTGTGTGTAAGATGTATAAACTGTGGAATTTTTGTGTGATTTCTTGAGAGTTTCCATGTGAGGTGTGTGCACTCTGAATAGTCTGTGTTATGAGATTTTTATCTGTGTGATGTGTGTGCTATGTGGAGTGTGTGCATTGTGTGTGTTGAGTTGCGTTTGTGTGTCAGGTGTGTGCAGTGTAAAAAGTGTGTGCAGTGTGTCACTCTTGTCTGTGTGTGGTTTTTGCAATGTGCAGAGTGCGTGTGGTGAGTGCTGTGTGTTTGTGTAAAATTTGTGCCATGTGGAGTGTGTTTATGGTTAATTTTGTGTGTCTGTGTGTGGTGTGTGAACTGTGTAGTATGTGTCTATGGTTAGTAATGTGGAATAGGGTTAGTTGTGTGCACAGTGCATTGTGTGTGTTTGAGTGGTGTGCAGTGAGTATTTGTGTGTGGTGTGTGCACTATGTTGTGTGCGTGTGTGGTCTAATATGTGTGTCTGTGTCACGTGTGTGCACTGTGGAGTATGTGTTTGTGGTGAATAGTGTGCCTGTGTGAGGTGTCTGCACTGTGGAATGTGTGTGTGGTGAGTGTTTTGTGTCTCTTTTAGGTGTGTTCACTGTATATTGTGAGTGGTCAGTAATGTTTCCACGTTAGGTGTCTTCACAGTAGAGTGTGTGTGTCTTGAGTGGTGTGTGTTTGTGTGATTTGTGTGCACTCTGGAGTGTGTGATGGTGGTCAGCATTGTGTGTCTGTGGGGTGTGTGCACTGTGTACTATGAGTGTCTGGAGAGTTGTGAGTGTCTGTGTGCACTGTGGAGTGTGTGGGTGTATTCTGCCATCTGTGTTTGTGTGAGGTCCGTTCAACGTGGAAAATGTGTGGTGAGTGGTGTGTGTCTGTGTGCAATGTGTGAAATGATTGTGTGTGTTGAGTGTGTGGTGACTGCTGTGTGACAGTGTGTGGTGTCTGCATTGTAAATAGTTTGTGAGGTGAGTAATGTGTGTCTTTGTGATGGATGTGCATTGTGGTGTGCATGTGCAAAATACATGCAGTGCATGCTCTGTGTCTATGTGAGGTGTTTGTTGTGGAGTTTCTTTGTCATGAGTGGTGTGTGTCTGAGGTATGTGTATTGTGGATTATGTATGGAGTTCGTGGACTACGTGTTGTAGGTCAATATGAGGTGTGTAAACTGTGGAGTGTGTGTGTGGTGAGTGGTGTGTGCCTTTGTGAGGAGTGTGTACTGTGGTGTTTGTGTGTGATATGTGGTCTGTGTCTGTATGAGGTGTGTGCACTGTGGAGAGTGTGTGTGGTTAGCTTTTTGTCTGTGTGATGTGTGTACTATGTGGAGTGTGTGCTTTAATGTTTATGGAGTGGTGTGTGTCTCTGTGAGGTGTGTGCATAGTAGAGTGTGTGTGGAGTGTGTGCAGTGAGTGGTGTGTGTCTGTCTTGAGTGTCTTCACTTTGGATTGTGTGTGTGGTGAGTGGTATGTTTTTGTGTGAGGTGAGTGCACTATGTATTCTGTGTCATGAGTGTTATGTCTTAGGTGTCTGCACTGTAGAGTGTGTGTTTGGTGAGTATTGTCTATCTGTGTGCAGTGTGTGCACTGTGTAGTGAGTGTATGTTAAGTGGTGTGTTTGTTTGAGGTGTGTGCACTGTGCAGTTTGTGTGTGTTTGTGTGGTGAGTGGTGTGTTTCTCTGACAGGTGTGTGCACTGTGTAATGTGTGTGGTCAGTGGTGCGTGTATTTCTTTACTGTGTGCACTATGCAGTGTTCGTGTATGGTGAGTCATGTGACTGTGTGAGGTGTCTGCACTATGGAAGGTGTGTGTTGTGTTTTGTGTGTTTCTGTGATGTGTCTTCACAGTAAAGTGTGTGTGTCGTGAGTAGTGGTTGTCTGTTTGAGGTGTGTGCATTGAGGACTGTGTGTGTAGAATGAGTGCTGTGTGTCTGACGTGTGTCCACTGAGGAGTCTCTATGCAGGGTATGTGGTGTGTGTCTACGTGAGATGTGTTTTCTGTGTTGTGTGTATGGTCAGTATTGTGTCTGTGTGAGGTCTTCACTGTAAAGTGTATGTTTTGTGAGTAGTGTTTTCCTGTTTAAAGTGTGTGCACTGTGTAGTGTGTGTGTATGCTGAGTGCTGTGTGTCTGTGTATGGTGTGTGCCCTGTGCAGTCTCTGTGCATGGTATTTGGTGTGTGTCTTTGTGAGATGTCTGCAATGTGGAGTGTGTGCGTGGTGAGTGGTGTGCGCTTGTGTGAGGTGGGTGCACTGTGTGTTATGCATGTGATGAGTGGTGTGTGTCTGTGTGACATGCATGCACAGTGGAGTTGTGTGTGTGGTATGTGGTGTGTGTCTGTGCTACGTGTGTGCCCTCTAGAGTGTGTGTGTTGCATGGTGGTTCCCTGTGTGAGGTGTGTGTGATAAGTGGTGTGTTTCTGCCTAAGGTGTGTGCACGATGGAGTTTCTGTGTGCTGATTGGTTTGTGTTCTTGTGAGTTATGTCCACTGTGGAGTGTGTTTGAGCAGTGAGTGGTATGTGACTGTGTAATGTGTGTAAGCTGAGAAGAGTGAGTGTGGTGAGAGACTTCTGTGTGAGGTTTGTGAACTGTGAAGTCTGTGTGTGGTTAGTGGTGTTTGTGTGAGTTGTGTGCACTGTGTAGTGTGTGTGTATGGTAACTGGTGTGTGTCTGTGTCAGATGTGTGCACGCTGGTGTGTGTGCAGATTGGTGTGTGTGCCTGTGAGTCCTGTGCAATGTGGATTGTGTGTGCCATGAGTGGTGTTTGTGTGAGGTGTCTGCACGTTGTAGTATGCGTGTGATGAGTGATGTGTGTCTGTGTAACATGAATGCACAGTTGAATGTGAGTGTGCAATGTGTGTGGTAATTGTTGTGTGTCTGTGCTTGGTGTCTGCTCTCTGGAGTGTGTGTGTTGCAAGGTGTGTGCACTGTCGAGAGTGTGTGCATTTTAAGTGGTTGGTGTCTGTGTAAGGTGTGTGCATGCTGGTATGTGTGTCAGCAGATTGGTGTGTGTCCCTATGAGGTGTGTGCACTGTGGAGTGTGTGTGCCATAAGTGGTGTGTGTCTGAGTTGTGCACATTGTGAAGAGTGAGTGTGGTGTGCGACTTTTTTCTGAGTGAGGTTTTTGCACTGTATGGTGTGTGGTGAATCTTCTGTGTTTATTTGAGTTATGTGCACTGTGTATTGTGTGTGTATGGTGAGTGTTGTGTGCTTGGGTAATGTGTGTGCACAGTGCAGTGTGTGTTTGTGTGGTATGTGGTGTGTGTTTGGTTTGTGCATTCTGGAGTGTGTGTGCATGGTCAGAAGTGTGTGTCTGTGTCAGGTGTGTGAACTGAGGAGTTTGTATTTGTGGTGAGCAGTGTGCCTTTGTGAGGTGTCTGCACTGTGGACTGTGTGTGGTAAGTGTTCTGTGTCTCTGTTAGGTGTGTTCACTGTGTGGTTTGTGTGGTCAGTAGTGTTTCTGTATGAGTAATCTTCACGGTGGAGAGTGTGTGTTATAAGTGGTGTGTGTCTGTGTGAGTTGTGTGCAGTGTGCAGTGTGTCTTTGTGAGTTGTGTTCACTGTGTAGTATGTGTATATGGAGAGTTGTGTGTGTTTGTGAGTATGTTTGTGCACTGTGGAGTGTGTGTTCTAAAGTGTGTGTGTTTGTGTGAGGCCTGTGCACCATGGAGTGTGTGTTGAGTGCTGTGTTTTTGTGTGAAATGTATGCACTGAATGTGGTGACTGGTGTGTGACAGTGTCAGGTGCCTTTATTTTGGATTCAGTGTGAGGTGATTTGTGTTTTTTGTGTAATGTGTGTGAATTGTGGTGTGCCTGTGTGGAATTTGTGTGTTGCATGCTGTGTGTCTCTGTGAGATATGTTTTGTGGAGTTTCTGTCTGATGAGTGGTGTCTGTCTGAGATATGTGCACTCTGGATTATATGTGTAGCCCGTGGACCGTGTGATGTGTTTCTGTGTGAAGTGTGTGCACTGTGGAGGGTGTGTATGCCTTGAGTGGTTTGTAACTTATTGAAATTTGGGCACTGTGTAGTTTGTGTGTGATGAGTGTCTGTGTGAGGTGTGTGCACTGTGCAGAGTCTCTGTGTGGTGTGTTTTTTGTCTGTCTGATGTGTGTGCTATGTGGAGTGTCAGTGTTAAGGGTGTGTATTGAGTTGTGTGTGTCTGTGTGTGGTTTGTGCACAGTGGAGTGTGTGTGGAATGTTTTTGGTAAGTGGTGTGTGTGGAGTGTCTGCACTTTAAATTTTGTGTGGTGAGTTTCATGTGTCTTTGTGAGGTAAGTGCACTGTGTATGTGTGTGGTGATTGATATGTCTCTGTTAGGTGTCTGCACTGCATAGTGTGTGTTTCATGAGTATTGTCTTTCTGGGTGTGGTTTGTATACTGTGTTGTGTGTGGGTTTGGTGAATGGTGTGTGTTTTTGTGAAGTGTGTGAAGTGTGTGCACTGTGCGTTTGAGTGTTTGTGGTGACTGGTGTGTTTCCTTGTGAGGTGTGTGCCTCAAGAAGAGTGTGTGTTCAGTGGTGTTTTTGTGAGGCCTGTTAACTGTGCACTGTGCACTGTGTGTTTTTGGTGAGCGGTGTGCCTGTGTGAGTTGTCTGCACTGCAGAATGTGTGTGTGGTGAATGTTGCGTATCTCTGTGAAATTTATTTACGGTGTAGTGTGTGTGGTCAGTCACGTGTCCGTATGAGGTTTCTTCAATGTCGAGTGTGTGTGTCGTGAGTGCTGGCTGTGTGAGGTGTGTGCTCTATAAAGTTTGTGTGGTGACTGCCGTGTGTCTGCGTGAGTTGTGTGAACAGCTGAGTGTGTTTTTGGTGACTTGTGTGTGTCTGTGTAAAATGTGTGCACTGTGGAGTGTTATATGTGTGGTGAGTGGTGTGTCTGTTTGATTTGTGTGCACTCTTTAATGTGTGAGTGTTACATGTCTGTTAAAGGAATGAACACTGTGGTGTATATGCATGGCGTGTGTGTGGTGACAGTTGTGTGTTTGTGTGAGGTGTCTGCACTGTGGAGTGTGTATATGGTGAGTGGTGTGTGCCTGTGTGAGGTGTGTGCACTATGTAGTATGCATGTGATGAGAAGTGTGTATTTGTGTGAAATATATGCACAGTGGAGTGTGAGTGTGCACTGTGTGTTTAGTGGTGTGTGTCTGTGCTGACTGTCTACATCCTTGAGTCTGTGTGTTGATTGGTGTGTTTTTGAGATGTGTAAACTGTGGAGAGTGTGTGTGTGTTAAGTACTGTTTTTCATTGTGAATTGTGCATGGTGAAATGTCTGTGTGCTGATTCAACTGTTTCCCTGTGAGGTGTGTTCACTGTGGTGTTTGTGTATGTGGTGAATGTTGTGTGTCTGTGTGAGGTGTGTGAAGTATCGAGTGTGTGTGTGGGGAGTGGTGTCTGTCTCTGTGAGGCTTGTGCACTGTGGAGTGTGTGTGCATGGTGAGTGGATTGTGTTTGGGTTAAATGTGTGTACAACGCAGTTTGTGTGTTTTTGTGTTGTCTCGTATGTGTCTGTGTGTGCACTATGGAGTGTGTGTCTTCACAGGTGTGTGTCTTTATCAGGTGTGTGCACTTTTAAGTGTGTGTTTGTGGTGAGTGTTGCACCTGTGTGAGATGTCTGCACTGTGAAATGTGTGTGTGGTGAGTGTTCTGTGTCCTGTTAGGAGTGTTCACTGTATAGTGTGTGTGTTCAGTAGTGTTTCTGTATGAGGTGTCTTTACTGTGGTGTGTGTGTGTCGCGAATGGTGTGTGTCTCTGTGAGGTGTGTGCACTTTGGAGGGTGTGTGCATGGTAAGTGATGTGTATCTGCGTGCGTTTTGGGCACAATAAAGTGTGTGTACTGATTGGTGTGGGTCACTGTAAGGTGTGTGAAGTGTGGAAAGTATGTATGCAATGAGTGTTGTGTGTATGGGTGTGGTGTGTGCACTGTGAAGGGTGTGTGTGGTGAGTGTCTTGTGTCTGTTTGAGAATTTGGCACTCTGCAGATTCTGTGTGTGTTGAGTTGTGGGTGTCTGTGTGAGGTTTGTGCACTGTGGAGTATGTGTGTGGTGAATCTTGTGTGTCTGTGTGTGGTGTGTGCATTGTTGTCTGTGCACTGTGTAATGTGTGTGTATGAGTGGTGTGTGTTTGTGTTAGCTGTGTGCAAAATAGAGTGTGTTTATGTGGTGTGTGGTGTGTGTTTCTGTGTGCTGGGTGCACTGTGGAGTGTCAGTTTGTGGTGAGTTGTTTGCCTGTATAAAGTGTCTTCACTGTGGAATGCATGTGTATTAGTGTTCTGAGTCTCTGTTAAATGTGTTCACTGTGTACTGTGTGTGGTCAGTAGTGTTTCTGTATGAGATGTCTTCACTAAAAAGTGTGTGTTTTGTGAGTGGTGTGTGTTTCTGTGAGGTATGTACACTTTGTGGTATGTGGGTCTGGAGTGTTGTGTCTTTGTAAGGTGTGTGCAATTTGGAGTGTGTGTATTCTGCAGTGTGTGTTTGTGTGAGGTCTGGGCACTGTGAAATGTAAGCTTTGAGTGGTGTGTGTCTGTGTGAAACATCTGCACTGAGAGTTTGTTGAGTGTGTGTGGTTACGGGTTGGTGACATTCTGAGGTAATTTTATTGTGGATAGGGTTTGAGGTGATTTGTGTGTGTCTCCCTGATATGTGTGCATTGTGCAGTGTGTGTGTGAAATACGTGTGGTGCGTGCTGTGTGTCTTTGGAAGGTGTGTGTTCTGGAGAATGTGTGTGTGGTGAGTGGTGTGTGACTGTGTAAGGTCTGTGCACAATGAAGTTTTTGTGTAATGAGTGTTGAGTGTCTGTGTGAGGTGTGTGCACTGTATAGTTTGTACTTTGAATGGTGTGTGTTTGTGTAAGATGTGTGCACTGTGCAGTATCTTGCTGTTTGTGTGGTATGTGTCTGTGTGAGATGTCTGCACTGTGGAGTGTGTGTGTACGCTGAGTGTTGTGTGTTTGGGATATGTGAGTGCACGGTGCAGTGTGTGTTTGTGTGCTGTTTGCAGTGTGTGTACTGTGGAGTGTGTGTGGTCAGAGGTTTGTATCTGTGTCAAGTGTGTGCAATGTGGAATGTGTGTTTGTGGTGAGTAGTGTGACTGTGTGAGGTGTCTGCACTGTAGAATGTGTTTTTGGTCAGTGTTCGGTGTCTCAGTAAAATTTGTTCACTGTGCAGTGTGTGTGGTCAGTAGTGTTTCTGTATGAAGTGTCTTCACTGCGAAATGTGTGTGTGGTGTGTACTGTGTGTCAGTTTAATGTATTCACTTTGTAGTGTGTGTGGTCAGCCACATGTCTGTATAAGGTTTCTTTTATGTGGAGTGTGTTTGTCATGAGTGGTGTGTATGTGAGGTGTGTGCAGTATGCACTGTGATTGTGGTGACTGCTTTGTGACTGTGTGAGCTGTGTGAACTGTGAAGTGTGTGTTTTTAGAGAGTTGTGTGTATGTGTAAAATGTGTGCACTGTGGAGTGTTATGTGTGTGGTGAGTGGTGTGTCTGTGTGAGTTGTCTGCACTATGGTGTGCATGTAAAGAGTGATGTGTGCCTGTGTGTGGGGCATGCACAGTGTAGTATGTATGTGATTAATGGTGTGTGTCTGTGTGAGAGGATGCAAAGTGGAGTTTGAGTGTACAGTGTGTGTAATAAGTGTTGTGTGTCTGTGATAGGTGTATGCACTCTGGAGTGTGTGTGTTTCGTGGTGTGTGTCTGTGTGAGGTGTGAACACTGTGGAGAGTGTGTGCATGGTAAGTGGTGTGTCTGGGTGAGGTGTGTGCACAGTGGAGTCTGTGTGTGCTGATTACTGTGTGTCCCTCTGACGTGTGTTCACTGTGGTTAGTGTGTGTGCAGTGAGTGGTGTGTCTGTTTCAGGTGTTTGCACTGTGAAGAGTTTTTGTGTTGAATGACTTGTGTTTATGGGAGGTTTTTACACTGTTCAGAGTGTGTGTGATGTGTGGTGTGTCAGTGTGAGTTTTGTGCACTGTGGAGTGAATGTGGTGAATCTTGTGTGTCTGTGAGAGGTGTGTGCACTGAGTAGTGTGTGTATGGTGAGTTCTGTGTGTTTAGCTTAGCTGTGTGCACTGTCCAGAGTGAGTTTGTGTCTTGTGTGGTGTGTGTCGGTGTGAGGTGTGTGAACTGTAAATAATGTGTGTGCACTGTGGATAATGTGTGTGTTGTGAGTGGTGTGTGTTCTTTTGATGTGTGAACCTTGTATTGTGTGTGTCTGAAGAGTTTATGTGTCTACGTGTGGTGTGTGCACTGTGGAGTGTGTCTGTGTTCTGTAGTGTTTGTGTGAGTTCTGTGCAACTTGGAGTGTGAGTGGTGAGTGGTGTGTCTGTGTAAAATGTGTGCACTGAATGTGTGTGTTAAGTGTGTGTGGTGAGTGGTTGTGACAGTGTTAGGTGCCTGCATTGTGGATAGGGTAAGAGGTGACTGATGTGGGTGTGTGAAATGTGTGTGCATTGTGGTGTGTGTGTGGGGAATATGTGTGGTGCATGTTGTGTTTCTCTGTGAGGTGTGTGTTGTGAAGTTTCTGTGTGATAAGTGTTGTTTGTCTCAGGTAGATGCACTGTAAATTAAGTGTGGCATCCGTGGACTGTGTGGTTTGTGTTTGTGTGAGGTATTTGTGGTGAGTTTTGTTTGTCTGTGTGAGGTGTGTGCACTGTGAAGTTTGTGTGTGTCGTGAGTTTTGTGTCTGTGTGATGTTTGTGCTATGTGGAGTATGTGCGTTCTGTTCATTGACTGGTGTGTGTCTGAGGTTTGTGCACAGTAAAGTGTGCATTGTGTGTGTGTGGTGAATGGTGTGCGTCTGTGAGGAGTGTCCACACTTTGGATTGTGTGTGATGTCAGTGGTGTTTGTGTGCGTGGGGGTAGTGCACTGTGTAGGGTGTGTGGTGAGTGGTATGCTTGTGTTAGATGTCTGCACAGTGGAGTGTGTGTTTGGTGAATATTGACTGTGTTTGTGGTGTGTGCACTGTGTAGTGTGTGTGTATGGTGAGTGGTGTGTGTTTGTGTGAGCGGCGTGCACTGTGCAGTTTCTGTGGGCTTGTTTGGTGAGTGCTGTGTATGCATTAGTTGTGAGCACTCTTTATTGCGTGAGTGGTACCTGTCGATTTAAGGTGTCTGCAATGTGGAGTATGTGTGTGGAGTGTGTGAGGTGACTGATGTGTATCTGTGTGAGGTGTCTGCACAGTGAAGAGTGTGTGTGGTGAGTGACTTGTGTCTGTGTGAGGTTTTTGACGTGTGCAGAGCATGTTTGTGGTGAGTGGTTTGCACTATGCACTTTCTGTGTGCTTGTTTGGTGAGTGCTGTGTTTGTGTGAGTTCTGTGCACTCTTTAATGTGTGAGTGATGCCTGTCTGTTTAAGGTATCTGCAGTTTGGACTATGTGTGGAGTGTGTGCGGTGCTAATGTGTACCTGTGTGAGGTGTCTGCACTGTGAAGAGTGTGTGCGGTGAGTGACTTGTGTCTGTGTGAAGTTTTTGCTCCGTGTAGAGCATGATTGTGGTGAGTGGTGTGTGTCTGTGCAAAATCTGTGCACTGTGGAGTGTGTGTAATTAATCTGTGTCTGTGTGAGGTGTGTGCACTGTGTAATGGGTGTTCATGGTGAGTGGTGTGTTTATGTTAGGTTTGTGCACAGTGAAGTGTGTGTGTTTGTGTGGTGTGTGGTGTGTGTGCAGTGTGTGCTATGTAAGATATGTGTGGTCTGAAGTGTGTGTCAGTGTCTGTTATGTGCACTGTGGAGTGCATGATTTTGGTGAGTAGTGTGCCTGTGTGAGGTGTTTGAACTGTCGAATGTGTGTGTAGTGGGTGTTCTGTGTCTATGTTAGGTGTGTTCAATGTGTAGTTGTGTGATCTGTAGCATTTCTGTATGAGGAATCTTCACTCTAAAGTGTGTGTTGTGAGTGGTATCTGTCTGTGTGAGGTGTGTGCACTGTGCAGTCTGTGTGTGGTGAGTGGTGATTGCTTTGTGAGATATGTGCACTGTGTATTATGTGTTTCTGGAGAGTTGTGAGTGTCTGCGTGAAGTGTGTTCACTGTAGAGTGTGTGTTCAGCAGTGTGTGCTTTGTGAGGGCTGTGCACCGTGGAGTGTGTTCTGGGAGTCTGTGTTTGTGTGTAATGTGTGCACTGAGTGTATGTGTTGAGTGTGTGTGGTGACTGGTTTGCGACAGTGAGGTGCCTGCATTTGCAACAGTGAGGTGCCTGCATTGTGGATAGCGTATTAGGTGATTGGTGTGTGTCTTTGTGATGTGTGTGCATTGGGGTGTGTGTGTGTGTGGAATTTGTGTTGTGTGTGCTGTTTGTCTTTGTGAGGTATGTGTTGCAAAGTTTCTTGGTGATGAGTGGGATGTGTCTGAGGTATGTGCACTGTGGATTATGTATAAATTTCGTGGACAGTGTGGTGTGTACACTATGGTAGGTGTGTGTGGTGCGTGGTGTGTGTTTGTGTGAGGTGTGTGCACTGTGTACTTTATGTGTGATGAGTGTTGTGTGTCTGATTGAGGTGTGTGCACTGTGGAGAATGTGTGTAGTGAGTTTTGTTCTGTGTGATGTGTGTCATAGGTGGATTGTGTGTGTTAAAAGGGTGTATTGAGTGGTGTTTGTGTGTGGTGTGTGCACAGTGGTGTGTATGGAGTGCGTGTGGTGAGTGGTGTGTTTCTGTGTGCAGTGCCTGTGCTTTGGATTGTGTGTGCGGTGAGTGATGTGTGTCTGTGTGAGCTGAGTGGACTCTGTAGTGTGTGTGTGTCTGTGTGAGCTGAGTGGACTCTGTAGTGTGTGTGCTAAGTGGTAAGTTTGTGTTAGGTTTCTGCACAGTGGAGTGCGAGTTTGGTGAATGTTGTCTGTCTGTGTTTGGTATGCACAGTGTGTAGGGTGTTTGTATAGCGAGTGGTGTGTTTGTGGGAGATGTGTGCACTGTGCAGTTTGTGTGTGTGTTTGTGGTGATTGGTGTGTTTCTTTGTGAGGTGTCTGCAATGAGGAGTGTGTGCCTGGTCAGTAATGTGTGTATTTGTTAGGTGTGCGCACTGTGCAGTGTGTGTTTCTGGTGACCCTTGTGACTGTGTGAGGCTCTGCATTGCAGAATCTGTGTGTGGTGTGTGTCGTGTGTCTGTCTGAGATGTGTTTACAGTGTAGTGTGTGTGATCAGTCTTGTGCATTTGTGAGGTGTCTTCACTGTAAAGTGTGTGGGTTACCAGTAATGTGTGTCTGTTTGAGCTGTGTGCACTGTGGACTGTGTATGTATGATGAGTGCTGTGTGTCTGTGTGAGGTGTGTGCACAGTGAAGTGTGTGTGCTGAGTGTTTTGTGCCTGAGGGAAATGTGTGCACTTAGTGTGTGTGGTGACTGCCTGTGGTAACTGATGTGTGACAGTGTGAAATGTCTGCATTGTGAGTAAGCTGTCAAGTAATTGGTGTGTCTGGGTGATGTGTGTGCATTGTGGTGTGTGTTTGTTGAGTTTGTGTGGTGCTGTCTGTGTGAGGTGTGTGTACCCTGGGGCATGTGTGAGTATGGCAAACTGTATATCTAAGGTATGTGCAATGAGAATTGTGTGTGGAGTGTGTTTTGTGCATGGTGTGATTTGTGTAACGTGTGTGCACTGTAGAGGGTGTATGTGTGGTGAGTTGTGTGTATGATTGAGGTTTGTGCACTGTGGAGTGTGTGTATTATGAGTGGTGTGTGTCTGTGTGAGTAGTGTGCACTGTGCAGAGTTTGTGTGTGTTGAGTATTGTGTCTGTTGGACGTTTTAGCTAAGTGGACTGTTTGGGTAAAGTGTGTGTATTAACTGGTGTGTGACTGTGTTAAATGTATGCACAGTGGAGTGTGTGTGGAGTGTGTGTGGTGAGTGCTGTGGATGTGGAGTGTCTGCACTTTGGATTGTGTGTGCAGTGTGCGCTCTGTGTTTGTGAGGTGAGTGTACTGTGTAGTGTGTGTGGTAATTGAGATGTCTGAGTTAGGTATTAGCACTACAGAGTGTGTTTGGTGAGTCTGTCAGAATGTGGTGTGTGCACAATATAGTGTGTGTGCATGGTGAGTGGTGTGTGTCTGGTGTGTGCACTGTGCAATTTATGTGTGTTTGTTTGATGAGTGGTTTGTGTCTGTGTAATGTGTGTGCACTGTGGAGTGTGTGTGGTTCATGGTGTGAGTCTTTGTGAGGTGTGTTCACTGTGCAGTGTGTGTTTGTGGTGAGTGGTGTGCCTGTGTGAGGTGTCTGCAGTGCAGAGTGTTTTACTGAGTGTAGTGTTTCTGTGTGAAATGTATTTACAGTATAGTGTGTGTGGTCATTTCTGTGTCTGTATGACGTTTCTTCAATGTGGAGTGTGTGAGTTGTGAGTGGTGTGTGTGTGAGGTGTTTGCACTCTGAAGTGTGTATGGTGACTGCTGTGTGTCTGAGTTAGTTTTGTAAACTGCAGAGTGTGTGTTAGTGAGTGCTGTGTGTCTGTGTGAAATGTGTGAACCGTGGACTGTTATGTGTTTAGTGACTGGTGTCTCTGTGTGAGTTGTGTGCACTCTAATGTGTGAGTTGTACGTGTCTAAGTTGTGTGCACTGTGGAGTATGTGTGTGGAGTGTGTGAGGTGGTTGGTTTGTGTCTGTTTGTGGTGTTTTTACTGTGTAGTGTGTTTGTGGTGATTGATGTGTGCCTGTGTAAGGTGTGTGCATGGTGGGTAGTGTGTGTGATGAGTGTTGTGTATCTGTGTGAGATGTATGCACTGTGGAGTGTGACTGTGCAGTGTGTATGTTAAGTGGTGTGTGTCTGTGTGAGGTGTGGGCGCAGTGGAGTGTGTGTGTGCTGATTGGTGTGCATCCTTGTGAGGTGTTAGCATTGTGGAGTGTGGGTCCAATGAGAGGTGTGTGTCTGTTTGAAGTGTGTCCACTGTGAAGAATGTGTTAAGTGACTTGTTTCTGTGTGAGGTTTTCACACTGTGCAGAGTGTGTGTGGTGATGTGTGTCTGTGTGACGTTTGTGCACAGTGAAGTGTGTGTGATGAATCTTGTTTGTCTGTGTTAGTTGTGTACACTGTGTAGTGTGTGTGTATGGTGAGTGGTTGGTTTTGGGGTTAGGTGTGTGCACAGTGCACTGTGTGTTTTCGTGTGGTTTGTGTCTGTGTGGAGTGTCTGCACTTTGGATATTGTGTGCGGTTATTAGTGTATTTGTAAGCTGAGTGCAATGTGTAGTGTCATTGGCGAGTGGTATGTTTGCATAAGGTGTCTGCACTGTGGAGTGTGTGTTTGGTGAGAATTGTCTCTCTGTGTGGTGTCTGCACTGTGTAGTTTATGTGTATGCTGTTTGGTGTGTGTTTGTGTTAGGTGAGAGCACTGTGCAGTTTGTGTGTGTTTGTGTGGTCAGTGGTGTGATTGTGTGTGAGGTGTGTGCATCGAAGACTGTGTGTGTTGTCAGTGGTGTGTGTCTTTGTGTGGTGTGTGCACTGTGCACTGTGTTTCTGGTGAGTCATGTGCCTCTCTGAGGTGTCTGCACTATGAAATGTGTGTTTGGTGACTGTTTTGGTATGTGTGTGGTGCGTTTACTGTGTAGTTTGTGTGGTCAATATTGGGTCTTTGTGATGTGTCTTCATTGTAAAATGTGTGGGTCATGATTGCTGTGTGTGTGAGGTGTGTGCACTCTTGATTGTGTGGGTAGTCAGTTGTGTGTATGTGTGAGGTGTGTGCACTTTAGAGTGTGTGAGTGATGAGTGATGTGTTTCTGTGTGAGGTGTGTGCCCTGTGGAGAGTTTGCATGTGTTGAGTTTTCTGTCTATGTCAGATTTGTGCTATGTCGAGTTTGGGTGTGAAGAGTTCTTGTTAAGTGGTGTGTGTCTGTTTGAGGTGTATGCACAAAGGTGTGTATTTAAAGTGTGTGTGGTGAGTGGTGTGTGTCTGTTTAGAGTGTCTCCAATTTGGTTTGTGTTCAGTGTGTTGTGTGATTCTATGTGAGGTGTGTGCACTTTGTTGTGTGTATGGTAAGTCTTATGTCTGTGTTTGGTGTCTGAACTGTAGATTGTGTGTTCAGTGAGTGGTGCCTGTGTGAAGTGTGTGTACTCTGTAATGTGTGTATAATGAGTGGTGTGTGTTTGTGTGAGATATGTGCACTGTGCAGTTTATGTATGTTTGTGTGGTGGGTGGTGTGTCTTTGTGAGGTGTGAGCATTGTGGAGTGTGTGTGGTCCGTGGTGCGTGTTTTTGTGAGCTGGGATCACTGTGCCGTGTGTGTTCTGGTTAGTGGTGCTCCTGTGTGTGGTGTCTGCACCACAGAATGTGTGTGTGGTGTTGTGTGCCTTTGTTTCTTTTGTTGGGTAAAATGCTCTATAGTGACTGTTGTTGGGTAGGGTGCTATATAATGACTGTTCTTAAGTAGGGTGCTCTAAACTGACTGTTGTTGGATATGAGCCCTATAGTGATATTTTCTGACTAGCTGCTCTATAATGACTGTTGATGTGTAGGTGCTCTTTAGTGAGTGTTTTTTATTTGTGTGCTCTATAGTGACTGTTTTTAGGTAGAGTGCTCTATAGTAACAATTTTTTTGTAGAGGAATCTATAGTAACTGCTGTCGGGTAGGTGCTTTATAGTGACTTTTGTTGGGTAGGTGCCCGTTAGTAACTGTGGTTTTGTAGGGTGCCCTATAGTGACTGTTGCTGGGTAGGGTGCTTTATAGTTACTGTTGTTGTGTAGGTGCTCTATAGTAACACCTGTAGGTTAGGTGCTCTATAGTGACAGTTGTTGGTTAGTGTGCTTTCTACTGACTGCTGATGGGTGGAGTGTTCAATAGTGACTCTTGTTGGATAGGGTGCTCTATAGTGACTCTTACTGATTAGGGTTTTGTACGGTTACTATTGCTGGAAAGTGTGCTGTATAATGATTGTTGTTGAGTGGAGTGCTCTATAGTGACTGTCGCTGTGTAGGGTGCTTTATAGTGACTGTTGTTGTGTAGGGTGATCTATACTGAATGTTGTTGGGTACTTGTTCTATGCTGAGTGTTGCCGGGTAGGGTGCTCTAAAGTAATTGTTGATGGGTGCGGTGCTCTATAGTGACTGTTGCCATTTAGAGACCTCTATTGTGACCATTATGGATAGGTGCTCTATAGTAACTGTAGGATAGGGTGCACACAACTCTTATTAATACTATACTCTATAGTATCTGTTGTTGATTAGAGTGTTTCATAGTGTCTGTTTTTGTGTAGTTGTTCCATAGTGACTGTTATTGGTATGTGTTCTATAGTGATGGTTTCTGGGTAGGCTGCTCAATTGTTACTGTTGTTGGGTAGATGCTATATATTGACTGTTGTTCGTTGTGGTGCTCTATACTGACTGTTTTTGGGTAGAATGCTCTATAGGTGACTGTTGTTGCATGCAGTGCTCTATAGTGACTGTTGTGTAGAGTGCTCTATACTAAATGATGTGTAGGGTGCTCTATAGTAACTGTTGTTATGTAGCATGTTCCATAGTGTCTGTTGTTGAGAAGTGGCTCTGTAGTGTCTGTTGTTGGCTACGTGTCCTATAGTGACTGCTGTTGGGTAGAGTGCTCCATAGTGAATGTTATTGAATAGCGTCCTCTATGGTGGCTGTGGTTGGTTAGGTATCTCTGTAGTGACTGTTGTTGTGTAGGCTGCTCTATAGTGTTTTGTTGGAGGGAGTGCTCTGTATTTACTCTATGTTTTGCCATTCTAAAGAAAAAAATTATTATTTATTGATAACTCACTGCATACGAAGCACTGAGCAAAGAGTTTATACACACATTACCTAATTCAATTCTACAAACTTTCAATGTAAGGATCATTATTATCTCTGTTTTACAGATGAGAAAACTAAGGTTTAAAGATGTTAAGTAATTATCAGTTTGTTTAGCCAGAAAATACAAAACCAGGATTTAAAGAGCCAAAATTTTCTACTACTATTCTGAGCAGTGGTACAGTCTTGTAAACATTTTTCAGAATTACATAGTCTTTTCCCAAGATTAATACATTAGCATCATCACCATCATCATCATTATCATCATCATATTCTCTCTTTTTTATTTTTATTGCATTTTAGGTTTTGGGGTACATATGCAGAACATGCAAGATGGTTGCATAGGTACACACGTGGCAGTGTGTTTTCCTGACTTCTGTCCCTTCTCCCATATTTGGCATTTCTCCCCATGCCATACCTCCCCCGCTCACACCCCCACTGTCCTTCCCCTATTTCCCCATATAGACCTCAGTTTGTGGTACTTCCATCCCTGTATCCATGTGTTCTCATCCATGTGCTCTCTATATAGTGACTGTTATTGGGGGAATGGCTCTAAACTCTCTGTTGTTGTGGAGATGCTCTATAGTTTCTGTTGTTGGGTAGGGTGCTCTATGGTGACTGTTGTGTGGTACATGCTCTATACTGACTGTTGTTGAATCTGGTGCTCTATACTGACTGTTTTTGGGTAGAGTCCTCTATATGTAACTGTTGTTGACTGGAGTGCTTTATAGTGACTGTTGTCTTTAGTGTTCTATAGTGACTGTTGTTGGGTACGGGGCTCTATAATGACAGCTTTGATGTAGAGTAATTTACAGTGACTCTTGTTGGGTAGAGTGCTTTATACTGACTTATTTCGTAGGGTGTTCTATACTGACTGTTGTTAGGTAGGTTTCTCTATAGTAACTGTTGTTGGGTAAGGTGCTCTATAGTGACTGTTGTTGGGTAGGGTGCTTTACAGTGCTTGTGTCTGGTTATTCAGCTCTATGGCAAGTGTTGTTGTGTAGGGTGCCCTATAGTGACTGCTGTTATGTAGGGTGCACTATACCCACCATTGTTGGGTAGGGTGCTCTATAGTGACGGTTGAGTACAGTGCTCTATAGTAAATAATGTTGTGTAGGGTGCTCTATAATGACTGTTGTGTAAGGTGGTCTATAGTGTATTTTGTTGGGTAGGGTTCATTATAGTTTCTGTTGTCGAGTAGGTGCTCTATGTATAATGGCTTTGTTGGGTCGAGTGTTCTAAAGTGACTTGTTGAGTAGGTGGTCTAAAGTGACTGTTGTTGGGTTGGGTTTTCTATAATCTCTGTTGTTGAGGAGTGGCTCTATACTGTCTTTTGTTGGCTACGTCTTCTATGGTGACTGATGTGTGGAGTGCTTTATAGTGAAAGTTATTTGGTACGGTGCACTATAGTTACCATTGTTGGGTAGGGTGCTCAATAGTGACTTGTTGTGGAGGTGCTGTATACTGAATGTTGTTGGGTAGGGTGCTCTATAGAGACTTTTGCTGGGTAGGTGCTCTATAGTGATTATTGTTGGGTAGAGTGCTCTGTAGTGACTGTTGTTTGGTAGAGTGCTCTATAGTGACTGTTGTTGGGTAGGTGCTCTGCAGTGACTGTTGTTGAGTAGAATAATATAAAGTACTAAACAACAACAGACATTATGGAGCCCCTACACAAAAACAGTCACTGTAAAGCACCTATCAAACAACAGTCACTATATAGCACTCTTCACAACAGTCACTATAGAGTACTCCACCCAACAACAGTCTCTTATAAAGCACAGCACCCAACATCACTCAGTACAGAGCACTGTACCCATCAATACTCAGTATAGAACACCTACCCATCAATAGTCACTATTAAAAACCCTACCCAACAGTAATCATTACAGAGCACCTTACCCAAAAACAGGCACTGTGGAGCATTCTATGCAGCAACAGTTACTATAGAGCATCCTATCAAGCAACATTCACTTTAGAGCACCATACCCAAAAACAGTCACTACAAAGCACTCTACCCAACAACAGGAACTATAGAGCACTCCACTAAACAACAGTCCGTATAAAGCACCCTATAAAACAACTGTCAGTATAGAACCCCTTACCAAACAACAGGCATTATAAAACACGTACCCAAAAGCAGTCAGTATGGAGCATACCACCCAACAAGAGTCACTATAGAGTACCTACCCACAACAGTAACTATAGCAAAGTCTACTCAGCAAGTCTCGCTGTAGAGCACTATACCCAACAACAGACACTACCAAACACACTACCCATCAACCGTTAATATAGAGCACCATACACAACAACAGTCACAATAGAGCACCCAACAAACAACAATCGCTATAGAGCACCCTAACAAAAACAGTCAGTATAGAGCACCATACCCAAAGAGGGTCACCATACAGGACATATACAAAAGCAATCACTATGAAGAACCTACACACAACAGTCACTAGACAGCACCTATTCAACAACAATCATTATAGAGCACATACCCAACAACAAACACTATACAGAACTCTACCAGTAACAATCACCACACACCACCATAATCAACAACAGTTACATTAGAGCACACTATTAAATAAAGTGACTATAGAGCCCCTACTAAACAATGGTTACTATAGAGCTCTATACCTAAAATGAGTCACTATAAAGCACTCTACACAGCAACAGGAACTATAGAGCTCCCTAGCCAAGAACAGTCAGTATTGAACACTCTACCCAACAACAGTCACTATAAAGCACACTACCAAAAACAGTCACTGTAGAGAACCTACCAAACAAAAATTACTGTCGAGCCCTGAACCAAACTGTCATTATTGAGCACTCTATGCAACAACAGTCACTATAGAGCATCCTTCACAAGAGCAGTCAGTATAGAGCACCATACCCAACAACAGTTACTGTAGAGCACCCTACCCAACAACAGTCACTGTAAAGCCCTCTGCTTGAAAACAGTCAACATAAAGAACTCTACACAATAGCAGTCACTAATGAGCACCCGACACAACAACAGTTAGTATCTAGAGCTCTGTACCCAACGACAGTCAGTATAGAACACTCGGCCTAACAATCCCCACTATAGAGCACCATACTCAGAAATAGTCAGCATAGAGAACCTACCCAACAACAGTTCAACGGAACAACAGTGACTATAGAGCACTCTATGCAACAACTCACTATAAAGCCCTCTGCACAACAGTCATTTTAGAGCACTCCACCAAACAACAGGGACTGTAGAGCACACTACCCAACAGAAGCAAGTATAAAGCACCTACCGAACAACATTCACTATTTAGATCACTCCAATGAACAGCAGTCACTATAGAGCACCTACCCAACAACAGTCAGTTTAAACTCCCTACGCAACAACAGTCAGTATAAAGCACACTACACAAGTCACTAAAGATCCTTCTACACAAGAGTCTGGATAGAGCACTCCACCAAACAACAGTAACCTATAAAGTACTCTAGTCAAAAATTGTCAGTATAGGTCACCCAACACAGAAACAGTCAGTATAAAGCACCTACCGAACAATAGTCAGTATAGAGCACCCGGCCCAGCAATAATCACTATAGAGCACCCCACCAAGCAACAGTAACTGTAAAGTACCCAAGGCAGCAAAAGTCACAGTTGAGCACACTACAAGGAAACAGTAACTATAAAGCACCTACCCAATAAGAGTCACTATACAACAGCCTACCGTACAACAGTCACTACAGAGCACAATACCCAACTATAGTCACTATAGAGCACGCTCTCCAATACCAGTCAATATAAAGCACTCCAGACAGCAACAATCATTATAGAACACCATACGCAACAACAGTCACAATAGAGCACCTACCCAACAAAAGTCAGCATAGAGCATTCTATGCAAAAACAGTCACTATAGAACAGCTAACAAGCCACAGTCTCTGTAGATCCCTCTACTGAGCAATGGACACTACAGAGTACACTACTTAGCAATATTCACTATAAACCACCCTCCCCAAAAATAGTCCGTACAGAGCACTCCATCCAAAACACTCATTATAGTGCATCTTACACAACAACCATCACTATAAAGCTTCTAACCAACAACAGTCATTGTAGAGCACCCTACCCAAGAACAATCACTATAGAGCAACCTACCCATCAACAGTCACTATAAAGCACTCTGCCCAACAACAATCAGTATAGAGCACCCTACCGAAAAAAAAGCCACTATAGAGCACATTAATCTGAAACAGTCAGTACAGAGTACCTACCATAAAAGATTTACTATAGAACAATTTTCCCAGCAAAAGTCAGTACAGAGCACTTTATTCAGAAACAGTCACTATAGAGTATCCTACACAGCAATAGTCAGTATAGAGCATTCTATTTAACAACAGATATTACAGAACATTGTACAAATAATAGTCACTATAAAACACCCTACTTAACAACAGTCACTATTGAGCTCCTACCCAACAACTGTCACTATAGGGCACCTACCCAAAAACAGTCACTGTGGAGCACCTACCCATCAAAAGTAACTATAGAGCCCTCTACCCAACAACACTCATTATAGAGCACTCTAACCAGAAGCAGTCACTACACAGAATCCTATACAACACCAGTCACTATAGAGCCCACTGCCCAGCAACAGTCCCTATAGAGCACCTACCCAAAAACAGTCACGATAGTGAACCATACCCAACAACAATCAATATAAAACTCTTAACCAGTAATAGTCACTAAAGATCCCTCTGCCCAACAACAGTCACTACAGAGAACTCTAAGTAGGCACTATAGAACACTCCCCCCAACAACAGTCACCTATAGAGCACTCTACCCAATAACAGTCAATGTAGATTAACCCACACAACAACAGTCACTATAGAGCACCTTACCAAACAACAGTCACTATAGATCACGATATCCAACAACAATTACTGTACAGGGCCTACCCAAATAGAGTCACTATCTTGAGTACTCTACCTAAAAACAGTCGCTATAAAGCACTCTACCCAGCAACAGTCACTATAGAGCACCTACCCAACAACGGTCACTGTAGAGCATTCGCCCGACAACATTCACAGTAGAGGACTCTACACAACAATGACTTTAAGGCACTTTACCCAAGCGCAGTCACCTAAAGAGCACTTTAAGCAACAACAGTCACTATAGAGCACCCCACAAAATAACAGTCACTATAGAGTATTTTACACAACAATAGTCACTGTGGAACACGATATCTAACAACAATTTTTATACAGCACCTACCCAACCACAGTCATTATCTAGATAACTCTACCCAACATCAGTAACATAACAGCACCCCACACAGCAACAGTTAGTATTAAGTGCCCCACCCAACAGCAGACACTATAGAGCACTCCATCCAACAACATTTACTATAGGGCACCCTACCCAACAGCAGTAACTACAGAGCACACCAACCAACAACAGTCACCATAGAGCACCTACTCAACAACAGTCATTGTAAAGCAGCTACAAAACAACAATAGTATAGGGTACCAACAAAACATCAGTCACTATGGAGCACTCTACCAAACAAAAGTCCCAAAGAGCACCATAACCAACAACAGTCACCATAGAGAACCATACTTAACAACAGTCACTATAGACCACCAACCGAACCACAAGCAGTATAGAGCAAGCTACCAACAAGTCAGTGTAGAGCACTCTACCCAACAACAGTCAGTATAGAGCACTCTACACAATGACAGTCTTTATAGCGCACTCCCCCTAACAACAGTCAATGATAAAGCACTCTACCTATCAACAGTCACCATAGTGCACCCAATACAACAACTTTCACTATAGAGCACCCTACCCTGCAACAGTCTATTCATAACATCAATTCAAAAATAGTTAGGAGCACGCTACCCAACCACAGTCACTATAGAGTACCCTAGCCAACAACAGTCATTATAAAGCATGTTACCCAGCAAAATCACTATAGAGCACCCTATGCAGAAGCAGTTCACTATATAGCACTCTACCCCTCAACAGTCACTTTGAGCACCCTACAAAGCAACAGTTAGTGTAGACCACTGCAACAAACAACAGTCAGAATAGAGAACATACCCAACAAAAGACACCATAGAGCACCTACACAACAACAGTCAATGTAGAACCCTCTACACAAAAACTGTCACTATAGAACACTCTACCAAAAGAGGGTCACTGCAGAGCACCCTACACAATAATAGTCAATATCTATAGCCCCATACAAAACAACATTCAATATAAAGCACCCTAATTAACAACAGTCACTACAGAGCACTGTACGCAACAACAGTCACTATAGTGCACTCTACAAAATAGTCACTATAGAACACTCCACACAACAATAATTAGTGTGGAACACCTTACAAAGAAGAGTCACTATAGAGCACAATATACAACAGTAACTATACAGCAACTAGCCATCAACTGTCACTATAGTGCACTCACCCAACAAAAGTAATTATAGAGCACTCTATAGAGCAAATACCCAACTGTCACTATGTAGCATCTACCCACAAGAGTAACTTTACAGCACACTACCCAGCAACAGTCACTAGAGATCACCCCACCCATCAACAGTCAACATACAACATTCCACCCAACAACAGTCAGTATAGAGCACTTACCGAACAAAGATCATTATTAATCACCTAACCACAACAGTCACTCTGAAGCACTCTGCCAGACAACAATCACTATAGAGCACTCAACCCAACAACAATCACTATAGAGCACTCTACTTAACAACAGTCACTATAAAGTAACCCACACAAAAACAGTCATTATGGAGCACCTCCCCAGCAACAGTCAGTATAGAGCCACCCATCCAACAATAGTCACTATATTGTACCTAAACAACTAAAGCCACTAAGAAGCACTTTAACCAGCAACATACATTATACAGCACATCACAGAACAATGGTCACTATAAAACAAACTACCCAGCAACTGTCACTATAGACAACCCTATCCAACAACAGTCACTAAAGAGCACTCCACAAAGCAACAGTCATTATATAGTACCATAGCCAACAACAGTCACTATGTAGTAACCTACCAAACCACAGTCACTATAGAGGACCATCCCAACAAAAATCACTATATAGAACCCCACACATAAACACTTACTATAGAGTACCTACACAATCACAGTCACTATAGAGACTAAATTCTAGCTAGCAACAGTCACTATAGAGAACCCCATTTAGCAACAGTCACTATAGAGCATCCTACCCAGAAACAGTCACCATAGAGCATCCTACCCAACAAAAGTCAATTTAGAGAGCCCTAAACACAGCAGTCACTATAAAGAACCTACACAACTATAGTCAATATAGAGCACTCTACACAGCAACAGTCACTATAGAGCACCAATTCATACAAGTCACTATAGAGCACCCTACACAGCAACAGTTACTATAGAGCACCCTACCTAACAACAGTAACTGTAGATCACCCTACCCAACAATATTCACTATAGAGCACTCTACACAACAACAATCTCTATAGAGGACTCCACTTAACAACAGTCATTTATAGAGAACTCTATTCAACCACAGTCATCATAAAGCACCACTCCCAACAACAGTCACTATAGAGTACCCAACCCAGCAAGAGTCATTACAGGGAAACTATTCAACAATATTTACTATAGAGCCCCCTTCCAAACATCAGTCACTGCAGGGAACCCTACCCAACAACAGTCACTATACAGCATGCTACCCAGCAACACTCACTAAAGAGGACCCTAGTCAGCAATAGTCACTATAGAGCACCTATGCACCAAGAATCACTATACTGCACCCTATTCAACAACAGTCACTATGGCGCATGCTACCAAGCAAAGTCAGAAAAAACACCCTCTGAAGCAACAGTCACAATAGAGCACTCTACCTAAAAAAAGTCACACTGGAGAACTCTACCCAACAAAAGTCACACTGAAGAACCCTACTCACCAAACGTCATCATAGAGCACCCTATGCAACAAGAGTTCCTATAGAGCACCCTACCAAACAACAGTCACTATAAAGCACTCTACCAAACAACAGTCACTCTAGATCACTCTGCATAACAATCGGTATAGAGCACTCCACTCAATAGTCACTATAAAACACTGCACAAAACAGTCACCTATAGAGCAGTGTAAACAACAACTGTCACTATACAGCACCCCACCTAACAACAGTCACTATAGAGCACCCTACAAAACAACAGTCACTATAGAGCACAATATCTAACAACAATCACTATAGAGCACCAACCCAACAAGAGTCACTATATATAGCACTCTATTCAACAACAGTCACCATAGAGCACCCCACGAAACAACCATCAGTATTGAGCATCCCAATCAAAAACTGACACTATAGAACACTACAATCAACAACATTCACTATAGCACACCCTATGCAACAACAGTCACTCTAGAGCACCTTACCCAACAGCAGTCAGTATAGAGCACTCTACCCAACAACAGTCTTTATAAACAACCCAACACAGCAACAGTCATTATACAGCTTCCTATTTAGCAATAGTCACTATAGAGCACCCTACCCAACAACAGTCATTATAGAAAACCCTACCAACAACAGTCACTATAGAGCACCTATGCAACAACAGTCCCCTTTATCACTCTACCCAGCAACAGTCAATATAGAGCACCCCACCATAGTAGAGTCATTATAGAGCACCCTACAAAACAACAGTCACTATAGAGCACCAACCCAAAAACATTCACTATACAGCACCCTAACAAAAAAAGTCACTATAGAGTACACTACACAACAATAGGCACTATAGAGCACTTCACCCGGCAACAGTCACTATGGAGTATTCTACCCAACAACAGTCACTGTGGAGTACCCTACCAAACTGCAGTCATTATAGAGCACCTGCCCAACAACAGTCAGTATAGAGATCCCCACCCAAAAACAATAATTATAGAGTACCTACCAAACAACAGTCATTATAGAGTAAACTGGCCAGCAACAGTCACTATACAGTACATATTAAAGAACAGTCACTATAGAAAACTCTAATAGCAGACACTATAAAGAACTCCACAAAACAGCAGTCACTATTGAGCAGTAACCGAACAACAGTCACTATAAAGCACCTATTCACCAACATTCACTACAGAGGACTCTACCCAACAACAGTCACTCTAGAAAACTCTACACCACAACAGTGACTATAAATATCTTCACACCACACCAGCCAACTATGGAGCATTCTAACCAACCAGAGTCATTATAGAGCACACCAACCCACAACAGTCAGTATAGACTACCTATTCAGCAACAGTCTCTATAGAGCAACCTACCCAACAACAGTCACTATAGAGCACCTCCCCAACAACAATCACTATAGAGCACCTACCCACCAACAGTCACGGTAGAGATTTCTACCCAACAACAATCACTATAGAACACCATAACCAACAAAAGTCACTATAAAACACAGTTATCAAAAACAGTCACTAAAGTGCCCTCACGCATCAACAGTCACTATAGGGTCTTCTACCCAAACATACTCACTATAGAGCACTCTACCAGCAACAGTCAATATACAGCACCCTTCTGAACAGCAGTAACTATAGAGGACTCTGCCTACAGCAGTCACTATAGATCACACTACCAAACAACAGTCATGATAGAGTACCTGCCCAACAACAGACACTGTAGATGACCAACCCAAAAACTATAAATATAGAGCCCCAACCCACCAACAGTTACTCAAGAGTACCTCCAAAACAACACTCACTATAGAGACCCTAACCAACGAAATCAGCATAGAGCACCTTACCCAACAACAGTCCGTATGGAGTATATAACCACTAACAGTCACTATAAATCTCTCCACACAGCAACAGTCATGATAGATGATGCTACCCAAAAACAATTTATATAAAACACCATAACAAAGAACAGTCAATATAGAGCACTCTACATAACAAAAGTCACTATAAATCACCATAGCCAACTACAGTCACTATAGAGCACCTATCCAATAACAGACACTATGGAGCAATTGCCCAACAACAGACACTAAAGAGTACCTACACAAAAACCGTCACTATACAGCACCTACACAACAACAGTCATTATAGAGAACTCTAATCACCAACAGTCACTCTAGAGCACCGTACCTAACTATAGTCACTATAGAGCAACCTACCCAAAACCAGTCAATATAGAGCACCTACCCAACAACAATTACAATAGAGCACCTACACACCAACAGTCAGTAGAGAGCACTTTACATAACAACAATCACCATAGAACACCGTCTGCAAGAACAGTCACTATTAAGCACCCTACCCAACAACAGTCTGTATAGAGTAACTACCCAAAAACGGTCACTATAGAACTCATTACACAACAAGAGTCACTATAGAGCACTCTACCCAACAATACTCACTATAGAACAGCCTACCAAAAACAGTCACTATAGAGCACTCTGCCCAAGAAAATTACTATAGAACACCATACACAACAACTGTCACTATACATAATTCTACCAAAAAACAATCACTATAGAGCAACTATCCAACAAACAGACACTATAAACAGTTACCCAACAACAGTCACTGTTGAACATCTCACCCAAGTTTAGTCATTATAGAGCAACCTATCCAACAACACTAAATATGGAGCATTTATTCAACAGTAATTACTATAGAATATTCTTCTCAAAAACAGTCAGTATAGAGCACCTAAATAACAACAGTCTTTATAAAGCAACCTACCCAACAACAGTCACTATAGAGCACACTACTTAACAACAGTCAATATACAGCCTTCTATGCAATATTCACTATGAAGCACTCCACCAAACAACAGTCACCTGTAGAGCACTCTAGCCAACAACAGTCACTCTATGGCATCCCACCCAAAAACGGTCACTATCTAGAGCTTTCTACCCAACAGCAATCACTATAGAGCACCCTAAGCATCAACAGTCACTATAGAGCACCCTACCTAGAAACAGTCACTATAAAGCAACCTACCTGTCAACAGTCACTATAGAGCCCTCTACAAAAAAAGAGTCACTACAGAGCATTTTACCCAACAAGAGTAAATATAGAGCACCCTACCCACCAACAATTACTACAGAGCACCTCAGCAAAAGCTGTCACTATGTAGAGCACTCCACACAACAACAGTCACTATACAGCACCCCACCAAGCAAAAGTCAGTATTTAGCACCCCCCAACAACAGACACTGTAGAGCACTCCACCCAGCAACAGTCACTATGGTGCACACAACTGAAAAACAGTCATTATTGAGCTTATAACCAACAACAGTCGCTATAGAGCACCTACAGAACAACAGTCATTTTAGAGCACCTACCCAACCACAGTCAGTATAGGGCACCTACCCAATAAAAGTCAGTTATAGAGCACTCTACACAACAATAGTCACTATAGAGCACCCCAACCAACAACAGTCACTATACAGCACCCTATCCCTCAAAAGTCACTATAAAGCACCCACCAAACAGTCAGTATTATAACCCCTGCCCAACAACAGTCACTATAGAGCACCTAAATAACAGCAGTCAGTATAGAGCACCTACTTAACAAGAGTCTCTATAGAGCAATCTACCCAACAACAGTAAGTATAGAGTACTCTACCCAACAAAAGTCACTATAAAGCCCTATACACAACCGTCACTATAGAGCACTACACCCAACTACAGTCACGTATGGAACACTCTAGCCAACAACTGTCAGTATATAGCAACCCACCCCACAAAAATTCCCATCTAGAGCCCTCTACTTAACATCAGTAACTAAAGGGCCCCCTACACACCAACAATCACTATAGAGCACCCCACCCATCAACAATCATTACAAAGCACCTTACCCAGGAACAGTCACTATAAAGCACACTACTCAGAAACAGTCACTAGAGAGCACCCTACCTAGCAAGAGTGGCTATTGAACACCTTACCCTGCATCAGTCATTACAGGGTACTTTACTGAACAATTGTCACTATAGATCACCAGCAACAGTTAATATAGAGCATGCTAACCAGCCATCATTACTATAGGGCACTCTACCAACAAACAGTCAATATAGAGCACCGTACGCAGCAACAGTCACTGCAGAGCATGTAACCCAACAATAGTCAGGATAGAGTACTCTACCCAGCAACAGTCACTCTAGAGCATCCCATCCAGCAACAGTCATAGAGTATGCTACCAAAAAATACTCACTATAGAGCATTCCATGCAACAGCAGTCACTATAGAGCACCTACCCAAACAGTCACTATAAAACACTCTACACAACAACACTCATTATAGACCACTTTACACAATAACAGTCTGTATCTAGAGCCCCTACACAAGAACAGTCACTATAGGACACCCTACACAATAACAGTCAATATCTAGAGCCCCTAGTTAACATGAGTCTCTATAAAACACCCTAGCCAATAACAGTCAGTATTTAGAACAACTTACCCTAAAAGTCACTATAGAGCTCTCCACCCAACAACAATCACTATAGAGTACTCTACACAGTAGTTACTATAGAACACCCAACCCAATAACAGTTACGTATAGAGCACTCTACCCAACAACATAAAATGTAGAGCACCCAACCCATAAATAGTCACATAGGGCACCCTACGCTACAACAATCACTACAGAGCACCTGAAGAATCACAGTAACTATTTAGAACACTCTACACAACAGCAGTTACTATAGAGCACCTCACTTAGCAAAATTCAGTATTGAGCACCCCACCCAACAACAGACACTATAGAGCACCTACTCAACAACAGTCACTATAGAGCATTCTAGCCAACAATAGTCCGTACAGAGCACCCTACCCAACAACTATCCGTATACATCACCTTTCCAACAACAGTCACTATAGAGCTCTCTACTCATCAGCAGTCACTATAGGGAACTCTTCCAAACAACAGACACTATATAGAACCTACCCAACAACAGTCAGTATAGAACCCCTTTTGCAACAACATTTACTACAGAGCACCCTACCTGCAACAGTCTCTGTAGAGCACCCTACTAACAACAGTTGCGTTAGAGCACCAAACCTACAACAGACACAATAGAGCACCCACCCAAAAACAGACACTATAAAACACCACACCCAGAAACAGTCAGTATTGCGCACCTTACCCAACAATAGACACTACTGAGCACTCCACCAAACAACATTCACTGTAGTGCACCCTCTGATACAGCAGTTACTATAAAGCACCTACCCTACAACAGTCACTATAGATCGGCTCCAGAACAACAGTCAGTATAAAGCAAACTACATAAGTCACTGTAGAGCACTCTACCCAACAACAGTCACTATAAAGCACTCTACACAAATACACTCTCTATAGAGTCCTCCACATAAAAACAGTCACTTATAGAGGACTCTATGCAGCAACAGTCAGCATGGAGCACCCCACCCAACAACAGTGATTATAGAGCACCCTAACCAGCAAGAGTCAAAACAGAGCACCTTTTTTAACAATAGTCACTATAGACCACCACATCCAACAACAGTGACTATAGAGAACGCTTCTCAGCAAGTCACAATAGAGCACCCTATGCAGAAAGTCACCATAGAGCACCTACCCACCAACAGTCACTATACAGCACCTACACCAAAACAGTTCTCATAGAGAACACTATGCAACAATAGTCACTATAATGAACTCTACCCAACAACAGTCACTATAGAGCACAATACACAACAACGGTCAGTATACAGAGCCCCTTACTTAGCAAGTTACTATAGCACACCCTAACCAACAACAGTCACTACAGAGCACTTCACCGAACAAAGGTCAGTATAGAGCACTCTACAAAATCGTCACTATAGAAAACTTTCCCCAGGAACAGTAACTTATAGTGCGCTGTAGCTACCAACATTCACTATAGAGATCCCCACAAGAACGCAGTCATTATCGAGCAACATACTTAAAAACAGTCATGATAAAGGACCCTATTAATAACAGGTACAATAGAGTTTCCTATGCAACAACACTCACTGTAGAACACCTACACAACAGCAGTCACTAAACAGCACCTACCCAGCAAGGGTCAGCATAGAGCTTCTACAAAACAACAGTCACTTCAAAACACTGTATGATACAATCGTCATTATACAGAACCCTACTCAACAACAGATACTATAAAGAATCTACGCAACAAAAGTAACTATAGAGAACCCGCCCAAAAACAGTCACTATAGAGCTACCTACCCAACAACAGTCAATATAGAGCATCTACACAACAAGAATTACTACAGAGCACCTACCCAACAACAATCATAGAGGAAACTATTCAACAACAACCTCTATAAACACGCTAAACAACAACAGTCACTATAGAGCACCTACCCAACAACAGTCACTTTTAGCACTCTACCAGTCAATATAGACCAACCTACACAGGCACAGTTACTATCTATAGCAATCTATTCAACAACAGTCACTCTAGAACACCCCACACAGAAAAAGTCAATATAAAGTTTCTACCCCACATCAGTCACTATAGAGCACTCTACCAAGCAAGAGTCAGTATAGAGCGGCCCACCTAAGAATACTCACTATAGAGCACTCCAACCAGAAACAGTCATTGTAGAACATTCTATCGAGTAAAAGTTAGAATAGAGAACCTTACATAACAAAAGTCACTATAGAGCACCCTACCCAAACACAGTAACTGTAGAAAATATACACAACTACTGTCACGATAGAGCACCTCACCCAGAAACAGACTCTATACAGTCACTATAGTGCACTCTACTCAAAAAAGGTCACTGTTGAGCACACTACCCAGCAGCAGTCACTATAGGGCAATCTACGTAACAACACTCAATGTAGAGCACCTACCAAACAAGAGTCAGTACAAAGCACCCGACCCAACAACATTCAGTATAGAGCACCTTTCAAGCCACAGTCACTATAGAGCATCCTACCCAAAAACAGTAACTGTAGAGCGCCTACCCAACAACAGTAACTACAGTGCCACTACACAACAACAGTCACTATGAAGCCCCTACCCAACAACAGACACTATAAAGCACATACCCAACAACAGTCACTATAGATCACCTACCCACCAACAGTTATTATAGGGCACCTACCCAGCATCAATGAAAATAAAGACCTCTACCCAAAAACAGTCAGTATATAGCCACACACCCAACAGTCACTACAGAAATACCTACCCAACAACATTCACTGTACCATAGCTACCCAAGAAGAATCACTGAAAAACACCTACCCAACAACAGTTACGATACAGCACTCTACACAACAACAGTCACTAGGGAACACCAGACCCAACCACAGTCATTATGGAGCACACTATTCAACAACAGTCACTATAGAGCACCTACCCATCAACAATCACTATAGAACACTCCACCCAAAAACAGTCATTATAGAGCACCCTACCCAGAAACAGTCACTTTAGAGCGCCCTACTTAACAACAGTCACTATAGAGAACTACATGCTACCCTGCAGCAGTCATATAAAGCAGCCTACCAAAGAACTTTCACTATAAAGCACTAAACCAAAGAACAATCACTATAGAGCACCCTACAAAAAAACAATCACAATAGAGCACCCAACCCAACAACAGTCACTATAGAGAACCAACCCAACAACAGACCGTATAGAGCACCTACACAACAACAGACACTATGGATCACCCTACAGAACAATAGTTACTATAAAGTACCAAACGCAACAAGAGTCACTATAGAGCCCTCCACACCACATCTGTGACTATAAAGTACTTACTCAACAACAGACACTATAGAGGACCCTTTCCTGCTACACACACTATAGAGCACCCTATCCAACAACAGTCAGTATAAAGCATCCTACCAAACAACAGTCAATATAGAGATCCCTATGCAACAACAGTCACTATGGAACACTCAACACAACAACTGTCACTATACAGCGCTCTACACAACCCCAGTCACTATGGAGCACTTCACCCAACAAGTCACATATGGAGCACTCTAGCCCACAAGAGTCACTGTAGAGCACCACACCCAACAACAGTCTGTATAAAGCACCTACTAAAAACAGTCAGTATACAGCATTCTGCCAAGCAAAAGTCACTATTCAGCCCCCTGCCCAACAACAGTCACTATGGAACACCCCACCCAAAACCAATCACTATAGAGTACACTACCCAGAAGCAGTGACTATGAAGCACCCTATGCAACAATGGTCACTATAGAGCACTCTCCCCAATGACATTCACTATGAAGCACTCCACCCAACGTAAGTCACTGTAGAGCACTTATCCTACAACAGACAGTATATAGCACATTTCCAACAACAGACACTATAGAGCACCCTACACAAAACTCACTGTAGATCACCATATGGAACAATAGTCATTTTAGAGCACTTCACTCAACAACAGTCACACTATATAAAACACCTACAAAAAACAACACTAAAAAGCACCCTACACAACAATTTTCACTATAGGGTAACTGCCCAAAAACTGTCACAATAGAGCACCCCACCCAACACCAGTCACTATAGAGTTCCTATGCAACAACAGTCAGTAAAGAGCACCTCAACCAACAACACTCAATATAGAGCACGTACCCAGCCACAGTCACTATAGAGCACACTACCCAAAAACACTTACTATAAAGCACCCTACCCAACAACAGTTACTATACAGCACCCTACCCAATAACAGTTACTGTAGAGCATTCTACCTACAACATTCAGTATAGAGAATGCTACCCAGCAACTGTCACTATAAAGCACCTACCAAGAAGTGTCACTATGGAGAACCCTACCCAACAACAGTCACTATAAAACACTAACACCAATAACAGTCAGTATAAAGCACTTTGCATAAAAGTCACTATGAAAGTCTCCATCCAACAACAGTCACCTATAGATCACGCTAGCCAAAAAGTCACTATCAAGCACCCCACCGAACAACACTCACTATAAAGCACCCTAACCAACAATAGTTACTATAGAGCACCCTACCCAATAACAGTCATGATAGAGCACCTACTCCACAACAGTCAGTATAGAGACTTCTACCCAACAACAGTCAATGTAGAGCACTGTACCCAAAAACAGTCACTATAGAGCACCCTATACAACAGGTGCCATTATAGAGCACTCCACGAAATAAGAGTAACTGTAGAGCACCATACCCAACAGTCACTATAAAGCACCCCACCCAACAACAGTCAGTATTGAGCACGCCAAACAGCAACAGTCACTATAGAACACCGAACACAACAATGGTCACTATAGATAACACTACGAAATAACAGACGCTATAGATCACCCTATAAACAACAGGCAATACAGAGAATTGTACATAACAACAGTCACTGTAGAGCTCCAACATAACCACAGTCACTATAGAGTAGATCAACAACAGTAACTATAGAGCATCTACCCAATATCACTATTGAGCACCTACTCAACAACAGTCATTATAAAGCACTCTACTGAACAACAGTTACAATAGAGTACTGCATCCAACAACAGTCACTATGTGCATTCTACCAGTCACTGTAGAGCACTTACCAAACAACAGTCACGATAGAGTACTATACACAGCAACAGTCAGTATAGAGCACCTCAGCCCGCAACAATCAGCATAGAGCACCCTATCAAACAACACTCACTATAGAACACCCTTTTTAGCTACAGTCATTAAAAAGTACACTACCAAACAACAGCTACTATTGAATACACCACCCAACAGCGGTCACTATGAAGCACACTACCCAACAACTGTCACTATAGAGCACCTAACCTACAATAGTAACTATGGAGCACCTATGCAACAACACTCACTATAGAGCAGCTACCCAACAACAGTCAGTATAAAGCACCTGCATCACAACAGTCACCATAAATTTTCTACCAAGCAAAAATCACTGTAGAGTACTATACCAAACAACAGTCACTATTGGTCCCCCCAAACAGCAACAGTCACTATAGAGCACCCAACGCAGCAATGGTCTCTATAGATCATACTTTTTAACTACTAACACTATAGAGCTCCCTACAAACAACAGTCACCCTGCATGACAACAGTCATTATAGAGCTTCTACTGAAAAGCAGTCACTGTAGAGCACCTGTCCAACAACAGTCACTATAGAGAATCAACTTAATAACAGTCACTATGGAGCACCTACCCAAAAAATGTCACTATAGAGCACTCTTCACTCTTCCCTAAAACAGTCACAATAAAGTACTCTACCCAACAGCAGTAAATATAGAACATACCACCCAACAAAAATTACTATACAGCACCCTACCCAGCAATATTCACTACAGAACACCATACCCAGGAACTGTCACCATAAAACACCCTACCCAACCACACGTAATATTGACCACTCCACCCAAAATCAGTCACTATAATGCACACTACCCAACAACTGTCACTATAGAGCACCTAACCTAAAACAGTAACTACAGAACACCTACATAAAAACAGTCACCATAGAGCACATAACCAACAACAGTCACTACAGATCTCTCTACCAAAAAATTGTTGCTATGGAGCACTCTACCCAACAACAGTCACTATAGAGCACCCTACCCAACAACAGTCACTATAGGGCACCCTACCCAATAACAGTCACTATAGAGCACTCTACCCAACAACAGTCACTATAGAGCATTCTACACAACAATAGTCACTATAGGCCAATCTACAAAACAAGTGTCACTATAGGACATCCTATTCAACAACAGTCACTATATAGAGCACTCCACCCATCAACAGTAACTATAGAGCATTCTAACAAGCACCAGTCAGTATAAAAACTCCACCCACCAACCGTCATTATAAATCACCCTACCCAGCAACAGTCACTATAGAGCACTCTACCCAACAACTGTCACTATAGAGTATCCTGCCCATCAAGAGTCAATATATGGAACCTACCCAATAACAGTGACTTTGAGCACCTCCGCCAACAAATGTCACTATAGAGCACTTACCCAACAGTAGTCACTAAAGAGCACCCTATTCTGCAACAGAAAATAAGAGCCCCTACTCAACAACAGTCCCTCTGAAGGATTCTACCCAGAAACAATCACTATAGAGGACTCTACCCAGCAAGAGTCACTGTAGAGAACCCCTCTCAACAAAAGTCAGCATAGAGCACCCTACCCAGCAGCAGTCACTATAGAGCAGATTACAAACAAGGGTCAGTATAGAGCACTCTAACCAGCAACAGTCATTATAGAGCACCGTACCCAAAAACAATCACTATAGAGAACTGTACCCAACAAAAGTTACTATAATGCACTCCACCAACAGCAGTCACCTATAGAGCACTCTACCCAAAAACAGTCACGATAGAGCACTCTACCCAACAATAGTGAGTATAGAGCACTGTACACAACAACGGCCACTATAAAATCTCCACCCTACAACAGTCACCTATAGAGCACTGTACCAAACAACTGTCATTATAGAGCACCCCACCAAACAATAGTCACTATAGAGCACTTACCCACAAACAGCCGATATACAGCACCCTACCCGGCAACAGACACTGTAGAGCACGTACCCAACATCAGTCACTAGGGAGCACTCTACCCAGCAACAGTCACTATAGAACACCCCACCCAGAACAACCACTGTAGAGCACACTACACAGCAAGTCTTTATAGAGTAGCTAACCAACAACAGTCACTATAGATCACTCTACCCGACAGCAGTAACTTTAGAGAACCCTATCCAATAACAGTCACTATAGATCACACTATCCAGCAACAGAGACTATAGAGCACCATAGCTAACAATAGTCAGTAGAGAGGAACTACACAAAAACAGTCATTGTAGAGCCCTCTACTCAGCAAAAGTCACTATAGAGCACTCTAGTCAATAACAGTCAATATTAGAGCACATTACCCAAGAACAATCACTGTAGAGCACACAATTCAACAACACTCACTAAAGAGCACCTATGCAACAATAGTCACTATATATCACCTAGCCAACAACGGTCGCTATAGGGCACATACCCAACAATAGTCACTCTAGAGCACCCTATCCCACAACAGTCAGTATACAGCACCATACCCAACAGCAGTCACTATAGAGCACTTCATCCAACAACAGACACACAGGCATACAACACCACACGCACATTCTGCAGTGCAGACAACTCACACAGGCACACCACGCACCACAAACACACACCGAAGAGTAAACACAAATCACAAAGACACACACCACTTACCATACACACCCCTCACCACACACACTCCACACACACTCCACTGGATATACACCTTAAACAGACACACACCACTTAATACACATAATTTACGCACCCACTCCATATAGCACAAATCTTACACAGACACAAAACTCAACACACACACTCTACAGTGCACACACCTCACAAAAAAATACAGCAGTCATTACACACCCTCCACAGTGCACACACCTTACACAGAGACACACCATGCAACCCAATTACTGCACACACAATCCAGAGTGCACATAACTCAGACATACACCACTCACCACACTTGCACACACTCCAGAGTACACACACATTATGGAGACACACAGCATGCACCACAAACACACAAACTCCACAAAAAAACACCACAATGCACACACCTCACACAGACAAACACCATTACCTCACACCTCGTCAACAATGAGGACACCTCAAATTGTCACACACCAGTCAGTAAACACAGTCAACACTCAGTGCACACAGTTCACACAGACACACACCATCCAGCACACACCCTTTACAGTGCACACACCTCACACGAACACACAGTGTAGAACACACACACCACAGAGTACACACACCTCACACAGGCAAACACCACTCACCAAAGACACTCCACAGTTCACACAACTCATGCATACACAAGACTGACAGAACACATTACTCAGTAAACACACCTCACAGAGACACACAACATTCACCCCACACGCATTCAGTGCACACATTTTACACAGAATCACTGCACTCAGCACACACACTCTACACTGCACACACCTCATACAAACACACACTGTAGAACACACAAAATACAAAGTGCACAGACCTCACACAGGCACACAACATTCACTATAAACACACTCCACAGTGTACAGAACTAGACACACACTACACACGACACACAGACTTTACAGTGAAGACACCTCACACAGACACAAGACTGACCACACACACTACACAGTAAACACACCTCACACGGACACTCAACACTCAACAAACACACATTCCGCAGGACAGACACTGACACAAGCACAAAACTCACCAGAAAAACACTCTGCACAGTGCATACAGCTCACAAAGCAACACACCAGTGAGCACACCAACACTCCTCAGTGTGCACACCTTACACAGAAACACACCACTCACCACACAAACACACAGAAACTGCACAGTGCACACACTTTACACAAACACACATGATATACAATGCACAGAAACATCACAGTGCACACACTGCACACAGGCACACACCACGCACCACATAAACACACATTTCACTGTGTTTAAAACTAACCCAAGCACACCCCACTCTCCAGAAACGCACACTAAACAGTGCACACACCACTCGCAAAACCACAAGATTTTCCACACGCACACTCCACAGTTTACAAAACTTACACAGAAACACACCACTCACCACACAAACAGACAGAAACTACACAGTGCACACACCTCACACAATCACCATTCACCACATGCACTCTCCACAGTGCACACACCTCACACAGGCACACACTACTCAGCTTACACACACTCCACAGTTTACACAACTCCCACATACATATAGCAGTGTTTACACAAACACTCCATAGTGCACAAGCCTCACACACACATTACTCATGAAACACACACTTAGCTTTGACAAAACCTCATACAGACACATGGCTGACAACACACACTACACTGTAAATACATTACTTATGGACACACAACGCTCACCACACACACATTCTGGAGTGCTGAAACCTAACACATGCACACCACTCACCACAAACACAATCTGCACAGTAAAAACCTCAAACAGACACAAATTACACACCACATACACTTTTCACAGTGCACAAACTTCACACACTTACCACTCATGAAACACACTCCACAGTTCACACACCTCACAGGGACACAAGCAACTATTCAAACACTCATACAAACACAGTGTACACACCTCACGGAGACTCACACCACTTATTATTCACACACTCTCCACCGTGCACACACTTCACACAGACACACCACACAACACATACAAAGCAGGGTGCAAACACCTAGCACAGACACACAACACTTACCACGCACACTGCACACTCACACTCCACTCTGCATACATCTCATGCAGATACACACCTCTCATCACACGCATACTACGCAGAGCCAACACCTCCCACAGAACTCACCACTTACTACACACACCCCACAGTGCAGACCCCTCACACAGACACACACCAGTCACCACAAACACTCCACACACATACTCCACAGTGCACACACCTGAAACAGAGATGCACAACTCACACATTAAAGAGTGCACAGAATTCACACAGACACACCTCTCACCTCACACATAACACTCCACAGTGCAAACTATTCACACAGACACTACTCAAGACACACACACTTTACAGTGAAGACACTTCCCAAAGACACAAGGATGACCCCACACACTACACAGCAAACACACCTCACACGGACACACAATACTCACCACACACATATTCCACTGTGCACACAGCTCACACTGCCACACCGCACTCACCAAACACACACTTTACAATTTACACAACTCACACTGACACACAGCAGTCACCACACACACTCCATAGTGCACACACCTCACACACACACACACCACTCATGACACACACTCCATTTTGAAGAAACCTCAAAGAGACACACAAATAACCACACACACTACACTGTAAATACATTTGACACATTTCACACAGAAACACAACACTTTTTGAATACACATATTCCCCAGTGCAGACAACTCAAAAAGACACACCACTCACAAAAAACACACATTGCACAGTGAACACACCTCACAAAGTCACTATATAGCACCCTATTAATAACAGTCACTAAAGAGCACCCCACCAAACAGTCACTGTAGAGCACCCTACCCAGAGACAGTCACTATAGAGCACTGCACCCAAGAGTCACTATAGAGCACCCTACCAAAAAACATTCTCTATAGAGCACCTACTCAATAACAGTCAGTATAGAGCACTTCACCCGATAACAGTCACTATAGAGCACCTACCTAACAACAGTTGCTATAAAGAACCTGATCACACAACATTCACTTTAGAGCACCTCACTCAACAGCAGTCACCAAAGAGCCCTTGACTCAACAACAGTCACTATGAAGCACTCTACACATCATCAGTTACTATAAACCATTCTAACCAACAACAGTCAGCATAGAGCCCTCTGCCCAACAACAGACACTAAAAAGAACCTACACTACAAGTGTCACTATAGAGCATCTACTCAACCAGAGTCACTAAAGAGCCCTTTACCAATGACAATCGCTATAGAGCACTCCACCAAACAACAGTCACTATTTACAACCCCGCCTAGCAACAGTCACTATGGAGCACCCCATGCAGCAACAGTCATTATATAGCACTCTACCCAACAAAATTCACTGTAGATCACCCTACTATCAATAATCGCTATAGTTCATTTTACCAAACAACAGTCAGTATAGAGCACGTACCTAACAACAGTCATTATAGAGCAGCCTATGCAGTAAAAGTCACTATAGAGTACTAAAACCAACAACAGTCACTATAGAGCACCATACACAAAAACAGTCCTGATAGAACACAAGCTCAACAAAAGTCACTATAAAGCATCCCACCCAATAACAGTTACTATAGAGCACTCCGCAAAACAACAGTCACTATAGACCTCTGTACCCAACAATAGTCACTATAAAGCATCTACCAAAAAACTGTCACTATAGAGCACTCTTCCCAGAAACAGTTATCATAGACCACCGTTTCCTACAACCGTCAGTACAGAGCACCTTAAACATAAGCTGTCACTATAGAGCACCTACCCAACAACAGTCATTATAGAGAACCCAACCACAACAGTCATTATAAATCACTCTATCAAAAAACAGTCACTATAGAGCACCCTACACAACAACAGTCACTATAGGAAACCTTACCCAACAACAGTCACTATAGAGCACCTATGCAACAACTGTCAGCTTAGAGCACCCCACCAACAAGTGTTACTATACAGCACCTACACAAAACCCGTCACTATAGAGCACCCAACCAAGTAACAGTCACCATAGAGCATGTACCCAACAACACTGACTATAGAGCCCCCTCCCCAGCAGAGTAACTATAGAGCACTCTAACCAGCAACAGTCAATATAGAGAACCCCACGCAACAAAAATCACCTATAGAGCACTCTACCCAACCACAGTAACTATAGAGCACTCTACCCAACAGCAATCAATATAGATCACTCTATTCAACAACAGTCAGTTTAGAGCACCACAACCAACAACAGATACTATAGAGCACCTAACTAAACAACAGTCAGTATTAAGAGGACTCAATGCAAGAAAAGTCCATGTAGAGCACCCCACTTCGGAAGTCACTATAGAGCACCCCACCAAACAACAGTAACTAAAGAGCACCCTTCTTAGCAACAGTCACTACAGAGCACACTACTCAGAAACATTCACTATAAATCACCCTTTACAACAATAGTCACTATAAAGCACTCTAGCCAAAAACAGTCACTAAAAACACCCTACCAAGCAACAGTCATTATAGAGCACCCTAACCAACAACAGTCACTATGGAGCACTGTACAAAACAAGTCACTATAGAGCACCTACCCAACATCCGACACTGTAGAGCACCAACCAAACAACAGACACTATACAGCACCCAACCAAACCACAATCACTATGGAGTACCTACAAAACAACCGTCACTATATAGAACTCCACCCAAGAACAGCCAGTAAGGGCATCTACCCATCAAGAGACACTATAGCGAACCCTACTTAACAACAGACACTATAGAGCATCCTACATAGCAACATTCTCTATAGAGCACCCTACCTATCAACAGTCAGTATAGAGCACCCTAACCAACAACAGTCACCATAGAGCACGCTACACAACAGTCACTATGAAGCAGTCCACCCAACAACAGTCACCTGTAGAGCACTCTTCTCAACATCAGTCATTATAGAGCATGACACACATCAACAGTCAGTAAAGAGAACCTACCCAACAACAGTCACTATGGAGCTCCCTACCCAGGAACAGTCACTGTAGAGAATCTACGCAACAGTCACTGTAGAGAATTCCACCCAGCAATAGTCACTATAGCGCACTCTACCCAACATCAGTCACTATAGAGTCTCTACCCATCCATAGCCACTATAGTGCACTCTACCCAACAGCAGTCACTATACAACACCGTACCCAACAACAGTCACTATAGAGCACACTATCGAAGAACAGTCATTATAGCAAACCTACGCAATGTTGTAGGGTGCTCTATAGTGACTGTTATTGGTTAGGGTGCTCTATAGTTACTTTTGCTGGGTAGGGTGCACTATAGTGGCTGTTGTTGCATAGGGTTCCTTATAGTGACTTTTGTTGAACTGTTGCTCTATAGTGACTGTTGCTGGGTAGCGTGCTCTATAGTGACTATTGTTCCATGGGATGCTCTATGGTGACTGTTGCTGGGTAGAGTACTGTATAGTGATGGTTATTGGGTAGGTGCTCTATGTTGATGGTTTCTTGATAGGGTGCTCTAGGGTGACTGTTTTTGGATAGGTGGTCTATACTGACTGTTGGGTACATGCTCTATAAAGACTTTTGCGTTGTAGGGTGCCCTAGAGTGACTGATATTGTTTAGGTGCTGTACAGTTACTGTTGTTAATGGGGTGCTATAAACTGACATTTGTTTTGTAGGTTCTCTATAGTGATTGTTGCTGGATAGGGTGCTCTGCAGTGACTGTTGCTGGGTAGGGTGCTCTTAAGTGATTATTGTTAGGTAGGTGGTTTATAGTGACTGTTGTTGGGTGTGGTGCTCTATAGTGACTGTTGTTGGGTAGGTGCTCTATAGTGATTGTTGATCAGTAGGATATTCTGCAGCGACTTGTTGGGTAGAGTGCTTTATAGTGACTGTTGTGGGGTCGGGTGCTTATAATGACTGTTGTTGAGTGGGGTTCTTTATAGTGACTGTTGCTGAGTATGTGCTACGTACTGACATTTGTTCAGTAGGGTGCTAAAAAGAGACTGTTGATGTGTATGGTGCTTTATAGCAACTGTTTTATTTGTTGGAGGGCTATATAGTTACTATTGTTGGATGTAGTGCTCTAGATAATGACTGTTGTTTGGTCAGGTGCTCTAAAGAGACTGTTGTTGGTTGGAGTGCTCTATACTTACTGTTGTTGAGTAGAGTGCTCTATATTGACTGCTGTTGGGTATAGTGCTCTATAGTTACTGTAATTGGGTAGAGTGCTCTATAATTGACTGTTATTGGGTGGGTTCTCCTTATTTACTGTTGCTGGTTGAATGCTCTGTAGTTACTCTGCTGGGGAGGGGGCTATATAGTGAGTGTTGTTGGATACATGCTTCATGGTGACTGTGGCTGGGTTGGGTGCTCTATAATGACAGGTTTTGTGTAGGTGCTGTATAGTAACACTTGTTGGTGGGGGCTCTTAGATGACAGTTTTTGCATATTTGCTCTATAGTGACTGTTGTTGGGTAAGGTCCCCTATAGTGATTTCTGTTGCATCGGGTGCTCTATAGTGACTGTTGTTGGTTAGGTGCTGTATAGTGTCTGTTGCTGGTTTCAGTGGTCTATAGTGACTGTGGTGTGTGGGGTGCTCTATAGTTACTGTTGCTGTGTAGAGTGCTCTCTACTGACTGATGTTGTTTATGTGCTCTATAGTGACTGTTGCTGAGTAGGGTGCTATATTGTGACTCTTGTTGGGTAGGTGCTTTATGGTGACTGTTGTTGGGTGGGTGCTATAGAGTGACTGTTGTTGGTAGGGTGCATTTGAGTGACTGTCGATGGGTATGGTGCTCTATAATGACTGTTGTTTCGTGGGGTGCTCTGTAGTGACTGCGGCTGGGTAGTCTACATTGACTGTTTTTGGGTAGAGAACATTATAGAGACTCTATAGTGAACTTTATAGGATACTCTATAGTGACAATTGCTTGGTGAAGTGCTCTATACTGACTGCTGCTGGGTAAAGTGCTCCATGTGACAGTTTTTTAATAGCTACTTTAGAGTGACTGTTGTGGGGTGACGTGCTCTATAGTGACTTTTGTTTGATAGGGTTCTCTATAGTAACTCTTGTTGGGTAGGGTGCTCCAACGTGACTGTTTTTGCTTAGCGTGTTATAAAGTGACTGTTGTTTAATAGTGTGTTCTGTTGTAGGGTATGGTATTCTATATTGATTGTTGTTCAGTAGAGTGCACTATAGGGACCGATTTGGGGTAGGTGTTGTATAGTGATTGTTGTTGGGTAGGTGCTCTTTTGTGACTGTTGTTGCATAGGTTCCTCCATAGTGACTCTTGTTTGGTACAGTGCTCTATAGTGACTGTTGATGTGTAGAGAGCTCTATAGTGACTGTTGTTCGGAAGGTGCTCTATACAAAGCATTGCTTGATAGGGTGCTCAATACTGACTGTTGTTGGGTAGAGTTCTCTATCCACTCTGTTGTTGGGTATGTGCTCTATAGTGACTGTTGTTAGGTAGGGTGCTCTATACTGACGGTTGTTGGGTAGCATAATCTATCCTGACTGTTGCTGGTAAGCGTGCTCTATACTAACTGTTATGGGGTGGAGTGCTCTATAGTGACGGTTGTTGGGTAGAGTGCTCGATAGTGACAGTTTTTGGGTAGAGTGTTTTATATTGACTCTTGTTGGGTAGAGTTCTCTATAGTGACTGTGGATGAGTAGAAAGCTCTATAGTGACTGTGGTTGGGAAGGTGCTTTATACAAAGTGTTGTTGTGTAGGGTGCTTTTTACTGAGTGTTGTTGGGTAGGTTCTTTATAATGACTCTTGTTGGCTTAGTGCTCTATAGTGTCTGTAGTTTGGTAGGTGTTCTATAGTGGCTATTGTTACATAGGGTGCTGTATAGTAACTGTTGTTGGTAGGGTGCTTTATAGTGACTGTTGCTGGGTAGAGTGCTCTATAGTGACGGTTTCTCCGTGGCGTGCTGTATACTGACTTTTGCTAGGCAGAGTGCTCTATAGTAACTGTTCTTCAGTAGTTACCCTATGGTGACTGTTGTTTGGGGTGCTCCATAGTGACTGTTGTTGTGTGGAGTGCTCTATAGTGACTGTAGTTGGTAGGATGCTCTACAGTGACTGTTGTGGTGAAGTGTGCTCTATAGTGACTCTTGTTGAGTAGAGTGCTCCATATTGAATGTTGTTGAGGAGAGGACTCTATATTGACTGTTGATGAATAGGTGCTCCATAGTGACTGTTATTGGGAAGGTGACGTATAGTGATTGTTGTTGGGTAGAAGCTCAATACTGACTTTTGTTACGTAGGGTGCTCTACAGTAACTAATATTTGTACAGTTGTCTATAATATCTGTTGTTAAGTAGGGTGCTCTATGCTGACTACTGCTGAATGCAGTGCTATATAGTTACTCTTTCTGGGTGAAGTGCTTTATACTGACGATTTCTGGGTAAAGTGCTCTATAGTAACAGTTTTTTGGTAGGTACACGATAGTGACTGTGGTTGATTAAGGTGCTGTATACTGACTTTTGTTCGGTAGTGTGCTCTATAGTGACATTTTTAGGGTAGAATACTTTATAGTGACTGTTGGTGGATAGAGAGCTCTATTGTGACTGTTGTTGGGTAGGTTCTTTATAGTGACTGTTGGGTAGAATGCTCTATTGTGACTGTTGTTTAGTAGGGTGGTCTATACTGACTGCTGTTTGGTAGAGTGCTTTATAGTGACTTTTGCTTGGTAACGTGCTCCATTATGAATGTTCCTGAATAGGCTGCTGTATAGTTACTGTTGTTGGGTAGGTGCTATACAATGACTGTTTTTGGGTAGGGTTCTCTATGGTGACTGTTGTGGGCTGGAGTGCTCTATATTGACTGTTGCTGGGGAGGGTGCTCTATAGTGACTATTGCAAAGAAGTGTTCTCTGTAGTGACTTTTATGAATAGAGGACTCTACAGTGACTGTTGTTGGGTAGTTGCTCCATAGTGCCTTTTTTTGGGTATGGTGCTCTATACTAACTTTTGTTGGGTAACTGATCTATAGTGATTCTTGTTGCATACGATGCTGTATATGATTGCTTTTTTCTGGAGTGCTCTATATTGACTGTTGTTTGAGAGTGTGCTCCATAGTCAATATTGTTGTGTATTATGCTCTATAGTGACTGTTGTTGGGTAGGATATTGTATACTGACTGTTGATGGGTAGGCTGTTGTATAGTGGTTGTTGTTGTGTAGGTGCTTTATAGTGACTGTTGTTTGTTTGGGTGCCGAAGATTGACAGTTGTTGGCTAGAGTTCTCTAGAGGTGACTGTTGTTTTATGGAGTACTCTATATTAACATTTTTGTAGAGGGCTATATAGTGACTTGTTGGGTAGAGTGCTTTATCCTGACTCTTTTTGGGTAGGGTGCTTTATACTGACTGTTGTTGAGTACGGTGATCTATAATAACTCTTGTTGGTACAGTGCTCTATTGTGACTGTTGTTGGGTAGAGTGCTGTATAGTTACTGTTTTGGGGTAGATGCTCCATAGTGACTCTTGCTGGGTAGGGTTCTCTATAGTGACTGTTGTTTCCTGGAGTGCCTTATACTGACTTTTGTTTAGAGGTCTCTGTAGTGACTTGTTGGGTAGAGTACTCTGTAGTGACCGTTGTTCAGTAGGGTTCTCTACACTAAATGATGTTGGGTTGGTCCTATATACTGAATGTTGCTTAGTAGGGTGCTATATACTGACTGTTTTTTGGAGGAGTGCTCTATAGTTACTGTCATTAAGTAGAGAGCTCTATATAGTAACTGTTGTTGGGTAGGGTGCTCAAAATGACTGCTGGTGGGTAGTGTGCTTTATAGTGACTCTTGTTGGGTAGGGTGATCTATAAGGACTGCTGGTGTGTAGAGTTCTTTGTAGTGACTGTTGTTGGGTAAAGGGCTCTAGAGTGACTGATGTTGCATAAACACTCTGCAGTGACTGTTGTTGAGTAGGATGCTCTATAGTGTCTGTAGTTGGGTATTGTGCTGATATTGAGTGCTCTTAAGTAGGATACTCTATATTGAACTGTTTTTACGTAGAGTGCTCTATATTGACTGTTATTTGGTTGAGGGTTCTACAGTGACTGTTGTAGGGTAAGTGCTCTACAATGACTGTATTTGATATGGTGCTCTATAATGAGTGTTGTTGAGTAGAGTGCTCAATACTTACTGTTCTTGGATATGGTGCTCTATAGTACCTGTTGCTTGGTACAGTGCTCTATACTGACTGGCTTTGGGTAAAGAGTTCTATAGTAACTGTTGTTGGGAAGGTGCTCTATAGTGACTTTTTTGAATAGTGTGTCTATAGTAACTGTTGTTGGGTACGGTGTGCTATAGTGATTGTTGCTGGTAGAGTTATTTATAGTCTCTGCTGTTTTGTAGATGCTCTATAGTGATTGTTCTTAAATAGGTGCTCTCTAGTAACTGCTGTTGTGTAGGTGCTCTATACTGCCTGTCGTGTAGGTGCTTTATAGTGACTCTTATTGGGTGTGGTGCTCTATAGTGACTGTTGTTGGTAAGGTGTTCTAGAGTGATTGTTGATAGTATGGTGCTCTATTGTGACTGTTGTTGTGTATAGAGCTCTATAATGACTGTTGCTGGGTAGGGAGGGTGCTCTATAGTGACTGTTGTTAGGTGAAGTGCTCCATAGTGACACTTGCAGGTAGAGTTTCCTACAGTGACTGTTGTTGGGTAGGTACTCCATAGTGACTCTTGTTGGGTAAAGGGCTCCATATTGACTGTTGTTGAGTTGGTGCTTTATAGTGCCTGTTGTAGGGTAGAGTACTCTACACTGACTGCTGTTGTGTAGGGTGCTGTCTATAAACTGTTGTTGGTTTGAGTGCTATATAGTGAGTGTTGGTGGGTGGAGTGCTCTTTGGTGACTGTTTTTGTGTATGGCGCTCTATAGTGACTGTTGCTTGTTAGGATGCTCTATAGTGACTCTTGCTGTGCAGGTTGCTCTACAGTGATCGTTTTTGGGTAAGGTGCTCTATAGTGTCTGTTTTTGTATAGGGTGTTCTATAGTGGCTATTGTTCAGTGGGTGCTCTACAGGGATTATTGTTGGTAGGGTGCTGTGCACTGACTGTTTAATACAGTGCTGTATAAGGGACTGTTCTTGCGTGGAGTGCTCTATAGTGACAGTTTTTGTGCAGAGTGCTCTATGGTGACTGTTATTGAATAGGAAATTTACAGTGACTCTTTTTGGGTAGGCTGATCTATAGTGTCTGTTGTTGGGTAAGTACTTTATAATACCCGACTAAACAACAGTCACTGCAGAGCGCTTATCCAACAACAGTCACTATAAAGTCCTCTACCCAACAACAGTTACTAGAGGGACTTCCACCCAACAACAGTCACTATAGTGCACCATACCCAACAGCAGAATCTATAAAGAATTCTACCAAACAACAGTCAGCATAGAGCACTTACCCAACAACAGTCACTATAAAGCACCCCACAAAAAAAACAGTCACTATGGTGTATTGCAACAACAACAGTCACCATAGAGCACTCTACTTAGTGGTAGTTTGTATAAAGCACTCCAAACAACCACAGTCAGTATGGAGCACCAGACCCATCTACAGTCACTATAGAGCACTCTGCTCAACCAGAATAACTAAAGAGTATTCTACTCATCAAGAGTCACTATAAAGCACACATCCCACCAAACCACAGTCAGTATAAAACAATTATCCCGCAGCCGTTAGATTAGAGCACCCCTACATCAACAGTCACTAAGCATCACCTATTCAAATAGTCACTATATATCACCCTAATCAGCAACAGTCACTATAGAGCACCTAATCATCAACAATCACTAGAGAGCACCCTAACCAACAACAGTCACTAGAGAGAACTCTACTAGCATTAGTCACTACAGAGAACCCACTCAAAAAGTGTCAGTATAGACCATCCTACACAGCAAGAGTAACTATACAGCACCCTACCCAACAAAAGTCACTATAGAACACCCTACCAACAAAAGACATTACAGAGCACTCTACCCATCAACAGTCATTATAGAGCACCATACCAAGCAACAGTCACTACAAAAAACCATACCCAACAACAGTCACTATAAAGCACTCCACCCAGCAACAGTCACTTAGAAAACACTATCCCCAACAACACTCAGTATAGAGCACCCAAAATAACAACAGTCACCATAGAACTACCCAACAACAAATACTATAAGAGCACCCTACCAAACAAAAGTCACTAAAAAGCACATATCCAACATCAGTCACTAGAGAGCTCTCCACCCATCAACGGTCACAATAAATTATCCCACCCACAACAGTCCCTATATAGCCCTATACCCAGCAATTGTCACTATAAAGCACCTAACAATTAACAGTGAGGATAGAGCATCTACGCAACAGAAGTCACCACAGGGGACCTCCAACAGTCACTATAAAGCATCTACAAAAAAACAGTCAGCTTAGAGCATCCCACCAACAACTGTAACTGTACAGCATATACACAAAATCCGTCACTACAGAGCCCCGAACACAGCAACAATCACTATAGAGCATGTACCCAACAACACTCACTATAAACACTTCTACCCAACAAAGGCACTATAGAACACTCTATTCAGCAACAGTCAGTATGGAGACCCCCACCCAACAACAGTCACCTGTGGAGCACTCTACCCAGCAGCAGTCTCTATAGAGCACTCTACAGAAAAATAGCCACTATAGAGAACTCCATTCAACAGTCACCTATAGAGGTGACAGAAGTCCAGTCACCTATAGAGTTCTGTACCCAACAAAAGTCAGTATAAGGTAAACCACCCAGCAACAATCACTATAGAGCACTTCTCCTGACAACAGTCACTATAGAACACCTACCAGACCACAGCCACTCTAGAGCACCATACAAAGCAACAGTCACTATAGAGCACATACCCAACATCAGTCAATATAGATCACTCTACCTGGCAATGGTCATGATAGAGCACTCAACCACAGCAGTCACTATAGAGCACCCTGCACAGCAACAGTCACTATAGATCACCTATTCAACAACAGTCACTATAGAGCACCTACCCAACAACATTCACTATTCAGTACCTACCAAACAGCAGTCACAATAAAGCACCTACCAAACAACAGTCATGATAAAGCACCTACACAACAACAATCACTAAAGAGCATGCTACCCAACCACAGTTACTATAGAGCAGCATACCCAACAACAGTCACTATGTGCACCCTTCACAACAAAAGTCACTGTAGAGCACTCTACACAAAATCAGTATAGAGATATCAGCCGAATCAAAATCACCTATAAGGCACTCTACCCAACAACAGTCATTATAGTGCAGCCCACCCAATAATAGTCGCTGTGGAGCATCTACACAACATCAATCACTATGGGCAGACTACCCAGCAACAGTCACTATAAGAACCTACCCAACAATGGTTACTATAGAGTATTCTACCCAACAACAATCAATATAGAGCACCCCACCCAAAAACAGTTTCTACAGAGCAACCTACACTGAAACTTTTACTATAGAGCACACTACCCAGCAACAGTCACTATAGAACACCCTACCCACACTGTACCCAGCAAAAGTCACTATAGAGCACTCTACTCAACAAAAATAATTCCAGAGTCCACTGCCCAGCAGCATTCACTGTAGAACACTCTACTCAACAACAATCACTAGAGAATCCTACCCAGCAACAATCAATGTATAAAACCCTACATAGCAACAATCACTACAGAGCACACTACCCAACAACCGTCACTATAGAGCACTTCACCCAACAGCACTCAGTATAGAGCACCCTAACCAACAACTGTCACTGTAGAGCACCTACCCAACAACAGTCACTATACACCACCCTATCCCCCAACAGCACTATAGAGTGCCATACCCAAGAACAGTCACTATAGATCTCTTACACAAGAACAGTCACTATAGATCACTTACCCAAGAACAGTCACTATAGAGCACTCTACCCAACAACAGACAGTGTAGAGCACCCTACCCAAAAACAGTCATTATCTAGATAACTCTACATAAAATCAGTCACTATAGAGCCCTCCACTTAAGAGCAGTTGCTATAGAGCACCATAGCAAACAACAGTCTCTATGGAGCATCCTACTGAACAACAGTCAGTATAGAGCCCTTGCTCAACAACAGACATTATAAAGAACTCCACCCAACAACTGTAAATATATATCACCCTACCAAACAACAGTCACAATAGAGCACCACACCATACAACAGTCACTAAAGAGCACCTGTGCAGTAATAGACAATAAAGAGCACCCGACCCAGCAACAGTCACTGTAGAGCATTCTACCCATACACAGTCACTATAAAGCATCTACCCAGCAACAGTCACTGTTGAGCACCTACCCAACTACAGTCACTATATAAAACTCTATCCAGCAACAGTCACTATAGATCATCTACCCAAAACGGTCACAATAGATTTCTTTACACAGCAAGTGTCACTATAGATCACACCTCCCAACAACATACACTATACAGCACCCAACACAGCAACTGTCACTATACAGCACCTACCCAACAACAGTCCATAGAGATCACCCTACCCAACAACAGTCACTGTAATGCACCCAACCAAAAATTGTCAGTATAAAGAATACTACCAAAAACAGTCAATATAGAGCACCTACCCAACAGCATTGACTATAGAGGACCCTACCCCCAAAACTGTCACTCTAAATATCCAACCCAACAACAGTCACTATACAGCACTCTAAGCAACAACAGTCACTATAGAGCACTCTGCCCAACTGTTACTGTGAAACACTCCATGCAACAACAGTCACCTACAAAGCACTCTACGAAACAACCATCACAATCGTGCAACCCACACAAGAACAGTCATTATAAATCACCCTACCCAAAAACAGTCACAATAGAGCACCTTCCCAACGACAATAACTATAGAGCCATCTACAAAAAAACAGTCAAAATGGAGCACTCTACCCAACAGCAGTCACTATAGAGCAATCTACCGAGCCACAGTCACTATTGAGCACTCAACCCAACAACATTCACTATAGAGCATCCTACTCATCAAGAGTCACTCTAGAGCACCTACCCAAAAACTGTCACCCTAGAGAACCCCACCCAACAACAGTCGCTATAGAGCACTTACCCAATAGTAGTCACCAAACAGCACCCTACCCAGCATTAGTCACTGTAGTGCACCCTACCAAACAACAGTCACCATAGAGCACTCTACCTAGCAACAGTCACTCTAGAGCACTGTTCCTAGCAGCAGTCAGTATAGAGCACCTACCCAGCAACCATCAATTTAGAGCACCCCACCTACAGCAATCAGTATACATCACCAAACCAAAAACTATCCCTATAGAGCACTCTACCCTGTAAGTCACTATAGAGAACTCCACACAAAAACAGTTACCAAAGAGCACCCTACCCTAAAAGAGTCACTGTAGAGCACCCTACCCAACAACAGTCACTATATAGCACCCTATCCTGCAACAGTCACTATAGAGTACCTACACAAAAACAGTCACTATAGCATACCATACCCAACATAAGTCTCTATAGAGCATTCTGCCGAACAAGAGTCACTGTAGAGCACCCTAACCATGAGTCACCATACAGCACTCTACCCAGCAAGAGTCACTATAGAGAATCCCACGCAACAAAAGTCAGTATAGAGCACCGTACCCAGCCACAGTCACTATAAGGCACTCCAACCAACAATAGTCACCTACAGAGCACGTTACCCAACAACAGTCACTATATAGCACTCTACTCAACAACAGTTACTATAGAGCACTCCACAAAACAACAGCCAGTATATGGCACTCCAAGCAACAACATTCATTTATAAAGAACCTACCCAACAAGAGTTATGATAGAGCACCTACTGAACAACAGTCACTACAGCTCACCTACTCAACAAAAGTCCCTATTGTGCACTCTACACAGGAGCTACTATCAAGCACCATACCCAACAACAGTTATTATAGATCACCCTACGCTACAACAGTCACTATAGAGCACCTACTCAACCACAGTCACTATAGAGCACCTACTCAACCACAGTCACTATAGAGCACCTATGCAACAGCAGTCACTATAGAGCATCGTACAAAAAATGTTACTATAGACTACTGCATCCAACAAGAGTCACTCTGAGCACTGCTTGCAAAAACAGTCTCTACAGAGCACTGTACGAGGCAACAGTCACTACAGAGCACCTATTCAACAATAGTCACTATAGAGTACCTTATTTAAGAACAGTCACTATAGAGCACCCTAACAAACAACAGTCACTATAGATCACGCTACCCAACTACAGTCACTATAGAGTACCCCACACAACAGTCACTATAGAGCACCTGTCCAACAATACTCACTATAGAGCACCTACCCAACAACAGTCATTAAAGTGCAACTACCCACAAACAGTCAGAATAGAGAACTCTCCCCAGCATCAGTCTCTATACAGCACATTACACAACCACAGTCATTATAGAGCACTCCACACAGGAAGAGTCACTATAGGGTACCCTACACAACAACAGTCACTATAGAGCACAATACCCAGTAACAGTCACTATAGAGCACCCTTTGCAGCAACAGTCACTGTAGAGTATGCTACAAAACAAGAATCAATCTAGATCAACCTATCGAATATCAGTCCCTATAGAGCACTCTACAAAATAGTAACAATAGAACACTCCACACAACAACAGTCACTTATAGAGCACTCTACACAACAACAGTTACTTTAGAGAACCCCACTTTAACTATATACCTTTGTAAACATCAGCAGTAACTATAGTGCATGTGACCCAGAAACAGTCACTATAGAGCACTCAACGCAAAAACAGTTACTATAAAGTACCCTAACCAACAGTAGTCATTATAAAATATTGACCCCGCAGCAGTCAATATAGAGCACTCTACACAACAACATTCACTATAGGGAACTCCACCCCACAACAGTCACATATAGAGCAATCTACCCATGAATAGTCACTATGGAGCAAAAACCCAACAACAGTCACTATAGAGAACTTTATGCAAAACAGTCGCTACAGAGCACCTACCCAGCAACAGTCACTATAGACTGCCCTATGAAAAAACAGTCACTATAAAGAACCCTACTCAGAAAGAGTCACTACAGAGCACCTACCCCAAAACAGTCAATGTAAAGCACTCTACACAACAACAGTTACTATAAAGTACCCACCCAACAATAGTCACTATAAAATACAGATCCGACAACACTCACTATAAAGCACTCTACACAACAAAATTCACCATACAGAATTTCATCCTACAGCAGTGAGGTATAGAGCATTGTTTCCAAAAAGAGTCAATATAGAGCAGCACAACAAACAACAGTCACAATAGACCAGATACTCATCAACAGGCGCTATAGATGTCACTACCCAGCAACAATCACTATAGAGCACCTGCACAACAGCAGTCACTATTAAGCACCTACCAAATAATATTCACTATAGATCACCTACACAACAGTCACGACACAGCAAGTACCCAACAAACGTCACTATAGAGCACTCTACACAAGAGCTGCTATTGAGCACCATAACCAAAAACAGTCATTGTAGAGCACCCTACCCTCCAACAGTCACTATAGAGCAACTATCAAACTGCAGTCATTATAGAGCACCCAATGCAACAACAGTCACTAAAGAGCACTCAACACAAGAACAGTCACTATGGAGCACCCCAACCAACTACTGTCACTATATAGCACCCTACCCAACAACTGTCACAATAGAGCACTCCAACCAACAACAATCACTATTTAGTACCCTATAGAACAACAGTAAATATGGAGCAAGTACATAACAACAGTCACCATAGAGCCCTCAACCCAACAACAGTCACTATGGAGCACATTACACAAAAACAGTTGAAATAGAGCACTATACACAAGAACAGATAATATAAAGCACCCTACCCAACAACAGTCACTACAGAAAACTCCACACAATAATAGTCACTATATACCACCCTTCACAACAATAGTCATTATAAAGCACCCTACCCAACAGCAGTCAGTGTAGACTTTCTATCTGTCAACAGTCACTGTATAGCACAGTATCCAGTAACAGTCACTATAGAGCACCCGCACAATAAGTCAATATATAGAACCCAAATCAGAAACAGTCACTATAGAGCACCTACACATCAGTCACCACAGACCACTCTACACCGCAATAGTCACTATAGAGCACCCCAACATATAACAGTCAATATAGAGCGCCCTACACAGCAACAGTCACTATAGAGCACCTACTCACCAACATTCACTATAGAGCACTCTACCCAAAAACAGTCACTATAGAGCACTCTACTCAACAACAGTCAGTATAGAACCATGCCCAAAAGTCAGTATAGAGCACCCAACACAACAACACTGACTATAGAAAACCTACCCAACAACAATCACTATAGAGCACTAATCCATCAACAGTCACTATAAAACACTCTACCAACAGTTACTAGACTACTGCATCCAACAACAGTTACTGTGTGCACCACATGCAAAAGCAGTCACTACAGAGCAACCTACCAGGCAAAAGTAAATACAGAGCTCTAATTCGACAATAGTCACTATAGAGTACCCTACCCATAAAGAGTCATTATAGAGCATGCTACTCAGCAACATTCACTATAGAGAACCCCACCCAACAACAGACACGATAGAGCACTCCACTCAAAAAAAATTAGTAGAGCACACACTACTGAATAAGTTACTATAGAACACCTTAACCAACAACAGTCACTATAGAGCACATACCAAACAACAGTCACTATAGATCACCTACCCAACAACAATCACTTATAGAACACTCTACTCAACAATAGTCACTATGGAGCACTGCACCCCACAACAGTCACTATAAAGTGCTCTACTCTACACAGTCACTATAGAGCACCCCACCCAACACCAGTCACTGAAAAGCACCTTCCCAAGAAGAATCACTATAGAGCCCATATGCAACAGAAGTCAGTATAGAGCACCCTACCAAGCAACTGTTTTAATAGAGCAACCACCCAACAATAGTCAATATAGAGCCCTTTATACAACAAGAGTCACTATCGAGCACGATTCCCCAAAAAAGTAAATATAGGACACCCTAACCAGCAACAGTCACTATAGAGCACTCTACCCAAAAACTGTCACTATAAATCACCTCACAGTACAACACTCACAACATAGTACCTATTCTAGAACAGTCACTATAGAGCACTCTACCCAGCAACAGTCACTGTGGAGCACGCTATGCAGCAACAGTCACTATAGAGTACTCTACCCGTCAGCAGTCACTTTAGAGCTCCCTACCCAGCAGCAGTCACTCTAGAACACCTACTAAGCAACCTTCACTTTAGAGCACACCACCAACAACTGTCACTAAACACCACCTACACAAAAACAGTCACTCTAGAGAACCCTACACAGCAACAGTCACAATAGAGCACCTACCCAACAACAGTCAGTATGGAGCACCCTACCCATCAATGGTCACTATAGATCACTCAACGAGGCAACAGTCAATGCATAGAACCCCTCCCAAAATAAGTCAGTATATAGAACCCTACTAAGTAACAATCAGTACAGAGAACCCTACCCAACAACCGTCACTATAGAGAACTCTACCAAAAAGAGTGACCATAGGGCACTCTACCCAGAAACCGTCATTATAGAGAAATGTACACAACAGTCACTATAGAAAACCCTACCCAACAGTCACTATAGAGCACCAAACCCAAAAACAGTCACTATAGAGCATTGTACTTAACAACAGTTACTATAAATCTCTCCAGCAAACTACAGTCACCTGTAGAGCACTCTACCCAACCACAGTCATTATAGAGCACTGTACCCAAGAACAGTCACTATAGAGCACTCTACACAAGAACACCACAATAAGGCACTCAACAAAATGACAGTCACCTATACAGAACATTCCCAACAACAATTACTATAGAGTACTGTATCAACAGTCACTATGAGCATGCTACACAAGAGTCTCCATAGACAACCTATCCAACAACAGTCAATATATAGCATCCTACCCAGCAACAGTCAAAATAGAGCACTTACGAAAAAATGGTCACAATAAAGTACTCTACACAGCAACAGTCACTATACAGCACTCCACCCATCAACAGTCACTATAGCATTCTACACTGCAACAGTCACTATAGAGCACCGACCAAACAACAGTCACCATAGTGCACTCTACCCAGCAACAGTTGCCATAAAACACCACAGCCAGCAACAGTCACTATAGAGCACTTTACCCAGCAACAGTCACTAAAGAGCACCTATTCAACAGTATCCATTACAGAGCACCCCACCTAAAAATAGTCACTCTATTGCACCCCACCCAGAAACAGTCACTATGAAGCACCCAGCCAAACGATAGTCACTATAGTGCATTCCACACGACACTCACTATAGTGCAACTACACAGACAGTGTCACTATAGAGCACTCTACCCAAAACAGTCACATTAGAGCATCCTACCAAATTACAGTCAGTATCTAGAGCCACTTACCAAACAACATTCACTATGGAGCACCCTACCCAATATCAGTCAGTAACTCGAGCCACTTAGCCAAGAGAAGTCACTATAGAGCACTTCACTTAACCACAGTCACTATAGAGAACTCTACACAATAGTCACTATAAAATACTCCACCTAGCAAGAGTCAATTATAAAGTGCTCTACCCAACTGTCACTATAGAGCTCCTTACCAAAAAACACTTATAAAGCGCTCACTAGAGGTCACCAAGCCAACAGCAGTCACTATAGAGTACATTTTTCAACAGCAGTTACTATAGAGCACTTTATCCAACAACAGGCACTATAGAGTACTCTGCACATTAACAGTCTCTTTACGGCACTCCACCCAACAACAGTCACAGAGCACTCTACACAAGAATAGTCGCTACAGAGCACCCCACCAAACAACAGTCACTATAGAGCACCCAACTAAGTGCTCTGGGAGCTCTTGGAGCACCTACCCAAAAATAGTCACTAAAGAACACCCTGCTAAACAACGTCACTATAGAGCATCTAATTAACAACAGTCTCTATAGAGCAACCTACCCAACAACTGTAACCTATGGACCACTCTAGAAAAAACAGTCACTATAGAGCACCCCACCCAACAACAGTCACAAGAGTCCTCTACCCAAGAATAGTCACTATAGAGCACCCTACCATCAAATGTTTTATGGAGCAACCACCCAACAACAGTCACTATAAAGCACCCTACACAGCAACAGTCAATATTTAGCACTCTACAAAACAACAGTCACTGTAGAGCACCCTACCCAGACTCAGTGACTATAGAGCACCCTACACAGCAATGATCACTATTGGTCACTCTACCCAACAACAGTCACTATAGAGCACTCTACCCAGCAACACTATCTACAGAGCATGCAACTCAACAATAGTCACTATGGAGTACACTACCCAACAACAGTCACTATAGAGCACCTACCCAAAAACAGTCATTATAGAGCACCATACCCAAAAACAGTCTGTGTAGAGCACCTACTCAACAACAATCACTGTAGAGCCCTCTACCCAACAGCAATCATTATAGAGCATTCTACCCAAAAATAGTCACTATAGAGCACCCTACCAAACATCAGTCACTATAGAGCACCCTACCCAACAACAGTCACTTTCTAGAGAAGTCTACCTAACAGCAGTCACTATTGAGCACTTTCCCAAGAACAGCCACTATAGAGCACCCACTGAACAAGTTACTATAGAGCACTCTATTCAGAACAGTAACTACACAGCACCATATTCAGCAGTAGTAACTATAGAGCACCTTACACAACAACATTCACTATACAGCACTTACCTAACCACAGTCACTATAGAGCCTTCTACAGAACAGTCACTATAGATCACTCCACTTAACTACGATAACCTATAGGGTACCTCACACAACAAGAGTCACAATAGACTACCAACCCCACAACTGTCATCTTAGAACACACCACTGAGCAACAGTCACTATAGATCACCAACACAACAACAGTCAGTACAGAGCTTTCTATCCAGCAACAGTACTTATAGAGCGCCCCACCAAACAGCAGTCACTAAAAACCGCCCTAGGCAGCAACAGTCACTATTCAGGACACTACCCTTAAACAGTCACTAAAGAGCCCCATACCAAGCTACAGTCAGTATAGAGCACTCTAACCAACAACAGTCACTATAGAGAACCCTACACTGCAGCACTCATGGCAAAGCCCTCTACCCAAGAACAATCACTACAGAGTGAGCTACTGAAGAACAGTCACTGTGGAGGACACTACCAAGCAACAGTCAATATAAAGCACTACAGCCAACATCTGTTACTATAGAGCAACTTACCAAACAACATTCATTATAGAGCACTCTACCCAAAAAAAGACAGCAGAGCACCTTACCCAACAACAGTCACTATAGAGCACCTACCTAACTGCAGTCACTATAGTGCACCCTACCCAACAACAGTCACGATAGAGCACTATACACCACAGTCAATATAGAGCACTCTACACAACGAAAGTCACTATAGAGAACTCCAGTCCACAACTGTCAACTATAGAACACTCTATGTAACAACAGTCAGTATATAGCACCCTTTTCAACAACTGTCACTATAGAGCACCCGAACCAACAACAATCACCATATATTACCCTACCCAACAACAGTAACTATACAGCACTTACACAACAACAGTCAGTATAGAGTACTCCATTCACCAACAGTCACTATAGGGCCCTGTACACAACAACAGTCACTATAGAACCCTCTAGACAACAACCATCAGTATAGAACACTGCACAAAACAGCAGTCTTCCATGGGGCAATATAGCCAACAACAGTCAGTATAGAGTCCCACACCCAAGAACGGTCACCTATAGAGCACTCTACCGAACAACAGTCACTATAGATTACTCTACAGAACAGTCACTATGGAACACTCAAGTCAACACTCAAGTCAACAACCCTGCCCAGGTTCTCTGCCTGGGTAGAGAACCCTACCCAGCAATAGTCAGTATAGAGTACTTATGCAGCAACAGTCACTATAGAGCACCCTATTTTATAACAGTCAATATAGAGAACCCTACCCAGCAAGAGACACTATAGAGCACCATAGAAATCAACAGTCACTATAGGGCTCCTTAGCCAACAACAGCCTCTATAGAGCACAGCAACAGTCCCTACAGAGCAACCTACCCAACACGTAAGTATACAGCACCCTACCCAACAACAGTAACTTTAGAGAATGTTACCCAGCAACAGTCAATATAGAGAACCCTATGGAGCAAGAGTCACTATAAAGAATTCTACCCAACAACAGTCAGTCTAGAGCACACCACACAGCAACAGTAACTATAAAGCACGCTACCCAACTACAGTCACTATAGAGCACTCTATCCAAAAAAGGTCACTATAAATCATTCCAAACAACGATGGTCACTATACAGCACCTACTCGGCAACAATCACTGTAGAGCACTCTACCCCACAGTAGTCACTAGTGAGCACCCTACCCGGTAACAGTCAGTATCTAGAGACCCCTACCCAACAAGAGTCACTATAGAGCACCCTACCCCATAACAGTCAGTAACTAGAGCCATCTCTGCAACAAAAGTCACTATAGAGCCCTCTGTACATAAACAGTCACTATGGAGTTCTCTATCATAAAACAGTGACTATAGAGCAATTATAGTGTCATTTATAAAGACACTATATATATATATAAGACACTATATATACATATATATAAAGACACTATATATATATATATATATATATATATAGACAAGAGTCAATTATAAAGCACTCTACACACCAACATTCACTAAAAAGAACCCAACCCAAAAACTGTAACTATAGCTCACCTACCGAAAAACATTCACTATAAAGCACCCTTCCCAACAGTCACCATAGAGCACTCTATCAAACAACAGTCACTATAGAGCACTCTACCCACCAACAGTCACTATAGAGCACTTCACTCAACAGCAGTAAGTTATAGAGAACTCTAAAATACAATAGTCACTAGAGAGGACCCCCACAACAACAGTCACTATAAAGCACTCAACCCAGCAATAATTAGACCACTCTACTCAGCAACAGTCACTATAGAGCTCCTACCCTACAACAGTCAGTAAAAAGCACACACCCAAGAAACAGTCACCATAGAACACCTACACAACCACAGTCACTATAGAGCATGCTACCCAGCAACAGTCACTATGGAGCACCCCACCATACATCAGTCACTATAGAGCACCCTACACAGTATCAGTTACTATAGAGAACCTACTCAAGAACATTCAGTATAGATCACCCTAACCATCAACAGTCATTATACAGCCCTCTACCCAACAACAGTTACTATAAAGCACCCTGACCAATAACTGTCACTTTAGAGCCTTTATCGCAACAAATTTTACCATAGCACACTCTACCCAACCACAGTAACTATGGAAAACCCTACATAAGGGCAGTCAGTATACGGCACTCTTCGCAGCAACAGTCATTATCAAGCACCCTACCCATCAACAGTCACTATAGAACACTCTACTCAACAACAGTCAGTATAGAACAGCTTACCCAAAAAAGTCACTATAAAGCATCCTACAGAGCAACAATCACTATAGAGCAGTTCACACAACATTCAGTATAAAACATCGTACATAACAACAGTCACAATAGAGCACACTACACAACAACGGTCATTATAGATCACTCTACCCAACAACAGTCTCTACAAAGAATCCTAACCTGCAACAGTCACTACAGAGCACCCTACACAATAACATTCACTATGGGGCACTTCACCCAAAAACAGTCACTATAAACCACCCTAACCAACAACAGTCACTATAGAAAACCTACACAACAATAATGATTATAGTGTCCTATATCCATCAACAGTCAGTATAGAGCGCCTGACAACAGTCACTATAGTATATTCTACACAACAACAGTCACTATAGAGAACTCCAACCCACAAGAGTTACATATAAAGCACTCTAAACAACAACAGTCCATAGACAGCACCCCAATCAACAACGGTCACTGAAGGCCATTTATCCAAAAACAGTTACAATGGAGCCCAATACCGAGCAACGGTTACTATAGAGCACCTACCCAAAAACCGTCACTATAGAGAACTCTACCGAGCAACAGTCACCATAGAGCACCCAACACAATAGTCAGTATAGAGCACACTACCCAGCAGCAGTCACTATAGAGCACCTGTCCAACCAAAGTCACTATGAAGCACCCTACACAACAACAGTCACTATAGAGCACTGTACCCAGCAAAAGTCACTATGTAGCAATGTACCCAACAACAGTCACTATAGAGGACCATACACTATAGAGCAGGTGTTCTATAGTGACTGTTCTTTTAAAGGGTGCTTTATAATGACTGTTGTTGTGTAGGGTTCCTTATAATGACTGTGGTTGGTGAGGTGCTTTATAATGACTGTTTTTGGGTAGGGACCTCTATAGTGACTGTTGTGCAGGTGCACTATAGTAACTGTTGTTGGGTAGGTGTTAGAAAGTGACTGTTGTTTTGTAGGTGCTCTATAGTAAATGTTGTTCGGTCGTTTATCTATGGTGACTGTTGTTTTGTAGGGTGCTTTATAGCAACTGTGGATGGTAGGGTGATCTAAAGTGAATGTTGTTGAGTAGGGTGGTATATAGTGACAGTTTCTGAACATGGTGCTCCATAGTGTCTGTTGCTAGGTGGAGTTCTCTATAGTGACTGTTCTTTTGTGGAGTGCTCCATAGTGACTTTTATTGGGTAAAGGGCTCTATAGTGACTGTTTTTTGGTAAGTGCTTTATAGTGACTGTTATTGTGTGGGGTGCTGTATAGTGACTGTGGTTGAGTAGGTGTTCTATCGGTAGTGTTTTTGGGTAAATTGCTCTACAGAGACTGTTGTTTTGTGGAATACTCTATCGTGACTGTCGTTGGGTGGGGTGCTCTATAATGACTGTTGAGCGGTGTTTTCTATAGTGACCATTGTTGGGTAGAATGTTCTATAGTAACTGTTGTTGGGTCGGGTGCCCTATACTGACTGTTGCTTAGTAAGGTGCTTTATAAAAACTTTTGTTGCATAGAGTGCTCTACATAGTTACAGGTGATGTATAGGTTGATCCATAGTACCTATTGTTAAGTAGGGTGCTCTATAGTGACTGTTTTTATGTAGAGTGCTCTATAGTGATTGTTCTTTGGTAGGGTGCTCTATAGTGACGGTTGTGGGGTAGGTGCACTATAGTGACTGTTGTTGGGTAGGTGCTCTAAACTGACTGTTAATTGGTAGGTGCCCTATAGTAAATATTGTTTGGTAGGGTGCTCTCTAGAAACTGTTGATGGTAGGGTGATCTATAATGAATGTTGTTGATTAGGGTGCTATATAGTGACTGTTGCTGGATAGGGTGCTTTATAGTGACTCTTGCTATGTGAGTTTCTCTATAGTGACTGTCGTTGTGTGGAGTGCTCTATAGTGACTGTTGTTGGGTAAAGGGGTCTATAGTAACTGCTGTTTGGTAGGTGCTCAATAGTTACTGTTATTGGGTGGGGTTCTCTATAGTGACGGTTGTTGAGTAGGTGCTCTATCCGGACTGTTTTTGTGTTGAGTGCTCTATAGTGACTATTACTGCATAGTGTGCTCTATACTGACTGTTGTTAAGTAAGTGCTCTATAGTGCCTGATGTTGAATGGGGTGCTCTTTAGTTACTGTTATGGGTAGGGTGCTCTATAATGACTTTTTGAGGTGTGTTCACTGTGTGCTGTGTGTGTTTGTGGTGAATGGTGTGCCTGTGTGAGGTATCTGCACTGCAGAATGTGTGTGTGGTGAGTGTGTCTGTGTGAAATGTATTTACTCTTTAGTGTGTGTGATCATTTGTATGTTTGTATAAAATTTCTTCAACGTGGAGTTTGTGTGTCATCAGTTGTGTGTGTGAGGTGTCTGTACTATGGAGCGTGTGTGTGGTGACTGCTGTGTGACTGTGTGAGTTGTGTCAACTAATGAGTGTGCATTTGTTCAATGGTTTGTGCCGGTTTAAGGTGTCTGCACTGAGGAATGTGAGTGTAATAAGTGTTGTGTGTCTGCATGTGGTATGTTTGCTGTTTAGTGTGTGTGGTCAGTCTTGTGTTTGTGGGAGCTGTCTTCACTGTAAAGTGTGTGTGTCATTAGTAGTGTGTGTCTGTGTGAGACTTTGCACTGTGGACTGTTAGGTTTGTGGCTAGTGGTGTGTCTGTGTGAGTTGTGTGCACTCTTTAATGTGTGAGTGGTGTATGTCTGTTTAAGGTGTGTGCACTGTAAGGTATTTGTGTGGAGTGTGTGTGGTGACAGCTGTGTGTCTGTGTGAGGTGTATGCACTGTAAAGTTTGTGTGTGGTGAGTGGTGTGTGACTGTGTGAGGTGTGTGAACTTTAGTATGCGTGTGATGAGTGGTGTGTGTCTCTGTGAGATGTACGCACAGTGGACTGTGAGTGTGCACTGTGTGTTGTAAGTGATGTGTGTCTGTGCTTTGTGTCTGAACTCTAGAGTGTGTATGTTGCCTGGTGTGGGTCTGTGTGAAATAACATGTGAAGACTGTGTGCATGGTAAGTGGTGTGTGTCTGTGTGAGGTGTGTGCACTGTGTAGTATGAGTGTCTCAAGAGTTGTGCTTATCCCTGTAAGGTGTGTGCACTGTGGAGTGTCTGTGGTGAGTGGTGTGTGTGTGTGAAGTTTGTGCACTGGGAAGAATCTGTGTGGTGACTGACAAGTGTCTGTGAGAGAATTCTGCACTGTGCAGCGTGTGTGTGTGGTGAGTGGTGTGTGCCTTGATGAGGCGTGTTCATGGTGGACACTGTGTGTGCTGATTGGTGTGTGTTCCCATAAGGTCTCTGCACTGTGGAGTGTGTGTTGTCAGCGGTGTGTGTGTATAAGGTGTGTACACTGTGGAGTGTGTGTGGTAACTGGTGTGTGCCTTGTGAGGTGTGTTAACTGTGCAGTGTGTATTAGTGGTTTGTGTTGTGCCTGTGTGAGGTGTCTGCACTGTGGAATGTGTGTGGTGACTGTTGTGTGTCTGTGTAAAATATATTTACTGTGTAGTGTGTTTGGTCAGTCATGTGCATATATGTGGTGTGTGTGTCTCATGAGTGGTGTGTGTGTGAGGTGTGTGCACAATGAGTGTGTGTGGTTACAGCTGTGTCTGTGTGAATTGTGTTCACTGTGGAGTGTGTGTAAGGTGAGTGGTGTGTGCCTGTGTGAGGTGTGTGCACTGTGTATTATGTGTGTGTTCCACAGTGTGTGTCTGTGTGAGGTGTTTGCACTGAGTAGTGTGTGCTAAGTGTTTTGTGTCTGTGTAAACTGTGCGCACTTATTGCGTGTTGAGTGTTTGTTGACTGGTGTGTGACAGTGTGAGTTGTCTGCATTTTGGATAAGGTGTCAGGTTACTGGTATTTGTGTAATGTGTGTGCTTTGTGTTGTGTGTTTGTGAAGTTTGTGTGCTGTGTGCTATGTGTCTCTGTGAGGTGTGTGTGCTCTAGTCTGTGTGAGTGTGCTGACTTTTGTATGTCTGAGGTATGTGCACTGTGGATTGTGTGTGGAGTGTGTGGAGTGCTTCTGTTTCTCTGTGTAAGATGTGTGCACAGTGGAGGGTGTCTGTGTGGTTAGTTGTGTGTATCTGTGAGGTCTGTGCACTGTGAAGTGTGTGTGATGACTGGTGTGTGTCTGTGTGAGGTGTGTGTATGGTCAAGAGTGTGTTTTATGAGTTTTGTGTCTGAAATTTGTGCTACATGAAGTGTGTGTCTGTGAAGTGTGTGTATTAAATGGTGTGTGTCTTTGTGAGGTGTATGCAAAGTGGAGTGTGTATGGAGTGTGTGTGGTGAGTGTTCTGTGTCTCTGTGGAGTGTCTGCACTGTAGATTGTGTGTGCAGTGGGTGGTGTGTGTCTGTGAGGTGAGAAAACTGTGTAGTCTGTGTGGTAAATGGTATGTCTGTGTTTAGTGTCTGCACTGTGGATGGTGTGTTTGGTGTATGTTGTGTGTCTGTGTGAGGTGTGTGTACTGCGTAGTGTGTGTGTATGGTGAGTGATGTGTGTTTGAGTGAGGTGTGTGCACCGTGGAGTGTGTGCATGGTCAGTGGTATGTGTTTTTGTGAGGTAGGTTCACTGTGCAATGTGTGTTTGTGGTGAGTGGTCTGCTGCTGTGAGGTATCTGCACTGCAGAATGTGTGTGTGCTGAGTGTTGTGGGCCTGTGTAAAATGCATTTACTCTGCAGCGTGTGGGGTCAGTTGTCTGTCTGTATAAAGTTTCTTCAATGTGGAGTGTGTGTTGTGAGTGGTGTGCGTGTGAGTTGGGTGCACTATGGAGTGTATGTGTGATGACTGCCATGTGTCTGTGTGAGTTGTGTGAACAGTGGAGTGTGTTTGGTCAGTAGTGTGTGCCTGTGTGAGGTGCGTGGATTGTGGAATGTGTGTGTTGAATGTTGTGTGTCTGTGTGAGGTTTGTTTTCTGTATAGTGTGTGTGGTCAGTCTTGTGTCTTTTGAGGTTTCTTTACTGTAAAGCATGTGGGTTGTGAATAGTATGTGTCTGTGTAAAATGTGTTTCCTGTGGAGTGTTATGTGTGTGGTGAGTGGTGTGTCTGTGTGAGTTGTGTGCATTCTTTAATGTGTGAGTAATGCGTGTCTTTTTTAGGTGTGTGCAGTGTGGAGTGTGTGTGGTGATTGGTGTGTTTCTGTGTAAGCTGAGTGCACTGTGTAGTGTGTGATGTGAATGGTACATCAATGTTAGGTGTTTGCACTGTCGAGTGTGTGTTTGGTGAGTATTATCTCAGTGTGTGGTGCTTGCACTGTGCAGTGTGTGTGTATGGTGAGTGGTGTGTGTTTGTGTGAAGTGTGTTAACTGTGGAAAATGTGTGTGGAGTGCGTGTGGTGACTGGTGTGTGAATGTGTGAGGTGTCTGCAGTGTGGAGTGTGTGTGGGGTGAATGCTGTGTGACTGTAGTCTCTGTGCATGGTATGTGGCGGGTGTTTTTGTGAGGTGTGTGCACTTTGTAGTGTGTGTTTTCAACAGTGTGCCTTTGTGTGAGGTGTGTGCACTGTGGAGTATGTGTGCTGTGTGGTTTTTGTGTGTATAAAATGTGTGAACTTAATGTGTGTGTTGACTGGTGTGTGACAGTGTGAGCTCTCTGCATTGTGGATAAATTATCAGGTGATTTGTGTTTGTTTATGTGATGTGTGTGCACTCTAATGTGTGTCTGTGGAGTTTGTGCAGTGTGTGCTTTGTGTCTCTGTGAGTTGTGTGTACTGTGGAATGTGTGTGAGTGTGGCGAGTGTTGTATGTCTGAGGTATGTGCACTGTTGAATGTGTGTCGAGTGTGTGGAGTGCATGGTGTGTTTCTGTTTAAGTTGTATGTGTTTTGGAGGGTGTGTTTGTGGTGAGTTGTGTGTATGTGTGCACATTGCAGTGTTTGTGTAGAGTGGTGTGTGTCTGCGTAAAATGTATGCAATATGGAGAGTGTGCGTAATGAGTTTTGTGTCTGTGTGAGGTTTGTGCTCTGTGGAGTGTGTGTGTGAAGTGTGTGCCTTAAGTGGTGTGTGTCTATGTGAACTTTATGCACAGTGGGGTGTGAGTTGAGTGTGTGTGGTGAGTGGATTGTGTCTGTGTGGAGTATCTAAATTTTGGATTGTGTGTGCAGTGGGTACTGTGTGTCTGTGTAAGGTGAGTTCACTGTGTAGTGTGTACAGTAAGTGGTATGTCTGTGGTTTCTGCACTATGGATGGTGTGTTTGGAGAGTAATGTTTGTGTGAACTGTTTGCACTGTGTAGTATGTGTGTATGGTGAGTGGTATGCGTTTGTTTGAGGTGTGTGTTTGTGTGGTGAGTTGTGTGTGTCTGTGTGATATGTGTGCATTGTGGAGTGTTTGTGTGGTCAGTGGTGTTTTTCTTTTTGATTTGTGTTCACTGTAAAGTATGTAGTTTTGGTGAGTGGTGTGCCTGTGTGAGGTGTCTGCACTGTGGAATGTGTGTGCAGTGAGTGTTGTGTGTCTGAGTGAAATGTATTTACTGTGTACTGTGTATGGTCAGTGGTTTGTATAAGGTTTCTTCAATGTAGAGTGTGTGTGTCGTGAGTTCTGTGTGATGACTGTTCACTATGGTGTGTGTGTGCGGTGAATGGTGTGTCTGGATGAGTTTTGTTAAATGTGAGGTGTGTGTTTGTTGAGTGGTGTGTGTCTGTGTAAAATGTGTGCACTGCAGAGGGTCATGTGTGTGCTGAGTGGTGTGTCTCTGTGAGTTGTCTGCACTATTTAATGTGTGAGTGGTGCATGTGTGTTTAAAGTTTGTGCACTGTGGAGTATGTCTGTAAAGTGTGTGTGGTGACTGCTGTGTGTCTGTGTGAGGTGTCTGCATTGTGTAGTATGCATGTAATGAGTGGGGTGTGTCTGTGTGAGATGTTTGCTCTGTAGAGTGTGAGTGTGAACTTTGTATGTTAAGTGGTGTGTGTCTGTCCTGGGCGTCTGCACTCTAAAGTGTGTTTGTTGCGTGGTTTGTGTCTGTGTGAGGTGTGTGCACTGTGGAGAGAGTTTGAATAGAGGGCTTTATAGTGACTATTGATGGGTACGTGCTCTATAGTGACTGTTGTTGAATAGTGTGCTTTATACTGACGGTTGTTTTGTAGGGTTTTCTATAGTATCTGTTGTTGGATACAGTTGTTGGCTCTATAATGACTGTTGCTGGGTAGACTGCTGTATAGTTACTCCTGTTGGTAGGGTACTCTATAGTGGCTGTTGTTGGGTAGGGTGTTCTGTAGTGACTGTTGTTGTGTAGGTTACTTTGTACTGACTGTTTTAGGGTGGGGTTCTCTATAGTGACTGATTTTGGGTAGTTGCTCTATACTGACTGTTGTTGTGTAGAATGCTCTTTAGTGTCTGTTGTTTTGTAGGTACTCTGTTTATAGTGAATGCTGTTAAGTGAAGTGCTCAAAAATGACTATTGTTGCATAGGGTCACCTATAGTGACTGTTTTTTGTAGGGTGCTCTACTCTGTCAGTTGTTGCAGAGGTGCTCTACAGTGTCGGTTTTAGGAAACCTGCCCTATAGTAACTGATGTTCAGTAGATTGATCTATAGTGAATGTTATTTGGGAGGGTGCTCTATAGTGACAGTTTTTGGGTAGGATGCTCTATAGTGACTGCTGCTGGATAGGGTACTGTATAATGACTGTTACTGAATAGGGAGCTCTATAGTGACAGTTGTTGAGTAGAGTGCTATCTAATGCTTGTTGATGGGTAGGGTGCTCCATAGTGACTGTTGCTTAATAGGGTGCCCTATAGTAACTGTTGTTTGGTATGTTCTATAGTGACTGCTACTGAGTAGGGTGCTCTATAGTGTCTGGTTGGAAAGAGTGGTGTATAGTGACTGTCATTGGAGAGGTGCTGTATACTGTCTGTTGGTGTGTAGGGTGCTTTATAGTGACTGTTGTTGGGTGGAATGCTCTATAGTGACTGTTCTTTGATTGGGTGCACTATGGTGAGTGTTGTTTGGTAGGTGCTCTATAGTTATTTTTGCTGGGTAGGGTGCTTTATAGACTGTTGTTGGGTAGGTGCTCCATACAAACTTTTGTTGTGTGTGTTGCTCTATAGTGACTGTTTTTGAATAGAGTGCTTTATAGTGACTGTTGTAGTGTAGGTGCTCTATTGTGACTGTTGTTGGGTAGTTGCTCCATTTTGACTGGTGTTGTATAGGCGTACCATAGTGACTGTTGTAAGATACGTGCTCTGTAGTGACTGTTGGGTAGGTGCTCTATATTCACTGCTGTTAGGTAGATTACTCTAAAGAAAATGTTACTGGTATAGTGCTCTATAATTACTGTTGGTAGGTAGAGTGCTCTATACTCACTGTTTTTGAGTGGGTGCTATAGTGACTTTTTTGTGTAGGTTACACTATAGTGACTGTTATTGAGTAGGTGCTCTGTAGTGACTGTTTTTTGGTAGGGTGCTTTGTATTGACTGTTCTTGGGTAGGGTGCTTCATAGTATCTGTTGTTTGGTATGTGCTGTTGAGTGACCGTTTTGGGTGGGGTGCTCTGTACTGACTCTTGTTGGGTAGGTGCTCTATAGTGAGTGTTGTTGGGTAGATTACTCAATAGTGTCTGTTTTTGGGTAGGGTGCTCGATAGTGACTGTTCCTAGGTAGGGTGCTCTGTATTGACTGTTGTTCGGTAGGTGCTCTGCAGTGCCTGTAGTTGAGTGGGGTGCTGTATAGTGACCATTGTTGTTTAGATGCTCTACAGTGACTGTTGCTGGGTAGGGTGTTCAACAGTGACTGTTGTTGATTAGGGTGTCCTATAGTGACTTTTGTTAGTTGAATCACTTCATACTGACTGTATCTGGATAGTGTGGTCTGTAGTGACTGTTGTGTAGAAACACTAAAGTGACTGTTATGGAGTGGAGTGTTCTTTAGTGAGTGTTGTTGGTAGATTGCTATATATAGTAACTGCGGATGTGTAGCATGCTCTATTCTGACAGTTTGCTTCAGTGCTCAAAGTGACTGTTGTTGGGTAGCTGCTTTATTGTGACTGTTGTTTTGTAGGGTGTCATATAGTGACTGCTGTTGGGTAGTTTGCTCTATACTGACTGTTGTTGGGTGGGATGTTCTATAGTGACTGTTCTTGTGTGAAGTTTTCAATAATGACTGGTGTTGTGTAGAGTGCTTTATAGTGACTGTTGTTGGGTAGAGAGCACTATACTGACTGTTGTTGAGTAAGATGCTTTATAGGGACTGTTGTTGGGTAGGTGTTTCATAACGACTGTTTTTGGATAGATTGCTCCATAGTGACAGTTTTTGGAAAGGGTGTTCTATAGTGACTGTTGCTCTGTATGCTTTTCTGTAGTGACTGTTGTTGGGTAGAGTGCTCTATACTGACTGTTGCTGGGTAGGGTGCTCAATAATGACTGCCCTTGGATAAAGGGATCTATAGTGACTGTTGATGGATAGAGTGTTCTACAGTGACTGTTGTTTGGTAGATTGCTTTTTATTGACTGTTTTTAGGTATGTGCATTTTAGTAACCGTTGGAGTGCTCTATAGTCACTGTTGGTGGGTAGACTGATCGATAGCGACTGTTTTTAAGTAGGTGCTCTATACTGATTGGTGCTGGGTAGAATGCACTGTAGTGACTGTTGTTCGGTAGGTGTTCTAGAGTGACTGTTGCGGGTGCTGTGCTGTATGGAGACTGCTGTTGGGTAGTGTGATTTGTAGGAGACTGATGTTGGCTGGAGTTTTCTATAGTGACTCTTGTGGTGTAGGGTGCTCCATAGTCACTGTTGTTGGATAGAGTGCTCTATAGTGAATGTTTCTGGGTAGGTTGCTTTATAGTGACTGCTGTTGGGTAGGAGCTGTATAGTTACTGTTGTTTGTATGGTTCTTTATTCTGACTCTTGTTGGGTACAGTGCTCTATTGTAACTGTTGTGGGGTAGAGTTTTTTATGGTGACTGTTGTTAGGTAGGTTCTTTGTAGTGACTGTTGTTGTGTAGATGTTCTATAGCGCCTATTGTTTGGTAGGTTGCTCTATAGTGACTGTTGTGTAGGGAGCTCTATAGTGACTGTTGTTTGGTAGGAGCTGTACAGTTACTGTTGTTTGTATGGTTCTTTATTCTGACTCTTGTTGGGTACAGTGCTCTATTGTAACTGTTGTGGGGTAGAGTTTTTTATGGTGACTGTTGTTCGGTAGGTTCTTTGTAGTGACTGTTGTGTAGATGTTCTATAGTGCCTATTGTTTGGTAGGTTGCTCTATAGTGACTGTTCTGTAGGGAGCTCTATAGTGACTGTTGTTGGGTAGATGCTCCATAGTGACTGTTGGATAAAGTACGCTATAGTGACTGTTTTTGTGTAGAGTACTCTATGGGTGACTGTTGCTGGGTGAATTATTCTACAATGACTGGTGTTCTGCAGAGCTATCTATACTGACTCTTGTTGAGTAGAGTGCTCTATAGTGACTATTGTTGGGTAGGTGTTGTATAGTGACTGTGGTTCTGTAAGGTGCTCTATAGTGACTGTTGTTGTGTAGGGTACTCTGTAGTGACTGTTGCTGTGTAGGATGTTCTATAGTGACTGTTGTTCGGTAGGTGCTTCATACTGACTGTTGTTGGCAAGGTGCTATATAGTGACGGTTTTTTGGTTGGGTGCTCTATAGTGACTGTTGTTGGGTAGGTGCTCTATATTGATTGTGGCTGGGTAGCATAATCTATAGTAACTGCTTTTTGGTGATATGGTATATGGTGACTTTTGTTGGGTATGTGCTTTATAGTGAGTGTTGTTTGGTGTGCTCTATATTGACTGCTGGTAGGAAGAGTTCTTTATACTGACTGTTCGTGGATAGATACTCTACAGTGAATGTTGTTGGGTGGGGTGCTCTATCATGACTGTTTTTGGTAGGTGCTCTACACTGACTGTGGTTGTGTAGGGTGTTATATAGTGACTGATTTGGGGTAGAAAGTTGTACAGTGACTTTTTATCGGTAGAGATCTGTATAGTAACTGCTGATCTGTAGAGAACTTTATAGTGACTGCTGTTGGAAAGGTGCTTTTTACAAATTGTTGCTGGGTGGGGTGCTTTATAATGACTGTTGTTGGGTAGGGTGCTCTATATTGACTGTTCCTGGATAGTGTGCTCTTTGGAGACTGTTGTTTGGTAGAGTTTTTCTCAGTTACTGTTATTGGGTAGAATGATCTATAATGGCTGTTGCTTGGTAAGGTGCTCTATAGCGACTGTTTTTAAGGATCTACTCTATAGTGATTTTTGTGGGGTGAGGTGCTTTATAATGACTGTTGTTGGGTAGGTGCTCTATAGTGACTCTTTGCTAAAATGCTCTATAGAGTTTGTTTTAGGGTAGAGTGCAGTCTACTGACTGCTATTTGGTGGAGTTCTCTATAGTGACTGTTGTTGGGTAGAGTGCTCTAGATAGTGATTTTTGTTGGGTAGGGTGCCCTATAGTGACTGTTGTTGGGTACAGTGATCTTTACTGACTTTTTTTGTAGAAAGCTCTATACTGAATCTTGTTAGGTACGTACTTTATAATGACTGTAGTTGTGTAGGGTACTCTATAGTGACTGTTGTTGGGTAGGATTTTCTGTTGTGACTGTTGTTGGGTTAAGTGCTAGATAATGACTATTGTTATGTAGAGTGTTGCATACATGGCTGTTTTTCAATGGAGTGTATCACAGTGATTATTGTGCAGAGTGCTCTATAGTGACTGTTTTGGGTTAGATTTCTGTATAGTGACTGTTGTTGAGTAGGTCCTGTATAATGACTGTTTTGGGGTAGGAATCTCTACAGTGACTATTTTTGGTAGGGTGCTCTATAGTTACTGTTGTTGGATAGGGTGCTCTATAGTGAATGTCACTGGGTGGGGTTCTCTATATTGACTGCTTCTCGTTAGAGTGCTCAATAGTGACTCTTGCTTGGTAGGGTGCTCTGTAGTGACTGTTGTTTGGTATGTGCTCTGTTCTGACAGCTCTTGGGTAGGGTGCTCTACAGAGATTGTTTTGCATAGGTGCTGTATAGTGACAGTTCTTCGTAGGGTTCTCTAAACTGACGGTTTCTGGGTAGGTGCTTTATAGTGACGGTTGCTGTTTAGCATGCTCTATAGTGACTTTATTTGGCTAGAGTGTTCTATAGGTGACTGATGTTGGGTGGAGTGTATCACAGTGGCTATTGCAGAGTGCTCTATAATGACTGTTCTTGGTTAGAGTTGTGTATAGTGACTGTTGTTTGGTAGATCCTGTATAATGACTGTTTTGGGTAAAAATCTCTATAGTAACTGTTTTTGGTAGGGTGCTTTATAGTGACTGTTTTTGGGTAGGGTGCTCTATAGTGACTGTTGTTTTGTTGAGTTCTCCAATGTGACTACTGTTGTGTATGATGCTCTATAGTGATAGTTGCTGAGTAGGGTGACCTATAGTGACTTATGTTGGGTAGAGTGCCCTATAGGGACTTTTGCTGCTTTGCATGGTCTATTGTAACTGTTTCTTGTTAGGGTGTTCTATTGTTACTTTTGCTGGGTATTGTCCTTTATAGTGACTGTCAGGTAGGGGGCTGTATATTTAGTGTTGTTGGTAGGGTGCTCTATAGTGACTGTTGCCGGGTGGGGTTCTCTATAGTGACTACATCTGGTTAGAGTGCTCAATAGTGTAGGTGCTTTGCAGTGACTGTTGTTTGGTAGGTGCTCTATACTGACTGTTCTTGGGTAGCGTGTTCTATAGTGATTGTTTTGGGTAGGTGCTGTATAGTGACTGTTGTTGGTAGGGTTCTCTAAATTGACAGTTGCTGGGTAGGTTGCTCTATATTGACGGTTGCTGTTTAGGGTGCTCTATAGTGATTGTTGTTGGCTAGAATGCTCAACAGTGACTGTTGCTGGTTATGCTGCTCTAGAGTGACTGTTGCTACTTATGGTGCTCTACAGTTACTGTTGCTGTGTAGGGTTTTTTTGGTGACTACTGTTGTGTAGGTGCTCTATAGAGACTGTTGTTGCATGGCGTGCTCTAGAGTGACTGTTGTTGGGTATGGGCTCAAAAGTAAGGTTCTCTGGATAAAGTACTCTTGATGAGTAGGATACACTATAGTGCTTGTTGTTGTGTAGAGTGCTTTAGAGTGACGGTTGTTGAGTAGGTGCTGTATAGTGACAGTTTTTGGATAGGTGCTTTATAGTGACAACTGCTGGGCAGGTGCTCTATAGTGATTGCTGTTCAGTAGGTGCTCTATAGTGACTGTTCTGGGAAGAGAGCTCTATGGAGACTGTTGTATAGGATGTTCAATAGTGATTGTTGATGGGTAGTGTACTCTATAAGGACTGTTGCTGGGTGGGGTGGTCTGTGGTGACTGTTGCTCCATAGGGTGCTCTATTGTTACTGTTCCGAGTACATACTCTACAGTGACTCTTGTTGGGTGAAGTACTGTATACTGACCCTAGTTGAGAAGGTGCTCTACAGTGACTGTTGTTGGTGGGGTGCTCTATACTGATTGTTGTTTTTTAGGGTGCTCTGTAGTGACTGTTTCTGTGTAGGGAGTTCTGTAGTGAATGTTGTTGGGTAGACTTCTCTATAGTGACTGTTATGGGTAGAGAACTCTATAGTGACTCTTGTTGGGAAGGTGCTTTATACGGACTGCTCTTGGGTAGAATGCTCTGTACTGACTGTCATTGGGTAGGTGCTCTATAGTAACACTTGTTGGGTATGTGCTCTATAGTGACTGTTGTTCGGAAAGTGTTCTATAGTGACTGTTGTTACGAAGGGTGCTGTATAGTAGTACTGGTTGGTAGGGTGCTCTATAGTAACTATGCTGGGTCGCATTCTCTATGGTTACTGTTGCTACTATGAGTGCTCTATACTGACTGTTGCTAGTTAGGGTGTTCTATAGTAACTGTTGTTTGGCAGGTGCTCTATAGTAACTGTTGTTGGTAGGGTGCCCTAAACTGACAGTTGTTGGGTAGGTGCTGTATAGTAACTGTTGCTCTGTAGGGTGCTCTATAGTGACTGTTGTTGGATAGAGTTCTCTACAGTGACAGTTGCTGGGTATGCTGCTCTTCAGTGACTGTGACTGGGTAGGGTGTTCTTTGGTTAGTCATGTTGGGTAGGTGCTATATAGCTACTGTTCTTGGGTGTGGTCCTCTTGAGTGACTGTTGTTGGGTAGGTGCTCTATACTAAGGTCCTATAGATAGATTGCTCTAGATGGGTAGCATGCAATATAGTGACTGATTTTGGGTAGAGTAGTATATATTTTCTGTGGCTAGGTAGCATTCACCATAGTGACTGTTGCTGAGTAGGGTGCTTTATACCAAATGTTGTTGGGTGGCGTTCTCTATACTGACTGTTATTGTGCAGGGTTCTCTATACTAACTGTTTTTGGGGTGGTGCTCTATAGTGACTGTTGTTTGGTACAATGCTCTTTAGAGTATGTTTTTTTGGTATGGTGCACTATAGTGACTGTTTTTTTGTGGAATTCTCTATAGTTACTGTTGTTGGGTGAAGTGCTTTAGATAGTGACTGTTGCTGGGTAGAGTGCTCTTAGTGACTGCTGTGTAGAGTGCTCTATAATGACTGTTTATTTGTAGAGGGCTCTATAGTTACTGTTGTTGGGTAGGGTGCTTTATTGTGACTTTTGCTGGGTACAATGTTCTATAGTGACTGTTGCTGGGTGGGCTGTCCAATACTGACTATTGCTGAGTGGGGTGGTCTATAGTGACTGTTGTTGGGTATTGTGCTCCACATTGACTATTGTTGACAAGAGAAATCTACACTGAATGTTGTTGAATAAAAGACTCTATAGTGACTATTTTGGAGTATTTGCTTTATTGTGACTGTTTTTGTGAAGAATGCTCTATAGAAACAGTTGTTGGGTAGGGTATTTTATAGTAACTTTTTTTGGGTGGGGGCTCGATAGTGACTATTTTTAGTAGAATGCTCTATAGGAGATTGTTGTAGGGTAGGTTTTCGATAGTAACTGTTTTGAGAAGAATGCTCTATCGGTGACTGTTGTTAGGAGTAGTGGGTCATAGTGACTATTGTGTAAAATGCACTATAGTGACTGTTGTTGGTTAGAGTACTCTATAGTGACTGTTGTTGGATAGGTTTTTTAGAGTGACTCTTTTTGTGTAGGGTGCTCAATAGTAACTGTTGTTGGGTCTGTGGTGTATAATGACTGTTGTTGGGTAGGGTGCTCTACAGTGACTGTGGTTGGGTAGGGTGCTCTATAGTGTCTGTTGTTGTGTAGGGGCACTATAGTGTCTGTTGTTAGGTAGGTGCTCCATAGTGAGTATTGCTGAATACTTTACTCTATAGTTACTGCTTTTTTGTGGGGTGCTATATACTGACTTTTGCTGGGTTGAGTGCTCCATAGTTACTGTTGTTTAGCAGGTATTCTATACTAACGGTTTTTGGGTGGGGTGCTCTATAGTGACTATTGTTGGGTAAAGTGCTCTATAGTTACTGTTGTTGTATAGTGTGCTCTAAAGTCGTTGTTGGATACAGTGCTCTATAGTGACGGTTGCTGGGTAGTGATTGTTGCTGAATAGTTACTGTATAGTGACTGTTGTTGGGTGGGGTGCTCCATACTCACTATTCTTGGGTAGAGTGCTCTATCATGATCGTTGTTTTGTAGGTACCGTATTGTGACTGTTGCTGCGAATGGTGCTCTAGAGTGACTGTTGTTATGTATGGTGCTCTATGGTGATTCTGTTTGGATAGAGGGCTCTAGAGTAATTGTTGTTGGGTAGGATGCTCTATAGTGACTGATGTTGGGTAAAGTGCTCCATAGTAACTGTGGTTGGGTATGGTGCTCTATACTGACTGTTGTTGGGTGGGTGCTCTATAGTGACTGTTCTTGGGTAGGGAACTCATAATGAGTGTTTTAGGGTATAGCGCTATATAATATTTCTTGTTGTGTTGAGTGCACTATAGTGACTGTTTTTAAATAGTTGCTCTACAGTTACTGTTTTTGGGTAGGAAATTCTATAGTCACTGTTGTTCGGTAGAGTGCTGTATAGTGACTGTTGTTGCATAGAGAGATGTATACTGACTGTTATTGGGTAGGGTGCTATATTGTGGCTGTTGCTGGGTAGGGTGCTTTGTATTGACTGTTCCTGGATAGTGTGCTGTCTAGTGACTTTTGTAAGGTAGAGTTCTCTACAGTGACTGTTGCTGGGTAGGGTTGTCTGTAGTGCCTGTTGTTAGATACTTTTCTCTATAGTGACTAATTGTGGGTGAGGTGCTCTGTACTGACTGTTGCTGGAAAGAGTGCCCAGTAGTGACTGTTGTTTGGTAGGTGCCCTATAGTGACTGATTTTGGCTAGGATGTTCTGTAGTGACAGTGGTTGAGTAGCGTGCTCTATATTGACTGTTCTTAGGCAAGGTGCTCAATACTGACTGTTGGGTAGAATGCTCCATAGTGTCTTTTGCTGAGTAGAGGGCTCTACAGTAACTACTGTTGGGTAGGTGCTCTATAGTGACTGTTTTTTGGTAGGGTGCTCTATACTGACTGTTGCGTAGGTGCTTTATAGTGACTGTTGTTTTGTAGGGTGTCTATAGTGACTATTGTTGAGTGCTGTGCTCTCTAATGACTGTTGTTGCTTAGGGTGTTTCATAATGACTGTTTCTGAATGGAGTGCTCTATAAGGACTGATGTTAGGTACAGTGCTCTATAATGACTGTTGCTGATAAGGGTGCTCTATAGTCACTGTTGCTGGGTAGGATGGTCTATAGTGACTGTTGGTTGGGTAGAATCTTGTATAGTGACTGTTGTTAGGTAAGATGCCCTATAAAGACTGATGTTGAATATAGTGCTCTATAGTGAGTGCTGCTGGCTTGGGTGCTCTATAGTCACTGTTGCTGGGTAGAGAACTCTATAGTGACATTTTCTGTTTAGAAATCTCGTTTGTAACTGTTGTTGGGTAGGTGCTCTATAGTGAGGGTTGCTGGATAGGTTGCTCCATAATGACTGTTGTTGTATACGTACTATATGCTGACTGTTGTTGGAATGGGTTCTTTATAGTGGCTATTGGGTGGGTGCTTTATAATGATTGTTGTTGGGTACGTACTCTATAATGACTGTTGTTCAGTAGTGTACTCTTTACTGACTGTAGTTGTGTGGAGTTATCCAATGTGACTGTTGTTGAGTAGGGTGTTCTATAATGATTTTTGCTGGGTAGGGTGATCTGTAGTGACTGATGATTGGTAGAGTGTTCTATAGTGACTGTTGTTGCGTAGGGTATTCTATTGTGACTGTTGCTGGATAGGTTGGTCTATTGTGACTGTTTGTTAGGGGGCACAGATACTGACTGTTATTTTGTAGGGGGCTCTATAATGACTCTTTTTGGGTAGAGTTCTTTATACTGACTGTCTTCACGTGGAGTGTTCCATAGTGACTATTGTTGGAAATGTGCTCTATAGTGACTGTTGCTGGGTAGGGTGCTCTATAGTGACTGTTGCTGGATAGGTTGGTCTATTGTGACTGTTGTTTGTTAGGGGGCACAGATACTGACTGTTATTTTGTAGGGGGCTCTATAATGACTCTTTTTGTGTAGAGTGCTTTATACTGACTGTCTTCACGTGGAGTGTTCCATAGTGACTATTGTTGGAAATGTGCTCTATAGTGACTGTTGCTGGGTAGGGTGCTCTATAGTGACTGTTGCAATACAGAGTGCTCCATAATGACTGTTGTTGGTTAAGTTCTTTATATTGTCTGTTGCTGAATAGGGTGCTCTATAGTGACTGTTTTTGCATAGCTGATGCTTAGTGAATGTTGTTGGTGTGATGCTCTGTAGTGACTCTTGCTGTGTAGGATACTCTATACTGACTGTTTTTGGGTGGGGTTCTTTATAGTGACTCCAGCTGGGAAGAGTGCTCTTTAGTGACTGTTGCTGGGTATAGTACCCTATAGTGACTGTTGTCAGGTAGGTGCTCTACAATGACTGTTGCTGGGTATGGTACTTTATAGTGACAGGTTTGTATAGCTGCTGTATAGTGACTATTGTTATTGGGGTCCTCTAAACTGACAGTTGGTGTGTAGGTGCACTATAGTTACTTTTTCTGGGTAGCATGCTTTATACTGACTGTTGTGGCTAGAGTGCTCTATCATGACCATTGCTGGGCATGGTGCTCTTCAGTTACTGTTGCTGAATAGGGTGATTTTTGGTGACTACTATTAGGTAGGTGGTCTATGATGACTGTTGTTGGGTGGGGTGCTGTAAAGTCATTGTTTTTGGGTAGGTCCTTTGGAGTGACTTTTGTCGATTTGGTTCTCTAGTGACTGTTGGGTAGGGTGCTTATAGTGTCTGTTGTTCGATGTTTTATTCTATAGTAACTGCTGTTGTGTAGAGTGCTGTATAGTGACAAATACTGTGTATGTGCTCTATAATTATCGATATTGGGTAGATGCTTTATACTGACTGTTGTTGGTTAAGTGCTCTACAGTGACAGTTGTTGGATAGAAGCTCTATAGTGACTGTTGTTAAGTAGAATAATGTATACTGGTTGTTGTTGATAGGGTGGCTCTATAGTCTGTGTTTTTAAGTAGAATGCTTTATAGAAACTGTTGCTGGGTGGGGTGCTCAATAGTGAACTGTTGTTGGGTATGGTGCTCTACAGTGACTGTTGTTTAGAGGGCTTTACAGTGACTGTGGTGGAGTAGGTGCTCTATTGTGACTGTTGTTTTGTAGAGTGCTCTATAGTGACTGTTGTTGGTTAGAGTGCTCTTTAATGACTGTGATTGGGTGGGTTCTTTAGAGTGACAATTTTTGGGTTGGCTGCTCTACAGTAACTGTTGTTGGGTAGGCCCTCTATAGTGACTGTTGTTGGCTAGAATTTTTTATAGTGACTTTTTTGGTAGGGTGATCTATAGTGACAGTTTTTAAGTAGGGTGCTTAATAGTGTCTGTTGTTCTGTAGGTGCGCTATAGTGTCTGTTGTTTGGTAGGTGCTCTATAGTGACTGTTATTGGTTAGTGTGCTCTATAAATACTTTTGTTGGTTAGGTGCTCTAAAATGACTATTATTGCATAGGGTTCTCTATAGTGACCGTTGTTGGTAGGTTGCTATACAGTGACTCTTATTGGGTAGGGTGCTCCAGAGTGACTGTTGCTTGTTTAAGTGCTCTATAGGACTGGTGTTTGTAGGATGCTCGACAGTGATTGTGGCTGTGTAGCGTTCTCTATAGTGACTGTTGCTTGGTGGGGTATTCTCTAGTGATGGTTGCTGGTTAGAGTAATTTATAGTGATTGTTATTGGGTAGGTGCTCTATAGTGACTGTTGCTTGGTAGGGTGATTTATAGTGACTCTTTATTGGTAGGAGCTCTACAGTGACTGTTGTTGGGTAGGTGCTTTATAATGACTGTTGTGGGGTAGGGTGCTCATAGTGACTGTTGTTGGGTACGGTGTTCTATAGTAACTATTGTTGGGTACAGTGCACTATAGTGACTGTTGTTGAATAGAGTGGTCTCTTGAAGATTGTTATTTGTTGGAATTCTCTCTAGTGACTGTTGTTTAGAATGCTCTATAGTGACTGCTCTTGGGTAAAGTGCTCTATCGGGATTGTTGTTGGGTAGTGTGCTCTATACTGACTGTTGTTGGGTAGGTGCTCTATAGTTATTGTTGGTTTGTAGGGTGCTCATAATAAGTGTTTTTGGGTACGGTGCTTTATAATAACTTGTTGGATTTATTGCACTATAGTGACTGTTGTTGTGTAGGTGCTCTATTTTGACTCTTGTTGGGTAGAGTGCACCATAGTGACTGTTCTTGGGCACAGAACTCTGTAATGACTATTGTTGGGTTCGGTGCTTTATAGTGACTGTTTCTGGGTTAGTTGCTGTGTCATGACTTTTGCTAAATAGTGTGCTCCATATTGACTGTTGTTGGGTTCAGTGTGCTATAGTGACTGTTTCTGTGCACGGTGCTCTGTAGTGACTTTTGCTAGATATTGTGCTCTACAGTGACTGTTGTTGGGTGAGGCGAATTATAATGACTGTTGCTTTCTACAATGCTCTATAGTTACTGTTGTTTTTTAGGTAATCTATAGTGACTGCTGTTGGGTGGGGTGCTCTATAGTGACTGGTTTTGGGTTGGGTACTCCATCCTGACTGTTGTTGCGTAGGTAGCTCTATAGTGACTGTTTTTGGATAGAGGTCTCTATGCTGACTGTTGTGTAGGGTGCTCTATAGTGACTGTTGTTTTGTAGGGTTCTTTATAGTGACTGTTGTTTAGTAGGTGCTCTATACTTACTGTTGTTTGGTAGGTTCTCTATAGTGACTAATGTTGCACAGGGTGCTCCATAGTGACTCTTATTTGTAATGTACTCTATAGTGACTATTGTTGGCTAGGGTGCTCTGTGGTGACTCTTGCTGGGTAGAATGCTTTGTAGCTGCTATTGGTTGTGTGCTCACTTCTGACTGTTGCTAGGTAGGATGCTCAATAGTTACTGTTGTTGGGTAGGGTGCTCTATAGTGACTGATGTTGGGTAGGAGCTCTACAGTGACTGTTGTTGGGTGAGATGCTGTATAGTGACAGTTGTTTGGTAGAGTATTTTATAGGTGATTGCGGTTGTGTAGAGTTATCTATAGTGACTGTTGTGTAGATTTCTCTATAGTGACTGTTGTTGGGTAGGTTGAGAGTAGTGACTCTTGTTTGGTATGCTGCTCTATAGTAAATGTTGTTGAGTAGAGTGTTCTACAGTGACTGTTGTTGGGTTGGTGCTCTATTGTGACTGTTCCTGGGTAGGTGCTCTATAGTGACCGTTGTTGGGTAGTTACTCTATAGTGACTTTTTTGGTTACATCCACTATAATGATTGTTGCTGTGAAGGCTGCTGTAAGGCTGGTTGCCTTGCCGGGAGTCAAACAGACGCATTCAACACTCTCTGTGCCTGATAACTTCGTCATCACCTGAGCTCATTATCTGGCTTCCCCACAAAGCCTGCATCTGCCTCTGCATACCATGCCCAAGGTCACATTCAGCACTAAATTATCCATCCAACCTCCAGCCTGCTAATAATATCCCTGCAAAGAAATTTTTATAAAAAGAAGCGTCACTGTTTCCTCCCCAACAACAGCCTACCCCTATACCCCCATGGCAAGACTGCGTACCGAAAGTCCCGCCTAGCAATGGCAGCTACTTTCTACTTTAACTCCATGTACTTTCTGCTCCTCAACAGCCAATAGAAATGCCTTCTCTTTGTTTCCCCAGTATTCATTCAAGGCCCACTAACGCAAAATCCTGCCCACCTTCCAATATCAGCTAGTTTGATGTACTTTCTACTCCTCAACAGCCAAGAGAAATACCTTCTGTTGGTTTCCCAATAACCAACCAATTGCCTGCACACCCCGTAAAACCCCATGCCCTGAACTACCAGGTGCAACTTCTCTGTCCCCTCTTGGACCACTGAGTTAGCCCAGGAGCAGAATAAATTGGCTTCTCATCTTTTTTTTACCTGCCACAGTTTCCTCATTTTACCTCAGCAATAAATCTTACAGCTGCTCTCTAGTGACTGTTGTGGTTTGGGTGATCTATAGTGATTTTTGCTAGGTACAGTGGTTTATAGTGACTAATTTTGGGTACGTGCTCTATAGTGAGTGTTGCTGCATACAATGCTCTATAGTGACTCTGCTGTGTAAGTTGCTGTATATTGAATGATGTTGGTTGTGTTCTCTATAGTTACTGTTGCTGGGTAGGGTGTTCTATAGTGACTGCTTTTGGGTATGAGCGACATATTGATGTGGTGGGTTACTCTAAACAAATGATTGTCAGGAATGTGCTCTATAGTGACGGTTGTGGGGTAAGGTGCTCTATAGTGACTGTTGTTGGGTAGGTGCTCTATGGTGACTATTGGTGAGTGGGGTGCTCTCTAGTAATCGTGGTTGCATAAGGTCCACTATAGCTGACTGTTGGTTGGAGTGTTTTATACTGGTTGTTGTTGTTTAGAGTGCTCTATAGTGACTGTTGTTTGGTAGACTGCTCTATAGTGACTTTTGCTGTGTAGAGGGCTCTATAGGTGACTGTGGTTGAGTGGAGTGCTTTATAGTGACAGTTGTTGGGAACGGTTCTCTATAATGACTGTTTCTGGCTATGGTTCTGTATAATGACTGTTGTTGGGTACAGTGCTATATAGAGACTGTTGCTGCGTACGGTGCTCTACAGTGACGATTGCTGCGTAGGGTGCTCTTTGGTAACTACTTTCATGTAGATGCTATATACTGACTGTTTTTGTGTAACATGCTCTAGAGTGACTGTTGTTGGGTAGGTGCTCTAAAGTAACTCTTTATGGGTAAGATACTGCATAATGATTGTTACTGAGTAGAGTGCTCTATAGAGACTGCTGTTTTGTAGGTACTCTATAATGACTGTTTTGGGGTGGGGTTCTTTATAGTGACTATTGCTGGGTAGGGTGCTCTATAGTAATTTGTTAAATAGAGTACTCTATAGTGAGTGTTTTTGGGTACAGTGCTCTATAGTAACCCTTGTTGGGTTGAGTGCACTATAGTGACTGTCATTTGGTAGGTGCTCTATGGTGACTGTTGTTGGTTAGTGTGCTCTATAGTGACTGTTGTTGGGTAGGTTCTTTATGGTGACTGTTGTTGGGTACAGTGCTCTATATTGACTGTTTTTGGGTAGAGGGCTCTATACGCACTGTTGTTCGGTAGAGTGCTCTATAGTGATTGCGGTTCGCTAGTGGGCTCTCTACTGATATTTGTTGGGTAGGATACTCAATAGTGACTGTTGCAGGGTATGGTGCTCTATATTGACTGTTGCTGGATAGTGTGCTCTACTGAATTTTGTTGAGTGGAGTACTCTGCAGTGACTGTTGTTGGGTAGTTGCTCAAAGTGACTGTTGCTGGGTATGGTGCTCTATAGTAACTGTGTTTCATAAGGTGCTGTATAGTGACTGTGTTTGGTCTAGTGCTCTAAACTGACTGTTGCTGTTTAGGTGCTCTCAAGTGACCGTTTCTCGGTAGGGTGCTCTATAGTGACGGTAGTTGGGTAGATCTATATTGACTTTTGTTGCGTATGGTGCTCTAAAGTGACTGTTGCTGTTTAGGGTGCTCTTTGTTGATTACTCTTGTATAGGTGCTCTATAGTGACTGCTTTTGGGTGCGGTGCCCTAAAGTGACTGCTGTTGGGTAGGTGCTCTATAGTGACGCTTAATGTGTAGGATACTCTACAGTGACTGTTATTTGATAGAATGCTTTATACTGACTGTTGTCTGGTACTGTAGTCCAGTGACTGCTGTTGGGTGGGGTGCTTTATACTGACTGTTTTTGGGTAGGTGCTATATAGTGACGTGTTTGGAAGAATGCTCTATAAAGTCTGTTGATGCTTATGGTGCCCTCTAGTGACAGTTGTTCAGTGGATTTCTCTATAGTGACTATTGCTAAGTTGAGTGCTGTTGTTCGGTAGGGTGCTCTTTAGTGAGTGTGGTTGGGAAGAGTGTTCTATAGTGACTATTGTTGGGCTGAGTGCTCTATAGTGACTGTTCTTGGGTAGGGTGCTCCATAGTGACTGTTGTTGTGTAGAGTGCTCTATAGTGACTGTTGTTGAGTAGAAAGCTTTATAGTGACTGCTGTTGGGTGGAAGGATAGAGACTGTTGTTATTTAGAGTGCTGTATATGTAACTTTTGTTGGGCAGGATGCTCTATAGTGGCTGTTGTTATGTGTGGTAGTGGATAGTGACGGTTGATGGGTAGAGTGCTCTATAGGTGACTGTTGTGTTGAGTGTTTCACAGTGACTATTGTGCAGAGTGCTCTATATTGAATGTTGTTTGGTAGGTTCTTTAGAGTGACTGTTTTTGTTTAGGGTGCTCTATAGTAACTGTTGTTGGGAATGTGCTCTACAGTGACTGTTTTTGGGACTACCCAAAAACAGTCTTTATGGTGACTGTGTTTGTTAGTGTGCTCTATAGTGACTGTTGCTGGTTAGGGTGCTCTATAGTGACTTTTCTTGGGTAGGGTGATCTATACTGACAGTTGTTGGGTAGGTGCTCTATACTGACTGTTGCTGTGTAGGGTGCTGTATAGTGACTGTTGTTAAATGTGGTAATCTATAGTGACTTTTGCTGGGTATAGTACTCTATTGTGACAATTGTTGCGTAGGTGGTCTATCGTGACAGTGTCTGGTTAGGGTGCTCTATAGACACTGATGTTAGGTAGTTTTTCTACCATGACTGTGCTTGGGTAGGTGCTCTATAGTGACTGTTGTGTAGGGTGCTCTATACTGACTCTTTTTGGGTAGGTGCTCTATTGGACAGTTTTTGGTTAGGGGGCTCTAAAGTGACTGTTGTTGCATAGAGTGCTCTGTAGGTGACTTTTGCTGGGTGGAGTACTTTACAGTGAATATTGCTGTTTATTGTTCTCCATAGTGACTGTTGTTAAGTATGTTCTTTATACTATGACAACAGTTAATGTAGAGCACAATAGTCATTATGGAACACTGCACGCAACCACAGTCACCTATAAAGCACTCCCAATAACAACATTTACTAAAAAGCAACCAACACAAAAACTGTAACCATAGAGCACCCAACCCAACAACAATCACTAAAGAGCACCTACACAGCAACAGTCACTCTCTAGAGTACTCGACCCAATAACAGTCCCTGTAGAGAACCCCACCCTGCAAAAATAAGTATTGAGCACTCAACCCAACAACAGACACTATAGATAACTAGACCCAACAACAGACATAATACTACACACTACCCAACCACAGTCACTATAGATCACCTACCCAAAAACAGTCAGCATAGGCAACCTCCCCAACAGCAGTGACTATGAAGAACTCTACCCAGCAGCAGTCACTATAGAGCACTCTACACAACAACAGTCACTATGGAGCACTCCATCCAACAACAGTCACTTTTACAGCCTTCTACAAAACAATACTTACTATAGAGCACCCCACGCAACAACATTAACCACAGTGCAACCTATCCAGCAACAGTAACTATAAAGCACTTACCCAAAAATAGTCACTATATAACCCACTGCCTTAAAACAGTCACCATATAGCACCTACTTAACAAGAGTCTCTATAGAGCAACTTACTCAACAACAGTCACTATTGAGCATTCTACCCATTAACAGTCTTAATGGAGCCCTCAAAACAGTGACTATATAGCACTCAACCCAACAACAGTTACCTATAGAGCACTCTAGAGAACAGTCACTATAGAGCACCCCACTCAACAACAGTCAATATCTAGAGCCCACTACCCAACAACAGTCAGTATAAAGCACCCTGATTAGCAAGAGTCACTATAGAGCACCACACCCAACAACAGCCACTATAAAGCACCATACCAAGGAAAAGTTTGTACAGAGCACCTATTCAACAATAGTCATTATATAGCACCCTACCCAACAACAGTCACTATAGAGCACCCTACCAAACAAAAGTCACTATTGAGCATGCTACCAACACCAGTCATTATAGAGCACCCTATGCTTCAATGGTCACTATAGAGCAACTGCCCACCAACAGTCACTATAGAGCACCAAGCCAACAGCAGTCACTATAGAGAACTTCACCTAACCACAGTCACTATAGAGCCCTCTACCCATCAACAGTAATTATAGAGCACTCTATTCAGCAACAGTCAATATAGAGCACTACACCCAACAACAGTCAATATACAGCACCGTACACAGCAACAGTCTTTAAAGAGCATCTATTCAACAATAGTCACTGTAGAGCACCCCACCCAAAAACTGTCCCTATAGTGCACCCTACCACAAACTTTCACTATAAAGCGTCATACCCAGAAACAGTCATTATAGAGCACCCTATGCAGCAACAGTCACTATATAACACTCTTCCCAACAATAGTCACTCTAGAGCACCCTGCACAGCAACAGTCAGTATAGAGAACCCTACCCAAAAACATTCACTGTACAGAATTCCATCCAACAACATCCACTATAGAGCAACAACTCAACAACAATCACTATAGATTACCTACCCAACAACAGTCACTATAGAGCATTCTACCTAACAACAGTCACTATACAGCACCTTCTCAAAAACAGACACCATAGAGCAGCTATCCAACATATGTCACTATAGAGCTTTTACCCATTATCAGTCATGATAGAGCATCTACCCAACAACAATTACTACAGAAGACTCTACCAAAAAAGAGTCACTATAGTGTAATGTACCCAAAAAATGTCACTACAAAGCCACCTACCCAAAAATAGTCACTATAGAGCACATATTAAACAACAATAACTATAGAACACCTACTCAAAAACAGTCATTATAGAGCACTCTAGCCAACAATTACTGTTGTACACTGCACGCAACAAGAGTCAATGTAGTGCACACTATTCAGCAATAGTCAGTATAGAACACCCTATGCAAAAACAATCACTATGGAGCACTCTACTTAACAACAGTCATTATAGAGCACCCTAAAGAACAAAAGTCACTATAGACCACTTCACACAACAACAGTCACTATACAGTACCTACTGAAAAACTGTCACTATGGAGCAGTTTACCAAGAAAGAGTCAATATAGAACATTTAACCCAGCAACACTCACTATGGAGCACCCTACCCAGCAACAGTCAGTATAGAGCATCCTACTTAATAACATTCATTATAGAGCATGGTACAAATAATAATAACTATAGAGCACACTAAAAAACAGTCACTATACGGCTTCTGCAAAACAACAGTCGCTATAGGGCAGCTACCCAACAACAGTCACAATGGAGAACCTACTTATCGTCATTTTCTATAGAGCCCTCTACCAAACAACATTCAGTATAGAGCACTCAACGCAGCAACACACACTATAGAGCACCATACCCAACACCACCGACAATAGAGCCCGCTACCCAGTAACACTATGGAGCACTTACCCAACAACAGTCATTATTCTGTACCCTTCTGAAAAACAGTCACCAATAGAGCACTCGAAACAACAGTCACTGTAGAGTACCCAACCCAACAATAGTCACTACAGAGCACCCTACACAACAACAGTCACTATAGAGCACGATATCCAACAACAATCACTGTGGAGAACCCAACAAATAAAAGCCAGTTTCTAGAGCATTCTACCAACAACAGTCACTATAGAGCACCCCACCCAGCAACAGTCAGTATTGAGAACCACAACCAACAACAGACACTATAGAGCACTGAGCCCAACAACATTCAGTATAGCACATTCTACCCAACAGCATTTACTGTAGGGCACCCTAACAAACAACAGTCACAATACAGCAAATATGCAAAAACGTCATAATAGAGCACCTACCCAACAACAGTTGGTTTAGGGCACCTATGCAACAACAGTCACTATGGAGCACTCTCCCCCACAACAGTCACAATACAGCACTGTTTCTAACAACAGTCTCTATAGTGCACCGTACACAAAAAGAGTCCCTAAAAAGCACCACACCCAACAACAGTCACTATAGATTACCTATGAAACAACGGACATATAGAGCAAGATACACAAGTCACTAAAGAGCACTCTACACAACAACAGTCTCTATACAGCACCCTACCCAACAACAGTCACTACAGAGTACTCTACCCAACAACAATCACTATAGAACACTCAATAAAATAGTCACTATAGAACCCTCCACAAAACAACATTCTCTTATAGAGAACTAAATCCAATAACAGTCACCGCAGAGTACCTTAGAAGACAGCAGTCACTATAGAGTACCCTACTCAACAACAGTCGCTATAGAGCACCTAACAAACTATAGTCTCTATATAGCACCTACCCAACAATAGTCACTATTTAGAGCATGTACCCCAAAACAGTCACTATAGAGCACCCCACCCAGCAACTGTCAGTATTTAGCTCCCCTTGCAACAAAAGACATTATGTTGTGCTTCACCCAAGATCATTCACTAGAGCACAAACTACAAAAGCACAGTTACTGTAGAACACCCTTACAAACAACAGTCACTATAGAGCACATTCCATGAAAAATCATAATAGAGAACCTACACAACAGTCAGTATAGAGCACCTACCCAACAGCAGTCACTACGAAGCACTCTACAGCACAACTGTCACAATACAGCACCATATAAATCAACAGTCACTATTCAGCACTGTACCCAAAAACAGTCACTATAGAGAACCGTACACAACAACAGTCACTATAGATCACGTACAGAACAACAGTGAGTATAGTGCAAGTGACCCAACAACTCACTGTAGAGCACTCCACAAAACAACAGTCTCTATAAAGCACTCTACACAAAAAAAGACTCTATGGAGCACTCCAACAAAAAATCGTCACTTATGTATCACTCTGCCAAACAACAATCACCATAGAGCACCCCACCAAACAACAGTCAATATAGAGCCCTCTACCAAAAACAGTCACTATAGAGCATTCTAATTAACAAGAGTCACTATAGAGCATGCTACAAAATAACATTGTCTAGAGCCCCTACCCAACAACAGTCAATATAGAGCACCCTACCCAACAATCATCACTACAGAGCACTTCACCCAAAAACAGTCACTACGGAGAACTCTAAAATATACTCACTATAGAACACTCCACCCAACAACTCTCACTTATACAGCACTATAACCAAAAACAATCACAGTAGAAAACCCCAGAAACAGCAGTTACTATAGAACACCCAACTCAATAACAGTTGCTATAGAGCACCCTACCAAACAACAATCACTATAGAGCACTTACTTAACAAAAGTTACTATTTAGAGTGCTCTACCCAATAACAGGCAGTATAAAGCACCCTACCCAGCAACAATCTGTATTGAGGAGCCCATAAAACAACAGACACTGTGGAGCAAACCACCAAAGAACAGTCACTATAAAGCACGTTACTGAAAAACAGGTACTATAGAGCACATTAAACAACAACGGTCACTATACAGCACATACACAACAGCAGTCACTCTTGAGTTCTATACAAAACAACAGTCACAATAGAGCTCCTACCCAACAACATTCACTATAGAGCACCCGACTCAAAAATCACTGTAAAGTACCTACTCAAGAAAAGTCACTCTAAAGCATTCTACCTAGCAACAGTTACTATAGAGCACCCCATCCAGCATCAGTAACTACCGAGCACCAATCCTAACAACAGTCACTATAGAGCACCTACCGAACAACAGTCACTATGCAGCACCTACCCAACAAAAGTCACTATAGAGCACCTATTGAACAACCATCACTATACAACACCTACCCAACAAGAGTCAATATAGAGCACCTACCCAACAATAGTCAGAATGGAGCAACCTACCCAACAACAGCACTTATTGAGCACCATTTCAACAACAGTCACTATAGAGCTCTCTAGCCATCAAGAGTCACTATACAGAACTCTACCCAAGAACGGTCACTAGAGAACACCCTATCCAAAATCAGTCACTAAATAGCACTGCACCCAAAAACAGTCATTATAGAGTACCCTCCCCAATAACAGTCACTATGGAGCACTCCACACTACAACAGTCAGTATAGAACACCATAACTGACAACAGTCACTATAGACAATGCTACCCAACAATAGACAGTATGGAGCACCCTGCCACCAGCAGTAACTGTAGGGCTCCCTACCTTACAACAGTCACTATAGAGCAGCTGCCTAACCACGGACACTATAGAGTAAGCCACCCAACAACAGTCAGCATAAACTACCTACTCAAAAACCGTCACTATAGAGCACTCTACCTAGTAATAGTCACTATCAAGTACCCAACCCTGAAACAGTCACTATAGAGCACCCTACCAACAATAGTCCCTATAGAGCACCCTACATAACAACAGTCACCATAGAGCCCCTACCCATCCACAGACTGTATGGAGCACCTACCCAGAAACAGTCACCATAGACCAACCCACACAAAAACAATCACTGAAAAGTACCTACTTAAGAAAAGTCACTGTAAAGCACTCTACCTAGCAACAGCCACTATAGAGCACCCCATCCAGCAACGTTAACTACAGAGCACCAATCCTAACAACAGTCACTATAGAGCACCTACCAAACAACATTCACTATAGAGCACTCCTCAAAGCAACTGTAAGTTTAGAGCACCCCACACAGCAAGTCACTATAGAGCATACTATCCAGAAACAGTCACCATAGAGCACCTAAAAAACAACAGACACTATAGCATACCTACACAACAACAACAAACATTATTGATCACCTGACCCATCAACAGTCACTAAGGAGCACCCTATCAGAAACAGTCACTATAGAGAATCCTATCCAACAACAGTCACTAAAAAGTACCTTCCCAGCAACAGTTACTATAGAGCACAATACCGAAAAACAGTCACTCTAAATAAACTGCCCAGCAACAGTCACAATAGAGCACGTACTCCACAAATGTCACTACAGAGCGCTCTACCTAGCAAAAGTCACTGTACAGCACCCTACCTAAAACAGTCACTAAACACAGTCCTACCCAACAACAGTCACTATATATCACCTATTCAACAACAGTTACTATAGGTTATTCTACCAAACAGTGATTATAGGGCACCATACCAAATAGTCACGATAGAGCATCCCACTCAACAATCACTATATAGCAGTCCACCCAGCAACAGTCAGTATAAAGCACCACACCCATAAACAGTCATTATAAAGCACACTATCCAGCAACAGTTAATATAGAGCGCCTACTGAACAACAGACACTATAGCACACCTACACAACAGACACTATAGAGCACATTACCCAACCACCGTCACTATAGAGGACACTACCAAAAACAGTCACTACAGAGAACCCTACACCACACCAGTCACTATAGAGCACCTACCCAACAACAGTTACTATAGAGTGTCCTACCTCAATCACTCTAGAGAACCTACCCAACAACAGTCACTATAGAGCACTCTAACCATCAAGAGTTACTATAGAGCACTCTACACAATAGTCACTAAAAACACTGCACCCAAAAATGTGGCCTATAGAGAACTCTGCCCAACAACAGTCACTATCGAGTACCCCACCCAACTACAGTCACTATAGAGTACCATACCCGACAACAGTTACTATAGGGCACCCTACCCAACAACAGTCACAATAGAGTGCCTACTTTACAACAGTCACCATACAGCCCTCTACCCAAAAACAATCACAGATAGGTCTCTTGTCAACAACAGTCAATTATAGCACTATAGCCCTCAACAGTCACTATAGAGCAAGCAAACCAGCAACAGATAGTATTGTGCACCCCACCCAGTAAAACTCACTATAGAGCACCCTACTTAACAACACACAGTATAGATCGCCATACCAACAACAGTCAACATAGAGCATCTACCCAATATCAATCAATATAGAGCACCTATACAACAACCATCACTATAGAGCACTCTACCGAAGAACTGTTACTACAGAGAACCACATCCAATAACAGTCACTATGAGCACCCTACCCAACAGACACTATAGAGCACTTACCCAACAACAGTCACTATAGAGCACCCTACAGTGGAACAGTCACTATAGAGCACCTTCCCAACAACGGTCACCATAGAATACTCTACCCAGCAACAGTCACTATAAAGTATGTACCAAAATTCAGTCACTATAAAGCACTGTACCTAGCAACATTCACTATAGAGCACCCAACCCACAACAGTCACTATAGAGCACCCTGCAGAGCAACAGTCACTAAGGTGCACCTAACCAACAAAAGTCATAATAGAGCACCAAACCAAAAACATTCATTATAGAGCACCCTACTCATGAACAGTCATTACAAAGCACATACACAACAACAGTTAGTATAGCGCAGCCTAGCCAACAGCAGTCACTATAGAGCACTGAACCCAAAAACAGTTAGTATAGAGCACCCTACCCAACAGCCATTACTATAGAGCACCAAACCCAAAAAGAGTATAGAGCACCCTACCCAACAGCAGTCATTACAAAATACCCTTCCAAACAACAGGCACTATAGAGCAAATACCCCAAAACAGTCATTACAAAGCATTAAACACAGCAGTCAGTATAGAGCACCCTATGCAGTAACAGTCGATGTAGAGCACGCCACTCATAAACAGTCAGTAAAGAGCGCCCTACCATACAACAGTCACTATAGAGCGCTTACCCAACAACATTCACTGTAGAGCAACCCACACAAAAAGAGTTACTATAGAGCACCTATTCAAAAACATTCACTAAATAACACCCTACCCAAAAACAGTCTCTATAGAGAACCCCAGGCAATAAGTCACTATAGAGCACCTACCAATCAACAGAAACTATAGAGCACTCTACTCAACAACAGTCAATATAAAACACCCCACCCAGCAGCAGTCACTATAGAGCACCATACCCAACAACAGTCACTATAGAGTAATCCACCCTAGAACAGTCACTATAAAGCACCATACAATACAACAGTGACTATAAAGCACCCAACGCAACAACAGTCACTATAGAGCACTCCACCACGCAATGGTCACTATAAGCCATTACCAAAAAACAGACACTATAGAGCACCCTACCCAGCAACACACATTATAGAGCACTCTACCAAACAAAAATCACTATAGAGCAGCCTACCCAACAACGGTCAGTATAGAGCACCCTACCTAACAACTGTCATGATAGAGCACTCTACACCACAGCAGTAACTATAGAGCATTCCACTCAACAACAGACACCTATGGAGCACTCTACCCAACAACAGTCACTATAGAGCACCACACTCAATGGCAGTCTGCATAAAGCACCTACCCAACAACAGTGACTATAAAGCATTCTACCCAGCAAAAGTCTCTATACAGCACCCTACCCAACAACAGTCACTATAGATGACTCTATTCAACAACAAACACTATTGAGCACCCCACCAAACAACAGAATCCCTAAACAGCAACAGTCACTATAGAGCACGCTACTTAACAATGGTCAGTATAGAGCACCGTTCTCAACAAAATTCACTATAAAGCACTCCACCCAACATCACTCGATATATAGGACTTTTTCTGCAACAGACAGTATAGACCATTTCCCCAACAACAGACGCTATGGAGCACCGTACCCAACAATACTCACTAAAGATCAACCTATGAAACAACAGTCATTTTAGAGCACTTCAATCAACATCACTATAGAGTACCTACAAAAAGACAGACATTATAGATTATTCTACACAAAAAGTCAGTTTAATTCAGCAACCCAAAAACAGTCCTGTATAACACAGAGCCCAAAACCCATCACTATAGAGCACATACATAACGACAGTCACTATAGAGCATTCTATGCAGAAACAGTCACTCTAGACCACACCACAAAACAACAGGCAGTATAGAGCGACTATGCAAAAACAGTCACTAAAGAGCACCGCACACAACAACAGTCAGTATAGAGCACCTACTCAACCACAGCCACTATAAAGCACCCTACACAGTAAGAGTCACTATAGACAACTCATCTAAACAACAATCACTATAGGGCACCCTACCCTAAAACAGTCACTATAGAGCACCCTACCCTAAAACAGTCACTATAGAGCACCTACTTAACAACAGTCACTATAGAGCAACTTAACCAATAACAGTCACTATAAAGCACCTACCCAACAACAGTCACTATAGGCCATGCTACCAAATAACTGTTGCTATAAAGAACTTGACCAAACATCAGTCACTACACAGCACCCTTCCCAGCAACAGTCACTATAGAAAATCGTAGCCAGCAACAGTCACTATAGAGGACCCTACACAACAAAAGCCACCACAGAGCACCATACTTCAAAACAGTCACTATACAGCACGCTCATCAGCAACAGTGACTACGGAGAATCATATGGAGAAACAGTCACTATACAGCACCCTACTCAAGAGCAGTCACTATACAGCATTGTACCCAATAACAATTACTATTCAACACCCCCAAAAAACCGTCACTATAGAGTTCTGTTTACAACAACTGTCACTGTTGAACACTCCACCCAACAACAATCACCTATAGAGCACTCTATCCTACAAGATTCACTATAGAGTTCTCTACCTAACAACAGTTTCTATAGAGCCCCCATCTTAATAAGAGTCACTGCAGAGCACTCTACTCAACAATAGTAACTATAGAACATGTTACCAAACAACAGTCCCTATAGAGCATTCCACCCAACAACATTCATTATAGAGCAACCTACGCAACAACAGTCACTGGAAAATACCTACCCTACAACAGTCACTACACAGCACCTTCCCAAACCGCAGTCACTATAGATCAAATTACTCAACAACAGTCAATATAGAGCAACTACTCAACAACTGTTACTACATAGCACCACACCCAAGACCAATTACTATAGAATACCTACCCAAAAGCAGTCAATATGAAGCACTATAATTAACAAAAGTCAGTATAGGGCACCGTACCCAGCAACAGTCACTATTGAGCACCATACCTTACAACAGTCACTATAAAGCTCCTTAAAAACAACAGTCACTAGAAAGCAACCTACCCAACAACAGGCACCATTAAGTACTTACCCAACAAATGTCAGTATTCATCACCTACCCAAGAACAGTCACTATAGAGCATCTAGAAAACATTCACTATTTTGCACTCTACCCACCAACAGTTACTATGAAGCACTGTACCCAATAACGTCACTATAGAGCATCTACCCAACAACATTTACTATAGAGCACCCTACCCAACAACAGTCAGTATAGGGCACTCTACACAACAAGTGTCTATATTGAGAACTTCACCAAATAATTATCACTTGTTCAACACTCTACCTCACAACAGTCAGTATAGAAAACCTACACAACAGCAGTCATCATAGACCACCCAATCCAGCAACAACCACTATAGAGCACCTACCCAACAACATTCACTATTAAGCACCCAACTCAAGCAGCAGTCACTGTAGTTCACCCTACCACCAACAGTCACTAATCAGCACCCTACCAAGCAACAGCCAGTATAGAGCACCCTACCAAAACCTGTCACTATATAGCAGCCTACCAACAACTGTTATGGTAGAGCACCCTATGCAACAATAGTCACAGTTAAGCACTTATCCAACAAGAGTCACTATAAAGAAACCCACACGAAAATAATCAGTATAGAGTACCTATACAACAACAGTCACTACAGAGCACCCTCCTAAGCATCAGTTATTATAGAGCTCTCTACCCAACAACGGTCACTATAGATCACTCTACCCAGCAATAGTCCCTATCGTGTACACTACCCAACAACAATCACTATAGAGCACCTGCCGATCAACAGTCACTATGAAGAACCCATGCAACAGCCGTCACTATTAAGCAGCAAACACAACAATTCCCATAGTGTACCTACCCAAAACAGTTACTATACTGCACCGTACCCAGCAAGAGACACCATAAAGCAACTACTCAACAACACTCACCATAAACAATTCTATCCAACAGCAGTCATTATAAAGCACCCTACCCAGCAACAGTGACTATAAAGCAGCCTACCCAGAAACAGTCAGTATAGAGCACTCACCCGAACATAAGTAACTATAGAGCAACCTACATAACAACCCTCATTATCTAGAGCACTACAACAGTCACTATAAAGCAAACAACCTCACAAGAGTCACCACAAAGCACTGACCAAACAACCATCACTATAGACCACCCCACCCGACAATTGTCACTGTAGAGTACCTATGCAACAACAGTCACTATAGAAGACCCTACCCAGCAACCGTCAGTATAGAGCACTCTACTTAGCAACAGTCACCATGGAGTCACTAGAGAGCAACCTACCCAGCAAGAGATACTATCAAGCACTTAACTCAGCAACAGTCAGTATACTGAAAATTACCAACCAGTCACTATAATGCATCTTACCTAACAACAGTCACTATAAAAAACCAACACAACAACAGTACCTGTAGAGCAGTAACTCAACAAATTTCACAATAGATCACTCTACCCAAAAACAGTCACTATAGAGTACCGTACCAAAAAATAGTCATGATAGAGCACCCTACCAACCAACAGTCAGCATGAAGCACTTATCCAACAACAGTCAATGTAGAGCCCTCTACTCAGCAACAGTCACTATAGAGCACTCTACCCAACAACAGTCACCATAGAGCAACTCGGCCATAACAGTCACTATAGAGCATGCTACACCACAACAGTCAGTGTAGAACACCCTGCCCAAAAACAGTCACTATAGAGCACCTACCGAACAATAGTCTGCATAGAGCACTGTACTCTACAACAGTCATTTTAGAGCACCGGACCCACAATAGTCACTATAGAACACCTAACAAACAACATTCACTATACAGCACTCTACCCAAAAACAGTCTCTATAGAGCACTGTTCCATATAGTCATGGTAGAGCACCCTACTCAATAACAGTACAGAGCCCTCTGCCCAACAACAGTCTCTAGAGAGTACACAACCCAGCAAAAGTCACTATAGAGCACCTACCCCACAACAGTCACTATAGAACACCTACCAAAGAGTATTTACTATAAAGCCCTACACCCAAAACTTTTTGCTAGAGAACATCATACCCAACAACAGTCTCTATATATTAACCTACCGAACAACAGTCAGCATAAAGCACTTACTCAACCACAGTCACTATAAAGCACCGAACCCAACCACAGTCGCTATAGAGCACCTGCCCAATAATATTCACTGAAAGCAACCTACCCAGCATCAGTCATCAAAGAGAACCTTATCCAACAACAGTCACTGTAAAGCACTCTACTTAACATCCATCACCACAGAGCACCCTACCCAGCAACAGTCACTTTAGAGCACCCCACCAGCAACAGTAAGTATACAGCACCAACCCAAAGGCAGTCACTATTTAGAACCCTACCTGCCAGAGTCACTATAGAACACAAACCCACAAAAGTCACTATAGAGCATCCTACCCAACAACAGTCACTATAAAGCACTCTACTGAGCAACAGTCACTATATAGAACCCCACACAAGAACAGTCACTATAGAAGAACCTATCCAGCAAGTGTCACTATAGAGCACCCTACCCAACAACAGTCACTATTGAGCACCAACTGACAAGAGTCATCATAGAGCACTCTGTACAAAAACAGTCAGTATAGAGCACCATTCCCAAAACCAGTCACTATATTGAACCCTACAATACAACAGTCACTATAGAGCACCGCAAAAACCAACAGTTACAATAGAGCACCTACGCAACATCAGTAACTACGGAGCACTCTACCCAGCAAAAGTCACTATAGAGCTCTCCACCCTAAACAGTCACTATAGAGCACCCTACACAGAAAGAGTCACTAAAGAACACCTAACCAACAACAGTCACTAAAGAGAACCTACCCAACAAGAGTTAGTATAGAGCACTCTATGCTACAACAATCCCTATTGAGAACTCCACCGAATAACAGTCGCCTATACAGCACTCTACGAAGAAGAGTAACTAAAGTGCTCTCTACCCAACAACAGTTACTATAGAGAACTGTATACAAAAACAGTCACTATGAAAACCCTAAAAAACCACAGTCACTATTGAACACCTTCCCAACAACAGTCACTGTAGAGTACCTACCCTACATAAGTCATTATGTAGCACCCTATCCAGAAATAGTCACTATAGAGCACCTACCTAAGAACAGTCACTATAAAGCACTCTATCCAGCCACAGTCATTAGGGAGCACCATACTCAGAAACAGTCACAATAGAAAACATTACCAAACAAAGGTAACTATAAAGCACTCCACCCAACAAGAGTTATGTATAGAGCACTCTATGCAACAACAGTCACTATAGAGAACCCTACCAAACAAGAATCACTATAAAGAACTCCACCAAAACATAGTCACCTATAGAGAACTCCACCCAACAACAGTCACTATAGAGCACCCACCTAACAACACTCACCATGCAGCATTCTAACTAGCCACAGTAACTACAGAGCACGTACCCAACATCAGTCACTTTAGAGCACTCTTTGCAGCAACCATGAACATAGAGCACCCCACTCACAATATTTTCTACAGAGCATTCTAAACGGCAACAATCATTATGCAGCATTTAACCAACAACAGTCACTAAAGAGTACCTACCTAACAACAGTCACTATAGTGCACTCAATGCAACAGCAGTTACTATAGAGCACTGAACCCAAGAAAACTCACTATGAGCACCCTACCTATCAAGTCACTATAGAATATTTACAGAAAACAGTCACTATACAGCACCCAACACAACAACAGTTCACTGTGGAGCACTCTAGCCAACAACAGTCACAATAGAGAACTCCACCAAATAACTATCACCTATAGAGCACTCTACCCAACAACAGTCACTATAGTGCACTCTACCCAAAATCAGTTAGTATGAGGCACCATATCCAACAACAGTCACTATGAAAACTCCACCCAAACAGAGTCATTATAGAGCACCTACCCAACAACAGTCACTGTAGAGAACCAACCCAACAACAGTTGCTACAGAGCACCCTACACAGCAACAGTCAATATAGAGTACCTACCAAAGAATAGTCACTATACAATACTCTACCTAACAATAGTCACTATATTGCATCCTACCCAACAACAGTAAGTATAGAGCACCTTAGCCAACAACAGTCACTATAGACCACCCTACCAACAACAGCACCATAGAGCACTAAACCGAGCAACAGTAATTATAGAGGACCATACACTACAACAGTCAGTATGAAGGACCCTTCCAAACAACAGTCACTATAAATCAGTCCACATAACAACAGTCACCTATAGAGCACTCTACCCAAAACAGTCACTGTAAAGCACCCTATTTATTAACAGTCACCATAGAAAACCATACTAAACAACAGTCACTATAAAGCAACATAAGAACAGTTTCTATAGAGCACCCTACCAAGCAACAGTCACTATAGAGAACTCTAACCAACAACAGTCACTCTAGAGTACCCTAAAAAGCAACCTTCACGATAGAGCACACAACCCAGCAAAAGTTGTTATAAAACATTCAACCAAACAACAGTCACTATAAAGCACCGAAGGAACAACAGTAACTACATATCACCTACCCAACCACAGTCATTCTACAGCCCTCAACACAACAGTCACTACAGAGAACCCTATCCACCAACAGTCAATATAAAGCACTCCACATAACAACAGTCACCTATAGAGCACTATACCCATCAAAAGTCACTGTAAAGTACCCTATCCATCAACAGTCACTATAGAAAACCATACCAAGCAACAGTCACTATAGAGCACCATACGAACAAAGGTCAATATAGAGCACCCTACCAAGCAACAGTCAACAAAGAGCACGTATTCAAAAATAGTCACTATAGAGTAGTGTACCTAACAAGAATCATTATGCAGCACGCTACACATCAAAACACAGTATAGAGCATCCTACACAGCAACATTCTCTATGGAGCACTCTAACCAACAACAGTCACTCCGGAGCACCCTACACAGCAACCTTCACAATAAATCACCCTACCCACAAAAAGTCATTATACAGCATCCCACCCAACAAAAGTCACTATAAAGCACCAAACCAACAACAGTGCTTATAGATCACCTATCCAACAACAGTCACTTTAGAATCCCCTACCCAACGACAGTCAGTATAGAGTCCTCTACCAAACAACAGTCATTATAGAGCACTGTACCCCAAAACTCTCATTATACAACACTCTACACAAGAACAGCCACTATAGAGCACTCTACCCAACAACAGTCACTATAGAGCACCTTACCAACAAGAGTCACTGTGGAGCACTACACCCAACAAAATCATTATAGAGCACCTTATCCAAAACATTCAGTACAGAGCACTTTACCCAACAAGAGTCACTATAAAGTAATATACACAATAACAGTCCATATCTAGATCCCCCAACCCAACAACAGTCACTGTATGGCACCCTACACAACAACACTCACTACAGAGCACTCCACCCAAAAACAGTCACTATACAGCACTCTACAAAATGCTCACTCTTAAACACTCCACCCAAAAACAGTCACAATATTGAACCCCACACAAGAGCAAGCACTATAGAGCAACTACACAACAACATTCACTGTAGAGCACCCTACCAAACAACAATCACTACAAAGATCCTACCAAATAACCGTCACTATTTAAAGCACTCAATCCAAAGCAGACGAAATAGGGCACCTTACCCATCATCAGTCAGTATTGTGCACCCCACCCAACAACAGACACTGTAGAGCACTCCAACATGAACAGTCACTATACCAAACATTACCAAACACCAGTTCCTATAGAGCCCCTTAAGCAACAAGAGTCACTGTATAGGACATATCCAACAACAATCAGTATACAGCATCCTACTCAACAACAATCACTATGAATGACCTACCAAACAACAGTCAGTATAGAACAACCACCCCGACAACAGTCACTGTAGAGCACTCTAACAAACAGCAGTCACTATGGACCACTTTACAGAACAAGAGTCACTATAGAGCACTCCACCCAACAACAGTCACTTATAGAGCACTCTACTCAACAGATGTTACTATAGAGCACACCACACAAGTCATTATAGAGCACTATACACAAAAGCAGTCACTATAGAGAACTCCATTGAATAACAATCACCTATAGAACACTCTACCAAAAAACAGTCACTATAGTGCACCCCACCCAAAAACAGTTACTATAAAGCACCATGTCCAACAACAGTAAATATAAAAACTACACCCAAAAACACTATAGAGCACCAACCTAACAATAGTCACTGTAGAGCACCAACCCAAAAACAGTCACTACAGAGCACCCTAAATAGCAACAGTCAATATAGAGCACATTACCCAAAACACTCACTATAGAGCACCCTACCAACAACAGTCACCATAGAGCACTGAACCGAGCAACAGTAAATATAGAGAACCATACCCTAAAACATTCACTATAGAGAACCCTACCAGTCCGTATAAATCACTCCACATAACAACAATCACCTATAGAGCACTCTACCCAAAAACAGTCAGTGTAAAGTACCCTATTCATCCACAGTCACTATAGAAAACTGGACAAAACAACAGTCACTATAGAGCACTCTAATCAACAACAGTCACTCTAGAGATCCCTACAAAGCAACCTTCACAATAGAGCACCCTACCCAGCAAAAGTCATTATACAGCATTCCACCAAACAACAGTCAGTATAAAGAATGGAACCAACAACAGTCACTATAGATTAACTACCCAGCAACAGTCACTATAGGGCACACTACCCACCAAGAGTTACTATAGAGCACCGTATCCAATAACAGTCACTGTGAAAACCCTACCAAACAACATTCACTATCGAACACCTTCCCAACAACAGTCACTTTAAAGCACCTTCACAACATCAGTCACCATACAGCACCCTACCCAGCAATATTTACTATTGAGCAACTACCCAAGAACAGTCACTATAGAACACTCTACCCAGCTACAGTCATTATGGAGTACCATACCCAAAAACAGTCACTTTTGAAAACCCTACCCAACAACAGTCACTATAAAGCACTCCACCCAACAAGAGTCACCTATAGATCACTCTATGCAACAACAGTCACTATAGAGAACCCCACCAACAACAGTCGCTATAGAGAACCTTATCAAACAAGAGTCACTATAAAGGACTCCACCCAACAACAGTCACCTATAAAGAAGTTGACACAACAGTCACTATAGAGCACTCCACCCAACAACAGTCACTATAGAGCACTTACTCAACAACAGTCACCATGTAGCACCCTAACTACTCAACATCAGTTACGTTAGAGCACTCTATGCAGCAAATGTCACTATAGAGCACCTGACACACATTATAGAGCACACTAAACGGCAACAATTTCTATGCAGCACCTATCCATCAAGAGTCAAGAAAGAGCACCTACCTAACAACAGTCACTATAGTGCACTCAACCCAACAACAGTTACTATAGAGCACCAAACCCAACAAAACTCACTATGAGCAACCTACACATCAACAGACACTCTAGAGCACCTACACAAAACAGTCACTATACAGCACCAGACACAACAACCATCACAGTGGAGCACTCTATTTAAAAACAGTCACTATAGAGCACTCTACACAACAACAGTCACTATAGAGAACTCCACAGAATAACAATCAATTATAGAGCACTCTACCCAACAACAGTCACTATAGTATACTATACCCAAAATTAGTTAGTATAAAGCACCATATCCAACAACAGTCACTACAAAAACTCCACCCAAAAACAGTCACTATAGAGCACCTACCCAATAAGAGTCACTGTAGAGCACAAACGAACAAGAGTCACTACAGAGCATCCTACACAGCCACAGTCAATATAGAGGACCTACCAAAGAACTGTCACTATGCAATACTCTACCCAGCAACAGTCACTATAGGGCACCCTACTCAACAAATGTCAGTATAGAGCACCTTACCCAACAACAATCACTATAGAGCAACCTACCAACAACAGTTACCATAGAACACTGAACCAAGCAACAGTAAATATAGAGGATTGTACCCTGTAGCAGTCACTACAGAGAAACGTACCTAACAACAGTCACTATAAATTACTCCACATAACAACAGTCACCTATAGAGCACTCTACCCAACAACAGTCACTGTAAAACACCCTATCCATCAACAGTCACTAAAGAAAACCATACCAAGCAAAAGGCACTATATAGCAACATACCAACTGTCACTATAGAGCATAGTACAAAGCAACAGTCACTAAAGAGCATGTATTCAACAAGATTCACTATAGAGCAGCCTACCTAACAATCACTATGCAGCACACTACTCATCAACAGTCAGTATAGAGCACCCTATGAAGCAACAGTCACTATAGAGCACTCAAACCAACAGTCACTCTAAAGAACCCTACAAAGCAACCTTCACGAAAGAGCACAGTACCCAGCAAATGTTATACAGCATTCCACCCAACAACAGTCAGTATAAAGCACCGAACCAACAACAGTCACTATAAATAACCTACACTACATCAGTCCCTTTACAGTCCTCTACCCAACAAAAGTCACTATAGAGAATCCTACACAACAACAGTCAGTATAAAGCACTCCACATAACAACAGTCACCTATAGACCACTCTACGCCAACAACAGTCTCTGTATAGCACTTTATCCATCAAAAGTCTATAGAAAACCCTACCAAGCAACAGTCACTATAGAGCACCATACCAACAACAGTCAATATAGAGCACCCTACTAAGCAACAGTCAGTAAAGAGCACGTATTCAACAATACTCACTATAGAGCAGTCTGCCTAACAAGAATCACTATGCAGCACGCTACCCATCAACAGTCAGTATAGAGCACCCTACGCAGCAAGAGTCACTATAGAGCACTCTAAAAAACAAGAGTCACTCTAGATCACCCTACACAGCAACCTTCATGATACATCACCCTACGCAGCAAAAGTCGTCATACAACATTTTACCCAAAAACAGTAGTATAAAACACAGAACCAACAACAGTCACTATAGATCACCTACCCAACAACAGTCACGTTAGAGCCCTCTACCAACGACAGTCACTATATAGCCCTCGATTCAACAACATTCTGTATAGAGCACTGTATCCCAAAACAGTCACTATACAACACCCTACCCAAGAACAGTCAGTATAGAGCACTTTACCCAAAATCAGTCATTACAGAACACTCTACCCAACTGGAGTCACTACAGAGCACCAGACACAATAACAGTCCATATCTAGAGCCCTTTACCAAACAACAGTCACTGTATAGCACCCTACAAAACAACACTCACTACAGAGCACTCCACCCCAAAACAGTCACTATACAGCACTGTACAAAATACTCCCTATAAAACACTCCACCCAACAACAGTCACTATATGGAACCCCACAAACAGCAATCACTATAGAGCAACTACTCGGCAACAGTCACTGTAGAGCACCCTACCAAACAACAATCACTACAAAGATCCTACCTAACAACCGTCACTATTTAGAGCACTCTACCCAAAAGCATTAATTATAGGGCACATTACCCAGCAACAGTCAGTATTGTACACCCCACCCAACAACAGACACTGTAGAGCACTCCAACCAAGAACAGTCACTATACCGAACACTACCAAACACCAGTTGCTATAGAGCCACTTAACCAATAAAAGTCACTGTAGACGTCAACAACAATCAGTATACAGCACCCTACTCAACAACAGTCACTATACATGACCTACCCAACAACAGTCAGTAGAGGAACCTCCCCGACAGCCATCACTATAGAGCACTCTAACAAACAACAGTCACTACAGACAACTGTACTGAACAACAGTCAGTATAAAGCACTCCACCCAACAACACTTACAGAACACTCTACCCAGCAATAGTCACTATAGAGCACCCAACCCAACAACAGTCACTATGGAGCACTCTACTAAACATCAGACACTACAGAACACTCCACACAACAGTCACATATAGAGCACTCTACCCTAAAAGAGTCAGTATAGAGCATCACATCCAAAAACAGTCAGTATAGAGAACCTACCCAACAACAGTCAGTATAGAGCACCCTACCCAGCAACAGTCACTAGGGAGCACCAACCCAACAACAGTCACTATAGAGCTTTCTACCCAACAAGAGTCAGTATAGAGAACCATACTTAAAACAGTCGCTATAGAGCACCCTACACAACAAGAGTCACTATAGAACACCCTACCAACAACAGTCACTATACATCAACCTTCCCAACATCAGTCACTATAGGGCACCTACCTAAAAACAATAGCTCTTGAGCACCCTACCCAAAAATGTCACTATAATACTGCTACCCAACAACAGTCACTATAAAGCAATCTACTCAACATCATTTACTATAGAGCACTCTACACAACAGTGACTATAGAATACTACAACAAACAACAATCACCTATATAGCAATCTAACCAGAAACATTCACTGTAGAGCAACCTACCTAACAACAGTTAATGTAGAGCTTTCTACCTACATCTCTCACTACAGAGCACCGTTCTTAACAAAAGTCACTATAGAGCCTCTACCTAACAAAAGTCACTATAGAGCCCTCTACCAAAAACCAGACACTATAGAGCACTCTACTTAACAAGAGTCACTATAGAGCACGCTAAACAAAAGTCACTATACAGAGCTCCGCCCAACAACAGTCACTATCTAGAGCACTCTACAAAACAAGTCACTATATAGAACTTTACATGATAACCGTCACTATGAAGAAGCTACTCAACACCAGTCATTAAAGAGCACCCTACCCAATACCAAACACTGTCTAGCACCTACCCAAAAACAGCACTGTAGAGCCTCCTACAAAAAACAGTGAATATAGAGCACCCCACCCAGCAACATTTATTATAGATCACGCTACCCAGCAACAATCACTATAGAGCACTCTTCACAATAACAGTCACTATAGAGCACCCTACACAGCAACCGTCGCGATAGAGCACAGTTTTTACTAATAGTCACTATAGAGCACTCTACACAACAGCAGTCACTATACAACACTTCACCCAACATTAGTCACCTGTAGAGAAATCCACCAAACAACAGTAACTAAAGAGCAACCCACTCAAAAACAGTCAATATCGACCAAACTACCAAACAGTCACCATAAAACATCCTACCCAACAATAGTCAGTATAGAGCACCTACTTAACAACAGTCACTATAGAGCACCATACACAGCCACAGTCACTATCTAAAGTAATCTACCCAACAACAGTCCCTATAGAACATCCCACCAAACAACAGTCACTATATGGTTTCTACCCAATAACACTCACTTTAGAGCAATCTACACAGCATCCGTAAGAATAGAGGGCCCCTCCTAACAACAGTCACTATAGAGCACCCTAACCAGCGAGAGTCACTGTAGAACATTCTACCAAATAACAGTCACTACACAGCACTCTACATAACAACAGTCACTATAGAGCACCCAACCCAACAAACGTCACTATAGAGCATATACCCCACATCAGTTACTATAGAGCACTCCACCCAACAACAGACACTGTAGAGAACTTACCCAACAACAGTCACCACAGAGCACTCTACCCAGGAACAGTCACTATCGAGCAATCTATGCAGCAAAAGTCACTCTATAACAATCTTCCAAACAACACTCACTATAGATCACCTACCAAACAAGAGTCAGTACAGAGAACTTGACCCAAGAACAGTCACTATAATGCACCTACAAAACCATAGTCACTATAGAGCATCCTACACAAAATGTCACTATCATGCACCTACCCAACCATAGTCACTATAGAGCACTGTACACATCAACAGTCATGATAGTGCACCCTACACAGTAAGTCTCTGTAGAGCACTCTACCTAGAAAAAGTGACTACAGAGCACATACCCAACAACAGTCACTATAGAGCACCACCCAACAGTCGTTATGGAGCAGCTACACAACAATCACAATGGAGCAACTAACCAAAAACAGTCACAATAGAACACCTTCCCTACAACACTAAGTATATAAGACCCTGCCCAACAATAGTCACTATAGAGCACCAAACCCAACAAAAATCACTATAGAAAACCTCCCCCACAAAAGGCACAATAGAACTCCTTAACCAACAAGAGACACTATTGCTCACTCTACCCAACAACAGGCACTATAAACCACTCTACCCAAAATGTGACAACATAGAGCACCCTAGCTAACAACTGTCACTCTAGAGAACCCCAGCCAACAACAGTCAGTATAAAGCACCTTACTGAGCAACAGTCACTATAGAGCACTCCATTCAACAACATTCACCTATACAGAACTCTACCCAGCAACATTCAATATAGAGCACCACACCCAACCACAGTCAGAATAGAGAACCTACACAACAACAGTCAGTATGGAGCACTCCACCCACCAACAGTCACTATGGAGAACCCTACCCAACAACAGTTACTATAGTGCACCTAACCAACAACAGTCACCATATAGCACCTAACCAACAACAGTCAGTATAGAGAACTCCACAAAACCACAGTCACTATAGATCTTTCTGCACAAAAAATTCTTTATAGAGCACCTTACCCAGCAACCATCACTATAATTTATTCTACCCAACAACAGTAAGTATAAAGCACCTACCCAAAAACAGTCACCTATACAGCACTCTACCCAACAACCGACACCGTAAAGAAACCTACCCAACAGTCACCATAAAGAGCTTACCCAACAACAGTCAGTATAGTCCACCTACCCATCAACAGTCACTATAAAAGACTCTACTTAATAACAGACACTATACGGTACTCTACCTAACAAGAGTCAGTGTAGTTCACCTTACCCAACAAGAGTCACTATAGACCACTCTACCCAACAACAGTCACTATAGAGGCGGGTAGGGTGCTCTATAGGTGACTGTTGTGGGGTGGAGCTCTCTATAGTGACTGTTGTTATTTAGAGTACACTACAGTGACTTTTATTGTGTAGAGTGCTCTATAGAGCCTGTTGTTTTGTAGGGTGCTCTATAGTTACTGATGTTAGATAGGGGCTCTGTAGAGACTGTTGTTTCATACGTGCTCTATAGTGACTTTTGTTGAGTGGAGGGCTCTATAATGACTGTTGTTGGGTAGAGTGCTCTGCAGTGTTTGTTGCTGGGTAGGGTGCTCTTTAGTGAATGTTATTGTGTAGGTGCTCTATAGTGACTGCTTTCGGATAAAGGGCTCTAAATTGACTGTTGTGTAGGTGCTCTATAGTGACTCTTGTTGGGTAAAGGGCTCTATAGTGAGTGTTGTTGATTAGAGTGCTCTAGAATGACTGTTGTTGGGTAGGGTGCTCTATAGTGACTGTTGTTGCGTAGGTGCTCTAAGTGACATTTGCTGTTTAGGGTGCTCGATAGTGACTGTTGATTTGTGTGTTACTTTATAAGGACTACTATTGGGTAGGTAATCTACAGTGGCTGCTGCTGTGTAGGGTGCTCTACAGTGACTGTTTTTGAATAGGTGCTCTGTAGTGATTGTTGCTAAGTCGAGTACTTTATAGTGACTGTTGCTGATTAGGGTGGTCTACAGTGACTGTTGTTTGGTACATTGCTCTATAGGTGACTGTTGTTGTGTATAACGCTCCAGAGTGACT
>CM052665.1:22262156-22280087 GCA_028533165.1 Leontopithecus rosalia
CCTGAGGCCGATCCTAACTGGGACTATCAAACTGGCCAAAATGTCCACCGCCGCCAAGACCAAATGCTACAGTGCCTCCTAGTGGGCATGCAAGACACAGCCCCAAAAGTAGTTAATTATGATAAACGGCAGGAAATTACTCAGGGTCCTACTGAAAATCCAGCTGCCTTCCTAGACCGACTAACTAACGCTATGGTCCTTCATACCCGAGTAGATCCAGACTCTTTAGTTGGGGCTACCCTCCTAGCGGCCCATTTTATTTCCCAGTCAGCACCAGATATTAGAAAAAAAACTAAAGAAGGCAGAGGAGGGCCCCAAACTCCCATACAAGACCTGGTAAACATGACATTTAAAGTTTTTAATGGCCGAGAGAAGAAGGCTGAGGCTGCCCGCCAAGCCCAGCTGCAGCAACAGGTAAGCCTCCAAACCCAAAGTCTTGTAGCGGCTCTGAGGCCAAAAATTCACTAAGTGTCTGGTGTAATGGGTCTATCAAAGCCCCTCCTAAAAGATCCCTCAGAACCCTCTGAACCCACCCAGACTGCTTCAAAGGTCCCACACAGGCCCTGTTTCAAGTGCGGCCAAAAGGGGCACTGGGCCCAACAGTGCCCTTGTCCGTGTTCGGCCCCTGGACCCTGTCCTATGTACACACGGACTGGACACTGGAAGGTAGACTGCCCATTCCGGACTACAGGCCCACCCCCCGCACCTCCATGTGAGGGGCAAGCCAGTCCAAAAGATGCAGTCCCTTCGTTTGAACTCCTCAGGCTCCTGGATGACTGATGTGGCATGGACTCAGAGACCCCTATCAGCCTTGCTGAGCCTCGGGTAATGCTACATGAAGTGGGTAAGTTTATTTCCTTTTTAATGGACATGGGGGCTACCTACTCTGTATTGCCTTTCTACTCAGGACCTAGCACCCCTTCCCAGGTGTCGGTTATGGGAATTGATGGAAAGCCCTCCTGACCTAACCAGACTCCTCCCTTAACTTGTAACCTTGAGGGGCACCCATTCTCTCACTCCTTCCTGTTCATGCCTTCCTGCCCAGTTCCCCTACTAGGGCGAGACATGCTCCAAACTCTAGAGGCCAGCCTTCAACTCACTGGCCCCTCACAGCCAACTTCATCCCCCACCCATCTTCTAGTACTAACTCTAACTGGTAATGCACCCAGTCACAACCCTTCACCTCAACCCCCATCCCTCCTGAGGTTGTTAATCCCTCAGTATGGGACGTCTACAAGCCTATAGTGGCCACACATCAAACACCAGTTAAAATATTTCTCAAAAACCCTACCCACTTTTCCTCCTGACCTCAGTTTCCCATCTCAAAAACCACCATCAAGGCCTGAAACCAATCATCACTCGACTTTTGGCCCAGGTACTCCTTATTCCCACCAGTTCCCCTTGTAATATCCCTATCCTACAGCCATCCTGCAACTACCACCTAATTCAAGACCTCCGTCTAATCAATGAAGCAGTAATACCTCTCCACACAGTAGTCCCCAACCCTTACATCCTACTATCCAATATTTCTTCCACTACCTCTCATTTTACAGTTTTAGACCTCAAAGACGCATTTTTTACTATTCCCTTTCACCAAGAGTCTTACTTTCTCTTTACCTTCACCTAAACCAACAAGGTATCAACATGTTAAATTTAACCAAATACACCAAGTTATGGATACTACTCTTCCCTTCCCTTGTGTGCCAACCACCTTAGTCCCACAGTTAAAAGTACATGGACAAGCTGAGATCCTATCCCTGGTCACTCCATCCCCAAACCACCAGAGTAAACGAGCAGTCTTGGTCCCACTAGTGGTTGGCCTCTCTTTAGCCTCTTCTCTAGCAGCAGCTGGAATAGGGAGTAGTACCCTGGGCTACAGTGTCACTTCAGCCGCACAACTGGAGAAAAAACTCTGGGTAGTTATTGAGGCATCAGCTGCCTCTCTGGCATCCCTCCAGCGACAAATCACGTCACTAGCAAAGGTAACTCTCCAAAACCGACAGGCTCTAAATCTATTAACAGCAGAAAAAGAAGGTACCTGCTTGTTTCTCCAAGAACAATGTTGTTATTACATTAATGAAACCGGTCTAGTGGAAGAAAATGTCAACACTCTCTATCATCTTCAAGAAGACCTCCAAAAAAAACAAAATGCACCAGCCTCTTCTCTTAACTGGTGGCAATCCCCTATACTTACATGGCTAACTCCTATCATCACTCCTATTATCTTAATTTGTCTTTTACTAATGCTGACCCCTTTCTTTCTCAGATTTTTACAAGCTCGCATAAAAGAAATGTCCATGGTAGCTGTAAATCAAATGCTACCTCATCCCTCTGTCTGACTCACAACCGAGGCACTGGCCAACTGACCATCCCCACTCCACCCCTGTTCAGCAGGAAGTAGTCAGAGAGAAGCGGCGTCCTATATCATCAAAAAGGTAGGAATGTAAGGCCGGTTGCGTTACCGGGAGTCAAAAGTACACATTCATCACTCTCTGTGCCTGATAATTGCGTCATCACCCGAGGTCATTATCTGGCTTCCCCACAAAGCTTCCCTGCACCCGCCTCTGCATACCATGCCCAAGGTCACACTCAGCACTAAATTATCCATCCAACCTCCAGTCCACTGATGAAAAACCTGCAAAGAAATTTTTCAAAATAAGCTTCACCATTCCCTGCCTGACAATAGCCTGCCCCCATACGTCCCTGGCAGGCCCATGTACCCAAGGTTTTGCCCTCCAATGTCAGCTACATCCTACTTTAACTCCATGTACTTTCTGCTCCTAAACAGCCAATAGAAATGCCTTCTCTTTGTTTCCCCAGTAATCAATCAAGGCCCACTAACCCAAAGTCCCGCCCACCTACCAATGGCAGCTAGTTTCATGTACTTCCTACTCCTCAACAGCCAATAGAAATACCTTTTCTTTGTTTCCCAATAACCAATCAATTGCCTGCACACCCCATAAAACCCCACGCCCTGAACAACCGGGTGCGACTTCTCTGGCCCCTCTTGGACCACTGAGGTAGCCCAGGAGCTGAATAAATTGGCTTATCTTTTTACATACATGCCTCAGTTTCCTCATTTTACCTCGGCAATAAATATTACAGTGACCTCTGTTGTGTAGAGTGTTTTATACTGACTGTTGTTGCGTAGGGTTCTCTATACTGACTGTTGTGGGGTAGGTTCTGCATAGTGACTATTTTTGGATAGGGTGCTCTATAGTGAATGTTGTCGGGTACGGTGCTCTATAGTAACTGTTTTTGGGTAGAGTGCTCTATAGTGACTGTCGTTGCGTAGATGCTCTATAGTGACTGTTGTTTGCTAGGGTGCTCTATAGTGACTGTTGCTGAGTAGAGTGCTCTATATTGACTGATGTTGCAGAGTTGCTCTATAGTGACTGTTATTGGATGGAGTGCCCAATAGTGACTGTAGTTGGGTAGGGTTCTCCACAGTTTCTTCTGTTGTGTAGAGGGCTCTATAGTGACTGTTATTTTGTTGGGTGCTTCCTAATCACTGTTTTTGGGCGGAGTATTCTATGGTGAATGTTGTCAGGTACAGTGCTGTATAGAGACTGCTGTTGGGTAAGATTCTCTATGCTGACTGTTGCTGTGTGCGGTGCTTTATAATGACTGTTGTTGAATAGAGTGCTCTAGATAGTGACTGTTGCTAGGTGTGGAGCTCTATAATGACTTTGTTTGTGTACAGTGCTCTAAATCGTGGCTGTTGTTTGGTAGCGTGCTCTATAGTGAATGTTTCTGGGTAATGTGCCCTATTGTGACTGTTGTTGAGTGGAGTGCTTTGTACTGACTGTTGTTGAATATGGTGCTCTGTAGTGACTGTTGTTGAGTAGGATACTCTATAGTGACTGATTTTAGGAGGAGTGCTCTATAGTGACTGCTGTTTGTTAGGGTGCTTTATACTGACTATAGTGTAGAGTGCTATATAGTGACTCTTCATGGGTAGAATGTGCTATACTGACTGTTGTTGGGTAGAGTGTTCTATAGTTAATCTTGTCAGATAAAAAGCTTTATACTGACTGTTGTTGGTAGGGTGCTGTTTAGCGACTGTTCTTGGTTGCAATTCTGAATGGTGACTGTTGTTGCATAGGGTGCTCTGTAATGAACGTTGTTGTTTGGTGGGGTGCTCTATACTTACTGTGGCTAAGTGGGGTGCTCTTTAGTGACTATTATTGGGTAGAATACTATAGATTGTGACTGTTGTTTGGTAGTGTGCGCTATAATGACTGTTGCTGGGAAGTGTGCTGTATAAGATTGTTGGGTAGGGTTCTCTATGGTAACTCCTGTTGGTAGGGTGCTCTACAGTGACTGTTGTTGAGTAGAGTGCTCTATAGTGACTGTTTTTTGTAGGGTGCTATATAGTGACTGTTGTTGGGTTGGGTGCTCCATAGGGACTGTTACTAGGTGAGGTGATCTATAGTGACTGTTGCTGGTAAGACTGCTTTATAGTGACTGTTTGTAAAGGGCTCTATAGTGACTTTCTTTGGTTAGATGCTCTATAGTGACTGTTGTTGTGTAGGGTGCTCTATAATTACTGTTGTTGGGTAGTGTGTTCTATAGTAACAGGTAGGATGCTTTATAGTGACTGTTGTTGATAGGGTTCTCTACAGTTACTGTTGTTGGCTAGTGTGCTCTATAGTGACTGTTATTGCGTAGGGTGTTTTATAGTGACTGTTTTTGGATTGAATGCGCTCTAGTGACTATTGCTGGGGAGGGTGCTGTATAGTGATTGTTGCTGGATAAAGGGCTCTATAGTGACTGTTGATTGGTCAGTGCTCTATAGTGATTGTTATTGAATAGTGTGCTCTATAGTGACTGTTGTTGTAAATCGTGTTCCATAGTGATTGTTGTTGGCTACAGTGCTCTATAGTGACTGCTGCGGGGTAGGTTGCCCTATAGTGACTGTTGTTGGGTAGTGTTCTCTCGAGTGAATGTTGTTTTTTAGGTGCTGTATAGTGGCTGTGGGTAGGTGTGCTGTACTGACCGTTGTTGGGAAGGTTTTCTACAGTGTCTGTTGCTTGATAGGTAATTTAAACTGACTGTTGATAGGGTGCTCTATAGTGACTGTTTTTAGTAGGTGCTTCATAGTGACTGTTGTTCGGAAGATGACCTTTAGTGACTGTTGCTGGGTAGGGTGCACTATAGTGAATGTTGCTGCATGGGGTGCTCTATAGTGACTGTTGCTATGTAGAGTGCTCTATCGTGACTGTTCTTGAGTAGGTATTCAACTGTGACTGTTGCTGGATGGAGTGCTTGTAGTGACTCTTATTGGGAAGGTGTTATATAGTGACTGTTGTTAGCTTGTGTGCTCTGTAGTGACTTTTTTTGGTAGAGTGTTCTATAGTGACTATTGTTGGGTTGAGTGCTCTATAGTGACTGTTGCTGTGTAGAGGTTCCATAGTGACTGTTGTTGGGTAGAGTGCTCTCTACTGACTGTCCTTTGGTAGGGTGTTATATAGTAACTGTTTTCCTTAAGAGCGCTCTATACTGACTGTTGTTGGGTAATTTCTGTATACGCACTGTTGTTGGGTATGGTGCTCTCTACTGAATTTGTTGGGTAGGTGCTCTATAGTGACTCTTGTTGGGTAGGTGCTCCATAGTGACTGTAATTGGGTAGGTGCTCTACAGTGACTGTTGTAGGTAGAGTGCTCTATAGTGACTGTGGTTGGGTATGGTGCTGTATAATGGTGTTGTTAGGTGGGGTGCTCTACAGTGACTATTGTTGGTTAGAGTGCTATATAAGTCACTGTTGTTGGGTGGAGTGCTCTATAGTGACTATTGTGCACAGTGCTCCATAGTGACTGTCGTTTGGTAGAGTGCTCTACAGTTACTGTTTTCGGGAAGTCTTCTCTATACTAATATTTTAGGGTATGTAATCTATAGTGAATGTTTTTGGGCAGTGTGCTCTATAATGTCTGTTGTTAGGTATGTTCTTTATAGTGACTATTGTTGGTTAAGGTGCTCTAAAGTAACTGTTGTTTGGTAGTGTTTGCTATAGTGAGTGTTCTTGGGTGGAGTGCTCTATGGTGTATGTTGTTGAGTGGAGTGCTCAATACTGACTGTTGCTGGGAAGGGTTCTATATAGGGACTGTTTTTTGTTTGAGTGCTCTAGATAGTGACTGTTTTTTGGTAAGTGCTCTATAATGACTGTTGTTTGCTAGGGTGCACTGTAGCGACTGCTGTTGAGTAGGGTGCTCTATACTGACTGCGGTTCTGTGTGGTTCTGTATAATGACTGTTGTTGGGTAGAATGATCTATAAGTGACCGTTGTTGGGTGGAGTGTTCTATAGTGACTCTTTTGTAGAGTGCTCTATAGTGACTTTTTTGGGTGCAGTGCTCTGCACTGACTATTATTTGGTAGGGTGCTCTATGGTGACTGTTGTTAGGTAAGGGGCTCTAGAAACTGAATGTTATTGTGTAGGGTGCTCTATAGTAACTCTTGCTAAGTATAATGCTCTACAGTGTCTTTTTATGAGTAGAGGGCTCCACACTGACAGTTGTTGGGTAGGTGCACTATAATGACAGTGTTTGGGTACGTGTTCTATAGTGACGGTTGTTGGGTGCAGTGCTTTATAGTGACTGTTGCTTTGTAGGGTGCTCTAGAGTGACCAATTTTTGGTACAATGCTCTATTGTGACTGCTGCTGCATAGAATGCTCTATAGAGACTGTTGCTTGATAGGGTGCTTTATAGTAACTGCTGGTTGATAAGGTGCCCTATAGTGATTGTTGTTTGGTAGGGTGCTCTATTGAGACTATTGTTGAATAGGTGCTCTGTACTGACTTTTGCTGGGTACATTGCTCTATATTGACTGTTGTTGATTTGGTTGCTCTATGGTGACTGTTGTTGAGTAGAGTGCTATATAAGTGACTTGTTGGGTGGAGTGTTCTTTAGAAATTGTTGTGTAGAGTACTCTATAGTGACTGTTGTTTGGTAGAGTGTTCTAAAGTGAATTGTTGAGTAGCTTGCTTTATACTGACTGTGGCTTGGTAGGTGATCTATAGTGACTGTTGGTGGGTACAGTACTCTGTAGTGATTGTTTTTGGGTACAGTGCTGTCTTGTGACTGTTCTTTCATAGAGTTCTCTATGGTGACTGCTGTTGGGTAGGTACCCAATGCTGACTATTGGTGGGTAGATGCTTTATAATGACAGTTGTTTGGTAGGTGCTGTATAGTGACTGTTGTTGGTTAGGATGCTCTATAATAACTGCTGTTGGGTACAAAGCACTCTATTGAATGTTGCTTTGTGGAGTGCTCTATAGTGTCTGTTGTTGGGTACAGTGCTCAAAAGTGACTCTTGCTGGTTGGGGTGATCTATAGTGACTGTTGTTGGGTAACGTTCTCTAGATAGTGACTGTTGTCGGGTAGTTTGTTCCATAGTGATTGTTGTTGTATATTGTGCTCTATAGTGACTGTTGTTGTGTATGGTGCTTTACAGTGACTTTGTTGAGTTGGTTGCTTTATAGTGACTGTTGTTGATTAGAGTGATCTTTTGGTGACTGTTGTTAGGTAATGTGTTGTATAGTGACTATTGTGTAGAGTACTTTATAGTGACTGTTTTTGTCAGAGTGCTCTAAAGTGACTCTTGTTAGGTAGAGTGCTGTATAGTGTCTGTTTTTGGCTAGAAAACTTTATACTTACTCTTGTGGGCTAGCTCCTTTATGGTGACTATATCTGTATTAGTGCTCTATAGTGACTGTTGACAGGTGGAGTGATCTATATTGACTGTTGTTGGCTAGGTGATCTATACTGACTATTGTTTTGTAGGGTGCTGTCTAGTTACTGTTGTTTAGTGGAGTGCTCTATAGTGAATGCTGTGAGGTAGGGTGCTCTATAATGACTGTTGCTGGAAATGGTCCTCTATAGTGATTGTTGTTAAGTAGAGTGCTCTATATTCATGCTAGCCTGGTAGGGTGCTTTATGGTGATTTTTCTTCAGTGGGTACTTCATAGTGACTCTTGTATAGTGGAGTGCACTATAGTGACTGTCGTGTAAGTGCTCTATAGTGACTGTTGTCGGGGAGTGTGATCCATAGTGACTGTTTTTGAGTAGGGTGTTCTATAGTGACTGTTGTAGGTTGGAGTGTTCCATAGTGACTGTTGTTGGGTAGGGTCCTACATAGTGAATGTCGTTGGGTAGAGTGCTCTATAGTGACTGTCCTTAGGTAGGGTGTTATATAGTGACTCTTGTTGGGAAGAGTGCTCTTTAGTGACTGTTGCTGGGTGGTTGCTTTATATGAACTGTTGTTGTGTAGGGTGCTCTATACTGAATTTGTTAGGTAGGTGCTTTATAGTGACTCTTGTTTGGTAGGGGCTCTATAGTGACTGTTGTTGGGTAGGGTGCTCTATAGTGACTTTTGTTGGGTGGGGTGCTCCACAGTGACTATTGTTGGGTTGAGTGCTCTATAAATGACTGTTGTTGGGTGGAGTTTTCTATAGTGACTGTTGTTGTCTACAGTGCTCTATACTGACTGTTGTTGGGTAGAGTTTTCTACGGTGACTGTTCTCAAAAAGGCTGCTCTATACTGACTGTTTTTGTGTAGGTGATCTATAGTGACTATTTTTTGCATGGTGCTCTATAGTGACTGTTTTTGTGTACGTGCTGTATAGTGATTGTTGTTGGTTAAGGTGTTCAATATTAACTGTTGTTCGGTAGTGTGCACTATATTGAATGTTCTTGTGTGGAGTTCTCTATAGTGTCTCTTGTTGGGTGGGGTGCTCGATACTGACTGTTGCTAAGTAGGGTGCTTTATAGTGACTGTTTTTGGTCAGAGTGCTCTAATAAGGGACTGTTTTTGGGTGAATGCTCGATACTGACTGTTTGCTAGGGTTCTCTATAGCAGCTGTTGTTGAGTATGGTGCTCTATAGTGACTGCAGTTCTCTGGGTTTCTCTATAGTGACTGTTGTTCGGTGGAGTTTTCTATTCAATTTTGTATAGTGCTCTATATTGACTCTTTTTGGGTGGAGTGTTCTGCAGTGATTGAAGTTAGGTGGGGTGCTTTATACTCATTTTTGTTGTGCAGGGAGTTCTAGATACAGACTATTATTCTGTAGGGTGATCTACAGTAACTCTTCTTGGGTATAGTGCTCTATAGTGATGGTTTTTGGGTAGAAGGCTCCATACTGATTGTTGCTGCGTTGGTCCTCTATAAAGACTGTGGTTGGGTAAAATTCTCTACAGTGACTGCTGTTGGATAAAATGCTCCATAGTGACTGTTGTTGGGTAGAATGTTCCATAATGACTGTTGCTATGTAGGTTACTCTAGAGTGACTGATTTTGGGTAGAGTGCTCCATAGTGACTGTGGCTGCAAAAGGTTCTCTATAGTGAATGTGTCCAGGTAGTGCACTCTATAGTGACTGTTATTGAGTAGCGTTCTCTATAGTGACTGTTGTTCGGTAGGGTGCTTTTTAGCGTCAATTGTTGAATAAGTACACTGTACTGACTGTTGCTGGGTTAGGTATTCTAAAATGAGTGTTGTTGGAAGGGGTGCTCTGTGATGACTGTCATTGAGTAGACTGCTATAAAGTGACTTGTGTGCCTTGCTCTATACTGACTGTTGCTCAGTAAGTGATCATACTGACTGTGTTCGTGTACAGTGCTATATAGTGACTGTTTTTGGATACTGTGCTCTATTGTGACTGTTGTTGAGTAGAGTGCTCTATAGTGACTGCCATTGGATAGGTACCCTATACTGAGGGTTGATGGGTTGTTGCTTTATATTGACTGTTGTTGGATACGTGCTCTATAGTGACTGTTGTTTTGTAGTGTACTGTAGAGTGACTGTTGTGTAGAGTTCTCCAATATGACTGTTGTTGCATAGGGTGCTCTATAGTTATTGTTGATTGGTAGGGTAAAAACTATAGTGATTCTGGCTATAGTGCTCTGTAGTGAGTGTTGCTATATTGGGTGCTCTATAGTGACTGTTGTTGGGTAGGTGATCTTCAGTGACTGTTGTTGGTTAGGTTGCTCTATAGTGACTGGTGTTGGGTAGGTTGCTCTTTCATGACTGTTTTTGTGTGGGTGCTCTATAGTGACTATTGCTGAGTAGAGTGCTCTATAAGGACTGTTTGTGGGAACATTGCACTATAGTGACTTGCTTTTAAAGAGCTCTATAGTGAATGCTCTTGTGTAGTGTGATCTATAGTGACTGTTCTTGGGTAGGGTGCTCTAGAGTATCTGTTGTTGTGTGTCTGCTCCATAATGTCTGTGCATGTGCAGGTGCTCTATAGTGACTGCTGCTTGATACTGTGCTCTATAGGGGCTGTTGTTGGTTGGATTGTGCTATACTGACTCTTGCTAGGTGTAGTGCTGAAGAGTGACTGTTGTTTGGTAGGTACTCTATAGTGACTGTTGTTGAGTGGAGTGATCTATAGTGACTCCTGTTGGGTAGAGTGGTCTATAATGAGAGTTGTGTAGAGTTCTCTATATTGACAATTTTTGGGTAGAGGGCTCTATACTGACCGTTGTTGGGTTCGGTACACTATAGTGACTGTTGTTGGGTAGGGTTCTTTATAGTGACTGTTGTTGAGTAGGTGCTCTATACTTACTGTTTGTGGGTAGGCACTCTATAGTGACTTTTGTTCATAGGATATTATATAGTGATTGTTATTGGGTAGGATGCTCTATAGTGACTGTTGTTTGGTAGGTTGCTCTATAACTGTTTTTGTTTGGGTGATCTATAGTGACTGTTTCTGGGTAAGGTGCTCTATAGTGACTGTTGCTGGGTAAGGTGCTCTATATTGACTGTTGCTGTATATAGTACTCTATAGTGGCTGTTTTTGGGTAGGTGATCTGTAGTGACTCTTCCTGGGTAGGGTGCTCTATACGGAGAGTTGCTGGGTAGTTTATCTAAAGTGACTGTTCTTGGGTAGGTGCTCTATTGTTACTGTTGTTTGCTAGCATGCTCATAGTGACTGTTTTTGAGTACAATGCTCTTTAGCAACTGTTGTTTGGTAGAGTGAACAATAGTGACTGCTGTTGGGTAGAGTGTGCTATAGGTGATTGTTGTCACATAAAGTTATCTATAGTGACTGTAGTTGTGTAACGTGTTCTATAGTGAATATTGTTGGGTAGTATGCTTTATATTGACTGTTGTTGGGTAGGTGATTTTTAGTTACTGTTGTTAAGTAGGGTGCCCATAGTGAGTGTTGTTGGGTATGGTACTCTATAGTAACTGTTTTTGTGTTGAGTGCACTATAGTGACTGTTGCTGGGTAGCTGCTCTATAGTGACTGTTGTTCGTTAGGTGCTCTATAGTAACTGTTGTTGTGTAAGGTGCTTTATAGTGACTTTGTGGTTGGCTTGCTGTATAGTGACCGTTGTTTGGTAGAGTGCTCTATAGTGACTCATTTTGGGTACGTTCTCTACAGTGACTGTAGCTGGTTAAGGTGCTCCATAGTGAGTGTTGTTGGGTGGGGGCTCTACAGTGACTGTTGTTGGGTGGAGTGCTCTATAGTGGCTGTTGTTGTGTATAGTTCTGTACAGTGACTACTGTTGGAAATGGTGCAGTATAATGACTGTTGCTGGATAGAGTGCTCTATAGTGACTCCTGTTGGTAGGGTGCTCTATAGTGTCTGTTGTTGGGTAGGGTGCTCTGCAGTGACTGTTGGTGAGTACGGTGCTCTATAGTGACTGTTGATGGGTGGGGTTCACTATAGTGACTGTTACTGGGTAGGGTGCTGTATAGGGACAGTTGTGGGTGGGGGCTATATAGTGACTGTTGCTTGGTAGGGTTCTCTAGAGTGACAGATTTTGGGTAGGTGTTGTATAGATACTGTTGTCGCTGGGGTGCTCTAAACTGACGGTTGTTTTGTTGGTGCACTCTAGTGACTGTTGCTGGGTAGGGTGCTTTATAGTGACGGTTGCTGGATAGAGTGATCTATACTGACTGTTGCTGGTTGGGTGGTCTACAGTGACTGTTGCTGAGTAGGGTGCTCTTTAGAGACTCTTGTTGGGTTGGTGCTCTAAAGTGACAGTGGTTGGGTGTGGTGCTCTATAGTGACTCTTGCTGTGCACGGTGCCCAATAGTGACAGTTGTGGGTGCAGAACTCTATAGTGACCATTGCTAGGTAGAGTGCTCTATAGTGACTGATGTTGGGTATGTGTTCTATAGTACTTGTTACTGGGTAGGGTGCTGTATAGTGGCTGTGGTTGGGTAGGTGTTCTATAGTGACTGTTGTTGGGTGGGGTACTCTAGAGTGACTGTTGTTATGTAGAGCACTCTATGGGTGACTGTCGTTGCGTGGATTGCTCTATAGTGGAAATTGTTCTGTAGAATGCTTTATATTGACTGGTGTTGGGTAGAGTGCTCTATGGGTACTGTGATTGTGTAGAGTGCTCTATAGATAACTGTTGTTAGGTGGGGTTCTCTATATTGATTTTTCTGGGTAGATTGCTGCATAGTGACTCTGTTAAGTATGGTGCTGTATACGGAGTGTTGTTGGGTACATGCTCTAAAGTGACTGTTGCTGAGTTAGGTGTCGTATAGTTACAGTTGTTGGTGGTGTGCTCTAACCTGACAGTTGTTGCATAGGTGCTTTATAGTTGTTGTTGTTTGTTAGGGTTCTCTACACTGACTTCTGTTGCGTAGGGTACTCTATAGTGACTGTGGTTGCTTAGGTGCTTTATAGTGTCTGTTTCTGTGTAGGGTTACCTATACTGACTGTTGTTGTTGCAGTTCTCTATAGTGACTATTGCTGGGTAAAGTGCTCTGTAGTGACTTATGTTGGGCACCTTTTTTTGTACTGACTGTTGCTGGGTAGAGTGCTTTATAGTCACTGTTGTTGGGTCGGTGCTCTGTGGTGACTGTTATTGGGTGAGGTGCTCTATAGTGACTTGTTGGGTAGATTGCTCTATAGGTGCCCCTTGTTGGGTGGAGTTCTTTATAGTGAATGTTGTTGGGTAAAGTTCTCTGTAGTGACTGTTGTTGGAAATTGTGCTCTATAATGACTGTTGATGGGTAAATTGCTCTATAGTGACTCTTGTTGGTAGGGTGCTCTATAGTGACTGTTTTCGGTAGGATGCTGTATAGTCACTGTTTCTGGGTAGGGTGCTCTATAAAGACTTTTGTTGGGGGGATTCTTTATAATCATTGTTGCTGGTAGAGTGCTGTATAGTGACTGTTGTTGGTTATGGTGCTGTACCTTGTCTGTTTTTGCATAGGTGCTCTATAGTGACTGTTGCTAAGTAGGGTGATGTATAGTGACTATTGGTGGGGTGATCTAAACTATCGGCTGCTGTATAAGTGCTCTATAGTGACTGTTGCTAGTTAAGGTGCTCTATTGTGACTCTTGTTGATTAGAGTGCTCTACAGTGACTGTTGTTGGGTAGGATGCTCTACAGTTATTGTTGTTGGGTATGGTGCTTTTTGGTGACTACTGTTCAGTAAGTGCTTTATAGTGACAATTGTTGGGTGGGGTGCATTTCATTGACTGTTCTTGGGAAGGTGCTCTGTAGTGCTCTTCATGTGTAATATACTCCATAGTGACTCTTGTTGGGTAAAGTGCGCTATAGTAATTGTGGCTGGGTAGGTTGCTCAATAGTGACTATTGCCAGGTAAGGTGCTCTATGCTGACTCTTGTTGGGTTGTGGGCTTTATACAGACTGTTGCTCTGTTGAGTGCTCTATAGTGATTGGTGTTGGGTAGGTAATATATAGTGACTGTTGTTGGATGGGGTGCTTTATCATTAGTGTGTTGGGGTAGGTGTTCTTTCACGACCATTGTTTGGTAGAATGCTCTTTAGAGCTTGTTGTTGGGTATGGTGCAATATAGTGACTTGTTGTGTGGAGTACCCTTGGATGACTGTTTTTGGGTAGAGGGCTCTATAGAGACTGTTGTTTGGTAGGCGCTCTGCAGTGACTGTTGTTGAGTATGGTACTATAAAGTACCTATACGATAACAGACAGTATAAAGAATCCTACTCAACAAGAGGCATAATAAAGCGCCTATTCAACAACAGACACTATAGAGCACTCTGCACAACAGTCATTATAGAGCACTCCAACCTACAACAGTCACATATACAGCACTGCTCCCAAAAACAGTGAGTACAGAGCACCCTACCCAGCAGCAGTCACTATAGAGCACATACCCAACAATAGTCACTGTAGAACACCCTACCCAACAACAGGCATATAAAGCACCTTACCCAAAAACAGTCACTGTAGAGCACAATAAAAAGCAACAGTCACTATAGACTACCTACCCAACAATAGTCACTACAGAGCACTCCACCCAACAACAGTGACTATAGAGTATTCCACCCAAAAACAGTCCCTATAGAGCACTCTACCAAACAACAGTCAGAATAGAGCACCATACCCAACAACAGGCATTATAAAGCCCCTAACAACAACAGTAACTATGGGGCACTCCACCCAAACACGGTCACTATAGAGTACCTACTCAACAACTGTCACTATGGAGAACTTTACCCAGCAAGTGTCACTATAAAGCACATGACCAAACAACAGTCACTATAGAGCACACTATCGAGCAACAGTCATTATAGAGCACTACAGCAAACAAGAGTCACAATAAAGCACCCTACCAAAAACAATCACTATACAGCACCCTACCAACAGCAGTCACTATAGAGCCACATACACAACGACAGTCAATATAAAGCACCTACCCAACAATAATCACTATATGGCACTGACGAAACAACAGTCACTAGAGAGCACCTATTCCACAACAATCAGTATAGAGCACCTACCCAACAACAGTCACTATATAGACCTCAACCAACAACAATCACTATAGAACTCTGTACACAACAACAGTTATAAAGCACAAAAACAGTTATAGAGCACACTATTCAACAAAGTCACTAGAGAGCACCTACCCACAACAGTCACAATAGAGCCCTCTACCCAAAAATAGTCACTATAGAGCAATCTACAAAGCAAAAATTTCTATCGAGCACCCTACCCAAAAACACTCAGTATTGAGCACTCTACCAAATAAAAGGCATATTTGGTAGAGTGCCTTTTACTCTACTCAACAACAGTAACTGCAGAGCACCTACCCAAAAACAGTCACTGTAGAGCCCATTCCCCAACAAGGGTCACTTTAAAGGACTCTACCCAACAGCAGCCATGGTAAAACACCCTACTGAACAACAGTTACTATATAGATCTCTGTACCCAATGATAGTCACCAAGCAACAGTCGCTATAGAGCACCCTACTCAATAACTGTTGGTATAGAACAGCTACCCAGCAACAGTCACTCTTTAGAGTACTACACACAACACAGTCACTATAGGGCACCTCCCTAAAATGAGTTACTATACAGTACTCTTCCCAACAACAATCAGTAGAGAGCACTGTACCTTACAACAGTCACTATAGTGCACCGTACACAACAGTTAGTATAAAGTACCTTCCCAACAATAGTCAGTATAGACTACCCTACAGAACAACAGTCACTATAGAGTACTCTACCCAACAAGTCACTATAGAGCCTTTTCACATCAGTCAGTATAAAGCACTCCAACCAACAACAGTCACTTTTGAGCACCGTACCCAACAACAGTAAGTATAAACCACCTACCAAACAATGGTCACTATTGAGAGCACTCCACCCAACAACAGTCACTATGGAGAACCTACCGTAAACAGTCACTATAGAGCACCATACCCAACAACTGTCAGTATAGAGCACCTACCCAAAAAGTCAGTATAGAGCACTCTACCCAACAAGTCACTATACAGTCCTCTACACAGCAGTCAGTATACAGCACCCCACTTAAAAACAGTCACCTATAGAGAACTCAAGCCAACAACAGTCACTATAAGTCACCCAAAACAACAACAGTCACGATAGAGCACCTTCCGAACAACAGTCACTATAGAGCATGCTACCCAGCAATGGTAAGTATAGAGCATCCCACCCAACAACAGCAAAGCACCCTACCCAGCAAAATCCACAATAGATCACACTACCCAGAAACAGTCAGTATAGAGTACCCTACTTAGCAACAGTCACTGTTGAGCACTCTACACAACAATATTAACCACAGAACACCCTACTGAGAAAGTCAATATATAACAGTATCCAGAATAACACTCACTATACAGCAGCCTACCGAACAACAGTCAATACAGAGCACAATATCCAAAATTAGTCACTAAAGAGCTCCCTACCCAAGAACAATCACTATAGAAATTTTACCCAACAACAGTGACTATAGGGAACCTACGAAACAACAGTCACTATGGAGCACCTACACATCAACAGTACCTATAGAGCCCTCTTCCCAACAACAGTCACTATAGAGCACTCTACCCAGCAATGTTCAATATAAAGAACCGTATGCAACACCACTCACAATAGAGCACGCTATCTGGCAACAGTTACTATAAAGAACCTACACAACTACATTCATTATAGTGCACCATTCCAAACAAGAGTTACCTTTAGAGAACTCTAAAAATCAATACTCATTATACAGCACCCCACCCAACAACAGTCACTATAAACCAGCCTACACAACATCAGCCACTATAAATCATGATATCCAAATACAATCAGTATAGAGCACCTACCCAACAACAGTCAGTATCTAGAGCACTTTACTTTACAACAGTCACTGTAGAGCACCCCAACCATCAATAGTCAGTATTGAGCACTCTTTCCAACAACAGACAGTATAGAGCACTTTACCCAGCAACATTCACTTAAGCACAACCTACCCAAAAGCAGCTACTTTAGAGCACCATAACAAACAACAGTCACTATAGAGCACCTAACCAACAAAAGTCAATATTAAGCCCCTACCCAACAACAGTCAGTGTAGGGCACATACCCAATAACCGTCACTATGGAGCTTTCTACCTAAAAACAGTCACAAAAAAAGCATTGTACCCCACAACAGTCACTATAGAGCACCTACCGAACAGCAGCCAGTATAGAGCAAGCTACCCAACAAGAGCACTGTACACTTAGAGCACTCACTGTAGAGCACTCTACACAACAAGAGTCTTTACAGAGCACTCTACACAACATCAGTCTCTATAAAGCACTCCCCTGAGAAACAGTTACTTATTCAGCACTTTACCCAATGACAGGCAACATGGAGCAATGCACCCAACATCAGTCACTATAAGGCACCCTACCCAGCAAAATCAGTGTAGAGCACCTATTCCAAAAGAGTCACTATTGAGCACTCTACTCAGCATCAGTCACTATCGATCACCATACCCAACAACTGTCACTATAGAGCACGCTACACAGCAACAGTCACTACAGAGCAACCTATGCAGAAAGTCACTAAAAATCACTCTACCCAACAACAATCACTCTAGAGTACTTACCCAGCAACAGTCACTCTAGAGCATCTACCCACCAACAGTCACTATTAGGCACCTATGCAGCAACAGTCAATATAAAGCCCTCTACCCAAAAATAGTCACTATAGAGCACTCTACACAATAAGAGTCACTGTAGGTCACCCTAAAAAATAATAGTTATTATCTAGAGTCCTTTACCCTAAAACAGTCACTCTAGAGCACCCTACCCAACAACAGTCACTCTAGAGCACCCTACCCAGCAACACTCACTATAAAGCACCCTACACAAGAAGAGTCACTATACTGGATTTAACACAACAGTCATTATAGAGCACTGATTTAACAACATTCACTAAAGATTACCTACCAAACAACAGTCACTTTAGAGGCCTCTACCCAACAACAGTCAGTATAGACCACTCCACCCAAAATCAGTCACTATAGAGCACTCTACCAAACAGTAGTCACACAAAACACCCAACCCATGAGCAGTTACTATAGAGCACTCTACCCAACAAGAGTCACTATAGAACAACCTACCCAACAAAGGTCACTAAAGAGCACTCCACTAAAAAATTCACTATAGAGCACCCTACCAGCAACAGTCACTATAGAGCACCTA
>CM052665.1:22280587-22315027 GCA_028533165.1 Leontopithecus rosalia
CTACTCAAAACCAGTCACAATAGAGTTCGCTACCCAGCAACAGTCATAGAGCACCTAGTCAACAACAGTCAATGTAGTCAACCTTACCCAACAAGAGTCAATATAGAGCACCTACCCATTAAAATTTACTATAGAGCACTCTGCCTAACAACAATCACTATAGAGCCGTTTACACAATAGTCACTATAGAATATTCCACACAACAGTATTCACATATATAGCACTTTAACCAACAACAGTCACTATAGAAGAGCCCACAATAAAACAGTCACAATAGAACACCCTACCCTTAAAGAGTCAGTATAGAGCAATGTATTCAACATCAGTCACTATAGAGCACCTGTCCATCATCAGTCACAATAGAGCGAACTACCCAAAAACAGTAAGTGTAGAGCATTCTACCCCCCAGCAACATTCACTATAAATCACCCCACACAACTGTCAATGTAGAGCATCCTACACAACAACAGTCACCAAAGAGCACTTATTCAACATGAGTCACTATACAGCACACTACTGAACAGTCACTATAGAGCACCCTACACTACAACAGTCACTATGGAGCATGCTACCAAGCAACAGTCAGTTTAGAGCACCCTATGCAGCAACATTCACTATGGATCACTGTACCCAACAACAGTCACTGTAGATTACCCTACGCATCAACAATCACTATAGAGCACCCTATGCCACAAGTCACTATACAGCATTCCACCCAACAACAGTCACTATAGAGCACCCTACTCTACCAGTCATTATAGAGAACCCTGCCAACAATAGTCACTATAGAGCACCTTACCTAAGAAAAGCCACTATAGACCACCTGCCATACAACAGACACTAAAAAGCACCTACTCAACAATTGTCACCATAGACCACATTTCAAACAACAGTCACTATACAGCACTGTACCCACCAAGAGTCCCTATATAGCAACCAACCCAACAATAGTCACTATAGAGCACCTACTCAACAACAATCACTATAAAGCATCTACAAAACAACAATCACTATAGAGCACTCTACACAACATTCACTACAAAACACAAAACTGAACAACAGTCACTAGAAAGCACACTATTCAACAACAGTCCTTAGGTAACACCTTACCTAACAACAGTCACTATGGAGCACTCTACCCAACAACAGTTATTATGGAGCAAACTACCAAACAAAAGTCACTGTAGAGCACCACATCCATCAACAGACACTACAGAGTACCTACCAAAAAACTGTCACTTTACACCACAACAGTCTGTATGGATTACTTCACACAGCAAAAGTCACTGTAGAGCACTCTACCCAGCAACAGTCAGTATAGAGCACAACAGTCATCATAAAGCACATCACCAAGCAACAGTCAGTATTGAGCACCCCACCCAACAACAGACACTATAGAGCACTCCATGGAACAACATTAACTATAGCACACCCATAGCAAAAGCAGTTGCTATAGAGCACCCTAACCAACAACTGTCAATATAGAGCACCTACACAGCAACAGTCATTATAGAGCAACTATTCATAAATATTCACTATAGGGCACCTATCCACAATCACTATGGTGCACTCTGTCCAACAACAGTCATAATAGAGCACTGTACCCAAAAACAGTCACTATAGAGCATACTACCCAAAAACAGTTACAATAGAGTATGGTACCTAACAACAGTCACTATAGATCACCTATGAACAACAGTCAATATCGAGCAAGCTACCCAACAAATCACTGTAGAGCACTATCCACAAGAACACGCACTATAGAGCACTCTACACAACAAAAGACTCTATAGAGCACTCCACCCAAAGAGAGTCACTTATAAAGCACTCTACCCAACAACAGTCAACATAGAACACCCCACCCAACAAAAGTCACTATAGAGCATCCAACATCACAACAGTCAGTAGAGAGCACCTATTCAACAATAGTCACTATAGTGCACCCTACCCAACAACAGTCACTATAGAGCACGCTACCCAGCAAGTCACGGGAGAGCACCCTATGCAGCAACAGTTACTGTATAGAACCTGCCCACCAAGAGTCACTATAAAGCACCTATCCAACAACAGTCACTATAGAGCACCATACACAGCAACAGTCAGTAAAAAACCCCTATTCAACAATAGTCACTATAATGCACCTTACTTAACAACAGTCAAAATAGACAACCCTATTCAATAACTGTCACTATAGAGAATGCTACCCAGTAACAGTCAATAAAAAGCACCCTATGCAGCAACAGACAGTATAGAGCACTATACCCAACAACAGTCTCTCTAGAGCATGCTATCAGGCAACAATCACTATAGAGCATGCTGCCGATCAAGTCACTATACAGCATTCCACCCCAAACCGTCACTATAGTGTACCAACCCAACAACAGTCACTGTAGATTACCTAATCAACAACAGTCACTTTAGAACCCTCTACCCAACAAAATTTACTATAGAAAACTCTACCCAACAACAGTCACTACAGAATAACGTACCCAAAAACAGTCACTATAGACCACTGTACCCAACAAAAGTCACTATATAGCACCCTGCAGAAAAACAGTATCTATTGAGCACCCTACCTGGCAACAGTCACTATAAAGCATCCTGGCAACAACAGTCACTATAGAGCACCCTACCTGACAACAATGATTTTAGAGCAACTGCCCCAAAACCGACACTATAGAGCACCTACCCAACAACTGTCACTATAGAACACAATACACAAAACAGTCACTATGTAGCACTCTACCCAAAACTGACACCATGGAGCACCCTAGGAAACTAAAGCCTGTATAAAGCACCTCACCCAACAACACTCATTATAAAGTACCTACAAAAAACTCACTATAGTGCACTTAACCCAGAAGTAGTCAGTATAGAGCACTTCACCCAGCAAAAGTTGCTATAGAGCATCCTACCCAGAAACAGTCTGTATAGAGCATCATAGAAATAAAAGTAACTATATAGCACCCTACCCAAAATCAGTCTCTATAGAGCTCCTACCCAACAATAGTCACTATAGGGCTTCTCCCCAAAAACAGTCATTATAGAGCAGCTATCCATCAACAGTCACGATAGAACCCTCTACCCAACAACAGTCAGTATAGTGTACTCAACACAGCAACAGTCAGTGTAGAGCACCCGACACAACACTAGTCACAATAGAGCCTGTTATCCAACAACAGTCACTATACAGCACCTACCCAACAACAGTCACTATACTGCACCCTACACAACAACAGTCACCAATAGAGAACTGAAGCCAACAACGGTCACTGTAGAGCACCCCACCCAACAAGAGTCCCTATAGACCACAATAAAACAACAGTCACTATAAAGCTTGATATCCAACAACAATCACTTTAGAGAACCCACTCAGTTATAGTCAGTATCTGGAGCACTCTACTCAATCATAGTCTCTATGGAGCACACTACCCAGCAACAGTCAGTATTGAGCACCCCACCAAACAAAAGACAGTATAGAGCTCTCCACCAAACAACATTCACTATAGGGCACCCTATTCAACAGCAGTCACTATAGAGCACAATAACAAACAACAGTCACTATACAACACCTACCCAACCAAAGTGATTATAGAGGACCTACCCAACAACAGTCACTAAAGAGCAGGGTACCCAACAACAGTCATTATAAATTCCCTAACGACCAACAGTCAGTATAGGGCAAGCTACCTAACAAGACACGTAAGAGCACTCTACACAACAGTCTATAGAGCACTGTACACAACAACAGTCTCTATAGAGCACTGTACACAAAAACAGTCACTTGTGGAGCACTATACCCAACGACAGTCACCATAGAACACCCCACACCACAAGAGTCACTATAGAGAAACCTCCCCAGCAAATGTAAGTAAAGAGCAGCTATTGAGCAATATTCACTAATGAGCACTCAACCAAACATCAGTCCCTATAGAGCAACCTACCTACCCAGCAACAGTCACTGTAGAGCATGGAACAGAGCAACAGTCACTATAGAACAATTGATGCAGCAACAGTCACTATAAAGCATTCTAACCAACAACAGTCACTATAGAGCACTTACACAACAGTCACTTTAGAGCACCTACACAAAAGCAGTCACTATAAAGCACCTACCCAACAACAGTCACAAAGAGCCCTCAAGACAAAATGTCACTATAGAGCACTCTACACAACAAAAGTCACTACAGTTCACCCTACACAATGTCAGTATCTAGAGACCCCTAACCAATAACAGTCACTCTAGAGCACCCTACCCAGCAACAGTCACTATAGATCACCCTACCCAACAACAGACACTATACAGCATTTCACCCAAAGACAGTCACTATAGAGCACCAATCCAATAGTCACTATATATCACCTACAAAACACCACTCATTTTAGAACGCCCTACTCACCAACAGTCACTATAAAGCACTCTACCTAACAACAGTCACTATACAGCAACCTACACAGCAACAGTCATTATAGAGCACCTACCCAACAACAGTCACAATAGATAAATTTATGCAACAACCGTCACTATAGCACACTGTACCCAACAAGTATCACTATACAGCATACTACACAACAACGGTCTCTATAGAGCACCTACACAACAAACACTAAAGAACACCTGCCCAACCACAGTCACTACAGAACATTCTACCCAACAACAATCACTATAGAGCACCATACCCAAAAACAGTCACTGTAAAGCACACTATTAAACAAGAGTCACAATAGAGCACCTACTTTTCAACACATACTGTAGAGCCCTCTGCCCAACAACAGTCACGAAAGAGCACTCTACTCAACAACAGGCGTTCTAGAGCACCCCACTCAGCAACAATTATTATAGAGCACCTACCAAACAACAGTCACTAAAGAGCATTTTACCAAACGACAGTCACTATTGAGCACCTAACTTACAACAGTCACTATAGAGCACTGTAGTTAACAACAGTCAATATAAAGCACTTTACCAATAACAATCAATATCTAAAGCCCTTTACCCAACTATAGTCACTATAGAACACCCTACCCAATAACAGACAGTATCTAGAGATATCTACCCAACAAAAGTCAGTATAATGCACTATACCCAACAAGTTTCACCTATAGAGCACTCTACCGAGAAACATTCACTGTAGAGAAAGCAAACCAAAAACAGTGCCTATAGACCACCCTACCCTACAGCAGTCACTATAGAGTACCATACCCTACAACAATCGCTATAGAGCACCTGTGTAATGACAGTCACTATCTTGAGCACTCTACCTAACAACAGTTACTGTAGATCCCCCCACCAAACAAAAGTCAGTATTTAGCACCCCACACAACAGACACCACAGAACTCTCCACCAAACAACAGTCACTATAGTGCACACCACACAACTGTTATTGTAGAGCACCCTATCCAAAAACAGTCACTATAGAGCACCTACCCAACAACAGTCATTGTGGAGCACCTACCCAATAATGGTCAGTATAGGACACATACTCAACAACAGTCATTATAAAGCACATACCCAAAAACAGTAAGTATAGAACACCTACACATCAAGTCACTATGGAGCATGCAACCTAACAAAAATTGTTATAGAGCACTACACCAAAAAACAGTCACTTATAAAGCACTCTACACAACACTAATCATTATAGAACACTGCACCCAACAAGAGTCACTATAGAGTATCTACCAAAAAAATTATTATAGAGCCCTTTACCCAACAACAATAACTTTATAGCACTCTACCCAAAAACAGTCACCAGAGAGCACCTTACCCAACAACAGTCACTATATAGCACCCAATCCAAAACCAGTCACTGTAGATCACCCTTCCAAGAATAGTCACTATAGATCACACTATTCAACAGTCACTATATTGCACACTACCCAACAACAGTCATTATAGGGCACCCTTTGAAAGAATAGTCACTATAGCATTCTACCCAACAACAGTCACTATAGAGCACCCCACCCAGCAACAGTCAGTATAGAGCACCCCAAAGAACAGTCACTATACAGAACGCAACCAAACAACATTCAGTATAGAGCACGCAACCCAACAACAGTTACTATAGAGCATTGTACACAACAACAGTCACCATAGCGCACCCCAACAAACAAGTCACTACAGAGACCTCTACTTTACAACTGTCACTATGGAGAACCCTACTTAACAACAGTAACTATGGAGCACCCTACATACAACAGTGACTATAGATCACCTATGCAACAACAGTCAGTATAAACCTTTCTATCCAACAAGACTCACTATAGAGCTCTCTACCCAACAACAGTCAGTATAGAACTCTCTACCCAGGAACCATCAGTATATGGCACTCTACACAGAAACAGCCATTATAAAGCACCCAAACAAACAACAGTCGGTATAGAGCACTCCAAAAATAAGGGTAACTATAGAGTGCCCTACTCAACAATAGTCACTATAGAGCACACTACCCAACAGTCATGATAAAGCACGCTACCCAGCAAGAGTCACTATTTAGAGCACTGCACAATACAACATTTACTATAGAGCACCCCAACAAAAAACAGTCACTATCTAGGGCACTGTACCCAACAACAGTCACTGTTGAGCACCTCACAAAGCAAGAGTCAGTTTAGGGTACCCCACCCAAAAACAGTCACTATACAGCATAGTAACAAACATCAGTCATTATAGAGTACTCCATCCAACAACAGTCATTATAGAGCACTCTACCCAATAACAGTCACTATAGAGCCTCTACACAATAGTCACTATAACGAATGCTACCCAACCACAGTCACTATGAAGCAGTCCACAAAACAACAGTTACCATAGAGCAACTATGCCACATCAGTCACTATAGAGCATTCTATCCAACAACAGTCAGTATAGAGCACAGCAAAACAACAAGAGTTACTATAGAGCAAAAACCCAAAAACTGTCACTATAGAGCAGTCTACCTGACAACAGTTACTACAGAGCATTGTACCCAAGAACAGTCACTAAAGAGTACCCTACAAAACAAAGTCACTACAGAGGATTCTACCTAATAGCAGTCACTGCAGAACACTAAAAATAACAACAATCACTATAGAGAACTCCACTATACAACAGTCACCCATAGAGCACTTTCACCAACAACAATCATAGAGAACCCCAAACAACAGTCACTATAGACTACCTATCCAACAAGAGTCAGCATAGATCCTCCTATCAAGCAACCAACAGTGTAGAGCACTTACACAACAACCGTCAGTATAGAGTACTCTATTCAGCAACAGTCACCATAGAGCACCCCATGCAACAATACTCATTACAGAGCACAATATTCAGCAACAGTCACTATAGAGCAACTTGCCTGACAACAGCCACTATAGAGCACCCTACACATCGTGCAGGGTGCTCTATAATGACTATTCTTTTATAGGGTGCTCAATAGTGACTGTTCCTGGGTAAAGTATTATATACTGACTGTTGATTGGTAGAGTGCTCTATAGTTAATGTTATTGGGTAGGGCTCTCTCTAGAGACTTTTCCGGGGTAGGATGCTTTATAGTTACTGTTGTTAGGTAATATGCTCTACAGTGACTTCTGTTTGGTAGGATTTTCTATACTGACGGTTCTTGGGTTGGGTGCTTTATACTGATTGTTGTTGGGTAGTGAGTTCTATAGTTACTGTTGTTGGGTAGAGTGCTCTAGATAGTGACTGTTGTTGGGTAGGTGCTCGGTAGTGACTGTTGTTGTGTAGAGTGCTGTATAGCATCTGTTAGGTAGCTACTGTATAGGGAATTTTGCTGGGTAGAGTGCTGTATATTGACTGTTGTTCTGTAGGTGCTTTATAGTGACTATTGCTGGGTCGAGTGCTCTATAGTGACTGTTGTTGGGTAGGGCACTTTATAGTGATTGTTGTTGGGTAGGGTGTTCTATACTTACTGTTGTTGTGTAGAGTGTTCTAGATAGTGACTGTTGTTGGGTAGGTGCTCTGTGGTTGGGTAGAGTTCTCAATATTGACGGTTGTTGTGTTGGTGCTCTATAGTGAGTGTTGGGTAGAGTTCTCAATAGTGACTCTTGTTGGGTAGGTGCTCTATAGTGACTGTGAGTTGGTAGGTGCTCTATAGTGACTGTTGTTGTCTAGATGCTATATAGTGTCTGTTGTTGGATGTGCCATAGAATGACTGTTGTTGGTAGGGTGCTACATATTAACTGTTTTTGGGTAGGGTGCTCTTTGCTGTTTTTTGGTGAAATGCTCAATAGTGACTCTTGTTTGGTAGGGTGCTCTATAGTGACTGCTGTTGAGCAGAGTTCCCTCTACTGACTGTTGATGGGTAGAGATCTTTATATTCACTGTTGTTGAGAAGGTGCTCTATACGGACTGCTGCTGCGTAGGGTGCTCTATAGTTACTGTTTTTGGGTAGGTGCTCTATACTGACTTGCTGTCTAGGTGCTCTATAGTAAGTATTGTTGGGTGCACTGCTCTATGGTGACTGTCATTGTGTAAAGTGCTGCATATGTGACTATTTTATGGGAGAGTGCTTTATAGAGACTGATGTGTACAGTGCTCTATAGAGATTATTTTGCATAGAGTGCTCTACATTGACTGCTGTACAGTGTAGAGTGCTTTTGTTGGGTAGCTTGCTCTATACTGATTGTTGTTTGGTAGATGATCTATAGTGACCATTGTTGGGTGTGGTGCTCTATACTGACTGTTGTGTAGAGTGCTCCATAATGACACTTTTGTAGAGTTCTCCATAGTGACTGTTGCTGAGTTGAATAATCTATAGTTACTGTTGATGGGTAAGAGACGTATAGTCACTGTTTTTAGGTAGGGTTCCTATAATGAATGTTGTTGCTTACAGTGCTTTATAGTAACTGTTGTTGGGTAGAGTGCTCTATAGTGACTGTTGTTGGGTAGGTGATCTTTACTGACTGTTGTTGCATAGGTGCTCTATAGTAACAGTTGTTGCATAGGTGCTCTATAATGACTGGTTTTGGGTAAATGATCTCCATTGACTGTTGTTAGGTAGGTTGCTCTATGGTGACAGTTGTTGGGTAGGGGCTGTATAATGACAGTTTTTAGGTACAACTCTATAGTAACTGTTGTTAAGTAGGGTGCTCTATAGTGACTGTTTTTGGGGAGAGTGCTGTATAGTAACGGCTGTTGGATAGAGGGCTCCATAGTCATTGTTGCTGGGTAGATGCTCTATAGTAATTTTTGTTGAAAGAGTGGTATATACTGACTGTTGTTGAGTAGGTTGCTTTATAGTGACTGTTGTTGGGTAAAGTTCTCTATAGTGACTGTTGTGTTGGTGCTCTATAGTGACTGATGGTGGTTAGGTGCTCTATAGTGACTGTTGTTGTGTAGGTTCTCCATACTGTCTGAGGTTAGGTAGGTGCTATAGAGTGACTGCTGGTGGGGTGCTCTATATTTGTTGTTTTTGTTTAGGGTGCTCTATTGTGACTGTTTGTTGGTACGGTGCTCTATAGTGACAGTTGTTGAGTGAAGTACTCCATAATGACTGTTGCTGAATAGGGTGCTTTATAGTGACTGTTATTGGGTAGGAGTTGTATAGTGACTGTTTTTGGGTAGGACTTCTTATACTGACTGTTTTTGGGTACGGTGTTTTATAGTAACTGTTGTGTATAGTGCTCTATAGTGACTTTTGTTGGTTATGTGCTTTATAATGACTGTTGTTGGGTAGGTGCTCTATAGTGACTGTTTTTGAGAAGATGATCTATATTGACAGTTGTTGGCTAGGTTGCTTTATGGTGACTGTTGTTGGGGAGGGAGATTTATATTGACAGTTTTTAAGTAAGTACTCTATAGTGACCGTTTATAGGTAAAGTACTCTATAGTAACTGTTGTTTGTTAGGGTGCTCTATAGTGACTGTTTTTGTGTAGAGTGCTTTATAGTAACTGATGCTTTGTAGGGTACTCTATATTGACTCTTGCTTTGTAGGGTGCTTTATAATGACTTATTGTGTAGGGAGATCTATAGTAAATGTTATTAGGTGGAGTGTTCTATAGTTACTGTTGATGTGTTGAGTGCTCTATAGTGACTGTTTTAGGGTAGAGTGCTCTACAGTGACTCTTGTTGGGGAGAGGGCTCCATAGTCACTGTTGATGGGTAGGTGTTCTGTAGTGATTGTTCTTGGAATAGTGCTGTATAGTGACTGGTGTTAGGTAAGGTGCTGTATAGTGACTGATTTTGGGTAGAGCTCTTTATAGTGACTGTTGGTGGGTAGGTGCTCTATAATGACTGTTGGTGTGTAGGTGCTCTATAGTGTCTGTTGTGTAGGTGCTATATAGTGACTGTTGTTTTTAGGGTGCTCAATATTTACTGTTTTTGGGTAGGGTGCTTTATCTTGCCTTTTGTTTGGTAGGGTGCTGTATAGTTACTGTTGATGGGTGAAGTGCTCGATAGTGACTGTTGCTGGGCATGGTGCTTTATAGTCACTGTTTTTTTGTAGAAGCTGTATAGTGACTGTTTTTGGGTAAGGTTTCTTATACTGACATTTTTTGTTTACAATGCTCTGTAGTAACTGTTGTTATGTAGAGTGCTGTATACTGAATGTTGTTGGGTAGGTGCTCTATATGGACTGTTGTTGTTAAGGTGCTCTATACTGACTGTTGTTGGGTAGGTGTTCCATAATTACTATTTTTTGTTACATGATCTATATTGACAGTTATGAGGTAGGATGCTCCATAGTGACTGTTGCTGGATAGGGAGCTTTATGGTAACAGTTGTTGGGTACGTGTTCTTTAGTGATCATTTTTAGGTAAAGTACTCTATAGTAACTGTTGTTTGGTAGGGTGCTCCATAGTGATTGTTCTTCGGTAGAGTGCTCTATAGAAAGTGGTGCTTAATAGGGTGCTCTATGGTGACTCTTTCTTGGTAGTGTGCTGTATAATGACTATTATTGTGTAGGGTTCTCTAAAGTGAATGTTGTTCGATGAAGTGTTCAATAGTTACTTTTGCTGTGTAGAGTGCTCTATAGTGACTGTTGCTGGGTAGCATGCTTTATACTGACTGCTGTTGGGTACTGTGCTTTATAGTGACTGTTGTTGGATAGAGTTCTCTACAGTGACTGTTTTTGGGTGAAGTAATCGATATTGACTGTTGTTGGATAAGGTGCTCTATAGTGGCTGTGGTTTGGTAGAGTTCTCTCTACTGACTGTTCATGGGTATAAGGCTCAATAGTCACTGTTGTTGGGAAGGTGCTATATACGGACTGTTGCTGGGTAGGGTGCTCTATACCGGCTGTTGTTCGTTAGGTGCTCTATAGTGACTCTTTTTAGGTAAGTGCTCCTTAGTAACTTTTTTTTTTACGTGCTCGATAGTTACTGTTTCTACGTAGAGTGTTCTACAGTGACTGTTTTTGAGTTGGTACACTATAGTGACTGTTGTTGGGTGGGGTGCTCTATAGTGACTGTTGTAGGGTATAGTTCTTTATAGTGATTGTTCTTGGGTAGCTGCTCTATAGTAATTGTTGGTGGGTAGATGCACTATAGAGACTGTTTTTGGGTAGGTACTCTATAGTGACTGTAGTTGGGTAGGTGCTGTATAGTGACTTTTTATGGATAGGGTCCTCTATAGTGACTGCTGTTATTTAGCTGCTTCATAGTGACTGTTGTTGGGTAGAATGCTCTATAGTGAATATTGTTTGTAGGTTGGTTTACAGTGACTGTTATTGGGTAGAGTGCTCTATAGTGACTGTTGTTGGGTAGAGTGCTCTATAGTTACTATTGTTGAATATGTGCTCTTTAGTGACTGTTGCTTGGTAGGGTGCTCTATTGTGAATGTTGTTGGGTAGGTGATCTATTGTGACTGCTGCGGGGTAGGGTGCTCTATAGTGACTGTTGTTGGGTATGTGCTCTACAGTGACTGTTGTTGAGTGGAGTTCTCAAAGTCACTGTTGTGTACAATGCTCTGTAGTAACTTGTTGTGTAGACATCTCTACAGTAAATGCTGTCAGGGAGGTTGCTCTATAATGACTGCTGTGGGGTAGGTGATCTAAAGTGACTGCTGTTTAGTAGGGTAGACTTCTCTAGAGTGACTGTTGTCCAGGAGGTTTCTCTATACTGACTGTTGTTGGGTAGGTGATTTAAAGTGACTACTGTTGGGTAGGGTGTTCTATAGTGACTGTTCTTGGGTATATGCTCTACAGTGACTGTTGTTGGTTAAGGTGCTCTAAAGCAACAGTTTCTCTGCAGTGTTCACTATAGTGATTTTTTATGAGTGGAGTTCTCTATAGTATCTGTTGTTGGGTAGGGTGCTCAATACCGACTGTTTTTGTGTGGAATGCTCAATAGTGACTACTTTTTGATAGAGTGCTCTAGATAGTGACTGTTGTTCGGTTGGTGCTCTATAGTGATTGTTGTTTGGAAGGGTGCTTTATGTAGACAGATTTTGAGTATGTGCTTTACACTAACTGCTGTTGTGTGGGGTTGGTTATAGCAACTGTTGTTGGGTAGAGTGCTCTATAATTTAGTGTTGTTGGGTGGAGTGTTCTATAGTGATTGTTTTGTAGAGTACTCTATAGTGACTGTTGTTGGGTGGAGTGCTCTGTAGTGACTTTTGTTGGGTAGGTTGCTCCGTAGTGACTGTTGCTGGGTAGGGGACTCTAGATACTAACTGTTATTGTGTAGGGTGCTCTATGTTGACTCTTCTGCGGTAGAGTGCTCTATAGTGACTATTTATACATAGGGTACTCTTTACTGACTTTCGTTTAGTGGAGTGCTCCACGGGGACTTGTGTTGGGTAGGGTGCTCTATAGTGACTGTTGTTGGGTAGATTGCTCTGTACTGTCTGTTGTGGGGTAGAGTGCTCAGTAGTGACTGTTGTTGGTTAGAGGGCTCTAAAGTGACTGTTGTTTACTAGGCGATCTATACTGACTGTTGTTGGGTAAGTGCTCTGTACTGACGGTTGTTTGGTGGAATGCTGTATAATGACTTTTGCTGGAAAGGGTGCTGTGTAGTGACTATTGCAGGGTAGAGTGTTCTAGAGTGAATGCATTCGGGTAGAGTGCTCTATAGTCACTGTTGCTTCATTGGGTACTCTATATGGACTGATGCTGTGTAGCGTTCTCCATAGAGACTGTTGTTGTGTAGGGTGCTCTATAGTGATTGCTGTTGGTTAGGCTGCTCTATAGTGACTATTGTTGAATAGATGCTCCTAATTGACTGCTGCTGGGTAGGGTGTTCTGTAGTGATTGATGTTGGGTGAGATGAACTATAGGGACTGATGCTGGGTAGAGTGCTTTATAATAACTGTTGTTGGGTAGAGGGCTCTATTGAGACTGTCGATGGCTAGGTGGTCTATAGTGACAGCTGTTGGGCATGGTGCTCTATAGTGACTGTTGTTGGGTAGAGGGCTCCATACTGACTGTTGTTTGTTAGGGTTTTCTATAGTGACTCTTGATGGGTAGAATGCTTTATAGTGACTGTTGCTCGGTGGGGTGCTCTATATTGACTGTTGCTAGTTAGAGTACTCTATAGTGAATTTTCTTGAGTAGGTACTCTATAGAAAAGGTTTTCAAGTGGGGTTCTATATAGTGACAATTTTTCAATAGTTGCTCTATATTAACTGTTGCTGGAAGGGTGGTCTTCAATGTCCATTGTTGTGTAATGGGCTCTATGGTGAATCTTGTGTAAGTTTTCTACAGTGACTGTTGTTGGGTAGGGTGCTCTATAGTGTCTGTTGTTGGGTGAAGTTCTCTTGAGTGACTGTTTTTCAGTAGTACTATAATGTGACTGTTGTCGCATGTGGTGCTCTATAGAGATGGTTGTTGGGTAGGTGCTCTATTTTGCCCTTTGTTGGGTAGTGTGCTCTATAATGACTGTTTTTGTGTGAGTGCTCTAGAGTGACATTTGTTGGGTAAAGTGCTCTGTATTAACTGTTGTTTGGTAGGGTACTCTATAGTGACTGTTGCTTGGTAGAGTGCTCTATAGTGACTGTTTTGGGGTAGGGTGTCCTGTAGTGACTGTTTTTGGGTAGAGTGCTCTATAGTGACTGTTTTTGGATACAGAGCTCAATAGTGACTGTGATTGGGTAGTTGCTGTATACAAATTGTTGTTGTTTAGGGTTCTCTGTGCTGAATTTGTTGGGTACGTTCTCTATAGTGATTCTTGTTTGGTAGGTACTCTATGGTGACTTTTGTTGGGTAGGCTCTTTACAGTGACTGTGGTTGGATAGGGTACTCTATACACGACATGACTCTATTGTCGTGTAGAGTACTCTATAAGGGACTGTTGTTGAGTTCAGCACTCTATTTTGAGTGTTGTTGTAAACAGTGCTCCTTAGTGACTGTTTTTGGGTAGAGTGCTCTACAGTGACTATTCTCGGGGAGGTTGCTCTATACTGACTGTTGTTAAGTGGAGTGTTCAATACTGACTGTTGCTGGGTAGGGTGCTGTATAGTGACTTTTTAAAGTAGAGTTCTCTAAATAGTGACCTTTTTTTGTGGGTTCTCTATAGTCACTGTTGTTTGATAGGGTGCTCTATACTGACTGTCGTTCAGTAGAGTGCTCTATAAAGATGGCTCTTATGTATGGTTCTCTATAGTGACTGCTGTCGGGTAGAGTGATCTATGAGTGACTGTTGTTGGGTGGAGTGTTCTATAGTGACTATTTTGTACAGTGCTCTATAGTGACTGTTGTTGGGTAAAGTAATCTGTAGTGACTGTTTTTGGGTAGGGTGCTCGATAGTTACAGTGTTTGAATAGGGGGCTCTAGATACTGACTACTATTTTGTAGGGTTCTCAACAGTGACTCTTTGTGTAGAGTGTTCTATAGTGACTGTTTATAGGCAGATAACTCAATACTAACTGTTGCTGAGTGGGTGCTCCATAGTGACCGTTGTTGCATAGTGTGCTCTATAGTGACTGTTGCTGGGAAGCGTCCTCTATAGTAACTGTTGTTGGGTAGGGTGTTCTGTAGTAACTGCTGTTGGGTAGGGCACTCTATACTGACTATTGTTGAATAGGTGCTCTGTACTGAATGTTGCTAGATAGAATGCTCTATAGTGACTGTTGTTGTGTGGAGTGCTCTTTGGTGACCCTTGTTGGGTAGAGTCCTCAATAAGTGACTGTTGTTGGGTGGAGTGCTCTATACAGACTGTTGTTGTGTAGAGTGCTCTATAGTGACTCTTGTTGAATAGGTGCCCTATACTGACTACTGTTGGGTAAGTTTCCTATACTGACTGCTTTTGGTTATGGTGCTCTATACTGACTGTTATTGGGTAGAGTGCTCAATACTGACTTTTTTGGTAGAGTGTTGTATGGTATCTCTTGATAAGTAGGTAGCTCTATAGTGACTGTTGCTCAGTGGAGTGTTCTATAGTGACTGTTGCTCAGTGGAGTGTTCTATAGTGACTCTTCTTAAGTAGTTATTCTATAATGAGTGTTTTGGGGGTGTGCTTTATAGTGACGGGTTTTTTAGCAGCTGTATATTGACTGTTGTTGGAAAGGTGCTCTACAGTGACTGCTGTTGGGTCGGGTACTCTACAGTGACTGTTTTGGGGTAGGGTGTTCTATTGTGACAGTGGTAGGATAGAGTTCTGTATAGTGACTGTTGATTGGTAGGAAGCTCTATAGTTACTGTTGTTGGGAAGGTGCTCAATACTGACTGTTGTTAGGTAGGGTGCTATATAGTAAATGTTGTTGTGTATATTCTCAACCATGACTATTGTTGTGTAGGGTGCTCTATAGTGACTGTTGTTGGCTAGGCTGCTTCATAATGACTATAGTATCTAGTGTTGTGTAGTGTGCTCTGTAGTGACTGATGCTGAGTAGAGGACTCTATAGTGACTGTTGCAGGGTAGGGGCTCTATGGTGAATCGTTTGGGTAGGGTGCTATATACTGACTGTTGTCGGGTAGGTGCTCTAGTTTCTGTTGTTGTGGAGGGTGCTCTTTAGTGACTGCTGTTGAGTGCATTTCTCTATAGTGACTGTTGTTGCGTAGGGTGCTCTATAATGACTGCTGCTGGGTAGGGTGTTCTATAGTGACTTATGTTGGGTACAGTGCTCTATACTGACTGTTGCTGTGTAGGATGTTCTATAGTCACTATTGTTGAGCAGGGTGTTCTATAGTTACTGTTACTTAGGCAAAATCCTCTATAGCGACTGCTGATACATAGAGTTTTGAATAGTGACTGATGTTTGATAGAGTGCTCTACAGTGACTGATGAGAGGTAGGGTGCAATATTGTCACTGTTGCTGGGTAGAGAGTTCTATGGTGACTCTTTTTGGGTAGAATTCTCTATAGTAACAGTTGTTGGGTAGGTGATATATAGTGACTGTTGCTGGGTAGTGTGCTTTATAGTGACTTGTTGTGTAAGTGCTTTATAATGCATCTTGTTTGATAGGGTGCTTTATAGTGACTTTGGTTGTTTGGTTGCTTTAAAATGACTGTTGCTGGATACATGCCGCATAGTCACTGTTGTTGGGTATGGTAATTTAGAGTGATTGTTTTTTGGTAGAGGGCTCTATAGTGGCTGTTGATGTGTAGGTGCTTTATGGTGACTGTTGCTGGGTAGGGTGCTCTATACTGATTGTTGTTGGGTAGGTTCTCTATGCTGAGTGTTTTTGGGTGTGGTACTCTCTACTGTCTGTTGCTGAGTAGAATGCTCCATAGGTGGCTTTTGTTGGGTGGAGTACTCTATAGTGACTGTTGTTGTGTAGAGTGCTCTGTAGTGACTGTTATTGAGTAGGGAGCTCTATAGTGTCTTTTCTTGTGTAGGTGCTTTATAGTGACTTTTCCTCTGTAAGGTAACCTATATTGTCTCTTGTTGGGATGTGAGCTCTATAGTGTCGATTTCTGGGTAAGTTCTCTAAAGTGACTCTTGGGTGTAGTACTTTATAGTGACTGTTGGTGGGTAGGGTGTTATTGACTGTCTGTTGCTGGGCAGGCTGTTCTAGAGTGTCTGTTGTTTTGTAGGTGATCTATAGTGTCTGTTTTGGAGTATGAATGTTGTTGGGTAATGTGCTCTATAGTGACTGTTGTTGGGTAGGGTGCTGTCTAGTGACTCTTGTTGGGTGGAGTGCTCTATACTGACTGCTGTTTGGTAGGGTGCTCTATAGTGACTGTTGTTGGGTAGAGTGCTCTATAGTGACTATTGCTGGGTAGGTGCTCTAAAGTGACTCTTGTTGTGTAGGTGCTCCTTAGTTTCTGCTGTTTGGTATGGTGCTCTATGGTAACTATTGTTGTGTAGAGTGCTCTATAAGTGACTGTTGTATAGTTTGGTGCTCTGTAGTGACTGTTGTTGTGTGGAGTGCTCTATAGTGAATGTTGTTATGTAAAGTGTTCTATAGTGACTGTTGTTATGTACAGTGTTCTATAGTGACTGTTGTTGTGTAGGGTGCTTTGTAGTAACAGTTGTTCAGCAGTGTATGCCATAGTGATTGTTCTAGGGTGGAGTGCTCTATAGTAACTGTTGCTGCGTAGTGTGCTGCTTTTGTAGAGTGCTTTTGATAGTGACTGTTTTTGGGTAGGTGCTCTATGGAGATTGTTGTTTGGTAGGGTACTCTATAGCGACTGTTGTTGAGTAGGTGCTCTATTGGAACTGCTGTTGTGTTTGGTTCTCTATGGTGACTGTTATTGGGTAGGGTGCTCTATAAGAGATTGTTGTTGGGTGGAGTGTTCCATAGTGACTATTTTGTAGAGTGCTTTCTAGTGTCTGTTGTTGGTTGGAGTGCTCTGCAGTGAGTGTTCTTTGGTAGGGTACCCTATAGAGACTGTTGTTAAGTTGTCGGCTCTAGATACTAACTGTTTTATTGTAGCGTGCTCTAAAGTGACTCTTGTGGGGTATAGTGCTCTATAGTGGCTTTTTGGGTGGAGTGCTCTATAGTGATTTTTGTTTGGTAAAGTGCGCCATAGTGACTATTGTTTGGTAGAGGTCTCTATAGGAACAGTTGTTAGATAGAGTGCTTTATAGTGACTGTTGCTGGGTAGAGGGTTCTAATGTGATAGTTGTGGGGTAGGTGATCTATAGTGACTGTTGTTGGGTCTTTGCTCTATAGTCACTGATGTTGGTTGGAATGCTGTATAGTGACTTTTGCTGGGTATCGTGCTCTACAGTGACTGTTGTTCGGTAGGGGCCACGAGATACTTACTGTTACTGTGTAGAGTGCTCTATAGTGACTCTTGTTAGGTAAAGTGCTCAATAGTGACTGTTTTGGGGAAGGGTGCTCTATAATGACTGTTGTTGGGTAGAGTTCTGTATAGTGACTCTTCTTGGGTAGGCTGTTGCATGGTGACTGTGGTTTGGTAGAGTGCTGTACAGTGACTGTTTTTGGGGAGTTTGCTCTATACTAAATGTTGTTTGCTAGGTGATTTATAGTGACTGTTGTGTAGGTGCTCTATAGTTATTGTTGTTTCATAGAGTGCTCTATTGAGACTGTTGTGTAGGTGCTCTATTGTAACTGCTGTTGTGTGCGGTTCATTATACTGATTGTTGTTTGTTAGAGTGCCCTATACATGACTTTTTTTGGGTTGAGTGTTCTTTACTAACTATTTTGTAGAGTGCTCCATAGTGATTGTTGTACAGTGGAGTGCTCTGTAGTGAGTGTTGTTGAATAGGGTGATCTATATTGACTTTTGTTAGGTAGAGTGATCTCTAGGGACTGTTGTTGAGTAGAGTGCTCTAAAGTGAATGTTTTTTGGTAGAGGGCTCTATAGTGAATGTTTTTTTGAAGGGTAATCTATAGTGACTGTTTTTGGTAGGGTGCCATATAGTGACTGTTGTTTGGCATGGTGCTGTATAGTGACTCTTGCTTGGTAGGTTGCTCTATGGTGACTGCTGTTGGTCGGGTGCTATGTACTGACTTCTGCTGAGTAGGGTGCTGTATAATGACTGGTGTTGCATGGGGTGCTTTACAGTGGATGTTGCTGGGTAGAGTACTCTATAGTGACTATTGTTGGGTAGGTCCTCTATAATGAGAGTTGCAGGGTATGGTGCAATATAATGACTGTTCTTGAAAAGTTGCCTACAGTGATTGTTTTTGGTAGGTGCTTTATACTGACTGTTTTTGCTTACGGTGCTCATAGTGACTGTTGTTGGGTATGGTGCTCCATAGTAACTGTTGTTGGATAGAGTGCATATAGTGACTGCTGTTGGCTAGAGTGCTCTATACGTTATTGTTATTGGGTTGAGTTTCCTATGGTGACTGTTGTTGCATAGAGTGCTCTATAATGACTGATGTGTGATAGAGTGCTCCACAGTGCCTGTTGTTGGGTAGTGTGCTCTATACTGACTGTTGTTGCGTAGGTGATTTTATAGTTACTGTTGTTTGGTAGGGTGCTTATACTGAGTTTTCTGGGTATGGAGCTTTCCAGTAACTCTTATTGGGTTCAGTGCACTATAGTGACTGTTGTCAGGTAGTTATTCTATAGCAACTGCTGTTGGTTAGGTACACGATAGTGACTGTTGCCGGGTAGAGTTCTTTATAGTGCCTTTTTTGGGGTTGGTTTTGAATAGTAACTGTTGTTGTTAGCGTGCTCTAAACTGAAGGTTGTTGTGTATGTGCTCTATACTGACTCTGGCTGCATAGGCTGCTCTACAGTGACTGTTGTTCTGTAGAGTGTTCTATAGTGAATGTTGCTGGGTAGGGTGCTCTATAGTAACTGTTACTAGGTAGGGTGCTCCTTAATGACTATTGTTGGGTAGGTGCTCTATAGTGACTGTTGCTTAGGTGCTATATATTGAATTTTGATTCGTAGGATGCTGTCTAGTGACTGTTGTTTGGTAGTGCTCTATAGTGACTGTTGCTGAATAGGGTGCTCTATAGTGACTTTTGTTGACAAGGGTGCTCTATAGTGACTGTTGATGACTACTGGGCTCTATAGTGACTGTTGTGTATTAGGTTTTTTAAACTGTTGTTGGGGGAGGGTACATTGTAGTAACTGTTGTTGGCTAGGGTGCTCTATATTGACAGATTTTGGGTGGGGTGCACTACACTGACTGTTCTTAGGTAGAGTGCTCTATAGGTGACAGTTGTTGGGTGGGGTGTTTTATAGTGACTATTGTTTAGAGTGCTCTATAGTTAGTGTTTTCAGTTAGAATACCCTATACTGATTGTTGTTGGGTAGGTCGTTTATAGTGACTGTTTTTAGGTAGGGTGCTTTATAGTGACTGTTGTTGGGTAGGAATCTCTATAGTGACTGTTTTTTGTAGGTTACTCAATAGTGACTGTTATTGGGTAGGGTTCTTGATAGTGACTCTTGTTGGGTAGAGTGCTGTATAGTGACTTTTGCTGGGTAGAATGCTCTATAGTGAACGTTTATTGGTTGAGGGCTCTATACTGACTGTTGCTGGGTAGAATACTGTATAGTGACTGCTGCTGGATAGGGTTCTTTATAGTGACTGTTGTTGAGTAGGTGCTCTATAATTACTGTTTCTTGGTAGGTGTACTAGAGTGACTGTTGTTTGCAGGTCGTGATATAGTGAGTGTTGTAGTGTAGGGTGCCGTATTGTGACTATTGCTTGGTAGGTGGCTCTATGGTGACTGTTGTTGGTCAGGTGCTGTATAATGACTGTTGCAGTGTAGCAAGCTATATATTGACTGTTGTTGTGTAAGTTTTCTACAGGGACTGTTGTTGGGTAGGTGCTCTATAGTGACTGTTTTTGTGTGGGTTTCTCATAGTAACTGTTGTTTGTTAAGGTGTTGCACACTAACTGTTGATGGGTAGAGTGCATTATAGTGACTGCTGTTGCGTAGAGTACTCTATATGTGATTGTTATTGGGTAGAGTTCTCTATAGTTTCTATTGTTGTGTAGAGTGCTCTATAGTGACTGTTGTTTGGTAGTGTGCTTCACTGTGACTGCTTTTGAATAATGTGCTCTATAATGAATACTGTTGGGTAGGTGCTAAATAGTTACCGTTGTTGTATAGGGTGCTCATAGTGAGTGTTTTTGGGTTTGGTGCTCTATAGTAACTGTTGTGGGGTTGACTGCTCTAAAGTGACTGTTGATGGTATCTGCTCTGTAATGACTGTGGTTGAATAGTGTGCTCTACAATGACTGTTGTACACTATGGTGTTCTGTAGTGATTGTTGTTGGGTAGACTGCTCTATAGTGACTGTTGCTTGGTAGGGTGCTTTATAGTTACTGTTGTTGGGTACATGGTCAATAATGACTGTTGCTGGGAAGGGTGTTGTAGCGTGACTTTTTGGGTAGTTACTGTATACTTACTGTTGATGTTGGGGTGCTCTAAACTGACGGTTTTCTTATAGATGCTCTATAGTGACACATGCTGGGTAGGGTGCTCTATAGTTATTTTTGTTGAGTACAGTGTTCTATAGTGACTGATGCTGGGAAGGGTGCTCTACAGTGAAAGTTGCTGGGTAGGGTGCTCTTTAGTGACAATTGTGGGGTAGGTGCTGTATAGTTACTGTTGTTGGGTATGTGCTCTATAGTGATTGTTGCTGAGTAGGCTGAATTATATTGACTGCTTTTTGGTAGGTGCTGTATAGTTACAGATGTCGGTGACATGCTCTAAACTCATGGTTGTTTTGTATATTCTCTGTAGTGACTGTTGCTGAGTCAGATGCTCTATAGTAATATTGTTGGGTAGGTGCTCTATAGTGACTGTTGTTGGGTGTGGTACTCTATAGTGACCGTTTTTGGGTAGGTGCTCCATAGTGACTGTTTTTGCATAAAGTGTTCTACAGTGACTTTTGCTGGGTAGAGTTCTGTATAGTGACTGTTGTTTGGTGGGGTCCTTTATAGTGACAGTTGTTGAGTATGTGCTCTATTCGGACTGATGTTCTGTAGGGTGTTCCATAGGGAGTGTTTTTGGGTATGGTGCACTATAGCCACTGTTCTTGTGTTGAGGGTTCTATAGTGACTGTTGTTGGGTAGAGTGCTGTAGATAATGCCTGTTGTTGGGCAAGGTGCTCTATAGTGACTGTTGTTGTGTAGGCTGCACTGTAGTGACTGTTGTTTCGTAGAGTGCTCTATAGTGACTGTACTTGTGTGGGGTGATCTATAGTGACTGTTGTCCAGTAAAGTGCTCTATAGTGACAGTGTTTTGATAGAGGGCTCTATAGTGACTGTTGTTGGTTAGGTTCTCTATAGTGACTGTAGTTGGGTAGGGTGATCTATAGTTACTGCTGGTGAGTAGGGTGCTCTATAGGGACTGTTGTTGCATAGGTGCCATATACTGACTATTATTGGGTAGGGTGCTCTATAGTGACTTCTGCTGTGTGAAGTGATCTATAGTGACTGTTGTTGGGTAGGGTGGTCTACAGTGACTGTTGCTGGGTAGGTTGCAATATAGTGACAGTTGCTGGGTAGGGTGCTCTATAGTGATTGTAGTTTAGTAGAGTGATCTATAGTAACTGTTGCTCGGCAGGGTGCTATGTAGTGACTGTTGCTGGGTAGGGTGCTCTATAATGATTGTTTTTGAGTAGACTGTCCTATTGTGACTGTTGCTTTGTAGAGTGTTCAATAGTGACTGATTCTGTGCAGCGTGCTTTATAGTGACTGTTGCTGGGTAGCATTCTCTGAAGTTACCGTTGTTGGGTGAGGTGCTCAATAATGACTGTTGCTGGTTAGAGTACTGTATAGAAACCGTAGTTTGGTGGATGCTTTATATTGAACATTGCTGGGTAGGGTGCTCATAGGGATTGTTTTTGGGTAGGTGCTCTACAGTGACTTGTTTGGTGGAATGTACTAAAATGACAGTTGTTGGGTAGGTGTTCTCTATTTGATTTTCCTTGGGTGGATTTTCTTATTCGAACTGTTGTTGTTTATAGTCCTCTATAGTGACTGTTGTTGGGCAGAGTGCTCCATAGTACCTGTTGTTGTGTATGGTGCTCTATAGTGACTGTTGTTGGGTAGGTGATATACGGTGATTGTTTTTGGGAAGGGTACAGATAGTGACTGTTGTTGAGTATGCTGCTTTATAGTAGCTGTTATTGGTTAGAGTCCTCCATCGTGTCTGTTTCTGGGTAGGTGCTCGATAGTGACTGTTGTTGGGTAGGTGCTCTACAGTGACAGCTGTTGGTTAGGTGCTGTATAGTGCCTGTTGAACGTTAGGTGCTCCATAGAGACTGTTGCTGTTCAGGGTGCTCTAAAGTGACTGTTGTGTTTTGGGTGTGTCATAGTGACCGTTGCTAGTTAGAGTGCTCTATAGTGACTGATATGGGGTACATGTTCTATAGTGACTGTTGCTTGGTAGGGTGCCCTATAGTGACTGCTGTTGGGTAAGTACTCTATAGTCACTGTTGTTGGGTGGGGTGCTCTATAGTCACTGTTGTTGGGTGGAGTGCTCTATAGTGACTGTTGTTGGGTGGAGTGCTCTATAGTGGCTATTGTGTAGATTGTTCTGTAGTAACTTTTGTTGGGTAGAGTGCTCTATAGTTACTTGGTTGGGTAGAGTGCTTTATAGGTTATTGTTCTTGGGTGAGATTCTCTATATTAATGGTTCTGGGTAGAGTGATATATAGTTACTCTGCTAGGTTGGGTGCTCTACAGTGAGCATTGTTGTGTATGCACTCTATAGTGACATTCGCTCAGTAGGGTGCTCTACAGTGACTCTTTTGGGTAGGTGCTGTATAGTTACTGTTGTTGTGTGGTGCTTTAAATTGACTGTTGTTCTGTAGGTGCTGGTGACTGTTGTTGGGTAGGGTAGTCCATAGTTAATTTTGTTGTGTACAATGTTTTATAGTGACTGTTGTTGGTTAGCTTTCTCTACAGTGACTGTTATTGGGTACGGTGCCTTATAATGTCTGTTGCTGGGTAGAATGCTTTCTAGTGACACTTGTTGGTAGGATGATCCATAAAGACTGTTTTTGGGTAGGGTGCTCTATAGTGACTGTTGCTGGGTGGGGTGATTTATACTGACTGTTGTAGGGTAGGTGCTCTATAGTGACTGATTTTTGGTAGAATGCTCTATAGAGATTGTTGTTGGCTATGGTGCACTATAGTGACTCTGGATCGGTGGAGTTCTCTCTAGTGACTGCTGTTTGGTAGATGGCTGTACAGTGACTGTTGTTTGGTTGGCACTCTGCAGTGAGTTTTGTTGAGTAGTGTACTATAAAGCATATACCCAACAACAAACACTATAGAGCACCCTACGTAGCAACAATCAATATGAAGCACCTATTTAACAACAGTCACTATAGAGCACTCTACACCACAACAGTCACTAAAGGAAAGTCAACCCAACAACACTCACTTAGAGAGCACTGCACCCAAAAACAGTCAGTATAAAGCATCCTACATAGCAACAGTCACTTTAGAGCACCTACCCAAAAATAGTCACCGTTCAAAGCATACCCAGCAAAAGTCACTACATAGGACTCCATTCAACAACAGTCACTATAAAGCACTCCACCCAGCAGCAGTCCCTATAGAATACCCTTCCCAACAAGAGTCACTATAGAGCACCGAAACAAACAACAGGCACTATAGAGCAGCTATTCAACAACAGTCACTATAGTGCATTCCACCCAAAACAGTCACTATAGACTACCTACCCATCAACAGTCACTATAGGAAACTCTGTACAGCAAATGTCACTATAGAGCACTCCACCCAACAACAGTCACTATAGAGCACTTTACTCAGTAATATTCATATATTGCACCCAACCCAACAACAGTCACAATAGAGCACCCTAACAACAGTCTTTATAAGGCACCCTACCTGAAAACAGTCACTATAGAGCACCTACCAAACAACAGTCAATATAGAACACTCTACCCAACAAGTCACTATAGAGCTCTCTAAGCAACAGTCAGTAAAAAGCACTCCACTCAACAACAGTCAGTATAAAGCACTATACTCAAGAACCGTCAGTATAGAGCCCCTACCCAAAAACAGTCACTATTTAGAGCACTCCATTCTACAAGTCACTATAGAGCAGCTACCAAAAACAAGATACTAAAGAACAGTCTACCCAACAACAGTAAGAATAGAGAACGATACTGAACAACAGTCTCTATAGAGCACTGTACGAAACAAGTCAGCGTACAGCACATACCCAACAACAGTCAGTATAGAGCACCCTACCCAACAGCAGTCAGTATAAAAAACTCTACCCAACATGTCACTGTACAGCCCTCTAAACAACAGTCAGTAAAAAGCACTCCACCCAAGAATAGTCACTGTATAGCACCATACCCAAAAACCATCAGTATAAAGCACATACCCAACAGCAGTCACTATTTTGATCATTCCACCCAATAGTAAACTGTTGTTGGGTATCATGCTCTACACTGGCTGTTCTGTAGGATGATCTACAGTGACAGTTGTGTAGAATACTCTATCGTGACTGTTGTTGGTTAAAAGAGTCTGCAATGACTATTGTTGGGTAGGTGCTCAAATGACTATTGTTGGGTAGTGACTGCACCCAACCGTCACTGAAAGGCACCTTCCAAAAATCAGTTACTATAAAGCATTTTACCTAAAAACCGTCGCTTAAGAGCACAATCTCCAACCACAGTCACTATAGAGTACCGTACCCAACAACAGTCAGTATAGAACACCTACCTAAAAACAGTCAGCATAGAGCACCCTAACCAACAAAAGTCACTATGGTGCAATCAACCCAGAAAGTGGCTGTAGTGCCCCCTACACAACAATCACTACAGAGTACCTACTCAACAACAGTCAGTATAGAATTTTTTACCAATAACAATCACTATAGTACACCATAATCAACAGAAATTACTCTGGAGCACACTATTCAATAAAGTCACTGTAGAGCACCTACCAAACAACAGTCACCTTAGAGTACTCTACTAACATCAATCACTATAGAACATTGAACCCAAAAGCAGTTAGTATAAAGCACACTATAAAACAAAGTCATTATAGAGCACCTTTTCAAAAAGTCACTATAGAGCCCTCTACCCAAAACCTGTCACTATAGAGCAGTCTATTCAGCAACAGTCTCTATAGAGCACCCTACCCAAGAACAGTCAGTAAAGAACACTGTAAACAAAAACAGTTACTATAAAGCACCATACCCAGAAACAGTCAGTATAGAACACTCTAACAAACAAAAGTCACTATAGAGTACCCTACCAAACAACAGTCACTGTAGAGCACCTACCCAACAATAATCATTGCAGAACCTTTTAACCAACAACAGTCACGATAGAGCATTCTACACCGCAGTCACTGTAGAACATCCTACATAACAGCCAGTCTAGAGCATGATACCCAACAACAGGAACTATAGAGCACTCTTCTCAACAATAGTCACTGCAGAGAGCCTACCCATAAAAAGTAACTGTAGAGCCCTCTACCCAACAACAGTTACTATAGAGCACTCTACCCAACAGCATTCAGTATAGAGTACCCTACCCAACCACAGTAATTAATTAGAGCTCTCTACCAAGCAACAGTCACTATAGAGCACCCTACCCAACAACAGTCAGTATAGAGCACCTACCCAACAACTGTCACTATTTAGAGCACTCCACTCAACAAGACACTATTGAGCACCTACCCAGAAAACCTTACCATAGAGCACTCTACCCTACAACACTCACAATAGATAACCATACTGAACAACAGTCTCTATAGAGCACCCTACCCAACAACCGTTACTATAGAACACTTTACCAACAAGTCACTATAGAACCATCTAGTCAACAGTCAGTAAAGAGCACTCCACTCAACAACAGTCAGTATATTGCACCATACGCCACAACCATCAGTATGGAGCTCCTACCCAACAACAGTCACTATATAGAGCAATGCACCCTACAAGTCACTATAGAGTGCCTACCCAAAACAAGTTATTATAAAACACTCTACCCAAAAACAGTAACAATAGAGAATTGTATTGAACAGTCTCTATAGAGCACCGTACAAACAAGAGTCAGTATAGAACACATACCAAAAACACTCAGTATAGAGCACCCTACCCAACAACAGCAACTATAAAAACTCTACCTAACAAGTCACCATACAGCCCTCTAAACAACAGTCAGTAAAAAGCACTCCACCCAACAACAGTCACTGTAGAGTACCATACCCAAAAAGTCAGTATAAAGCACCTACCCAAAAGCAGTCACTATTTAGAGCGCTCCACCCAACAATAGTCAATATAGAGCACCTTCCGAAAAATAGTTACTATAAGGCACCATAACCAAAAACAATCAATTAAGAGCACAATCCCCAACAACAGTTACTATAGAGCACTGTACACTATATCAGTCAGTACAGAACACCTACTTAACAACAGTCAGTATAGAGCACCCTAATCAACAAAAGTCACTATGGAGCACTCTACGCAGCAAGGGACTATAGTGCTCCCAACACAACAGTCAGTATAGAGTGCTACACCAAACAAGGGTCACCTATATAGAACTCTAGACAACAGTCAATGAAGTGCATCCAACCCAACAACAGTCACTATAGAGCATCTACCCAGCAACAGTCTTTATAGAGCACCATACACAGAAACAGTCACTATAGAACCCAATTCTTAACAACAGTAACTATAGAGCACCCCACCCAAAAATAGTCAGTATAGAGCACCATACAAAGAAACAGTCACTATAGAGCACTTAACCAACAACAGTCAGTATAGATCACCATACCCAACATCAGTCACTATAGAGGACCCTACCCAAAAACAGTCACTATAGAGCACCTTAAAAATAACAGTCGCTATAAATAATTTTAAACAAAAACAGTCACTATAAAGCACCTACCCAACAACAGTTACTATAGATAACACTACCCAAAAACAGTCACTATATAGAACTTATTCCACAATAGTCACTATGGAGCACTCTAACCAACAACAGTCACTATAGAGTACTCTGTACAATAGTCAATGTGAAACACTCCACCTAACAACAGTCACCTATAGAGCACTCGTCCCAACAACAGTCACTATCAATCACCCCACACAACAACAGTAACTAAGGGGCATACCACCCAACAACATTTAATATATATCATCCTACCCAACAAAATTCAGTATAGATCACCTACCCAACAGCAGTAATTATAAAGCACCCTACCCAGCAACAGTCACTATAAAGAACTGTACCCAACATCAATCACTATAAAGTACCCTACCAAGAAGCAGTCAGTATAAAGCACAATACGAAACAACAGTCAGTATAGAGCACTGAAATCAACAACAGTCACTATAAAGCACCCTACCAAACAACAGTCACCATAGAGCACCTACCTATCAACAGTAACTATAAAGCACCTGCATATCAATTGTCATTATAAAACACCTACCCAAAAACAGTCACTATAGAGCACCTACCCAACATCAGCCAGTATATAGCACTCTACCCAAAAACAGTCACGTAGAGCACTCTACCCAGAAACAGTCATTATAGAGCACTCTAAACAACAGTTAGTATAGAAAACTCCACACAGTAGTCTCGTTTTTACAACTCTACCTGGAAACAATCATTATAGAGCACCCCAACCAACAACTGTTACTATAAAGCACCTACCCTACAAGAGTCACTATAGGCCATTCCAGAGAAAAACATTCACTATAGAGCACACGAGCCAGCAACAGTCACTATAGAGCACCTACCCGACAACAGTCACTATAGATCACCATACCAAACAACAGTCACTATAAAGCACCCTACACAACAAGAGTCACTATAGAGCACCCTACACAACAACAGTCACTATAGAGCACCCTACCCAGCAAAAGTCACTATAGAGCACCTACAAAACAACAGTCCCTATAGAGCAACAAATCCAAAAGCAGTCACTATGCAGCATGTACCAAATATCAGTCACTATAGAGCTCTCTACCCAACATCAGTCAATATAGAGCAACTTACCAATAAACAGTCACTTTAGATTATATACACAACAAAAGTCAGTATAGAGCACCTCCCCAACAACAGTCACTATAGAGCTCCTACACAGCAACAGTTAGTATAGAACACCTACTGAACTCTAGTCACTATAGATCACACTACCAAACAAGATTTACTCTAGAGCACCATACCCAACAAGAGTCAATATAGAAAACCATACCCAACTTCAGTCACTTTGAAGCGCCAAAGCAACAACAGTCATTGTAGAGCACCCTACACAGGAACTGTCACTATAGAGCACTCTACCCAACAACAGAGACTATCGAGCAGTCTACACCGCAACAGTTACTATAGAGAACTTCACTCAATAGAAATCACCTACCAATCACACTACACAACACCAGTCTTTATTGAGCACAGCACCAACAACAGTCACGATAGAGCATGTAACGAAAAACAGTCAGTGTAGTGCATCCTACCCAGAAACAGTCACTATAGAGGACCTACCCAAAAAAACTATCGCTATGGATCAGTCTACCGAGCAGCAGTGACTATAGAGCACCTTAACAAAAAAGAGTTACTAAAGTGCACCAACACAACAACATTCACTATAGAGCACCTATGCAATAACAGTCACTATAGAGCACTCTACCCAACAACAGTCACTATAGAGCTTTTTACTGAACAATAGTAATTAAAGAGCACCTAACAAACAGTCAATATAGAGCACCCAACGCAACAATAGTGAATATAGATCACCCAACCAAAAAATTAACTATAGAGATCCCTACCATCAACAATCATTATAGAGCACCCTATCCAACAGTTACTCTCGAGTACCCTACCCGACAACCGTCACTAGAGAACACCTACTGAACAACAGTCACTATAGAGCACTCCACCTAATAACATTCCCTATAGACCACTCTACATAACAACAGTCACTATAGAGCACCATATCCACAAAAGTCACTATAGAGAACCAACCCAACAGCAGTTACTTCAGAGCACTCTACCATGCAACAGTAACTATATAGCACCCCAACCAGCAACGTTCAGCACAGAGCGCCCTACTCAGCAACAGTCAGTATAAAGCACTCTATCCAGCAACAGTCATTATAGAACACCCTACTTAACAAAAGTTACTATAGAGCACGCTACCAACAGCAGTAAATTTAGATCATTCTATTCAACAACAGTCACATTAGAGCATGTACACAGCAACAGTCAGCATAGAGAACCTACCCAGCAACAGTCATTATAGAGCGCTATACACAACAATAGTGACTAAAGTTTAGTGTACCCATCGACAGTCACTATGAGCATCCTACCAAACAGCAGTCACTATAGAGCACCTACCCAACAACAGTCACTGTTGAGAACCCTACACAACAATAGTCACTATGGAGCACTCCACCCAAGAACAAAAACCTATAGAGCACTCTATTCTACAACAGGCTGTATAGAGCACCTACACAACAACAGTAAGTATAAAGCACCCTACACAACAATTGTCAGTATAGAGTACCTAACAAACAGCAGTCACTATAGAGCACTGTACACAACAAAAGTCACTATCTAGAGAACACTACCCAAAAACAGTCACTATAGGGCTTTACAACCAAAAAGGGTCGCTATATAGCACTATAGCCAAAAACAGTCTCAATGGAGCACCCAACCAAAGAACAGACAGCATAGATCACCTACTCAACAAGTCTCTGTAGAGCACCACAGCCAAGAACAGTAACTATAGAGAACCTACACAACAATAGTCAGAACAGAGCACCCGCCCCAGCAAATGTCACTGTAGAGTGCCCTACCAACAAGAGTTATTACAGAGCACTCTATTCAGCAACAGTCATTATAGAGCACTGTACCCTTCAACAGTCACTAGAGAACACTACAGAAAAACAGTCACTATAAAGCCCTCCACCCAACAACAGTCATTTATAGTTCACTCTACACAATAACAATCAGTATAGAGCACCCCACCAAACAACAGTTAGTATAGAGCACATACCCAACAACCGTTTCTATAGAGCACCCTAACCAGCCACAGTTACTATAGAGCAAATACGCAACATCAATCACTATAGAGCACTTTAGCCAGCAACAGTCATTATACATCACCCCACCACAACAGTCACTATAGAGCACCATGCACAGCAACAGTCACTATAGAGCATGTACACGACAACAGTCACAATAAAGCACTTTACACAACAACTCTCAATATAGAGACATCCACCGAATAACAATAACCTATAGAGCACTCTACCCAACAACAGTCACTAAAGTGCTCTCTACCCAACAGCAGTTACTATAGAGAATCGTATCCAACAACAGTCACTAGGAACACCTTATGAAACATCAGTCACTATATAGCAACTAACCAACAACAGTCACTGTAAAGCACCTAACCAAGCAATAGTCACTATAGAGTACCCAACCCAGCGACACTTACTATAGAGCACCTACCCAAGAACAGTCACTAGAGAATACTCTACCAAACAACAGTTACTATAGATCACCCTACCCAACAACAGTCAGTATAGAACACCCTATAACAACAGTCACCATAGAGCACCTACTGAACATCTGTCACTATATATCATCTACCGAAAAACAATCACTATAGAGCACCCCACCCAAATTCTGTCACTATATAGCACCCATTCCAACAACAGTCACTGAAGATAACCCTACCCAGCAAGAGTCGCTATAGAGCACTCTACCCAACAACAGTACTTATAGAGCACCCTATGCAACAACAGTCACTATAGAGCACCCTACCCAACAACTGTCAGTGTAGAGGACACTACCCAACAATAATCACAATAGAGCACTCTACACAACAGTCATTTTAGAGCACTCTATACAACAGTCACTATAGAGTACTTTATCCAACAACAATAACTATACTGCACCCTACCTGACAACAGACACTATGGAGGACTCTACCCAGCTACCGTCACTTTAGAGCCTTGTATACAACAACAGTCACATATAGAGCACTCTACTAAACAACAGTCACTATTAAGCACCAAATCCTGCAACAGTCAGTGTAGAGCAACTTTCCAAAAACAGTAATGATCAAGCAGCCTACACAACAATCCTCACTATACAACACCTACCCAAAAACAGACAGTACAGAACACTCTACCCCTCAACAGTTACTATAGAGCAGCATCCTCAACAACAGTCACTATGAGCTCGCTACCCAACAACAGTCACTATAGAGCACCTGTTCAACAACATTCACTATAGAGCACCATACCCAACAAAATTACTATAAAGCCCTCTACACAACAAGATTCACCATAAAGAACTCTAAACAAGTCAGTAAAGAGACTCCACCCAGGAACCTTCACTGATAGAGTACTCCACAAAACAACAGTCCCTATAGGGCATCCCACCAAACAACAGTCACTATAGAAAACCTACCCAAGAACAATCACTGTAGAGCACGCTACCCAGCCACAGTCACTATAGAGAATCCTACCAGAAAACAGTCACTATAGAGCACACTACCAACAGTCACTACAGAGCATTCTACCCAGCAAGTCATCATAGAGCAGCTACCCAACAACCGTCACTCTCTAGCACCTAACCAACAACAGTCACCATAGAATACCTACCCAACAAGAGTCACTATAGAGCACTCTACCAAAAAGCAGTTACTATAGAACAGTGTAACAAACAAGAGTAACTATGAGCACCCTACCCAACAACAGTCACTATCTAAAATTCCACACAGCAAAAGCCAGTATAATGCACCCTATGGATTAACAGTCACTAAAGAGCACCCTATACAGCAACAGTCACTATACTGCACCCTAACCACAAAACATCCCGCTACTCAGCAACAGTCACTATGGAGCACCAACCCAACAACAGTCACTAGAGTGCACCTTACCCATAAACATTTAATGCAGAACAACTACCCAACAACAGTCACCATAGAGTACCTATCCAACAGCAGTCAGTATAAATCAAACATTCAACATCAGTCACTATAAAGCACTCTACCCAACAACAGTCAGTATAGAACACCTACAAAACAACAGTCAGTATACAGCACCATATCAAGCAAAAGTCACTATGGAGCAACTACCAAGCAACCGTCTGTTTAGAGCACCACCAATAACAGCCACTATACAGCACCTACCCAAAAACAGTCACTGTAGAGCACTCTACCCAGCAACAGTAACTATATTGCATGCACCCAACAACACTCACTATAGAACACCCTACACTGCAGAGTCACTATGGAGCACTCAACAGTAGCCACTGGAGTGTACCCTACCCAAAACCAGTCAATGCAGAGCCCTCTATCCAACAACAGTCACTATAGAGCACTGCACCTTACAACAGTCACCATAGAGCTTCTACAAAACAACAGTCAGTATAAAGCCCTCTACCCAAAGCAGTGACTAAAATGCAATCTACACAACAAGACTTACTCTAGATCACCCTACACAATAACAGTCAGTATCTAGGACCCCCTACCCAACAACAGGTTTTAGAGCACCCTACACAACAACAGCAACTATAGAGCCCTCCACCCAACTACAGTCACAATACAGCATTCTGCAGACTAGTCACTATAGAACACTCCACCCAACAACAGTCACTTTTATATTACTCTACCAAACAACAGTCACTGTACAGAACCCCTCACAACAGTAGTCACTATCTATAGCACTCTACCCTAATCAGTCACTATAGAGCACTCTACTCAGAAACAGGCAGTATTTAGCACCCCAACCAACAAATCACACTATAGAGCATTGACCTAGAAACAGTCACTATAGTGCACTCCACTAAAATACAATTAGTATAGAGCACTTTAACCAAAAACATTCACTACAGAGCACATATCCAATAACATTAACTATCGAGCTCCCTACTTAAAAACTGTCACTTAAAATTAGCTACCCAACAACAGTCAGTAAAAATTAACCTCCTGACAACAGTCAAGGTAGAGCACCCTACACAAGTCAGTAAGAGCATTCTACCCAATAATAGTCACTATAAATACTTAACCATACTACAGTCACTATAGAGCACCCTATCCAATACTAGTCACTATAGAGCACCTTACACAACAACAGTAATTATGGAGGACTCTACCCAACAACAGTCACTATGGAACACCCTACCCAAGAACAGTCACTATAGAGCACTCTACAAAACAACAGTCATTATACAGAACCCTACCATACAAAAGTCAGTATAGTGGACTCCACCCAACAACAGTAATTATAGAGCACCCTACACAACAACAGTCACTATAGAGCACTCCACCCAAAAACAGTGACGTATAGTAAACTCTACCCAGCCAAAGTCAGTACAGATCACCCCACTCAACAACAATCACTATAGAGAAACTGCCAAACAGCATTCACTATACAGCACTCTATGCAACAACAGTTGCAATTCAGCACCCCACCCAACAACAACCACTATAGACTGCCTACTCAAAAACAGTCACCAGAGAGCACACTACATAGCAACAGTCACTTTAGAGCACCCCACCCAGCAACAATTACTATAGAACACCCTACCCATCAACAGTCACTATAGAGCATTCTACCAACAACAGTCACTATAGAACACCTTACCAAACAACATTGCCTATGGAGCACCTACCCAACAACAATTACTATTGAGCTTCCTATCCAGTGACAGTCAAAAAAGAG
>CM052665.1:22315527-22336125 GCA_028533165.1 Leontopithecus rosalia
GAGTAGCTAGAGAGCACTCTACCCAGCAACAGTCATTATAGACGACAGTACCCAACAACAGTCACTATAGAGAAACAAGCACAAGAGTCACTATAGAGCAGCCTACCAACAAGCGTCAATATAGAGCACTCTACCCAGCAACAGTCATTATAGAGGACCATACCCAACAACCATCACTATAAAGAACCATACTCAAAAAGAGTTACTCAAAACAATCCACCCAACAACAGTGAGCTATAGAGCACTCTTCCCAACAACAGTCAATATAAAGCACCCTACCAATCAACAGTCACTAAAGAGGACCCTACCCAACAACAGTCACAATAAAGCCCCATACTAAAAAGAGTCACTATAGAACACACTAACAAGCAACAGTCACTATGGAGAATCATACACAACAACAGTCACTGCAGGGCACCTATTCAAAAACAGTCACTATAGAGCACCCACGAAATAACAGTCACAATAGAGAACCTACCAAACAACCGTCACTATAGAGCACCATAACAACAAAATTTAATATAGAACACTCTACCGGACAACAGTCACTATAGAGCACCATAACCAACAATGAGCCACTAATGAGCCACTAATGAGCACATACGCAGGAACAGTCACTATAAAGCACCTACCCAGAAACTGTAACTGTAGAGCAACTATGGAAGCACTTTTACCATGCATCACCCTACACGACAACATTTCCTATAATGCACCTATGGAACAACAGTCACTGTAAAGCCCTTCACCCAACAAGAGTCACTATAGAGCACTCTACCCAACAACACTAAGTATAGAACTCCCTACAGAAGAACAGTCACCATATAACACTCTACCCAACAACAGTCATTATAAAGCACCCTAACCAACAAGAGTCACCACAGAAGACTCTACCCAACAACAGTCAATATAAAGGAATCTACACAACAAAAGTCACTATAGAAAACCACCCACAACAATCACTTATAAGCACTCTAAACAAAAAGAGTCAGTATAGAGTACCCAAACCAATAAGAGTCACTGTAGACCACCTATCTAACAAAAGTCACTATAGAGCCTTGTACCGAGCAATTGTCACTATAGAGCACATACTCAACAACCGTCATTATAGAGTAATCTATGCAGCAACAGTCACCATAGATCACCCAACCCAACAATAGTCACAATTGAGCATGCTTTTCAGCAACAGTCACTATAGAGCACCTACTCAACAACAGTCAATATAAAGCACACTATGCAACAACCGTCACTACAGAGCACCCTACCAAGAACCAGTTACCATAGAGCACCCAACCCAACAACAGTAACGATGTAGCACACTACACTATTGTGTAGGGCGCTCCATCATTACTCTTTTTCCATAGGAGGCAGAATAGTGACTTTTTTAGGTACAGTGTTCTGTAGTGACTGTTGTTGCATAGAGTGCTCTATAGTGACTGTTGTTGGGTACGTTGCTATCTAGAGACTGTTCTTGGGTGACTGTTGTTGGGTAGGTGTTTTATAGTGACTGTTTCTGTGCAGGGTGCTCCATAGCGACTGTCGATGGTGATCTATAGTGAATGTTGTTGGGTAGGGAGGTCCACAGTGACTGTTGCTTGGTAGGGTTCTCCATAGTGACTGTTGTTGGGTAAGGGGCTCCATAGGGTCTCTTGTTGGGTAGATAATCTATAGTGACTCTTGTAGTGTAGGTTCTCTATGGTGTCTGTTGTTGGTGAGAGGGCCATATAGTGACTGTTGTTGGGTAGAGTGGTCTATAGTGACTGTTTTTGGGTAGAGAGGTCTATAGTGACTGTTGTTGGGTTAATGTCTATACTGACTGTTGTTGGTTGGAGTGTTCTATAGTGACTGATTTTGGGTAGGGGGCTTTAGAGTGACTGTTGTTGGGTGCAGTTGTGTATAGCGACTGTTGTTGGGTGGGGTGCTCTATAGTGACTGTTGTTTGGTAGGTGCTCTATAAGAACGGTTATTTTTTAGGGTGCTCTATAGTGATTGTTGGGTGGAGTGCTCTATAGCGACTATTACTGTGTAGGGTGCTTTATAGTGAATGTTATTGGGTGAAGTGCTTTTGGTTATTGGTAGGGTGCTCTATAGTGACTTTGTGAGGTTTGTTCACTGCGCTGTATTTGTTTGTGGTCACTGGTGTGCCTCTGTGAAATGTCTGTACTGCAGAATGTGTGTGTGGTGAGTGTTGTGTGTCTGTGTAAAATGTATTTACTGTATAGTGTTTGTAATCATTTGCGTCTGAGGTTTTTTTAACGTGGAGTGTGTGTTTCATGAGTTGTGTGTGTGAGGTGTGTGCACTACGGAGTGTGTGTGATGACTGCTATGATTTTGTGTGAGTTGTATAAAACGTGGATTGTGTGCTTGCTGTGTGGTGTGTTCCTGTGTGTGGTGCGTTTACTGTGGAATGGGTGTGATGAGTGTTGCGTGTCTGGGTGAGGTGTCTTTACTGTGTAGTGTGTTTGGTCAGTCTTGTAATTGTGTGATCTGTCTTCACTGTAAAGTGTGTGTGTCATGACTAGTGTTTGCCTGTATAAAATGTGTGCACTGTGAAAAGTGTGTGTGGTGAGTGACATGAGTATGTGTGAGGTTTTTGAACTAAGCAGTGTTTGTGAAGTGAGTAGTGTGTTTCTGTGTGAGGTTTTTGCACTATGGAGTGTGTGGGTGATTAATCTTTTGTGTCTCTGTGAGGTGTGTGCACTGAGTAGTGTGTGTGTAATGTTAACGGTGTGTGTTTGTGTAAGGTTTGTGCAAAGTGTAGTGTGTATGTCGTGTGTGGTGTGTGTATGCGGTATGTGCACTGAAAAGTTAGTGGTCGGTGTTGTGTGTATTTGTGAGGTGTGCACACCATGCAGTGTGTGTTTCTGGTGAGTCATGTATTTGTGTGATATTTCTGAACTGCGAAACGTGTGTGGTGAGTGCTGTGTGTCTGGGTGAGGTTTTTGCACTGTGCAGACTGTGTGTGACGTGAGTAGTGTTTCTCTTTGTGAGGTTTGTTCACTGTGGAGTGTATGGGTGGTGAATTTTGTGTGTTTTAGTGAGCTTTGTGCACTGAGTAGTCTGTGTGTAAGGTTAGTATTGTGTGTTTGGGTTAGGTGTGTGAAAAGTGCAGTGTGTGTTTCTGTGGTGTCTGGTGTGTTTCTGTATGCAGTGTGTGCACTGAGGTGTATGTATAATTAGTTGTGTGTGGCTTTGTGTGTGTGGTGTACACACTGTTCAGTGTGTGTTTCGGGTGAGTCATGTGTTTCTGTGAGGTGTCTGCACTGCAATATGTGTGTGTGGTGAGTTCTGTGTGTCTGGGTGAGGTGTGTTTACTGTGCAGTTTGTGTGGTTAGTCTTGTGTCTGTGTCAGCTGTCTTCACTGTAAAGTGTGTGTGTCATGTGTAGTGTGTCTGAGCTGTGTGCACTGTGTAGTGTGTGTGTCCTACAGTGTGTGTTTGTGTGAGGCATGTGCACTCTGCAGTGTGTGTGCTGAGTGGTGTGTGTCTGTGTGAAATGTGTGCACTAAGTATGTTTGTTCTGTGTGTGTGGTGACTGGTGTGTGACAATGTGGTATCTGCATTGTGAATCAGTTTTCAGGTTATTGGTGTTTCTGTAATGTGTGTGCATTGTGGCGTGTCTCTGTGTAGATTGTGTGGTGCATGCTGTGTGTCTCTGTGAAGTGTGTGTACTCTGGAGTGTGTGTGAGTGTGGCGAGTGGTGTACGTCTGAGGTATGTGCACTGTGGATTGTGTGTGGAGTGCATGGTGTGTCTCTATGTAAGGTGTGTGCACTATGGAGGATGTGTGTGTTGTGCGTTGTGTGTATATGTGTGGTGTGAACATGGTGAAGTGTGTGTGTAATAAGTTGTGTGTTTCTGTGTGAGGTGTGTGCAATGTGGAGAGTGTGTTGCTTAGTTTTGTGTCTGTGAGTTTTGTGCTATGTGAAGGGTGTGCGTTTAATGTGTTTTAAGCGTGAGACTGGGTGAGGTATATGCACAGTGGAGTGTGTGTGGAGTGCGTGTGGTGAGGTGTGTGTGTCTGTGTGGAGTGTCTGCACTTTGGATTGTGTGTGCAGTGTGTGGTATGTTTCTTTGTGAGGTGAGTGCACTGTGTCGTGTGTGCGGTCAGTGGTATGTCTGTGTTTGGTGTCTGCACTGTGGATTGTGTGTTTGGTGAGTGGTGTGTGTCTGTGTGAGGTGTGTGCTCTGTGTAGTGTGTTTGTATGTTGATTGGTGTGTTTTTGTGTAACGTTTCCACTGTGTAGTGTGTGTGTTTGTGTGGTGAGTGCTGTGTGTCTGTGTGAGGTGAATTTCTCTTTTCTTTTTTTTTGACCAAGATCGTCTTGATCTCTTGACCTCATGATCCACCCACCTTGGCCTCCCAAAGTGCTGGGATTACAGGCGTGAATTACTGCACCCGGCCAGCTGCTTATTCCTTAATTCATGCTCTGTACTGTGTCTGCTCTAGGCTCTCCTCCAACTATTAACTAAGATTTAATTGTATATATGAGTGTGTGTATATATGTGTATATATATGTATATATGGAAATAACTGAAGTGGTATGATATGCTTCAGATCTAATTGTATAAACTAACGTCTGATTATATATAAAGAATAATATAAAGGAAATAAATAAGTAATAACACTATATGAGGTGACGTCTTTGCACTGTGGATTCTGTGTGTGGTCAGTGGTGTGTGTCTTTGTGAGGTGTGCTCACTGTGCAGTGTGAATTTGTGGTGAGTAGTGTGCCTGCTGAAGTGTCTGCACTGTGAGATGTGTGTGGTGAGCGTTGTGCATCTGTGTAAAATGTATTTACATTGTACTGTGAAGTGTTATGTGTGTGATGAGTGGCGTGTACGTGAGTTTTGTGCACTCTTAAATGTGTGAGTGGTGCGTGTCTGTTTAATGCGTGTGCACAGTGGAGTATGTGTATGGAGTCTGTGTGGTGACTGCTGTGTCTGTGTGAGGTGTCTGCACTATGGAGTGTGTGTGGTGACTGCTGTGTTTCTGTGTGAGGTGTGTGCACTGTAAAGTTTGCCTGTGATGAGTGATGTGTGTCTGTGTTAGATATATGTACAATGGAGTGTGAGAATTCAGTGTGTTTGGTAAGTTTTGTGTGTCTGTGCTAAGTGTTTGCCCTCTATAGTGTGTGTGTTGCATGGTGTGTGTCTGTGTAAGGTGTGTGCACTGTGGAGAGTGTGTGCGTGTTAAGTGGTGTGTGTGTCTGCATAAGGTGTGTGCATGCCATTGCCATGTGTGTGTGCTGATTGGTGTGTGTTTCTGTGAGGGGTGTGCATTGAGGAGTGTGAGTGTGGTGAGTTTTTGTGTCCCTGCAAGGCTTTTGCCCTGTGGTGTCTGTGTGGTAAATCTTGTGTGTCTGAGTGAATTGTGTGCACTGTGTAGTGTGTGTGTGTTGAGTAGTGTGTTTTGTGTTAGGTTTGTGTACAGTGCAGTTTCTGTGTTTGTGTGGTGTGTGGTGTGTGTCTGTGTGGTATGTGTGGTGTGTGCACCTAGGAGTGTGTGTGTTTGGTAAGAAGTGTGTGTTTTCTTCTGGTGTGTTCCCTGTAGAGTGTGTTTGTTTTAAGTAGTGTCCCTTTGTGAAGTGGCTGCAGCGTGGAATGTGTGGGTTGTGAGTGTTCTGCATCTATTAGGTGTGTGTACTGTGGAGTGTGTGTGTTTCTCAGTGTGTGTTTGTGTGAGTTCTGTGCACCGTGAAGTCTGTGTGTGTGGTAAGTGGTGTTTGTCTGTGCCAGGTGTCTGCACTTTGGAGTGTGTGTGTATGTTGAGTGCTGTATGTCTCTGTGAGGTGTGTGCACTGTGGAGCCACTGTGCTTGTTACGAGGTGTGTGTCTGTTTGAGGTGTGTGTATTGTAAACTGTCTGTGTTCTACAGTGTTTCCTTGTGTGAGGTGTGTGCACTGTGGACTGTGTGCTGAGTGGTGTGTGTCTTTGTAAAATTTGTGAATTATAAGTGTGTGGTAACTAATAGATGTCTGTGTGAGTTCTGTGAACTGTATAGTGTGTGTTTAGTGAGTGCTGTGTGTCTGTGTAAAATCTGTGAACTGTGGAGTGTTATGTGTGTTGAGTGGTGTGTCTGTGTGAGTTGTGCGCACTCTTTTATGTGTAAGTTGTGCGCTTTTGTTTAAAGTGTGTACACCATGGAGTTGTGTGTGTGCACTGTGTGCGGTGACAGTGTGTGTCTGTGTGAGGTGTCTGTGCTGTGTTGTTTGTGTGAGTGGTGTGTGCCTGTGTGAGGTTTGTGCCCTGTTTAGTATGAATGTGATGAGTGGTGTGTGTCTGTGTGTGATGTATGCACAGTGGAGTGTGAGTTTGCAGTGTGTGTGGTAAGTGGTGTGTGTCTGTGCTACATGTTTGCACTATGTTGTGTATGTGTTGTGTGGTGTGTCTGTGTGAAGTGTATGCACTGTGGAGTGTGTGTGCATGGTAAGTGTTGTGTAACTGTCAGGTGTGTGCACTGTGTTGTATGAGTGAAGTGTTGTGTGTCTGTGCTAGGTGTCTGAACTCTGCAGTGTGTGTGTTGTGTGGTGTGTCTGTGTGAGATGTGTGCACTGCGGGGAGTGTGTATGTTGTAAGTGGTGTGTGTCTGCATGAGGTGTGTGCATGGTGGAGTGTGTGTGCTGATTGGTGTTTGTCCCTGTGAGGTTTGTGCACTGTACAATGTGTGTGGTGAGTGGTGTGTGTCTGTGTGAGGTTTGTGCACTGTGGAGTCTGTCTTTATTGGTGTGTGAGATAGCTGTGTGCACAGTTCGGTATGTGTGTTTGTGTGGTGTGTGGTGTGTGTCTGTGTGCGGTTTGTGCACTGTGGAGTGTGAGTGTGTTGTCAGAGGTGTGTGTCAGTGTCAGGTGTGTGCACTGTGGAGTGTGGGTGTCATAGGTGTGTTTCTGTGTAACGTATGTGCTCTGTGGAGTGTGTGTTTGTAATGAGTGGTGGGCCTTTGTGAGGTGTCTGCACTGTGGATTGTGTGTGTGGTGAGTGTTGTGTGTCTTTGATAGAAGTGGTCAATGTGCAGTATGTGTGTTCATTAGTGTTTCTGTATGAGGTGTCTTTACTCTGGAGTGTGTGTGTCATGAGTGGTGTGTGTCTGTGTGAGTTGTGTGCAGTGTGCAGTGTGTGTGTTGTGAGTGAGGTGTCTTTGTGAGGTGTGTTCACATGTAGTATGTGTGTCTGTAGGGTTGTGTGTGTTTGTGTGAAGTGTGTGCACTGTGGTGTGTGTGTTCTTCAGTGTGTGTTTGTGTGAAGTCTGTGTACTGTGCAGTGTGTGTGGTGAGTGGTGTGTGTCTGTGAAATGTGTGTACTGTTTGTTTATTGTGTGTGGTGACTGATGTGTGACAGTGTGAGTTGCCTGCATTGTAAATAGGGTGTAAAATTATTGGTGTGTGCCTGTGTGATATATGTGCATTGTGGTGTGTGTGTGTAGAATTTGTGTTGTGCATGTTGTGTGTCTCAGTGAGTTGTGTGTTGTGGAGTTTCTGTGTGATGACTTGTGTGTGTTTGAGGAATGTGCACCTTGGATTCTGTGAGGATTGTATGGATTGCATGGTGTGTCTCTGTGTAAGGTGTGTGCACAGTGGAGGGTGTGTGTGTGATGAGTTGTGTTTATGGGTGAGGTGTGTGGAGTTTAAAATGTTTGTGTATTAATTGGTGTGTGTCTGTGTGAGGTGTAAGCACAGTGTTGTGTGTGTGGAGTGTGCGTGGTCAGTGGTGTGTTTCTGTGTGAATGTCTGCAGTTTGAATTGTGTGTTCATTAAGTGGTGTGGGTCAGTGTGAGGTGAGTGCACTGTGTAGTGTGTGTGGTAAGCGGTATGTCTGTGTTTGGTGTCTGCACTGTGGATTGTGTGTTTGGTGAGTGGTGCGTGACTGTGTGAGGTGTTTGCAATGTGTAACGTGTGTCTATGATACGTAGTGTGTGTTTGTGTGAGGTGTGGCACTGTGCAGCTTGTGTGTGTTTGTGTGGTGAGTGGAGTGTGCCCTTGTGAGGTGTGTACAAAGCAGAAGGTGTGTGTGTGTGTGGTCAGCAGTATGTGTCTTGTGAGGTGCGTTAACTGTGCAGTGTGTGTTTGTGGTGAATGGTGTGCCTCTGTGAGGTGTCTGCACTGCAGAAGGTGTGTGTGGTGTGTGTTGTGTGTCTGTGTAAAATGTATTTACTGTGTAGTGTGTGTGGTCAGTAGTTTGTCTGTATGATGTTTCTTAAATGTGGAGTGTGTATTTCATGAGTAGTCTGTGTGTGTGAAGTTTGTGGACTATTGCATGTGTGTGTCAACAGCTGTGTGTCTGTGTGAGTTGTGTAAATTGGGAAGGGTGTGTTTGGTGAGTGGTGTGTGTCTGTGTAAAATGCGTGCACTGTGGTTTGTTATGTGTTTGGTAAATGGTGTGTCTGTGTTAGTTGTGTGCATTCTAATGTGGGAGTGGTGGGTGTCTGTTTAAGGTGTGTGCACTGTAAAGTATGGGTGTGGAGTGTGTGTGGTGAATAGTGTGTGCCTGTGTGAAAAGACAGCATGGTGGAGTGTGTGTGTGGTGAGCAGTGTGTGCCTGTGTGAATTGTGTGCACTGCATAAAGTGCGTGTAATGAGTGGTGTGTGTCTTTCTGAGATATATGCACAGTGAAGTGTGAGTGTGCAGTGTGTGGTAAGTGGTGTGTGTTTTTGCTAGCTGTCTGCACTCTGGATTGTGTGTGTGGTGAGGTGTGTGTCTGTGTGAGGTCTGTGCACTGTGGGAAGTGTGTGCATGGTAAGTGCTGTGTGTCTGTTTGAGGTGTGTGCACAGTGGAGTGTTTGTGCTAATTGGTGTGTGTCCCTTTGAGGTGTGTGCACTGTGCAGTGTGTGTGTGCAATGAATGGTGTGTGTCTGTGAGGTGTGTGCACTGTGGTAAGTTTTGTTTCTGTGTGATGTGTGTGTTATGTGGAGTTTGTGCATTAAGTGTCCCTTTTAAGTGGTGTGTAACTGTTTGAGGTTTGTGCACAGTGCAGTGTGTGTGCAGTGTGTGTATTGATGGTGTGTATGTGGAGTGTCTTCACTTTGGATTGTTTGTGTGGCGAGTGATTTGTGTCTGAGTTGAGTGTACTGTGTATTGTGTGTGGTGAGTGGTATATCTGTGTTAGCTGTCTGCACTGCAGAGTGTGTGTTTGGTGAGTATTGTCTTCCTGTGTGTGGTGTGTTCACTGTGTAGTGTGTGTATGGTGAGTGGTGTGTTTCTGTGTGAGGTGTGTGCACTAAAATTTTTTATGGTCTGTTGTGTGTGTCTTTGTGAGGTGTTTTCACTGTGTAGTGTGTGTTTCTGGTTAGTCATGTGCCTGTGTGAGGTGTCTGCAATTCGGAATATTTGTGTGGTGAGTGTTGTGTGTCTCTGTGAGGTGTGTGTTCTGTGTAGCCTGTGTTCTCAGTCCTGTGTCTGTGTGAGGCTTCTTCACTGTAAAGTTTGTGTGTCGTGAGTAGTTTGTGTCTGTTTGAGGTGTGTGCACTGTGGTGTGTGTGTGTGTGTATGATGAGTTCTTTGTGTCTTTGTGAGATGTGTGCACTGTGGATTCCCTATGCATGGTATGTGGTGTATGTCTGTGTGAGGTGTGTGCACTGTGTAGTGTGTGTGTTCTACCGTGTGTGCTTGTGTGATGTGTGTAAACTGTGGAGTGTGTGTGTGCTCTGCCATGAGTGTTTGTGTGAGATCTGTGCACTGTGGAGTGTGTGTTTGGTGAGTGGTGTATGTCGGCATGAAATGTGTGCACGGAGTGAGTGTGTTGAGTGTCTGCGGTGACTAGGGTCTGACAGTGTGAGGTGTCTGCATCATGAATAAGGTGCTAAGTGATTGGTGTTTGGTTGTGTAATGTGGGTACATAGTGGTGTGTGTTTGTGGAGTATTTATTTTGTGTACTGTGTGTTTCTGCGAGGTGTGTGTTGTGGAGTTTCTTTGTGATGAGTGGTGGGTTTCTGAAGTATGTGCACTGTGGATTATGTTTGGAGTCCAAGAACTCCATGTTGTGTGTCTGTGTGAGGTGTGTGCACTGTGGAGAGTGTGTGCGTTTGGTGTCTGTGAGGTTTGTGCTATGTGGAGTGTGTGTAAAGTGTGCATATTAAGTTGTGTGTGTCTGTTTATGGTGTAAGCCAGTAGAGTGTCTGTGGATGGTGTGTGGTGAGTGGTGTATGTCTGTGTGCAGTGTCTGCAATTTGGATTGTGTGTGCAGTGGTTGGTGTCTGTCTGTGTAAGGTGACAGCACTGTGTAGTGTGTGTGATAAGGGGTACGTCTGTGTTTGGTGTCTGTACTGTGGATTGTGTGTTTGGTGAGTTTTGTGTGTCTGTGTGAGGTGTGTGCACTCTGTAATTTGTGTGTATGCTTAGTGTCTGGTTGCAAAATGTGTGTGCACTGTGCAGTTTTTATGTGTTTGTGTGGTTACTTGTGTGTGTCTGTGTGAGGTGTGTTTTTTGTAGAGTGTGTGGTCAGTGGTGTGTGACTTTGTGATTTGTATTAACTGTGCAGTGTGTGTGGTGAGCGGTTTGCCTGTGTGAGGGGTCAGCACTCAGAAATGTGTGTGTGGTGAGTGTTATGTTTCTGTGTGAAACGTGTTTACTGTGCAGTGTGTGTGGTCAGTCGTGTGTCTTTATGAGTTTTCTTCAATATGGAGTATGTGTCATGAGTGATGTGCGTGTGAGATGTGTGCACTATGGTGTGTGTGGTGATTGCTGAGTGTCTGTGTAAGTTGTGTGAACACTGGAGTGAGTGATTAATGTGTAGTGTGTGCCTGTGTGAGGTTTTCAACATTGGAATGTGTGTGGTGAGTGTTGTGTGTCACTGTGTGTTGTATGCACTCCTTAGAGTGTAATGGGTGCGTGTCTCTCGAAGGTGTGTGCACTGTAAAGTATGTGTGTGAAGTGTGGCTGGTGACTGGTATGTGTCTATGTGAGGTGTCTGCACCGTGGAGTGTGTGCATACTAAGTGGTGTGTGCCTGTGTAAGGTGTTTGCACTGTGTAGTATGCGTGTTATGAGTGTTCTTTGCTTGTGAGAGTTATGCAAAGTGGAGTTTTAGTGTGCAGTGTGTGTGGTAAGTGGTGTGTGTCTGTGCTAGGTGTCTGCATTCTGGAGTGTGTGTGTTGCATAATATGTGATTGTGTTAGTTATGTGCAGTGCAAAGAGTGTGTGTGGTAAGTGGTGTGTGTCTGTGTGAGTTGTGTGCACGGTGAAGTGTGTGTGCTGATTGCTGTGTGTCCCTGAGAGTTGTGTAAATTGTGAAGTGTGTTTTTGCGGTGAGTGGTGTATGTCTGCTTAAGGTGTGTGCAGTAAGAAGTGTGTGTGTTGAGTGACTTGTGTCTCTATGAAACTTGCACTGTGCAGTGTGTGGGTGGTGAATGGTCTGTTTCTGTGAGGTTTCTACACTGTGGAGTTTGTGTGTGCTTAGTGGTGTGTGTCTTTAGAAGTTTATGAACTGTGCAGTGTGTGTGTATGGTTAGTGGTGTGTGTTTGTAATACTTGTGTGCACAGTGCAGTGTGTGGGTTTGTGTGGTGTGTGGTGTGTGTCTGTGTGCGGTGTGTGCACCATGGAGTGTGTGTGTGGTCAGAAGTGTGTGTGTCAGTTGTAAGCACTGTGGAATGTGTCTGTGCTGAGTGATGTGTGCCTGTGTGAGGTGTCTGCACTGTAAAATATGTGTGTGGTGAGTAATTTGTGTCTCTGTTATGTGTGTTCACTGTGTAGTGTGTGTGCTCAGTAGTGTTTCTACATGAGGTGTCTTCACTGTGGAGTGTGTATGTCATGAGTGACGTGTGTCTGTGAGATGTGTGCAGTTTCGAGTGTGTGTATGTGGTGAGAGGTGTGTGTCTTTGTGTGGTGTGTCCACTGTGTAGTATGTGTGTCTGAGATTTGTGTGTGTGTGTGAGTTGTGTGCATTGTGGAGTGTGTATTTTGTCTGTAGTGTGTGTTTGTGTAAGGTCTGTGCAGCATAACATGTGTGCGGTGAGTGATGTGTTCCAGTGTAAAATGTGTACACTGAGTGTGTTGAGTGTGTGTGGTGACTGGGGTGTGACAGTGTGAGGTGCCTGAATTGTGAATAGAGTGAGAGGCAATTGGTGGGTGTCTGTGTGAGGTGTGTGCACTGTGGAGTGTATGTGTTTGGTCAGTGGTGTGTGTCTTTTTGAGATGTGTTCACTGTGTAGTATGTGTTTGTGGTAAGTGGTGTGCCTGTGTGAGCTGTCTGCATTGCAAAAGGTGTGCGTGGTGAGTGCTGTGTAACTCTGGTAAATATATTAACTGTGAAGGGTGTGTGGGCAGTCGAGTGTTTGTATGAGGTTTCTACAATGTTTAGTGTGTGTGTACTTGAGTGGTGTGTATGAGGTGTGTGCACTCTGGAGTGTGTGTGTGGTGACTGCTGTGTGTCTGTGTGAGTTGTGTGAACTATGGAGTGTCCAATTTGTAAGTGGTGTGTGGCTTTGTGAAATGTGTGCACTGTGGAATGTTATGTCTGTGTTGAGTGGTGTGGCTGTATGAGTTGTGTGCACTCTTTTATGTGTGAGTGATGTGTGTTTGAATAAGGTGTGTGGACTGTGGATTGTGTGTGTGGAGTGTATGTGATGACTGGTGTGTGTCCCTCTGAGGTGTCTGCACTGTCGAGTGTATATGTGGAAAGTGTTGTGTGCCTGTGAGTTGTTTGCAATATGTAGTGTGCGTGTGATGAGTGGTGTGTGTTTTTTGAGATGTATGCACAGTGCAGTGTGAGTGTGCAGGGTTTGTGGTAAGTGGTGTGGGGCTGTGCTAGGTGTCTGCACTCTGGAGTGTGGTGTGTGTTGCGTGTTGTGGGTCTGTTTAAGTTGTGTGCCCTGTGGAAAGTGTGTGCGTGGTAAGCACTGTGTGTCGCTGTGAGGTGTTAGGACGGTGGAGTGTGTGTGGTGAGTGGTGTGTGCCTGTGTGACGTACGTGCACTGTGAAGAGTGTCTTTGGTAAGTGATATGTGTCTGTGTGAGGTTTTTGCATAGTGCAGAGTGTGTGTGTGGTCAGTGGTGTGTATCTGTGTGAGTTATGTCTACCCTGGAGTGTGTGCGTGTGGAGAATCTTGATTGTCTGTGAGAGGTGTGTGCACTGCGTAGAGTGTGTGTATGGAGAGTGGGGTGTGTTTGGGCTAGGTGTGTGCACAGTGCAGTGTGTGAGTTTGCCTGGTGTTTGGTGTGTGTCTGCATGTGGTGAGAGCACTGTAAAATGTGTGCGTGTACATAGGTGTGTGTGACAGTGTCAGGTGTGTGCACTGTGGAGTGTGTGATTGTGTGGTGAGTGGTGTAACTGTGTAAGGTGTCTTCACTGTGGAATGTGTGTCGTGAGTGTTGTGTGTCTCTGTTAGGTGTACGCATTGTGCAGTGTGTGATTCTGGTGTGTCGTGTGCCTGTGTGAGGTGTGAGCACTGCGAAATGTGTGTTTGGTGAGTAATGTGAGTCCGTGTGAGGTGTGTGCAATGTGGAGTTTGTGTGTGATGAGTGGTGTGAGTCTGTGTGAGGTATATGCACTGTGGAGAGTGTGTGTGTGTTTAGTTTTGCGTCTGTTTGATGTGTGTTCTATGTGGAGCATGTGCGTTATTTGTGTGTATTGAGTGGAGTGGGTCTGTGTGATGTGTGTGCGCAGTGGATTGTGTGTGGTGAGTGGTGTGTGTGTTGAGTGTCGGCACTTTAAATAGTGTGTGTGATGAGTGGTGTGTGTCCGTATGAGGTGAGTGCACTGTGTAGTGTGTGTGGTGATTCATATCACTGTGCTACGTATCTGAACTTCGGAATGTGTGTTTCTTGAGAATTCTCTGTGTGCGGTGTGTGCACTGTGTAGTGTGTGTAGGGTGAGTGGTGTTTTTTGAGGTGTGTGCAATGTGCAGTTTGCGTGTGTTTCGTGGTGAGTGGTGTGTTTCCATATGAGGTGTGTGCACTGACTGTGTGTTTGTTCAGCTTTGGGTGTCTTTTTGAGGTATGTGAACTGTGCAGTGTGTGTTTCTGGTGAGTCGTGTGTCTATGTGACGTGTCTGTGCTGCAGAATGTGTGTGTGCTGAGTGTTGTGTGTTTGTGTGACGTGTGTTTACTGAGTATAGTGTGTGGCCAGTCTTGTGTCTGTGAAAGTTGTCTTCATAATAAAGTGTGTGTGTCATGAATAGTGTGTGTCTGCTTGAGGTGTGTAAAGTGTGGAGTATGTGTACATGGTGAATGTTGTGTGTATGTGTAAGGTGTGTGCACTGTCGAGTCTCTGCATGGCATGTGGTGTGTGTCTATGTGAGGTGAGTGCACTGTGGAGTGTGTGTATTAGTGTGTGTTTGTGTGAGGTGTGTGAAATGTGAAATGTGTGTGCTAATTGGTGTGTGTCTGTGTAAAATATGTTCACTGAGTGTGTGTGTTGACTGTGCTTGGTGACTGGTGTGTGACAATGTGAGGTGTCTGCATTGTGAATTAGTTGTCAGTTGATTGGTGTTTGATGTGTGTGGAGTTTTTGTGGTGTGTGCTGTGTGTCTCTGTGAGGTGTGTGTACTCTGGAGTGTGTGTGAGTGTGGTGAGTGTAGTATGTCTGAGGAACGGCCGCTGTGTATTGCGTGTGGAGTGTGTGGAGTGTACGGTGTGTCCCTGTGTAGAGTGTGTGCACTGTAGAGGGTGTGTGTGGTGAGTTCAGTGTAGGTGTAAAATGTGTGCACTGTGGAGTGTGTGTCTTGAGTGGTTTGTGCCTGTGTAAAATGTGTGCATATAAAGAATGTCTGTTGAGTTTGGTGTCTCTGTGACGTTTGTGCGATGTGCGGTTTGTGCGTAAAGTGTGTGTTTTAAATGGTTTTTGTCTCTGTGAGATGCATGTTTAGTGGATGTGTGTGGTGTGTGATGTGGGTCTGTGTGCTCTGAGCGCACAGGATAGTGTGTGCCAAAAGTGGTATTTCTGTGTTTCGTGTCTGCATTTCTGTGTTTGGTGTTTGTTGTGTGTCTGTGTGAGGTGTGTGCACTGTGTAGTATTTGTGTATGATGAGTGGTGTGTGTTTGTGTGATTTGTGTGTGTTTGTGTGTATAGTGGTGTGTGTCTGTGTGAGATGTGTGCACTGTGGAGTGTGTGTTCTCAATGATGTGTGTCTTTGTGAGGTGTGTTCACTTTACAGTGTGTGTTTAGGGTGAGTGGTGTGCCTGCTTGAGGTGTCTGCACTGCAAAGTGTGTGTGGTGATTGTTGTGTGTCTGTGTGAAATGCATTTATTGTGGGTAGTGTGTGGTCAATCGTGTGTCTGTATGAGGTTTCCTCAATGTGGGGTGTGTGTTTCCTGAGTGGTGTGTGTGTGAGGTGTGTGCACTCTGGGGAGTGTGTCTGGTGAATGCTTTGTGTCGGTGTGAGTTGTGTAAAGTGTGGAGTGTCTGTTTAGTGGTTTGTGTCTTTGTGAAATATGTACACCTTGTAGTATTATATGTGCAGTGAGTGGTGTGTGTGTAATATGTATGTACAGTGGGGTCTGAGTGTGCAGTGTGTGTGATAAGTGATGTGTGTCTGCACTAGCTGTCTGCACTATGGACTTTGTGTTTTGCGTGCTGTGTGTCTGTGTGAGGTGTGTGCACTGTAGAGATTGTGTGCCTGGTTATTGGTATGTGGCTGCATGAGGTGTGTGCATAGTGGAGTGTGTGTGCAGTGTGTGTGCTGATTGGTGTTTGACCCTGTGAGGTGTGTGCACTGTGAAGAGTGTGTGCAGTGAGTGACTCGTGTCTGTGTGAGATTTTTGCAATGCACACAGTGTGTTTGTGGTGAGTGGTGTGTCTCTGTGTAAGGTTTATGTACAGTGGAGTTTGTACGTTTGGTAAATCTTGTGTGTCTGTGTGATGTGTGTGCACTGTCTACTTTGTGTGTATGGTGAGTGGTGTTTGTTCGGGTTACGTGTGTGCACAGTGCAGTGTGTGTGTGTATTGAGTGGTATGTGTCTGTGTGAAGTGTGTGCACTGTGCAGTTTGTGTGTGTTTGTGTGCTGAGTGGTGTGTGTCTGTCTGAGGTGTGTGCACAGTGGAGTGTGTGCAGTGTGTGTGGTGAGAGGGGTGTGTGTGAAATGTCAAAACTTTGTATTGTGTGTGCAATGACTGGTGTATATTAGTGTGAGATTTGTGCAGTGTAGAGTGTGTGGTGATTCATATTTCTTTGTTAGGTGTGTGTCCTCTGAAGTGTGTATTTGGTGTGTATTGTCTTTCTGTATGTGATGTGTGCACTGTGTAGTGTGTGTGTATGGTGAGCCATGTGTTTTTGGGTTGGTGTGTGCACAGTGCTGTGTGTATATGTGGTTTGTGGTGTGTGTTTGTGTGCAGTGTGTTAAATGTAATGTGTGTGGTCAGAGGTGTGTGTCTGTGTCAGATGTGTGTACTGTGTAGTGTGTGTTTGTGGTGAATGGTGTGTTTGTGTGAAATTTGTGCTATGTGGAGTGTGTGTGAACTGTGTGTATTAAGTGGTGTGTATCTGTGTGAGGTTTATGCACAGTGAAGAGTGTGTGGGTCTCTGTTGTGAGTGGTGTGTGTCTGTGTAAAGTGTCTGCAGTTTGGAGTGTGTGCAGTGAGTGCTTTGTGTGTGTGAGGTGAGTGATATGTCTGTGTTAAATGTATGCACTGTGGAGAGTGTTTTTGCTGAGTGTTGTCTGACTCTCTGCAGTGTGTGCATTGTGTAGTGTGTGTATCGTGAATGGTTTTTTTTTATAAGGTGTGTGCACTGTGAAGTTTCTGTGTGTCTGTGCAGTGAGTGGTGTGTTACTGTGGGAGGTGTGTGCAGTGTCAAGTGTGTGTGTTCATTGGTGTGTGTCTTTGTGAGGTCGGCACAAAATGCAGTGGAAGTTTCTGGTGAGTCATGTGCCTCTGTGAGATGTTTGCACTACGGACAGCAAGTAAGATAAGTGTTGTGTATCTTGCCAGGTGTGTTTACTTTGTATTATGTTGTCAGTGTTGTGACTGTGTGGGGTGTATCACTCTAAAGTGTGTGTGTAGTGAGCAGTGTGTGTCTGTTTAAGGTGTGTGCATTGTGGGGTGTGTGTGTACATGAGTGCAGTGTGTCTGTTTAAAATGTGTGCACTGTGGTGTCTCTGTGCATGGTATGTGGTGAGTGTGTGAGGTGTGTGCACTGTGAAGTGTGTGCCCTGAGTGTGTGTGTTGAGAGTGTATAGTTACTGATGTGTGACAGTGTGTGGTGTCTGCATTCTAGATAAGGTTTTAGGTAATTGGTGTTTGTCTGTGTGATGTGTGTGCATTGTGGTGTGTGTTTTTGGAGTGGGTGTGGTGCATACTGTGTGTTTCTCTGAGGTGTGTGTATTCTGGAGTGTGTGTGATTCTAGTGAGTGGTGTATATCTAAGGTATGTGCTTTGTGGATTGTGTGTGGAGTGTGTGGAATGCATGGTATGTCTCCGTGTAAGGTGTGTGCACTGTGGAGGGTGAGTATGTGGTGAGTTGTGTGTATGTGTAACGTGTGTGTACTGTAGATTGTGTGTGTGATGAGTGGTGTGTGTATGAGGTGTGTGCAATGTGGAGAGTGTCTGTGTTGAATCTTGTATCTGTGTAAAGTTTCTGCTATGTGGAGTGTGTTTGTAAATTGTGTGTATTAAGTGGTGTGTATCTCTGTGTGTTGTGTGCAGAGTGCAGTCTGTGTGGTGAGTGCTGTGTGTCTGTGTGGAGTGTCTTCACTTTGCATTGAGTGTGCAGTTGGTGGAGTGTGTCTGTGAGACATGAGTGCACTGTGTAGTGTGTGTGGTAAGTGGCATATTTGTGTTTGGTGTCTTCACTGTGAATTTTATGTTAAGTGAGTGGTGTGTGTCTGTGTGAGGTGTTTGCACTGTGTAATGTGTGTGTATGGTAAGTGCTGTCTGTGTGAGGTATTTGCACTGCACAGTTTGTGAGTTTTTATGGTGAATGGTGTGTTTATGTGAGGTGTGCGCTCTAAAAAGTATGTGTGCGGTCAATGGTGTGTGTCTTCGTGAGGTGTGTGCACTCACTGTGCAGTGTGTGTTTCTGGAAAATCATGGAATTGTGTGAGGTGTCTGTGCAATGGAATGTGTGTATGAGTTGTGTGTCTGCGTGAGGAGTGTTTTCTGCATAGTGTGTCTGGTCAGTCTTCTGTCTGTGTGAGGTGTTTTCAATTTAAAGTGTGTGTGTATGTGTATTGTGTGTCTCTTTGAGTTGTGTGCACTGTGGAGTGTGTGTGTATGGTGAGTGCTGTGTCTGGGTGAGGTGTGTGCACTGTGGAGTCTCTGCTCATGGTATGTGGTGTGTGTCTGTGTGAGGTGTCAGCACTGTGGAGTTTGTGTTCTGAGTGGTGTGTATCTGTGTAAAATGTCTGCACTGAGTTTGTGTGTTTAGTGTGTGTGGTGACTGGTGAGTGACAGTGTGAAGTGTCAACATGGTGTATAAGTTGTCAGGTGATTCATATTTGTCTTTGTGATATTTGTGCATTCTGATAAATGTGGAATTTCTGTGGTGCATGCTGTGTGTCTCTGTGAGGTGTCTGTACTCTGGGGTGTTTTTCAGTGTGGTGAGGGGTGTATGTCTGAGGTATGTGCACTGTGGACTGCGTGTGGTGTGTGTGGAGTGCATGGTGTGACTTTGTGTAAGGTGCGTGCACTATGGAAGGTGTATGTGTGGTGAGTTGTGTGTATGTGTAAATTCTGTCCATTGTGAATTGTGTGTGTGATGAGTGGTGTGCGTCTGTGTGAGGTGTGTGCAATGTGGAGAGTGTGTGATATGAGTTTTGTGTTGTGTGAAGTTTGTGCTATGTGGAGTGTGTGCGTATAGTGTTTGTGTTAAGTGGCGTGTGTCTGTGTGAGGTGTATGCCCAGTGTAGTGTATGTGGAGTGCGTCTGTTGACTGGTGTTTCTCTGTGTGGAGTGTCTGCACTTTGGATTTGTATAGTGGGTGGTGTGTTTCTGTGTAAAGTGAGTGCACTGTGTAGTGTGTGTGGTAAGTCTGTGTTTGGTGTCTTCACTGAGGATTGTATGTTTGCTGAGTGGTGTGTGTCTGTGTGAAATGTCTACACTGTGTTGTCTGTGTATATAATGAGTGGTGTGTGTTTGTGTGAATTGTTTGCAATGTGCAGTTTGTATAGGTTTGTGTGGTGGGTGGTGTGTGTTTTTACGAGGTGTATGTGCATTGGAGTGTGCTTTTGGTGTGTTTGGTGAGTGGCATATGTCTGTGTGAAGTGTCTGCACTTTGAAATGTGTGTGCAGTGGGTTTTGTGTGTCTTTGTGAGGTGAGTGCACTGTGTAGTGTGTGTGGTAAGTGGTGCATCTGTGTTTGGTGTGTGCACTGTGGATTCTGTGTTTGGTGTATGGTGTGTGTTGGTGTGAGGTGTGTGTACTGTATACTGTGTGTGTATGGTGAGCGGTGTGTGTTTGTGTGATGTGTGTGCACTGCGCAGTTTGTGTGTGTTTGTGTGTTGAGTGGTGTGTGTCTGTTTGAGATGTGCCCACTGTGAATTTTGAGTTTATGGTGAATGCTATGTGTCTGTGTGAGGTTTGGGCAATGTAAATTCTCTGTGCATGGTATGTCGTGTGTGTCTGCGTGAGGTGTGTTTACTCTGGAGTCTGTGTGTGTTCTGCAGTTTGTGTTAGTGTAAGGTGTGTGTACTGTGGAAAGTGTGTGCTAAGCAGTGTGTGTCTGTGTGAAATGTGAGCACTGAGTGTGCGTTGAGTGTGTGATGAGTGATGTGTGACAGTGTGCGGTGTCTTCATTGTGTGTAACCTGTCAGGTGAATGGTGTTTGTGTGATGTGTGTGCATTGTGGTGTGTGTGGAGTTTGTGTGTTGCATGCTGTGTTTGTGAGGTTTGTGTATTCTGGGTTGTGTGTGAGTGTGGCGAGTGGTGTATGTCTGAGGAATGTGCAATGTAAATTGTGTGTAGTGTTTGGAGTGCATGGTGTGTTTCTGTGTAAGGTGTGTGCACTGTGGAAGATGTGTGTGTGTGATGAGTGGTGTGTGTCTGTGTGAGGTGTATGCACAGTGGAGTGTGTAAGAAGTGTGTGGGGTGAGTGGTCTGTGTCTGTGTGAAGTGTCTGCCCTTTGGATTTGTGTGCAGTGGGTTGTGTGTTTCTGTTTGAGTGGAGTGCACTGTGTAGTGTTTGAGGTAAGTCTTATATCTGTGTTTGGTGTCTGTACTGTGTATTGTGTCTTGGTAAGTGGAGTATGTCTTTGTGATGTGTGTACACTGTGTAGTGTGTGTGTATAATGAGTGGGGTGTGTTTATGTGAGGTGTGTGCACTGTGCAGTTCGTGTGTGCTTCTGTGATAAGTGTGTTTTTGTGTAAGGTGTGTGCACTGCAGAGTGTAAGTGTGGTCAGTGGTGTGTGTCTTTGTGAAGTGTGTTTACCCTGCAGTTTGTGATTGTGGTGAGTGGTGTGTTTTTGTCAGTAGTCTGCACTGCGGAATGTGTGTGTGGTGTTGTGTTTCTGTGTATCTGCTGTTGGGTGAAGTTCTCTCTAGTGACTGTTGTTAAGCAGCGTGTTGTATACTGACTGTAATTGAAAAGACTGCTCAATAGTGACTGTTGTTGGGTATGTGACCTATAGTTCCAGTTGTTGGCTAGGTGCTCTATAGTGTCTGTTTTTGCATAGGTGCTGTTTAGTGAGTGTTGTTGGGTCGTGTGCTCTATAGTGACTGTTCTTGGGTAAGGTGCTCTA
>CM052665.1:22336625-22479238 GCA_028533165.1 Leontopithecus rosalia
TTTGAGGGTGGGGTGCTCTATAGTGACTGTTGCTGGATAGACTGCTCTATTGTGACTGACGTTGGGTACGTGCTCTATAGTGACTGTTGCTGGGTAGGGTGCTCTACAGTGGCTGTTTTTGGTAGGTTATCAATAGTGACGATTGTTGGGTGGGGTGCTCTATAATGTCTGTTGTTTGGTACAGTGCTCTATAGGTGACTGTTGTTAGGTGGAAACTTTATACTGGCTGTTGTGTAGAGTGCTACATAGTGACTGTTATTGGGTAGAGTGCTTTATAATGACTGTCGTTTGCTAGAGTACTCTATAAGTGATTGTTTTTGGGTGGAGTGTATTATAATGACTGTTGGGTACAGTTCATTATAGTGACTGTTTTGGGTATGGTGCTCTATAGTGACTGTTGCTGTTAGAGTGCTCTATACCGACCCTTGTTTGTAGGGTACTCTATAGTGACTTTTGATGTGTAGGGTGCTCTATACTGGCTGTTGTTAGGTGGGGTTCTCTACATTGATGCTTGCTGAGTAGAGTGTCCTATAGTGAATGTTGCTGGGTAGGGTCCTCCATAGTGACGGTTCGTTGGGTAGGGGCTCTATATTACTGTTGTTGAGGAAAGTGCTCTAAAATGACTATTGTTGCATAGGATGAACTATAATGAGTGTTGTTGGAAGGGGGCTCTATAGTCCTATTGGAGAGGTTCTCTATACTGTCTGTTGTAGGATAAGTGCTCTATAGTGACTTATGTTAGCTTAAGTGCTTTATACTGAATATTGTTGGAAAGGGTGCTCTATTCTGACCGTTGTTGGGTAGGGTGCTCTATAGTGACTCTTTTTGAGTAGGTTGCTTTATAGTTACTGTTGTTGGGTGAGGTGCTCTATAGTGACTGTTGTTGGGTAGGGTTTTGTATTGTGACTGTTGTTGGGTAGGGTGCTCTACATTGACTGTTTATGAATAGGGTGCTCTATAGTGACTTTGATGGGAGTGGTACTCTATAGTGACAGTTGTTGCAAAGGGTGCTTCATAGGTGACTTTTTGTTGGAGTGCTCTGTAGTGACTGCTGTTTTGTAGAGTGCCCTATAGTGACTATTTTTGGGTAGAGTGTTCCATAGTGACTTGTTGTGTAGGGTGCTCTATACTGACTGTTGATGGGTAGGCTGCTCTATAGTGAATGTTGGGTAGGGTTCTCTATAGTGTGTGTTTTTTGGTAGGGTGCTCTATAGTATTTGTTGTTGAGTAAGTGCTCCATAATGACAGTCGTGGGGTGGAATGCTCTACAGTGACTGTTGTTCCATTGGGTACTCTATACTGACTATTGTTTCGTAGGGTGTTCAATACTGTCTGTTATTGGGAAGGTGCTCCATACTGTCTTTTGTTGGGTAGTTTCTATATAATGACTGTTATGGGGTGGAGTACTCTATAATGACTATTGTTGGGTTGGGTGCTGTATACTGACTGTTCTTGCATAGGGAGTTCTATAGTGACTGTTGTTTGGTGAAGTGCTCTATAGTGACTCTTGTTTTGTAGGGTGCTCTATACTGACTGCTGCTCGGTAGGGTGCTCTATATGAACTGTTGTTGAGGAGGGTGCTCTTTAGTAAATGTTGTTGGATAGGGGCTTTACATTGACTGTTGGTTAGGTGCTCTATAGTGAGTGTTGTTGCATAGGGTGCTCTATAGTAACTGTGGTTGTGTGGAGTGCTCTATAATGAGGGTTATTGCGGAGGGTGCTCTATAGTGACTGTTGTTGAGTGGAGTGCTGTATAGTGAGGTCTCCTGCATAGCGTGATCTATATAGACAGTTGTTAAGTAAGGTGCTCTAAAGTGACTGTTGCTAGGTAGGGTGCTGTATACTGACTGTTGTTATGTAGGGTGCCCTTTTTTGGCTGTTGTTAAGTAGGGTGATCCATAGTGATTGTTGTTTAGGTTGCTCTATAGTGACTATTTATGATAGGTTCTCTATAGTGACTGTTTTTGTGTAGGTGCTCTAAAGTGACTTGTTGGGTAGGGTGTTGTATAGTGACTGTTGCTGGGTGTGGTGCCTTATACAGACTGTTCTTTTGTATAGTTCTTTATAATGAATGTTGTTGGTTAGCCTACTCTACAATAATTCTTGCTGTGTAATGTGCTCTATAGTGACTGTTGTTGGGTAGGGTGCTCTATAATGACTGTTGTGAAGTTGGCAACTCTATAGTGACTGTTGTTTGAAAGGGTGCTTTATAGTGACTGTTGTAGGGTAGGTGCACTTTTGAGACTGTTGTTAAGTAGTGGCTCTACTTTGACTGTTTTTGTTCAGGTGCTCCCTAGTGACAGTTGTTTGATAGGTGCTCTATTGTGACTGTTGATGGGTAGGTGCTCTATACTGACTGCTGTTGTGTAGGTTTCTCTATTTTGACTGTAATTTGGTAGGTCCTGCACAGTGACTGTTGTTGGGTGAGGGGCTCTTTACCGACTCTTGATGGGTAGAAGCTCTATAGTTAGTGTTGTTGGGTAGATTGCTCTATAGAAACTGTTTTTGGGTAGGGTGCTCACTACTTACTGTTCTTAGGTAGTGTGCCCTATAGTAATTATTGTTGGGTTGGTGCTTTACAGTGCCTGTGTTTGGTGGGGTGCTCTATTGTGACTGTTGTTGTTTTCATGCTCTATAGTGACTGTTGTTGGGTACGTTGCTTTATATTGGCTGTTGTTATGTAGAGTTCTCTATAATGACTGTTACTGGATAGGGTGCTCTGCATTGACTGTTGCTAGTTAGGGTGCCCCATAGTGATGGGTGTTAGGTGAGGCATTCAATACTCTTACTGGGTAGAATGCTGCATAGCGACTGTTGTTGGGTAAGAACTCTACAGTAAATTTTGTTGGGTGTGGTGTTCTATAGTGACTGTTGATTTGTAGATTACTTTAGAGAGTGACTGTTGCTGCATATGTAGCTCTATAGTGATGGTTGCCTGGTGGATTGCTCATAATGACTGTTGTTTGGTAGCTGCTCTATAATGAGTGTTGTTGGGAAGGGTATTATATAGTAACTGCTGTTGGGTAGTTTCCTCTAAAGTGACTGTTGTTGATTGTGCTGCTCTATAGTGACTGTTGTTGGGTGGAGTTCTGTATAGGAGACTTTTGTTAAGTGAAGTGTTCTATAGTCACTGTTGTTTTGTAGAATGCTTTATAGAGACTGTTGTTGGGTAGAGTGATATTTGACTGTTGTTATGTAGGATGCTCTATAGTGACTATTGTTGGGTAGGTGCTCCATAGTGAGTGTTGTTGGCTCGAGTGCTCTATAGTGACTCTTTTTGCGTGGGGTCTTATAGTGACTGCTGTTGGATGCTGTACTCTATAATATCTGTTTTTGGATAGAGTTCTCTATACTGACTGTTGATGGGTAAGTGCTCTATAGTGACTGTGTTTGGGTAGGTGCTCTATACTAACTGTTGCTGCATAAGGTTCTCTATACTGACTGTTGCTGTGTAGCATGGTCCCTAGTAATTTTTGTTGAGTAGGGTGCTTTATACTGACTGTTGTTGGGTAGGATTCTCAATAGTGACTATAGTTTAATAGATGCTCTTTAGTAAATGTTGCTGGATAGGGTGCTGGATAGTGACTGTGGTGGGGTGGGGTACTCAATAGTGACTTTTGTTGGGTAGGGTGCTCTATGGTGACTATTGCTGGATGTGGTGCTGTATAGTGACTGATGTTTGGTAGAGTGCTATTTAATGACTGTTGTTATGTAGGTGCACTATAGTGACTGTTATTAAGTATATTTCTCTGTAGTGATGGTTGTTGTGTAGGTGCTATATAGTCTTTGTTGTTTGGTACATACTCCATAGTGACTTTTGTTGGGTAGGAAGCTCTATAGTGAATATTGTTTGGTAGGGTGCTACATAGTGACTGTTGTTGGGTAGAATGCTATACAGTGATAATTTTTGGGAAGGGTGTTCTATAGTGACTGTTGTTTGGTAGACTTCTCTATGGTGAATGTTGATCGGTAGAGAGCTGTATAGCGACTGTTGTTGTGTATGGTGTTCTACAGTGATTGCTGTTGGATAGAGTGCTCTATAGTCACAGTTGTTGGTCAGGTGCTCTATAGTGACTTTTGTTATGTAGGTGCTCTATAATGACAATTGCTTGGTAGGGTGCTCTATAGTGACTGTTGATGGTAGGGTAATCTGTAGTGAATGTTGCGTAGTGTGCTCTGTAGAGACTGTTGCTAGATCTGGTGCTCCATAGTGACTGTTGCTAGGTGGGGTGGTGTAAAATGACTGTTGCTGGGTATAGTTCTCTATAGTGCCTGTTATTAGGTAGGTACTCTATAGTGACTGTTGCTGTGTAGAGGGCTCTACAGTGACCGTTGTTAGGTAGGTGCTTTACTGTGACTGTTGCTCAATAGGGGCTTCTAGATAATGACTGTTATTGGGTAGGGTGCTCTATAGTGACTCTTGTTGGGTACAGTGCTCTATAGTGACTGTTTTTGGGTAGAGGGCTCTATAGTGAATGTTATTTGGTAGGTGCTTCATAGTGACATTTTTTGTAAGGGCTCTATAGTGACTGTTGTTGAGTGGATTTCTCTGTAGTGAATGTTGTTGGGTAGGGTGCTTTACAGTGACTCTTTCTAAGTAGGGTGCTCTAGAGTTACTCTTGTTGGGTAGCATGTTCTATAGTGACTGTTGCTACATAGGATGCTCTATAGTGACTGTTTTTGGGTAAGGTGCTCTATATTTACTGTTTTTGGGTAAGGCACTTTATAGTAAATATAGTTGAATAGGTGCTCTGTAGCGACTGTTGCTGGGTATGGTGCTCTATAGTGACTGTTGCTGCATTGGGTGTTCATAGTGACTGTTGTATGTGGTACTCTATAGTAACCATTGTTGGGTAGAGTGCTCTATACTGAGTGTTGATAAATAGGTGCTCTATAATTACTGTTCTTATTTAGGTGCTCTATAGTGACTGTTGTTGGGTAGAAGCTCTACAGTTATTGTTGTTTTGTAGGGTGCTGTATAGTGACTGTTATTGGTAGGGTGCTCTATACTGACTTTTGGTAAGTAGGATGCTCTATTCTTACTGTTGCTGGATTGGGTGCTCGATGATGACTGTTGTTTTGTAGGTACTCTACACTGACTGTCATTGGGTGCGGTGCTCTAAAGTGCCTTTTCTTTCGTACATTGCTGTATAGAGACGATTGTTGAGTAGAATGCTCCATAGTGTCTTTTGATGCGTTGGGTGTTCTATAGTGCCTGTCATTGCATAGAGTACGTTATAGTGACTGTTGCTAAGTAAAGTGCTCTAAAGGGACTGTTGCTGGGTACGGTTCTTTATACTGACTGTTGTTGGGTACAATGTTCTTTAGTTATATTTGATGGATAGAGTGCTCTACAGTGACTGTTGTTACCAAGAGTGCTCCACAGTGACTGTTGTTTGGAAGAAAACTCTATAGTAACTGTTGTGGAGTAGGTACTCTATTGTGACTGTTGTTGGGTAGGCTGCCCAATAGTGACTTTTGTTGGTTAAGGTGATCTATACTGACTGTTGTCGGGTAGGGTGCACTATAGTGACTGTTGTTGGGTGGGTTCTCGATAGCGAATGCTTTTGAACACAGTGCTCTATAGGTGACTGTTAGTGGGTGGAGTGTTAAATAGTGACTATTGTGTAGAGAGCTCTATAGTGACTATTGTTGGTTAGAGTGGTCTACAGTGACTGTTGTTGGGTAGATTCTTTAGAGTGTTTTTGGATAGGGTGTTCTATAGTAATTTTTCTTGGGTAGTTGCCCTATAGTCACTGTTCTTTGGTAGGATTCTCCATAGTGATTGCTTTTGTTAGGGTGATCTAAAGTGACTGCTGTTGGGTAGGGTGCTTTATAGTGTCTGTTGTTCTGTAAGTGTGCTATACTGTCTGTTGTATGATAGGTGCTCTGTAGTAACTGTTGCTGGATAGTGTCTTCCATAGTAACTGATGTTGGATGGGGTAATCTATACTGCCTGTTGCTGGGTCGAGTGGTCTATAATGACTATTCATTGGTAAATATTTTATTGTATTGTTAGGTGGGGTGCTCTATAGTGACTGTTATTGGGTAGGGTGCTCTATACTGACTGTTGTTGGGTAGGGTTCTCTATAACAACTCTTGTTGGGTAGGTGCTCTATACTGACTGTTGTTGTGCAGGATTCCATGTAGTGACTGTTTTTTGTAGGGTGCTCTAAAGTGACTGTCATTGGGTAAGGTGCTCTATAGTGACAGTTATTGGGTAGGGTGCTCTATAATGACTGTTTCTGGCTAAAGTGCTCTATATTGACTGTTGATGGATAGTGTGCTCTATAGTGATTGTTGCTGGGTAGAGTGCTCTATAGTGACTGTTGCTGGGTAAGGCGCTCTGTAGTGACAGTTACTGTATACTGTGCTCCATAGTGACTGTTGTTTGGTGGCTTCCTTTATACTGACAGTTCCTCGGCAGAGTTGTCTCTAGTGATTATGGTTTGTTGTAATTCTGCATAGTGACTCCTTTTTAGTAGACTTCTCTATAGTGAAAGTTGAGACCTAGGTGCTCTATAGTGACTGTTGTGTAGGTTCTCTATAGTGACTTTGGTTTTGTAGCTGCTCCATCATATCTGTTGTTGGGTATGTACTCTACAGTGACTGCTTTTGTGTAGGGTGCTCTATATAGATTGTTACTGGATAGTGTGCTCTATACTGATTGTTGTTGGTTAGGGTGTTCTATGGTGATTTTGTTGGGTTGGGTTCTCTGTAGTGACTGTTGCTGAATAGTGTGATTTATAGTGACTGCTCTTGGATGGGGTGCTGTATACTGCCTGTTTCTGGGATGAATTCTCTATAGTGATTGTTGTTTGGTAGGTACTCTATTGTGACTGTTGAGGGGGTGGTCTATAGTGACTGTTGCTTGGTAGGGTCCCTTTAGAAATTGTTGTTAAGTAGAGTGCTCTATAGTGACTGTTTTTAAATAGAGGACTCTATACTGACTGTTGTTATGTAGGGTGCTTTACAGTGACTGTTGTTCGGTAAGGCACTCTATGGTGACAGTTGTTGAGTAGGTGCTCCATAATTACTGGTTTTGTGCATGTGCTCTATAGTAATTGATGTTGGGTAGGTGCTCTACAGTGACCATTGTTAAATACGGTGATGCATACTGAATGTTGTTCATTTCACTGTCCTATATTGAATATTTCTGGATAGGTGCTCTAAAGTGACAGTTGTTGGGTAGATTCTCTATAGTGACTGTTGGGTAGGTGCGTTACACTGACTGTTGTTGCATAGGCTGCTCTATAGTGACAATTGTTGGTAGGCTGCTATGTAGCAACTGTCACTGGGTAGAATGATCTATAGTGACTGTTTTTGGCCGGGTGCTCTATAGTGACTGTTGCTGGGTAGGGTTCTCTATAATGACTGTTGTTAGGTTCTATATAATGACTGTTGTTAGGTAGGCACTCTACAATGACTGTTGTTGTGTAAGGTGCTCTGTAGTGACAGTGGTTGTTAGGCTGCTATATAGTGACTCTTTTTGGGTACAGTGTTCTATAGTGACTTTTGTTTGTAGGGTGATCTATAGTGACTGCTGCTAAGTAGGATTCTATATATTAACTCTTGTTGGGTGAAGTAATTTCTAGTGACTATTGATGGGTAGAGTAATCTATAGTGACTGTTGTTTGGTAGGTGCTGTATATTGACTGATTTCAGGTACAGTGCTCTATTGTGACTGCTTTTAGGTTGGTGCTCTACAGTGACTGTTTTTCGGTGGGTGTTCCATAGTGACTGTCATTGGGTAGTGAGTGTTGTTGGATATGGGGCTCTACAATAACAGTTGTTGGATAGAGTGCACTACAGTGAATCTTGTTGAGTAGTGTGCTCTATAGGTAATTTTTATTCGTTAGAGTTCTCTATATTGACTGTTGCTGTGTAGAGTGCTCTATAGTGACTGTTGTTGGGTAAAGTGCTACATAGTGACTGTTCTTGGGTAGGGGGCTCTATACAGACTGTTGCTGGGTAGGTGCTCTACAGTGACCCTTGTTGGGTAGGGTGTTTATACTGACTGTTGTTGAATAGGGTGCTTTATACTGACTGCTGTTGGGTAGGTGCTTTACAGTGACTGTTGATGGTTAGAGGGCTCTATATTAACTGTTGTTGGGTAGGATCTTTATAGTGACTTTTTTTGGGTAGGGTGCTTTATATTGACTGTTGTTAAGTTGGGTAATCTATAGTCACTGTTGTTAGGTAGAATGCTCTATAGTTATTGTTGTTGCATAGAGGGCTCTATACTGACTGATGTTGGGTAGGGTGCTCAATAGTGACTGTTACTGTGTAGGGTGCTCTAAATTGACTGTTGCTGGATAGTGTGCTCTCTACTGACTGCTGTTGGGTAGAAAACTCTATACTGACTGTTGCTGGGTAGGATGGTCTGTACTGACTGTTTTTGGACAGTGTGCTTTATAGTGACTGTTATTGAATGGGATGCATTGTGTTGACTGTTGCTGGGTAGAGTGCTCTATGTTGACTGTTTGGTACATTCTCTATAGTGAGTGTTGCAGGGTAGAGTGCTCTATAGTGACTGTTGTTGGGTAAGTGCTCTATAGTGACTGTTGCTGGGAGGGGTGCTCTATAGGGACCCTTTTAGGGTATTTGCTGTATTTTGACTGTTGTTGGTAAGGTGCTCTAAACTGACGGTTGTTTTGTAGGTGCTCTATACTGACTGTTGCTTCATAAGGTTCTCTATAGTGGCTGTTGTTGGGTATAGTGCTCTAGTGACTCTTGTTGGGTAGTGTGCACTACAGTGACTGCGGCTGGGTAGGGTGCTCTTTAGTGACTATTGTTAAATCGCTGCTCTATAGTGACTGTTTTTTGTTTGTGTGCTCTATAGTGACTGTTGTTTGTTACATGTTCAATAATTATTGTTGATGGATAGAATACTCTAAAGTGACTGCTGTTGGGTAAAGTGCTCTATTGTGACTGTTGCTGGGTAGGATGCTCTATATTGACTTTTTTAAATTAATTAATTATTTATTTATTTTTTAAAAATTTTTATTGCATTTTAGGTTTTGGGGTACATGTGCAGAACATGCAAGATAGTTGCATAGGTACACACGTGGCAGTGTGTTTTGCTGCCTTCTGCCCCCTCACCCATATTTGGCATTTCTCCCCATGCCATCTTTCCCCCGCTCCCCCCGCCGCTGTTTCTCCCCTATTTCCCCCAATAGACCTCTGTGTGTGGTGCTCCCTTCCCTGTGTCCATGTGTTCTTATTGTTCATCACCCGCCTATGAGTGAGTATATACGGTGTTTTCTTTTCTGTTCTTGTGTCAATTTGCTGAGAATGATGTTCTCCAGGTTCATCCATGTCCCTACAAAGGACACGAACTCATCATATAATGACTTTTTTGGGTAGAGGGCTCTATACTGACTGTTGTTGTTTAGGATGCTACATAGTGACTGTTGTTTTGTAGGTGCTCTACAGTGACTGTTGGGTGCGGTGGTCTATAGTGACTGCTGTTTGGTAGAGTACTCTATAGGTGATTGTTGTTGGGTAAAGTTCTCCATAGTGTCTGTTGTGTAGAGTACTCTATATTGACAGTTGTTGTGTATGGTGCTCGTAGTGACTGTTTTTGGTTATGCTGCTGTATGCTAACTGATTTTTGGGTAGAGTGCTTTATACGGACTGTTGCTAGGAAGAGTGCACTATACTGACTCTGCTATGTCGGGTGCTCTATAGTGAGTTTTGTAGGGTCTGTGCTGTATACTTACTGTTGCTGTGTAGCGTGCTCTATACTGACTGGTTTTAGGTTGGTGCTGTATATTGACAGTAGTTGGTTGGGAGCTCTAAGCTTATGGTGGCAGTGTTCTTTAGAAACTGTTGTTGGTTAGCGTGCACTATAGTGACTGTTGTTGCATAGGTGCCTTATGGGACTGTTGTTGGGTAGGGTGCTCTATTGTGACTGTTGTTGGGTAGAGTGCACTATAGCTGACTGTTGTTGTGTGTAGTGCTTTATAGAGGCTGTTTTGGTATATAGAGTCTATAATGACTGTTGTTGGGTAGAGTGCTCTTTAGTGACTCTTATTGGGTAGAGTGCTCTATAGATGACTGGTTTTGGGTGGAGGGCTTTATAGTTACTGTTTTTGGGTAGGGTTCTCTATAGTGACTGTTGTCGGGTACGGTTCTATATAATGACTGTTGCGGGGTAGAGTTCTCTATAGAGACTCTGGTTGGTAGGGTGCTCTATAATGACTGTTTTGGGTAATGTGCTCTATAGTGGCTGTTGCTTGGTCAGGTACATTGTACTGACTGTTGTCAGATGGTGTTCTCTGTAGTGACTCTTTCTGGGAAGAGTGCTCTGGAGTGAATTTTGCTGGGTAGGGTGCTCTATAGTGACTGATTTATGGTAGGTACTCTATACTGCTTATTTCTGGGTAGGCTGTTCTATAGTGACTGTTGTTAAGTAGGGTGCTCCATACTGACTGTTGCTTGGTAGGGTGCCCTATACTAACTGTCCTTGGGTTGGAATTTCTATAGTGACTGTTGCAAGTTGAGTTCTATATAGAGATTTTTGCAGGTTAAGGTACTCGATAGTGATTGTTGTTGGGTAGCTGCTTTATACTGACTGTTTCTGGGTAGGGTGCTTTATAGTGACTCTTTTTGGGTAGGTGCTGAATAGTGATGGTTGTTAGTTAGGTGCTCTAAACTAACGCTTGCTGGGTAGGTGCTCTATATTGATTGTTGTTGGGTAGGGTGCTCTATTGTGACTGTTGTTGAGTAAAGTTTTCTATAATTACCCTTCCTGGGTATGGTGATCTACAGTGACTGTAGCTGGGTAGGGTGCTCTTTGGTTACTACTGTTGTGTAAGTGCTCTATAGAGTCTGTTGTTTGATTGGGTGCTGTACATTGACTGTTGTTGGGTCGGTGTTCTATAGTGACTCTTGATGGATATCATACTCCATAGTAACTCTTTGTGTGTAGAGTGCTCTATAGTGACTGTGGCTAAGTACAGTGCACTGCAGTGATTGTTGTTAGGGATGTACTCCATAGTGACAGTTGTTGGGTAGGTGCTCTATAGTCACTGTGGTTTGGTAGAATGCCCTATAGAGTCTGTTGTTGGGTTTGGTGCACTATAATGACTGTTCTTGGGTGGAGTTCTGTCTAGTGACTGTTGTTGGATACAGGGCCCTAAAGTGACTGTTTTTGGGTAGGTGCTCTGCAGAGACTCTTGTTGAGTAGGGTACTATAAAGTACCTACCAAAAAACAGACACTATAGAGCACCCTACACAATAACAGTCAATGTTAAGCCCCTTTTTAACAACAGTCACTATAGAACACTCCACAAAACAACAGTCACTATAGAGCACTCCACCAAAAAACTGTCACTTATACAGCACTGCACACAACCACAGTCAGTATAAAGCACCCTACCAAGCAACAGTCACTAGAGAGCACCTATTCAACAATACCCACTATAGAACACCATACACAACAACAGTCCCTATGGAGCACCTTACCCAAAAACAGTCATTGTAGAGCATGCTACACAGCTATAGTCACTATAGAGCCCCTACCCAGCAACAATCACTGGAGAGCATGCTACCCAACAACAGTCACTACAGACCACTCCACTCAACAACAGTCACTATAGAGCACACTACTAAACAACAGTCACTATATAGAGCATTCTACCAAACACCATTCACCCTAGATTACCACAACCAGCAACAGTCAGTATTGAGCACCCAACAAAAAAAACACACACTATGGAGCACTTTACCAAACAACATTCACTGTAGCGCAACCTATGGCAACAGAAATTATAGAGCACGCTAACCAGCACCAGTCAATATCGATCACCTACCCTACAAGTCAGTATAGGTCAACTAACCAACAACAGTCACTATGGAGCAGTCTACGCAACAACACTCACAATAGATCACCATACCAAACCACAGTCATTATAGATCACCTACAAAACAACAGTAACTATAGAGCAAGCTACAACACAAGTCACTGTAGAGCACTCTCCTTAACAACAGACACTATAGAGCACTCTACACAACAGTCTCTATAGAGCACTCCACCGAACAACAGTCACTTATAGAGCACTCTACTCAACAACAGTCGGCATAGAGCACCGAAAACAAAAACAGTCACTACAACGCACCCTTCCCGGCAACATTCACTACAAAGCGCCTATTGATCTATAGTCACTATAGAGCACCCTACCCAACAACAGTCACTATAGAGCACCCTACAGAACAACAGTCACTATAGAGCATGCAACCCAGCAACAGTCACTATAGAGCTCTCTACCCAAATCAGTCACTAGAGAGCACCTACCCACCAGCAGTCAATATACAGCGTCAACCCAACAACAATCACTATAGAGAACTCTACCAAGCAACAGTCAATATAGAGCCCTGTACCCATCAACAGTCACTATACAGCACTGCATTCAGCAATAGTCAGTGTAGAGCATCGCATGCCATAACAGTCGCTATAGAGCACCTTACCAAGCAAAAGTCACTAAAGAGCACCTATTCAACAATAGTCACTGTAGAGCACCCTACCCAACAAGTGTCAATATAGAGCACCCTACAAACAGTCATTATAGAACACTCTACCCAACAGCAGTCTCTATAGAGCACTCTACACAACAGTCACTATAGTGCACTCTACACTACAACAGTCACTGTAGAGAACTTCACACCACAATAGTCACTTAGAGAGCACTCTGCCATATGACAGTCATTATAGACCACCCCAATTAACAACAGTCACTATGTAGCACCATACCGAACAACCGTAACTATAGAGTACCCCAAAAAACAACAATCACTATATAGCACCCTACCAAAAAGAAGAACTATAGAGCACCTACCCAACAAGTCACTATAGTGCATTCTACCCAAAAGTAGTCACAATAAAGCACTATACCCAAGAACAATCAATATAGAGCACTGTACCAAAAAACAGCCATTATGGATAACCATACCCAATAACAGTCACTATAGAGCACTCCACCCAATAACAAACACTATAGACCACCCTACACAACAACAGTCGCTACAGAGAACCCTACACAACAACAGTCACTATAGAGGACCCTACCAGACAACAGTTACTTTAGAGCACCATACCCAACAATAGTCACTATAAAGTACCTACCAAACAACAGTCATTATAGAGCACCCTACCCAGCAGCAGTCACTATAGGGCACTCTACTTTAAAACAGTCAGTATAGAGCACCCTACACAACAAGAGTCACTATATATAAATTACCCAATAACAGTCATTATAGAGCAACCTACCCAACAACTGTCACTATAGAGCACCTACCCAACAACCGTCCCCAGAGCACTCTACCCAGAAAACAGTCTTTATAAAGCACCATACCCAACAAGAATAACTATACAGCACCCTTCCCAGCAATAGTCACTATACAGCACCCCACCCAACAACAGTCACCTATACAGAACTCAACCCAACCACAGTCACTATAGAGCACCCCTCCAAAGAACAGTCACTATAGATCACACTACCAAACAGAAGTCAGTATAAAGCACCCGCTCAAAAACAGTCACTATAGAGAACCCTAATCATCAACAGTCACTGTAGAGTACGTACCCTTCAACAGTCACTATAGAGCACTCTAGCCAGCATGTGTCCCTATAGAGCTCCCTACCCAATAACAGTCACTAGAAAGAACCCTACCCAAGAACAATCAGAATAAATTACCCTACCCAGCAACAGTCACTTACAGCTCTCCACCCAACAATAGTCAGTTATAGCAAACTCTTCCCAATCACAATCACTATCGAGCAGCCCACCCAAAAACAGTCACAGTAGAGAACCTACACAGCAACAGTCACTATAGAACTCCTTTCCCAAAAACAGTCACTACAGAGCACACTAAATTAAAACAGTCTCTACAGAACACCCAAATCATAAACAGTCACTATAGAGCACTCTATCCTACAAGAGTCCCTATAGAGCACCCTGAACAACAACAGTCATTATACAGCACATACAAAACAACAGTCACTATGGAGCCCTCTACCCAACAACAGTCACTATAGAGCACGCTACCCAACAACAGTCACTATAGAGCACCTACACAAGAACAGTTATTATAGAGGGCATACCAAACACCAGTCACTGTAAAGCCCTTTAAACAGAAAGACTCACTAGAGAGCACTCTTCCCAACAAGAGTCACTAGAGACCACTGTTCCTAACAACAGTCACTATAGAGTCCACTACCCAACAACAGTCACTATACAGCACCCTACCCTACAACAGTCAGTATAGAGCACCTACCCAACAGCAGCCACTATAGAGCAGTTAACCCAACAAGAGTCAATATGGAGCAATCTATGCAACAACAGTTACTATATACCACCCTACCCAACAACAGTCACTATAGAGCCCTCTATGCAACAAAAGTAACTATAGAGCATGCCAACCAACAACAGTCAGTATACCGCACCCTACCCATGAACAGTCAGTATAGAGGACCTACTCAACAACAGTCACTTTAGAGCCTTTTAATCAAAAACATTCACTATAGAGCTCTCTACCCCACAGCAGTAACTAAAGACATCGTACCTAACAACAGTCACTATAAAGTCCTCTACCCAACAACAGTCACTATGTAACACCCTACCCCACAACAGTAACTATAGAGCACCCTACACAGAAACAGTCACTATAGAGAATCAACATAACAAGAGTCACTATAGAGCTCTTTCCCCAACAACAGTCACTGTAAGGCACTCTACACAGCAAGATTCAGTATAGAGCACCCCACCTATCAACAGTCATTATGGTGCACCTAACCCAGCAACAGCCACTATAGAGAACCCTTACAAACAACATTCACTATAGATCCCCCTGCCATCAAAAGTCGCTATAGAGCACACTATGAAACAGCGGTCACTATAGAGCGCCTACCCAAAAAGTTTCACTATAGAGCACCTACCTAACAACAGACACTATAGAGCACCTACCCAACAAAAGTCACTATAGATCAATCTACCCACAAACTTTTACTACGGAGCACCATACCCAACAATGGTCACTAGAGAGCACCCTACTTAACAACAGTCACTATAGCGCATTCTACTATACAACAGTAACTATAGAGCACCCTACTCTAAAACAGTCACTATAGATCACCCTACTCAAAAATAGTCATTATAGAGCACCCTATTCAACAACAGTCACTATAGTGCACCCTACCCAACACCAATCACAATAGAGCCCAATACCCAGTAACAGACACTATAGAGCACTTACCCCACAACAGTCACTATAGAGCATGCTACATAACAACAGTCACTATTTAGAGCACTCTAAGCATCAACATTTTTTGAAGAGTACACCACTCAGCAACAGTCAGTATAAAGCATGCTACAAAACAGCAGTCACTATAGATCATTCTACCCAACAACAGTCACTATGAAGCACTCTAACCAACAACAGTCACTGTAGAACACCCTACCAATCAACTATTCCTATGTAGCAGCCTACCAAACGATAGTGACTGTAAAGCACCCTTCCAAACAACAGGCACTATACAGCACTCCACTGAACAATCACTACAGAGCACCCTACCCAACAACGGTAACTATAGAGCACCCTACACAACAACAGTAACTATTTAGAGCACTGTATGCAAAAAGAGTCACTATAGAACATCCCACTTAGGAATACTCAGTATCTAGAGCACTCTACCCAACAACAGGCAATATAGAGCACCCTACCCAATAACAGTCACCATAGATTCATCTACACAACAACTGTCCCTGTGGAGAACCCTTCCCAGCAACAGTTACTATAGAGCACTGCACCAAAAAACAGTCACTATTGAGCAACTACACATCAGTCATTATAGAGCACTCTACCCAACAACAGTCACTATAGAACACCCTACCCAACAACAGTCACTATAGAGTACCTATGAAACAACAGTCACTACAGAGCAGTCTACCCAACAACCGTTACTATAAAGCAACATACCCAAAAACAGTCAGTATAGAGTACCCTACCCAACAGTCACTATAGAGCATTCTACCCTAAAACCATCACTATCTAGAACTTCCCCCAACAACAGTCACATATAGAGCACTCCACCCCTCAACAGTCACTTTAGAGCACCCCAAACCTACAACAGTCACTGTACAGCACCTACCCAAGACCAGTCGCTATAGAACACTGTACCCATCAACAGTTACTTTAGAGTATATTACCCAAAAACAGTCACTATAGAGTTTCTTACCTAACAACTGTCATATATGGCACCTACACAACATCAGTCACTATGGAGCACCCTATCCAAAAACAGTCACTAGAAAGGACTCTAGTGAGTAATAGTCACTATAGATCACTGTACACCACAACAGTTACTATTGAGAACTACACCCTACAGCAGTCACCTATAGAGCACTCTAATTACAACAGTCATTATAGAGCATGCCAACCAACAACAGTCACAATACACCACCTATCAAACAACAGTCACTATACCACCTATCAAAAAACAGTCACTATAAACCAACTATCAATCAACAGTCATTATAGAGCCCCATACAAAGCCACCGTCACTACAGAACACCTGTCCAACAACCATCACTATAGAGTACTCTACCTAGTAACAGTCACCATAGAGCACCCTACCAAACAATAGTCACTATAAAGCACACTAAACTGCAACTGTCACTATAGAACACCTACCCAACAAATGTCACTATAAATCATTCTACACAACAGTCACTATGGAGCACCCTACCCAGCAAAAGTCACTATAGAGCACCCTACAGAAAAACCCAACTATTATGTAGGGTACTTTATACTGACTGTTATTCGATAGGGTGATCTATAGTGACTGTTGTTGGTTGTGGTGCCATACAGTGACTGATGTTTGGTAGAGTGCTACTGAGTGACTGTTATTGGGTAGGGTGCTTTATAGTGACTATTTGCGTAGCGTGCTCCATAGTGACTGTTGCTAAGTAGGATACTATTTAGTGACTGTTGTTGAATAGGGTGCTCTATAGTGACTGTTGTTGGATAGGGACCTCTATATTGACTGTTGTTCGGTAGGTGCTATAAGGTGACTGTTGTTGGGTGGCGTGCTCTACAGAGTTGTTGCATAAGTGCTGTATAGTGGCTGTTGTTGGGTAGGGTGCTCTACAGTGACTGTTGTGTGGTAGTGTGCTCTATACCCACATTTGTTAAGTAGGATGATTTATACTGACTGTTGCTGGATAGAATGTGCTATAGTGACTGTTGTTTAGTGGGGTGCTTTATACTGACTGTTGCTGAGGTGAGTGCTATATAGGGAATCTTGTTTCATAGTGTGCTGTAGATAGTGACTGTCTTTGGGTAGGTGATTTATAGTGACAGTTGTTCAGTAGGTACATTTTTGTGACTATTGGGTAGGTGCTTTATAGTGACTCATGTTGTTTAGGTGCTCCATAGTTACTGTTGTTCAGTAGGGTGCTCTATGGCAACTGTAGATGGTAGGGTAATCTGTAGCGAATGTTTTTGGGTAGGGTGATCTATAGTGACTGTTGCTGGGTAGGGTGCTCCATAGTGACTGTTGCTAGTGGCGTGCTCTATAGTAATTGTTGTTGGGTGGAGTGCTCTATAGAGACTATTGTTGGGTAAAGTGCTCTATAGTGACTTTGTTTGGTAGATGCTCTATAGTGATTCTTGTAGTGTAGGTGCACTATAGTGTCTCTTGTTGCAGAGAAGGCTTTCAAGTGACTGTTGATAGGAAGTGTGTTCTATAGTGACTGTTGTTGGGAAAAGTGTTCCATAGTGACTGTTTTTGGTTCAAGGGCTCTATTGTGAGAGTTGCTCGGTGGAGTGCTCTATAGTGAATGTTGTTGGATAGTGTGGTGGGTGGTGGGTGTCTTTGAGTTGTGTTTATTATAATTTCTGTGGTCAGTCGTGTCTGTGTGAGGTGACTTCATGGTAAAGTGTGTGTGTTATGAGTAGTGTGTGTCTGAGGCGTGTGCACTGTAAAGTGTGTGTGTATGGTGAGTGTTGTGTGTCTGGGTGAGGTGTTTGCACTGTAAAGTGTGGGTGCATCTTAAGTTCTGTGTGTCTTTTTGAGATGTGTGCACTGTGGAGTTTGTGTGTTCTTCAGTGTTTGTGTGAGGTGCATGCAATGTGAAGTGTGTGTGCTGAGTGGTGTGTGTCTGTGTAAAATGTGTGCACTGAGTGTGTGGTGACTGGTGTGTGACAGTGCAAGGTGTCTGCATTGTGAATAAGGTGTCAGGTGATTGGAGTTTTTCTTTGTGAGGTTTGTACGATGTGGAGTGTGGGTGTGAATTGTGTTTATTAAGTGGTGTGTGTCTGTGTGAGGTGTATGCACAGTGGAGTGTGTGTGGAATGTGTGGTGAGTGTTGTGTGTCTGTGTGGAGTGTCTGCACCTTGGATTGTGTGTGCAGTGGGTGGTCTGTGTCTGTGTGAGGTGAGTGCACTCTGTAGTGTATTTGGTAAGTGGTATGTGTGTGTTTGTTGTCTGCACTTTTTATTGTCTGGTGAGTGGTGTGTGTCTGTGTGATGTTTGTGCACTGTGTAGTGTGTGTGTATGATAAGTAGTGTGAGTTTGTGTGAGGTGTCTCAGCCACACATTGTGCGTGTTTTTGTGGTGGGTGGTGTGTGTCTTTGTGAGTGTGTGGTCAATGGTTTGTGTCTTTGTGAGGTGTGTTCACTGTACAATGTGTGTTTGTTGGGAAAGGTGTGTTACTGCGTGTGTGGTGACTGCTGTGTCTGTGTGAGGTGTGTGTACTGTGGAGTGTGTTTTGTGTGTGGTGTGTGTCTGTGTGAAATGTGTGCACTGTGGAATGATATGTGTGTGGTAAGCAAAGTTTCTGTGTGAGTTGTGTGCAATCTTTAGTGCATGAGTGGTGCATGTCTGTTTAAGTTGTGTGCACTGTGGAGCATATATATGAAGCATGTAAGGTTACTTGTGTGAGGTGTCTACACAGCAAACTGTGTGTGTGGTGAGTGGTGTGTTACTGTGGGAGGTGTGTACACTATAAAGTTTTGTGTACATTACGTGGTGTGTGTCTGTGTGAGGTGTGGGCACTGTGTAGTGTGTGTGCTAAAGTGTGTGTTTGTGTGAGGTGTGTGCACCTTGGAGTGTTTGTGCTGATTGGTGTGTGTCTGTGTAAAATGTCTGCACTGAGTGTGTGTTGAGTGGTTGTGGTGACTGTTGTGTGACAGTGTGTGGTATCTGCATTGCGGATAAGATGCAATGTGATTGGTGTTTGTCAGTGTAATGTGTGTGCATTGTGGTGCATTTTTCCGGAGATTGTGTGGTGCATGCTGTGTGTCTCTGTGAGGTGTGTGTACTCTGGAGTGTGAGTGAGTGTGGTGAGAGGTGTAGATCTGAGGTATGTTCACTGTGGAGTGTGTGTGGGGTGTGTGGATTGCACGGTGTGTCTCTGTGTAAGCTTTGTGGACTGTGGAGAATGTTTCTGAGGTGAGTTGTGTGTATGTGTGAGGTGTGTGCACTGTGGTGTGTGTGTGATGAGTGGTGTGTGCACTGTGGAGAGTGTGTGTGTTTTTAGATTTGTGTCTGTGTGAGGATTTTTCTATGTGGAGTGTGTGCGTAAAATGTCTGTATCAAGTGGTGTGTGTCTGTGTGAGGTGTATGCACAGTGAAGTGTGTGTGGTAAGTGGTGTGTGTCTGTGTGGAATGTCTGCACTTCAAATTTTGTGTAACGTGTGTGGGGTGTGTCTTTGTGAGGTGAGGGCACTGTTTAGTGTGTGATAAGTTGTATGTCTTTGGTGTCTGCACTTTGGTTTGTGTGGTGAGAGGTGTGTTTCTGTGTCAAGTGTGTGCACTTTGTAGTGTGTGTATATGGTCAGTTGTGTGTTTCTGGGAGTTGTGTGCACTGTGCACTTTATGTTTTTAGTGTGGTAAGCGGTGTGTCTGTGTGAGGTGTCTACACTGTGAAATGTGTGTGGTGAGTGTGTGTCTGTGTGAAATGTCTTTACTGTGTAGTGTGCATGGTCATTCGTGTGTCTGTGTTACTCTTCAATGTGGAGGGTGGGAGTCGTGAATGTTGTGGGTGTCAGGTGTGTGCACAATGGAGTGTGTGTGGGGTGACTGCTGTGTGTGTGAATTTTGTGTCCTATGAAGTGTTTGTTTGGTGAGTGGTGTGTGCGTCCGTAAAATATGTGCACTCTGTAGTGCTCTGTGGGTGGTGAGTGGTGTTTGCCTGTGTTTGGGGTGTGCACTGTGTAGTATGTGTGTAATAAGTTATGTGTGTCTGTGTGAGATGTAAGCACAGTGGAGTGTGAATGTGCAGTATGTGAGGTAAGTGGTGTGTGTCTGTGCTAGGTGTCTGCACTCTGGAGTGTGCATGTTGTGTGGTGTATATCTGTGTGAGGTGTGTGCACTGTGGAGAGTGTTTGCATGGAAAGTGGTGTGTATCTGCATGAGGTGTGGGCACAATGGAGGGTGAGTGTGCTGACTGTTGTGTGTCCCTGTGAGGTGTGTGCAACATTGAAGTGTATGTGTGCTGGTTGTTGTGTGCCCTGTGAGGGGTGAGCATGGTGGTGTGTGTGTGTTGATTGGTGTGCATCACTGTGAGATGTGTGCACTGTGGAGTATGTGTGTGCAGTGAGTGCTGAGTGTTTCTGTAATTTTTTTGCACTGTGCAGATTGTGTGTGTAATGAGTAGTGTGTGCCTGTCTCAGGTTTTTGCACTGTGGAGTGTGTGTGGTAAATCTTAAGTGTCTTTGTGAGTTGTGTGCACTGTGTAGTGTGTGTATACTGAGTGGTGTGTGTTTGGGTTATGTGTGTGCACAGTGCAGTGTATGTGATTGTGTGGTGTGTTGCTTGTGGTGCGTGTCTGTTGGTATTGTGTGAACAGTGGAGTGTTTGTGTGGTCAGAGATGTGTGTTTCTGTTATTTGTGTGCTCGGTGGAGTGTGTGTTTGTGGTGAGTAGTGTGCATATGTGAGGTGATCACATGGTGGAATATGTGTGTCATGAGTGACCGTCTCTGTTAGGTGTGTTCAGTGTGTAGTGTGTGTGGTCATTAGTGTTTCTCTATGAAGTGTCTTTACTGTGCAGTGTTTGTGTCGTGAGTAGCATGGGTCTGGGTGAGGTGTGTGCAGTATATAGTGCGGGTGTGTTGAGTGGTGTGTGTCTGTGTAAAATGTGTGCACTGTGTGTGTTGAGTGTCTGCGGTGATTGTTGTATAACAGTATGAGGTGAGTGCATTTTGTATAAGGTGTGAGGTGATTGGTGTTTGTGTGATATTTGTGCATTGTGGTGTGTGTGTGTGAAATTTTGTGTGGTTAATGCTGTGTGTCTCTCTGAGTTGCATGTTCTGGAGTTTTTGTGTCATGAGTGCTGTTTGAGATATGTGCACTGTGGATTATGTGTGGAGTCCGTGGACTGCATGATATGTGTCTGTGTGCACAATGTCCAGTCTGTGTGTGGTGAGTGGAGTGTGCCTTTGTGAGGCGTGTGCACTGAGGAGTTTGGTGTGATGGGTGGCATGTGTCTCTAGAGGGTATGTGTACTGTGAAGAGTGTGTGTGTGTAGTGAGTTTGGTGTCTGTCTGATGTGTCTGTTATGAGGAGGGTGTGCATAAAGTGTGTATTGAGTGGTGTGTCTGTGTGAGGTGTGTGCACAGTGGAGTGTGTGTGGAGTGTGTTTGGTGAGTGGTGTGTGTCTGTGTGGGGTGTCGGCAATTTGGATTGTGTGTGCAGTGAGTGTTGTGTGTCTGTGTGAGCTGAGTGCACTGTGTAGAGTTTGTGGTGAGTGGTATGACTGTATTAGGTGTCTGCATTGTGGAGTGTGTTTTTGGTGAGTATTGACTGTGTGTGGTGTGTGCACTGTGTGGTGTGTGTATGGTGATTGGTTTGTGTTTGTGTTAGGTGGGTGCACTGTAAAGTTTCTGTGTGTTTGTGTGATGAGTGGTGTGTATCTGTGTAAGGTGTTTGCAGTGTGGAGTGTGTGTTGTTAGTGTTGTGTGTCTCTGTGAGGTGTGTTCACTGTGCAGTGTGTGTTTTTGGAGAGTTCTGTGCCCGTGTGAGGTGTCTGCACTGCAAAATGTGTGTCTGTGGAGTTTTGTGTGTCTGTGTGAAATGTCCTTACTGTGTAGAATGTGTGGTCAGTCGTGTGTCTGTATGAGGTTTATTTAATGCAGAGTATGTGTGTCTTGAGTGGTGTGTGCACTATGGAGTGTGTGTGGTGACTGCTTTGTGTCTGTGTTAGTTGTGTAAATTGTGGAGTGTGCGTTTGTTGAGTGGTGTGTGTCTGTGTTAAATGTGTGCACTGTTGAGTGTTATATGTGTGGTGGGTGGTCTGCCTGTGTGATTGTGTGCACTCTTTGATGACTGAGTGGTGCCTGTTTTCTAAAATGTGTGCACTGTGGAGTATGTGTGCAGAGTGTGTGTGGTGACTAGTGTGTGACTGTGTGAGGTGTCTGCACTGTGGAGTGTGAGGATGGAGAGTGGTGTGTGCCTGTGTGAGGTGTAAGCACTATGTAGTATGCCTGTGATGAATGGTGTGTGTCTGTGTGAGATGTATGCATCGTAAAGTGTGAGTGTGCAGTGTGTCGGGTAAGTGGTGTATGTCTCTGCTACGTGTCTGCACTCTGCAGTGTGTGTTGCGTGGTGTGTTTCTGTGTGAAATGTGTGCACTGTGGAGAGTGTGTGCATGGTTAGTGGTGTGTGTCTGCATAAGGTTTGTGCACAGTCGACTCTGTGTGTGCTGAATGGTGTGTTTCCCCATGAGGCGTGTGCACTGTGAAGTGTGTGTGTGCAGTAACTGGTGTGTGTCTGTGTGAGGTGTGCCCACAGTGAAGAGTGTGTGTGGTGAGCAACTTGTGTCTGTGTAAGGTTTTTGCACTGTGCAGTGTGTGTGTGGTGAGTGGTGTGTGTCTGAGTTTTGAGCACTGTGGAATGTGGGTGTGGTGAATCTTGTGTGTCTGCATGAGGTGTTTGCAAGGTGTAGTGTGTGTATGGTGAGTGGTGTGTGTTTGGGTTAGGTGTGTCCACAGTGCAGTGTGTGTGATTGTGTGCTGTGTGGTGTGTGCCTGTGTGCAATGTGTGCACTGTAAATTTTGTGTGTGGACAGAGGTGTGTGTGTCAGTTGTGTGCACTGTTGAGTGTGTGTGGTGAGTGCTGTTCCTGTGTGAGGTGTCTGCACAGTATAAAGTGTGTGTGGTAAGTGTTCAGTGTCTCTGTTAGGTGTCTTCACTGTGTTATGTGTAAGGTCAGTAATGTTTCTTTATAAAGTGTCTTCACTGTGGAGTGTGTGTGTCATGAGTGGTGTGTGTCTTTGTGACGTGTGTGCAGTGTGGAGTGTGTATGGTGAGTGATGTGTCTTTGTGCTTTGTGTGCATTGTCTAGTATGTCAGTGTGGAGAGCTGTGTGTGTTTGTGTGAAGTTTGTGCACTGTGGAGGGTGTCAGTGTGGTGAGTCTTGTGTGTCTGCATAAAATGTGTGCACGGATTGTTTGTGTAAAGTATGTGCGGTGACTTCTGTGTGACAGTGTGAGATGTCTGCATTGTGAATAAGGTGTCAGGTGATTGGTGTTTGTCTATGTGACGTATGTGCATTCTCGGGGGTGCTTGTGGAGTGTGCATGCTGTGTGTCTCCGTGAGGTGTATACACACCAGAGTGTGTGTCAATGTGGTGTGTGATATATGTCTGAGGTATGTGCACTGTGGATTGTGTGTGGAGTGTGTGGAGTGAATGGTGGGTTTCTGTGTAAGGATTGTGCACTGTGAAGGTTGTGTGTGGTGAGTTGTGTGTACGTGTGAGTTGTGTGCACTCTGGATTATATGTGTGCACTCTGGATTATATGTCCATGGACTGTGTGGTGTGTTTCTTTGGGATGTATGTGCATTGCAGTGTGTGTGTGCAAAAATTTGTGGTGCATGCTGTGTGTCTCTGTGGCGTGTGTGTTGTGGAGTTTCTGTGTGATGAGTGTTGTGTGTCTCAGGTGTGTCCACTGTGGATTATGTGTAGAGTCCGTGGACTGCTTGGTGTGTGTCGTGAGTTGTGTGCACTGTGGAGGGTGTGTGTAGTGAGTGTTGTGTGTCTGTTTGAGGTATGTGCACTGTGGAAATTGTGTGTGATGAGTGGTGTGTGTTTGTGTGAGGTGTGTGCACCGTGGAGAGTGTCTGTTGTGAGTTTTCTGTTTGTGTAATGTGTGTGCTATGTGGAGTGTGTGCGTTAAATGTGTGTCTGCAGTGGTGTGTGTCTGTGTGAGGGGTGTGCATAGTGGAGTGTGTGCAGAGTGTGTGTCATGAATTGTGTTTCTGTGTGGAATGTCTGCACTTTAGATAGTGTGTTCAATGAGTGGTGTGTGTCTGTGTGAGATGAGTGCACTGTGCAGAGTGCGTCGTGAGTGGTATGTCTGTGTTACATGTCTGCATTGGGTAGTGTGTGTTTGGTGTGTTTTGTTTGTATCTGTGTGGTGTGTGCACTGTGTTGTGTGTATGGTGATTGTTGTGTGTTTGTGTGAGGTGTGTGCACTGTGCAGTTTGTGTGTTTGTGGGGTGAGTGGCGTGTTTCTGTGTAAGGTGTGTGCACTGAGGAGTTAGTGTGTGGTCACTGATATGTGTCTTTGTGACATGTGCACACTGTGCAGTGTGTGTTTCTGGTGAGTCGTGTGCCTGTGCGAGGTGTCTGCACTATGGAATATGTGTGTGCTGAGTGTTGTGTGTCTGTGTGAGGTATGTTTACTGTGTGGTGTGTGTGGTCTGTCTTTTGTCTGTGTGAGCTGTCTTTACTGTAAGTATGTGTTGGGAGTAGTGTGTGTCAGTTTGAGGTGTGTGCACTGTGGAGTGTTTGTGTATTATGAGTGCTGTGTGTCTGTGTTAGGTGTGTGCACTGTGGAGTCTCTGTGCATGATATGTGGTGTTTGTGCACTGTTTAGTGTGAGTGTTCTACAGTGTGTGTTTGTGTGAGCTGTGTGCACTGTGGAGTGTGTGCTGATTGGTATGTTTCGTTGTGAAATGTGTGCACTGAGAGTGTGTGTTGAGTGTGTGGTGATTGGTGTGTGACAGTGTGAGGTGTCTGCATTGTGGATAAGTGTCAGGTGATTGGTGTTTGTCTGTGTAATGTGTGCATTATGGTATGTATTTATGAAGTTTGTGAGGTGCGTGCTCTGAGTCTTTGTGAGGTGTGTGTACTCTGGAGTGTGTGTAACCGTGGTGAGTGGTGTTGTATGTGGCGTCTGCACTGTGGATTTTGTGAGGAGTGTGTGGAGTGCACGGTGTGTTTTTGTGTAATGTGTGTGCACTTTGGAGGCTGTGTGTGTGGTGAGCTGTGTGTATGTGTGAGGTGTGTGCATTGTGGAGTGTGTGTGATGAGTGGTGTGTGTCTGTGGGTGGTGTGTACACTGTGGAGAGTGTGTGTATTTAGTTTGTGTCTGTCTGATGTTTTTGCAAGGTGGAATGTGTGCCTGAAGTGTGTGTTAAGTAGTGTGTGTCCATGTGAGGTGTATGCACAGTGGAGTTTGTGTGGAGTGTGCGTGGTGAGTGATGTTTGTCTGTGTGGAGTGTCTGTTCTTTGGATTGTGTGTGCATTGGGTGATGTGTGTCTATGTTGACGTGAATGCTCTGCGTAGTGTGTGTGGTAAGTGGTATTTTTGTGTTGGTGTCTGCACTGCCGATTGTTTGGTGAGCGATGTGTGTCTGTGTTAGTTTTGTGCACTCTGTAGTTTCTGTCTATGATGTGTGGTGTGTTTGTGTGAGGTTTGTGCACTGTGCAGTTTGTGCCTGTTTTTGTGGTGAGTGGTGTGTGTCTGTGTGAGGTGTGTGCATTGTGGACTGTGTGTGTGGTCAGTGGTTTGTGTCTTTTTCATGTGTGTCCACCGTGCAGTGTGTGTTTGTGGTTAGTAATGTGCCTTCATGAGTTGTCTGCACTCTGGAAATTTTTCTGTTCAGTGTTGCGTGTCCGTGTGAAATGTATTTACTCTGTACTGTGTGTGGTCAGTAGTGTGTCTGTATAAGGTTTCTTCAATGTGGAGTGCATGTGTCATAAATGGTGTGTGTGTAAGGTGTGTGCAGTATGCAGTGTATATGTGCTGACTCCTGTGTGTCTGTGTGAGTTCTGTGAACTGTGGAGTGTGTTTGGTGAGTGGTGTGTGTCTGTGTAAAATGTGTGCACTGTGGAGTGGTATGTGTTTGGTGAGTGGTGTGTCTATATGAGATGTGTGCACTCTTTAATGTGTGAGTAGCGTGTGTTTGCATTAAGTGTGTGCACTGTGGAGTATGTGTGTGGCGTGTCTGGTGACTGCTATGTGTCTGTGTCAAGTTTGTCCACTGTGGAGTGTGTATTGAATCTTGTGTGTCTGTGTGAGGTGTGGGCACTGTGTAGTATGTGTGTGATGAGTGGTGTGTGTCTGTGTGAGATGTTGTCACCATGGAGTGTGAGTGTGCCTGTGTGTAGTCAGTGGTGTGTGTCTTTGTGAGGTGTGTTCACTTTGCATTGTGTGTTTTTGGTGAGTTTTGTGCCTGTGTGAGGTGTCTGCATTGAGGAATGTGTGTTTCGTGTTGTGTGCTTTTGTTTCTGTTGTTCAGTGAAGTGCTCTATAGTGATTGTTGTAGGGTAGGGTGCTGTATACTGACTGTTGTTTAAGGTGCTTTATAGTAACTGTTTTTAGGGATGTGCCCTATAGTGACTGTTGTTGGCTAGGTGCTCTATAGTTACTGTTGTTGCATAGGTGCTTTTTAGTGTTGTTTGGTCGTATGCTCTATGGTTACTGTCCTTGGGTAAGATGCTCTAATAAACACTGTTGTTGGCTAGAGAGCTCGATACTGACTTTTGCTGAGTAGAGGGCTCTAAAATAACTGTTTTGGTGTAGTCCACTATATTGACTGTTGTTGGCTAGGGTGCTGTACACTGACCTTTGTTGGGTATTTTTTTTATAGTCACTGTTGTTCCATATGTGCGCTACAGTGACTGTTGTTGGGTAGGGTGCTCTACAGTGACTATTCTTTTGTACAGTGCTCTATACTGACTGTTGTTTTGTAGGGTGCTCTATAGTGACTGTGGCTGGGTAGATTACTTTATACTTACTGATATTAGGTAGAGTGCTCTATAGTGACTGTTGCTGTGTAGGGTGCTCTATAGTGACTGTTGCTGGGTAGGGTGCTCTATATTGACAGTTAGTGGGTAGGGTCCTCTATAGTTACATTTGTTGGGTAGGGTGCTCTATAGTGACCATTGTTCGTTAGGTGCTTTATAGTGACTATTGCTGGGTAATGTGCTGTATAGTGACTGTTGGGGGTGGGGTGCTTTATAGTGACTGTTGCTCGGTAGACTGATCTATAGTGACTGATGTTGGGTACATGCTGAATAGTGACTGTTGCTGAATAAAGTGCTCCATAGCAACTGATGTTGAGTACGTGCTCTATAGTGACTGTTGCTGTGTAGGTTGCTCTATAGTGGCTGTAGTGCGGTACCTGCTTTATAGTGACTTTTGTTTTGTGGGGTGCTCAATAATGACTGTTTTCTGGTACAGTGCTCTATTGGTGACTGTTGTTGGGTGGAGACTTTAAAGTGGCTCTTGTTGTGTAGAGTGCTCTATAGTGACTGTTGTTGGGTAGAGTGCTCTATAGATGACTGTTGTTGGGTAAAGTGATTTATAGTGACTGTTATTGGGTAGGGTTCTCTATAGGGAGTGTTGTTGCTTTTGGTGCTGTATAATGACTATTGCTGGGTAAAGTGCTCTATACTGACCCTTGTTAGTAGAATGCTCTATAGTGACTATTGCTGGGTAGGGTGCTCTATACTGACTGTTGTTGGGAGGGGTTCTCTACAGTTTCTCTTGCTGGGTAGAGTGCTCTCTAGTGACTGTTGCTAGGTAGGGTTCTCCAAGTGGTCTGTTGTTTGGTAGTGGATCTATATCATCTGTTGCTGGGTATGGTGCTTTATATTGACTGTTTTGGTGTAGTGCCGTATAGTGACTGATGTTGGTAGGATGCTCTAAACTGACGGCTGTTGAGTAGGTGCTCTATAGTGACAGTTATTGCATACGGCGCTGTATATTCTGTCGTTGGGTTGAGTGCTTTTTAGTGACTACTGTTGGGTAGGTCCTCTATAGTGACTGTTGTTGGCTGGGGTGCTCTATAGTGACTGTTGTTCGGTAGGTGCTCTATAGTGACTCTTGATGAAAAAAATACTCTATAGTGACTGTTGTTGGGTAGAATGCTCCTTAGTGACAGTTGCTGGGAGGATGCTCTATAGTGACTGTTGCTGGTTAGGGTGCTCTATAATGACTGTTGATGGGTGGGATGCTTTATACTGACTGGTGCTGGTTAGAGTGCTCTATAATGACTGGTGTTCGTTAGGTGGTCTATGGTGACTGTTGTTGGGTAAGGTGCTTTATAGTGACTGTTTTTGTGTAGGTGGTTTATACTGGCTGCTGTTAGGTAGAAAGCTCTGTAGATTCTGTTGTGTATGGTGCTCTATGGTGACTGTTGTTGGAGGAAGTGCTCTACAGTGATTGTTGTAAGATATTGTGCACTAGGTAGTGAATGTTGTTGGTAGGGTAATCTATAGTGACTCTCGTTGGGTAGAGTGCTCGATAGTGACTGTTGTTGGGTAGAGTGTTCTATAATAACTTTTTTGGGTAGGGTGCTCTATAGTGATTGTTCTTGTGTACAGTGCTCTATAGTAACAATTTATTTGTGGGGACTATAGTAACTGTGTTTGGGTAGGTGCTCTATAGTGACTTCTGTTGGGTAGGGTACTCTATCATGACTGTTGTTGTACATTTACTCTATAGTTACTGTTTTAGGTTGGGTGCTCTATAGTGACGGTTGTTGGGTAGAGTGGTTTCTACTGACTGCTGTTGGGTAGAGTGCTCAATAGTGACTGTTGTTGTGTACACTATTCTACAATGACTGTTGCTGGCTAGGGTGCTCTATAGTGATTGCTGTTGAGTATATTGCTCTATAGTGACTGTTTCTGGGCATGGTGCTCTATAATGACTGTTGTTGTTTAGGGTGCTCCATAGTAACTGTTGTTGGATAGCATGATCTATACTGACAATTGTTGGGTAGCTGCTCTATACTGACTGTTGCTGGGTAGGGTGATCTATGGTGACTTTTGCTGAATTTGGTGCTTTATACTGACTGTTGCTGGATAGAGTAATTTATTGTGACCGTTGTTCGGTAGGTGACCAATAGTTACCGTTGGGTAGGGTGCACATGGTGACTGTTGTTGGATGCGGTTCTCTATAGTAACTGTTGTTGAGTTGAGTGCTCTATAGTGACAGTTGTTGTGTAGGTGATTTATAGTGACTGTTATTGAGTAGATCCTCTATAGTGACGGTTGTTAAGTAGGAACTCTGCAGTGACTGTTTTTATGTAGGGTGTTCTGTATTGACTGCTGTTGTTTGAAGGGTGCTTTATATTGACTGTTGTTTGTATGGTGCTCTATAGCATCTGTTGTTAAATAGGATGCTCTATAGTGATCGTTAGTGTGTTGGGCGCAGTATAGTGACTGTTGCTGGGTGGGCTCCTCAATAGTGACTCTTTCTTCTTCGGGTGCTTCATAGTGACTGCTGTTGTTTTTAGTGCTCAACAGTGACTCTTATTGGGTGGAGTACTCTATAGTGACCGCTGTTTTGTAGGAAACTCTATACTGACTGTTGTTGGGTTGATTGCTCTATAACGACTGTTTTTTACAAGAGCGCACTACATTGACTGTTTATGGGTAGAGAGCTCTATACTGACTGTTATGGTGAAGGTGCTCTACTGTGACTGTTATGGGGTAGGGTGCTCTATAGTGACTATTGTTGGGTAGAGTCATCCACAGTGACAGTTGTTGACAACAGTGCTCTATATTGACTGTTTTGGCATAGAGTTTTCTATACTAAATATTGTTGGGTGTTGTGCTGAATAGTGACTGCTGGGTAGGTTTTCGAGAGTGACTATTGTTTTGTTTGGTGCTGTATTGTGACTGTTGTTGTGTAGGGCGCCCTATAATGACAGTTACTGGATATGAGGCTCTATAGTTTTTGTTGATGTGTAGGTGCTTTATAGTGACTGTTGTTGGGTAGGTGCTCTATAGTGATTGTTGTTTGGTATGGTGCTTTATATTGAATGTTATTGGCTATGTGATCAATAGTGAATGTTTATGGGTAGGTGCTCTAGAATGACTGTTGTTCAGTAGGGTACTCTAAAATGACTGATGTTGTGTAAAATGCTCTATAATGACTGTTGCTGGGTTGCATTCTGTATAGTGACTTTTGTTGAAGAGTGTGTTCTACAGTGGCTGTTGTTGCATCAGGTACTCTATATTCACTGTTGCTGAATAGGGTGCACTATAGTGACGGATATTGGGTAGGTGCTTTACAATGACTGGTACCGGGTAGTGGACTCTGTAGTGACTGCTGTTGGGTTGGTGCTCTACTGTGACTGTTGTTGGGTAGAGTGCCTACAGTAACTTCTTTTGCAGAGTGCTCTTGACAGTGACTGTTGTTGGGTAGGATGCTCAAGAGTGACTGTTGTTGGGTAGAGAGTTCTATAGTGACTGTTGTTCTATTGGTGCTTTATAGCGACTGTTGATGGCTAGAATGCTCTACAGTGACTGTTGCTGGTTAGGGTATTCTATAGTGATTGTTTAAGGGTAAGTGCTCTATTGTGCCTTTTGTTGGGTAGTTGCTCTATTGGGACTGATGTTGTGTAGGTGCTGCATAGTGACTGTTGTTGGGTAGGTGCCCTATAGCCACTGTTGTTAAGTAGAATGCTCTATAGTGACTGTTACTGGGTAGGGTGCTCTATGGTGACTGTTGTTGTGTAGAGTGTTTTATAATGACTGGTTTTGGACAGGGTTATTTATAGTTACTGTTGTTGGGTAGTGTGTTCTATAGTGACTGTGGTTGGGTAGCATGATCTATAGTGACTGTTTGGTAGAGTGCTGTATAGTGACTGTTGTTTGTTGGGGTGCTTAATATTGAGGTTTGCAGGGTCGGGTACACTATGGTGACTGCTGTTGGGTAGAGTGCTCTTGATAGTGACTGTTGTTGGGTAGAGTGCTCCTGATAGTGACTGTTGTTGAACAGGTTCTCTATAATAACTGTTGCTGGGGAGGTTCTTTATAGTCACTGTTGTTGGGTATGTGCTCTATACTGACTGTTGTTGTGTAGGGTGCTCTATAGTGACTGTGGCTGGGTAGATTACTATATACTGCCTAATACTTGGTAGAGTGCTCTATAGTGACAGTTGCTGTGTAGGTTGCTCTATAGTGACTTTTGTTGGGTAGGGTTTTCTATATTTACTGTTGTTGGGTAGGGCGCTCTATAGTAAATGTTGTTGGTTAGAAGCTTTATGCTGATTGCTGCTGTGTAGTGTGCTCTATAGTGGCTGTTAGGGTTGGGGTTCTCTATAGTGACTGTTGCTATGTAGAGTGCTCTATACTTACTGATGTTGGGTACATGCTTAATACTGACTGTTGCTGGGTAGAGTGCTCTAAGTGACTGATGTTGGTTACGGGCTCTATAGTGACTGTTGCTCTGTAGGTTGCTCTATAGTGGCAGTTGTTTGGTAGGTGCTTTATAGTGACTGTAGTTGGGTTGGGTGCTCTACAATGACTGTTTTTTGGTACTGTGCTCTATAGGTGACTCTTGTTGGGTGGAGCCTTTAAAGTGGATGTTGTTGTGTAGAGTGCTCTATAGTGACTGTTGTTCTGTAGAGTGCTCCATAGGTGACTGTCTTTGGGTGGAGTGCTTTATATTGACTGTTGTTGGGTAGGGTTTTCTTTAATGATTGTTTTTGCTCATGGTGCTCTATAATGACTGTTGCTGGGTAGAGTGCTCTATACTGACTCTTTTTTGTAGGGTGCTCTTTAGTGACTGTTGCTGGGTAGAATGCTCTATACTGACTGTTGGTTGGTAGGGTTTTCCAAGGTGACTGTTGTTGGGTAAGGGCTCTGTATTGTATGTTGCTAAGTAGGGTGCTCTATAGTGACTGTTTTTGTGTGTGTGCCGTATAGTGACTGATGTTGGTGGGGTGCTGTAAACTGACAGCTGTTGGGTAGGTGCTCTGCAGTGACTGTTGCTGGGTATGGTCCTCTATAAACTATCGTTGGGTAGAGTGCTATTTAGTGACTACTGTTGGGTATGTGCTTTACAGTGACTGTTTTGACAAAAAAGCTTCACAGTGACTGTTGTTGTGTGGGGTGCTCGATAGTGACTGTTGTTGGGTAGACTGCTCTATATGTGATGTTTTCTGGTTGAAGTGTTTCATAGTGACTATGGTTTAGAGTGCTGCATAGTGACTGTTGTATTTTAGAGTGCTCTATTGTGACTGCTGTTGGGTAGAATGCTCTGTAGTGATTGTGATTGGGTAGGTTCTTTAGAGTAACTGTTTCTAGGTAGGGTCCTCTATAGTTACCATTGATGTATAGGATGCGTTATACTGACTGTTGTTGGGTAGAGTGCTCTATAGGTCACTGTTGTTTTGCGAAGTGCTTTATATGAACTGTTGTTGGGTAGGATTCTCTATATTGAGTGTTCTTTGGTAGAGTCCTATATAATGACTCTTGCAGGGTAGAGTGCTTTATACTGATTTATGTTGGTATGGTGCTTTAAAGTGACTGTTGTGTAGGGTGCTCTATAGTAACTGTTATTAGGTAGGATGCTCTATAGTGACTGTTTTGAGTAAGGTACTCTATAGAGACTGTTCCTGTGCAGAGTGCTCCACAGTAATTGTTGTTAGGTTGAGGGCTCTTTAGTGACTGTTGTTTGATTGGAGGCTCATAGTGACTGTTGTTAAATACGGTACTCTTAGTTACTGTTGTTGGGTAGAGTACATTATAGTGACTGTTGTTGGATAGAGTACTCCATAGTGACTGTTATTATGTAGGTGCTCTTTAGTGAATGTAATTTTGTAGGTGCTCTACGATGAGTTTTGTTGGGTAGGTGCTCTATAGTGACTGTTGGGTAGGGTACTCTGAGTGACTGTTTCTGGATGTGGTACTGTATAGTATCTGTTCCTGGGTAGTGGGCTCTTTACTGACGATTGTTGTATAGGTGATCCATATTGATAGACACTGGGTAGATGCTCTATAGTGACTCTTATCACGTAGGTGCTCTATATTGACTGTTGTTGGTAGGGTGCTCTATAGTGTCTGTTGTTAAATAGGAGACTCGAAAGTGATTGTTGTTTTGTGGGTGCTCCTTACTGACTGTTGCTTAATGGGCTACCGTATAGTGACTGTTGTGTATAGTGCTCTAAAGTGACTGATGTTGACAAGAATACTCTACGATGACTGTTATTGGGTAAAGAGCTCTATAGTGACCCTTGTAGAGTAGGTGTTGTATTGCGACTGTATTTGGGTAGCATACTCTGTAGTAACTGTTGTCACATAGGGTATTCTATAGTGACTGTTGTTTTTGGGTTGCTCTATAGAAACTGTTGTTTGGTAGAGTGCTCTATAGGTGACTGTTGTTAAGTTTACTGTTTCATATAGACTGTTGTGTGGAGAGCTCTACTATGACTTTTCTTGGTTGGAGTGCTCTATAATGATATTTCTTGGGTAGGTTATTTAGAGTGACTGTTTTTAGGTAGAATGCTCTATAGTAACTTTTGTTAAGTAGGTGCTCTATAGTGACTGTTGTTGGGTAGGATTCTCTATAGTGACTGTTGCTGGATAAAGTGCAGTAAAGTGTCTGTTGTGTAGGTGCACTATAGTGTCTGTTGTTCAGTGGGTGCTTTATAGTGACTGCTGGTGGATAGTGTGCTCTTTAGGGACTGCTGTTGCGTGGATTCATCTATATTGATTGTGGCTGGGTGGAGGGCTCTATAGTGATGGGTTTTTTGTAGGTATTCTAGAGTACCCGTTGTTAAGTAGGTGCTCTATAGTGACTGTTTTTTGGGTAGAGTGCTACATAATGACTGTTGTTTGATAGGGTTCTCTATACTGACTTTTCTTGGGTAGGGGTTCTATAGTGACTGTTGTTGGGTAAAGTGGTTTATAGTAAAAGTTCTTGGGTACATGACTCTATAGTGACTGTTTTAAGAATGTTCTCTTAGTGGTTTTTGTTGTTTAGGGTGCTCTCTAGTGACTGTTTTTTGGAAGGGTGCTCAATAGTGACTGTTTTTGGGTAGGGTGCTCTATACTGACTGTTGTTAAGTAGGATGCTATAAGTGACTCTTGTTTCGTAGGTCCTCTATAGTGACTGTATTTGGGTATGGTGCTCTATAGTGACTGTTATTGGGTGGAGTGATCTATAGTGACTTTTGATGGGGAGGGTCCTCTGTAGTGACTGTTGCTTGGTAGGGTGCTCTAAAGTGACTGATGTGTAGAGTGCTCTATGGGGATTCTTGCTGGGTAGGCTGTACTATAGTGACTGTTGCTGGGTAGGGTGCTCTATACTAAATGTTGTTGGGTAGGTCTTCTATAGTTACTTTTGCTTTGTAGGGTGTTCTATAGTGACTCTGGCTGTGTAGGGTGCTCTATATTGACTTTTTTTGGGTAGGGTACACTATAGTAACTGTTGTTGTGTATGTGCTCTATACTGATTGTTGTTGGGTATGGTTCTTTATAGTGACTGTTTGTTTGAGTTTTCTATAGCGACTTTTGTTGTGTAGAGTGATCTATAGTGACTACTGTTAATTAGAAGGCTCTATATGTAAATGTTGTTGCGTGGGGTGGTCTATAATGAGTTTTTGGCTAGAGTGCTTTAAAGGGGAATGTTGTTGGTTGCAGTGCTCTATAGTGACTGTTGATGTGTAGAGGGTTCTACCCTCACTGTTATTGTGTGGAGGGCTTTATATTGACTGCTGTTGGGTAGGGTGCTCTATAGTGACTGTTTTTGGGTGGGTACTCAATATTGACTGTTGCTGTATGGGGTGCTCTATAGGGACTGTGATTTGGTAAAGTGCTCTAGATAGTCACTGCTGTTGGGTAGGTGATCTATAGTGATAGTCTTTCTGTAGGTGCTCTTCAGTGACTGTTGTTGGGTAGGGTGCTTTATCGTGACTGTTGTTGGTAAGGTCGTCTATAGTGACTCTTGTTGGTTGGGGTGCTCTATAGTGACTGTGGTTGTGTACAGTGCTCCAAGGGGACTGTTGTTGGGTGGAGTGCTCAATAGTAACTCTTGCTCGATGAGGTAATTTATGTTGACTGTTACTCGGTAGGGTGCTCTTAAGAGATTGTTGTTTGGTAGGTGCTTTCTAGTGACTCTTTTTGGGTAGAGTGTTGTATAGCAATTATTTTTGGCTAGAGGGCTCTATAGTGACTGTTGTTGGGTAGTGCTCTACAATGACTGTTGCTGGGTATTGTACTCCATAATGATGGTTGTTCGGAAGGTTCTCTATAGTTACTGTTGCTAAGTGGGGTGTTCTATAGTGACTGTTGTTGCTAGCTGCTCTATAGTGACTTTTGTTAGGTTGGGTACTCTATAGTAACTGTTGTTGTGTAGGGTACTCTATAGTGACTGTTGTTGTGTAGGGTGGTCTATAGTGACTGTTTTTGGGTGGAGTCCTCCATGGTGACTGTTGTTGTGTAGGGTGTCCTACAATGACTGTTTCTGGGTAGAGTGCTCCATAATGACTGTTCTAGGGTATAGTGCTCTATAGCAACTGTTGTCGGGTAGAGGGCTCAGTGACTGGTGTTGGGTAGAGCGGCCTATTTTGACAGTGGTTGTGTAGGGGTCTCTAGATAATGATTGTTATTGGGTATGGTGCTCCATAGTGATTCTTGTTGGGTAGAGTGCTGTATACTGAGGGTTTTTGGCTAGAGGGCTCTATAGTGACAGCTGTTGGGTAGGTGCTCTATAGTGACTGTTTTTATGTAAGTGGTCTGTAGTGACTGTTGTTGGGTGGAGTGTTCCATAGTGACTTTTGATGCGTTGGGTGCTCTTTAGAGAGTGTTGCTGAGTAGGGTGCTCTAGAGTGACTGTTGTTAAGCACAGTGCTCTATAGTGACTGTTGCTGTAGAGGGTTCTCTATACTGACTCGTGCTGGGTACAATGCTATATAGTGACTGTTGTTTGGAAGGGTGCTTTATACTAAATGTTGTTGGGTAGGATACTCTATAGTGACTATTGTTTAATAGGTGCTCTGTAGCTACTGTTGCTAGGCAGGTACCCAGTAGTGACTGTTGTTGATTTGGGTGGTCATAGTGACTTTTTTTGGATGCAATACTCTATAGTAACACTTTTTGTGTAGAGTGCTCTATAGTGAATGTTGATGGTTAGGTGATCTATAGTGACTGTTTTTGGGTAAGTGCTATATACTAAGTTTTTTTGGATAGAAGCTCTATAGTGACTATTGTTGAGTGGGGTGCTGTGTAGTGACTGTTGTTGGGTAGGGTGCTTTATACTGACTGTTCTTTGGCAGCAGGCTCTTGATACGGACTTATTGTTTAGGGTGCTTTACATTGACCCTTGTTGGTTAGAGTGCTTCATAGTGGGTGTTATTCTGCAGAGGGCTCTATAGTGACTGTTGTTCGGTAAGTGCTCTATACTGATTTTTGTTTGGTAGGGCGCTCTATAGTGACTGTGGTTGGTTGGGTTTCTCTATGACGACTGTTGTTGAATAGAATGCTCTATAGTGACTGTTGTTGGTTGGGTTTCTCTATGACGACTGTTGTTGAACAGAATGCTCTATAGGTTACTGTTGTTGGGTGGAGTGCTCTATAAAGACTATTGCTGTTTATACTGCTCTATAGCGACTGTTTTTGGGTAGAGTGCTCTACAGTGACTTGTTGGGTAGCTTGCTCTATACTGATGGTTGTGCTGTAGGTGGTCTACAATGACTAATGTTGGGTACAGTGCTCTATAATGGCCGTTGTTGTGTACGGTGCTCTAGTGTTACTGTTGTTGGTTAGAGTGCTCTATAGTAACTGCTTTGAAGGTGCCATATACCGACTGTTGTTGGGTAGGTGCTCTATAATGACTATTATTGGGTAGGTGCACTAAGGTGACTGTTGTTGGTTGGGGTGCTCCGTAGTAACTGCTGTTGTGCAGAGTGTGTTAAAGTGAATGTTTTTGGATGGAGTGCTGTATAGTGACTGTTGTTGGGTAGGTGCTTTATATTGACTGTTGTGTAGAGTGCACTATAGTGACTGTTTTTGGGTAGGTGTTCTATAGTGACTGTTGCTCAGTAGTGGTCTCTATTGTGACGGGTGTTGTGTAGGGTCCTCTATAGTGATTGCTGTGGGTTAGGGTGCTCTATAGTGACTGTTTCTGTGTATGGTGATCTACAGTGACTGTTGCTGTGAAGGGTGCTCTTTGGTGACTACTCCTGGGTAGGTGTTCTATAGTGACAGTTTCTAGGTGGGGTGCTCTACATTGACTGTTGTTTTGTAGGTGCTCTATAGTGCCTCTTGATGCGTAGAATACTCTATAGAGACTGCTGCTTGGTGGGGTGCTTAAAAGTGACTGTTGTTGGGTATTTGCTCTATAGTGACTATTTTTCATTAGAATGGTCTTAAGCGGCTTTTGTTTGGTATGGTGTACTTTAGTGACTGTTGTTGGGTGGAGGTTTCTCTAGTGACTGTTGTTGGATAGAGGGCTCTACAGTGACTGTTGTTGGGTAGGCGTTCTGCAGTGACAATTGTTAAGTAGGGTACTATAAATTACCTACCCAACAAGAAACACTATAGAGCAACCTACCCAACAGCAGTCAATATAATGCACCTATTCAACAACAATCACTATAGAGCACTCTACATAACAGCAGTCTGTATAAAGCATGCCACCCAGCAACAGTCAGTATAAAGTACCCTACCCAGAAACAGTCACTATAGAGCACCTACCTACAAACAGTCAATGTAGAGCACCCCAACCAAAAACAGTCACTATAGAGCACCTGCACAACAGTAGTCACCAAAGAGCACCCTACGCAGCAACAGTCACTGTAGAGCACCCTACCCAAAAACAGTCACTTTAGAGCACCTTCACCACAACAGTCACAAGGGACCACCCAACAAAAGTCACTATAGAGTATCTATTCAACAACACGTCACTATAGAGAACTCTACCCAGCAAGTGTCACTATAGAGCACTCCACCCAACATCAGTCACTATAGAGTACTCCACCCAACAACAGTCAGTGTAGAGCACCGTACCCAGCAACAGTCACACAGACTCTATTCAACAACAGTCACTATAGAGCACCCTACACAACATCAGTTAGTTTAGTTCTCCCCACCAACAAGTGTAACTATACAGCACCTACCCAAAAACAGTCACTATAGAGTAACATACCCAGCAGAGCCACTATAGAGCACTCAACATGGCAACAGTCCATATAGAGAACCCCTTCCAACAACAGTCACCTATAAAGCTCTCTGCCCAACCACTGTAACTAAAGAGCACTTTACACAACAGCAGTAACTATGGAGCACTCTACAGAACAATAGCCACTATAAAGCACGCCACCCAAAAACAGTCACCTATAGAGCACTCTACCCAACAACAGTCACCAAAAAGCACCCTGCACAGCAAGAGTCACTATAGAGCACCCTATTCAACAATAGTCATTAAAGAGCACCAAACCAAAAACAGTCACTATAGGGCACTGTACACAATAACAGTCAATATAGAGCACCCTAACCTAGAACATTCAGTATAGAACACTTTAAACAAAACAGTCAGTATTGAACACTCTACCCACAACAGTCATTAGAGAACACCATACCCAATAATAGTCACTGTAGAGCACCTACCGAACAACAGCCACTGTTGAACCCTCTACCCAACAACAATTACTCTAGAGCACTTTACCCAAAATAGTCACTATACAGCACTTTACCAAAGAATAATCAGTATGGCGCACTCTATCCAACAACAGTCAGTATAGACCACCCTACTCCACAATTGTCAGTGCAGATCACCTACCAGATAAGAGTCACTGTTGATCCGTCTACACAACCACAGTCACTTCAAGGCACTCTACCCAACAACAGTCAGTATGAAGCACCCTACCCAACAACAGTCACTATCTAGAGCACTTTACCAAAAACAGTCACTATGAAGCACTCCATCAATAAAAAGTCACGATAGAGCACTGCACCAAGCAACAGTCACAATGGAGCACCTACCCAAAACAGTCATTATTTAGAGAACCTCAGCCAACAGTAGTCACTATAGAGCTCCTACCCAACAGCAGTTACTATAGAACACTCTACCCAAGAACAGTCACTTCAAAACTCTGTACCCAGCAACAGTTACTATAGAGTACCATACCCAACTAGAGTAACTGTAGAGCACCTACCCAACAACAAGCACTATAGAGAATTCTACCCAACAACAGTTATTATAAAACACTCTTCCCAACAACAGTCAATAGACCCCTCTACAGAACAGTGACTATAGAACACTCCACCCATAAACAATCCCCTATAAAGCAGCCCACCCAACATGAGTTACTATAAAGAACCTACCCTACAACTGTCAATATAGAATAAACTACCCAGCAACAGTCACTATGGAGCACCTACAAAACAGTCACTATAGAGCACCCTATGCATCAACAGTCACTATAGAGCACCCCACCCAGCAACATTTACTATAAACGACCATACCCAGCAACAGTCATCATAGAGCAAAGAACTTTAAAAAGGCACTATAGAGCACTTTACCCAGCAACAGTCTCTAGAGAGCACTCTTCCCAACAACAGTCACTATGGAGCACCCTACCCAGCAACCCCACTATAAAGCACTCTACATAAGAACAGTCAGTATGGAGCACCCTACCCAACAAAAGTCACTATAGAGCATGCTACCCAACTACAGTCACTGTAGAGCACTCTACCCAGCAATAGTCAATATAGAGCACTATAGCCAGCAACACTCCCTATGGAGCACCATACCAAGCAACACTCAGTATAGAGGACTTTATTTCAAAACAGTCAGTAGAGAGCAACCTACCCAAAAACAGTCACTATGGAGCATGCTACCAAACAACAATCAGAGAACACCCTTCCCAGCAACAGTCAATATAAAGGACTTTAGCCAACAATGGTCACCGTAGATCACCCTTACGAACAACACTTATTATAAAGCACCTACCCAATAACAGTCACTTTAGAGCACCCTACGCCAAAACAGCCATTATAAAACACCCTACCAAGAAATAGTCACTATACAGCACCTACCCAACAACAATATCTATAGAGCACCAGACCCAACAAGTCACTATAGAGTACCTTTTAAACAACAGTCAGTATAGAGCACTCTACCAAACAACAGTCACTATTGAGCACTCCACCAAACAATAGTCACCAGAAGAGCACTCTACCCAACAACATTCACTATAGAGCACTCTACCTATCAACAGGCACTGAAGAGCACTCCACCCAGCAACAGTAACTATAAAGCACCCTATCAAACAAAAATCACTATAAAGCACTTACCCAACAAGAGTCACCATGGAGAACCTACCCAACAATAGTCAAATTAAAGCCTTGTACATAAAAATTGTTAATATAGAGCACTCTCCCCAACAACACTCACTGTAGAACATCCCGCCTAAGAACAATAACTATTGAGCACTCTACCCAAAAACAGTTTCTATAGAGCACCCTACCTAGCAACAGTCACTATAGAGCACTCTACCCAGTAACAGTCACTATAGAGTATTATACCCACCACGAGTAAAAATAGAGCTCTTACTCTCAGAAGTCCCTGTAGAGCACCCCAACCAACAAGTCACTATAGAGCCCCTAGCCAATATTAGTCACTAAAGAGCACCTTATGCAGCAACAGTTACTGAACAGCACCCTACCCAGAAACAGTCACTAGAGAGCACTCTACCCAACAACAGTCTCAATGAAGCACCCTACCCAACAACTGTTTGTATAGAGCAAGACCACCAACAACAATCACTATACAGCACCTAACAAAATACCATCACTACAGAGCACCCTACCCAGTAAGAGTCAATATAGAGCAGCTAACAAACAACAGTCACTATGGTGCACCCTACCCAGCAACAATCACTATAGACCACTCTACCCAGCAAGAATAGGTATAGAAAATTTCTCTTAACAACAGTCAGTAGAGAGCACCCTACCAATAAGGGTCACTATAGACCACTCTACTCAGCAACAGTCATTATAGAGCACCGTACCCAACAACAGTCACTACAGAGAAGCCTATCCAACAACAGTCACTATAAGGCATTCCACTAAACAGCAGTCAACTATAGAACAGTCTATTAAACAACAGTGAGTATACAGCACTCTACCCAACAACAGTCACTATAGAGCACTGTATGCAACAACAGCCACTGTAAATAACTCCACCGAACAAATTCACCTATAGAAAACTATACTAAACAACAGTCATTATAGAGCACCCCAACCAACAAAAGTGACTATAGATCACCTTCCCAAAAACAGCCACTATGGAGCTCTTTACCAAGCCACAGTCACTATATATCACATACCCAACATGTCACTGCAGAGCACTTTATTCAGCAACAGTCCCTATAGAGTATTCAAACCACCACAGACACTATAGAGCACTCTACCCGGCAACAGTCACTATAGAGCACCTAACCAACAACAGCCACTATGCAGCACCCTAATCAGCAACATTCAGTATAAAGGACCATACCCAACAACAGTCACTATAGTGTATCCTACTTATTAACTGTGACTACTGAGCACCCTTCGAAGCAACAGTCACTATATAGCACTCTACACATCAGGCACTACAGAGTAACCTACACAGCAACAGTCACTATAGAGCACGCTATGCAACAACAGTCATTATGGATCAATGCACCAAACAACAGTCAGTATAGAACACTCTACCCAACAACATTCACTAGAAAGGACATACACAACAACAGTGACTATAAAGCACCTACCCAACAACAGTCACTATAAAGCACTCTACCAAACCACAATCAATATAGAGCACCTACCCAACAACAGACACTGTAGAGCCCTCTACTCAGCAACAGAATCTATATGGCACTCTATCCAACAACAGTCATTATTAGAGCTCCTTACCCAAGAAAAGTCACTATAGAGTATGCTACCCAAGAGTTTCTGTAATGCAGCATACCCAAAAACAGTCACTATGAGCACCCTACACAACAACAGTTTCTATACAGCACCTACACAACAATCACTATTCAGAACCCTACCCAACAACAGTAGCTATGTAGCACTCTATGTAACAACAGTCACTACAGAGTACTCTACACAAGAACAGTCACTCTAGAGAACTCTAACTGACAACAATCACCTATAGAGCACTCTACCTAATAACAGTCAGTATAGAGCAACCCACCCAACAACAGTCACTATAGAGTACCTAACAAACAACATTCTCAATAGAGCACTCTACACAGCAACAGTCAGTATAGAGCACCCCACCCAATAACAGTCTGTGTAGAGCACACTATATAGAGACTGTCACTATAGAGCACCTACCCAACCACAGACACTATAGGAAACCTACACAAAAATAGACACTATAAAGCAGCCAACCCAACAACAGTCACTTTAGAGCACCCTACCTAACAATAATTACTACAGTGCACCCTACCAACAATAGTCAGTATGGAGCACCGTACCCAAAAACAGTCACTATGGAAAACCTACCCAACAGTATCTAACAGCACTCCACCAAACAACAGTCACTATAGATGTCTCTACACAATAGTTACAATACACTCCACCCAACAACAGTCACCTATGGAGCACTTTAACCAACAATAACCACTATCAAGCATCCCACCAGACAACAGTCACTATAGAGCTTTCTACCAGTCACTATAGAACACCCTATGCAACAACAGTCACTATAGAGAACTCCACTGAACAACTTTTACCTATAGAGCACTCAAACCAATAAGAGTCACTATAAAGCACCCTACCCAAAAACAATCAGTATACAGTACCCTACCCAACAACAGTCACTACAGAGCATTTCACCCAACAACAGACACAGAGGCACACAACACCACACGCACATTTTGTGTTGCAGATATCTCACATAGGCACACCACTCACCACAAACACACTCTGCACATTGAGGACACCTCATAAAAACACACACCACTGACCACACACACACTCCACAGTGCACACACTTCACACAGACACAAACCACTCACCACAGAATCACACACTAATTGCACAGTGCACACACCTCACACAAACACACACCACTTACAACACACACTACACAGTGCACACACCTTACACAAACACACACCACTCAGCAAAGACAATCAACAGTGCAGGCACCTCATAGGGAAACAGTAGTGACCACACTAAATAGTGAGCACACCAAAGAGAGACACAGGACACTCACCACACACACATTCCACAGTGTAGACAACTCACACAGGCACAGAACTCACGACAAACACACATTCCACAGTGCACACACCTGACAGAGACACACACCTTTGACCACACAAACACACTCCACAGTGGACACACCACACACCGACACACACCACACACCACAGAAACTTACGCACTGCACTTCTCATACACCTAATAACAACACACACCACTCATAATACACACAAACTACACAGTGCACACACTTCACACAAAAACACAAAATTCACCACAAACACATGGCACTCACTGCACACACTACACTATGATCTCACCTCACAAAAACACACATCACTGACCGCACATGCAAGACAAAATTCAGAAAATTCACAAAGACACACACCACTCAACACACACACTCCACTGTGCACAAATTTCACACAGACACACACTACTCAATACACACAGTTAATGCAAATACTTCACAAAGCACACACATTACAAGGACACAAAACTCACTACACACACTCTCCACGGTTCAGACACCTCACACAGACACACACCACTCATTACACACAAACTCCACATTGCACACACCTCACAAAAACACAGCACTCACCACACACACACCGTCCACAGAGCACACACCTCACACAGACACACACCATGGAATCCACAGACTCCAGACATAATCCACAGTCCACATACCTCAGAAACACACCACTCATCACACAGAAACTCCACAACAATCACCTCACAGAGACACACAGCACACAAAACACATATTTCACACACACACACCACAATGCACACACATTACACAGACACACACCAATCACTTTATGCCATATCCACAATTCAGGCACCTCAAACTGTCACACAGCAGTCACCATACATACTCAACACACTCGCTCAGTGCACACATTTTACACAGAAACACACCCCTTACCACACGCACACACTCCACAGTGCACACACCTCACAGAGACACACACAACTCACAACACACACACTCCACACTGCACACACCTCGCACAGACAGACAACACTCACCACACATAAACACCACAATGAGGACACCTCATAGAAAAACACTACTGGCTACACGCACTACACAGTGAAAACACCTAACAGAGACACAGAACACTCACCACACACATATTCCACAGTGCAGAACCCTCACAAAGACACCACTCACCACAAACACACATTCCACAGTGCACACACCCGTTTCAGAAACACACATCTGACCACACACACATTTCACAGTGCACACAACGCACAGAGGCACACGCCACACACCTTAAAAACACACACACTGCCCTGTGAACACACCTAACCCAAATACACACCACTCACCATTCACACACATTACACAGTACACACACCTCACAGACACAGACGATTCACCAGTCACACTCTCCACAGTGCACAAACCTCACACAGACACACACCACACATCATACAAACACTCTAAACAATGCAAAAACATAACAGAGACACAAGGCACTCACCAAAACACTCTTCACAGTTCTCACACCTCACACAGACACATGCCACTGACTGTATCCTCACAATCTACAGTGCACACACCTCACACCAACCCCCATCATGCATCACACAAACTGTAGAGTGCAGTCACCTAGCACGAAACACACCAGTTACCAAACACACTGCACACTCAAACTCCACTTTGCATACATCTCACAAAGACACACACCACTCATTACACGGATACTACACAGTGCACACACCTCACTGAGGCACACACCACTCACCACATACGCACTCTACAGTGCAGACACCTCACACAGACCGACACTTGTCACCACACACTGCACATGCATACTCCACTGTGCACACACTTTAAGCAGACACGCAGCAATCACACGTTAAAGCGTGCACACAACTCACAAAGACACAACACTCACCACACAAATAACACTACAATGCACACATTTCACAATGACACACACTACTCGTGACACACACACTTTACAGTGAAGACACCTCACACAGACACATGCCACTGACTGTATCCACACAATCTACAGTGCACACACCTCACACCGACCCCCATCATGCATCACACACACTGTATAGTGCAGTCACCTAGCACGAAACACATCAGTTACCAAACACACTGCACACTTAAACTCCACTTTGCATACGTCTCACACAGACACACACCACTCATTACACGGATACTACACAGTGCACACACCTCACTGAGGCACACACCACTCACTACATACACACTCTACAGTGCAGACACCTCACACAGACCGACACCTGTCACCACACACTGCACATGCATACTCCACTGTGCACTCACTTTAAGCAGACACGCAGCAGTCACACATTAAAGCGTGCACACAACTCACAAAGCCACAACACTCACCACACAAATAACACTACAGTGCACACATTTCACAATGACACACACTACTCATGACACACACACTTTACAGTGAAGGCACCTCACACAGACACAAGACTCACTACACAGTATACACAGTAAACACACCTCACACATACACACCACACTCATCACACACATAACAGTCCAGAGTGCACACATTTTACACAGACACACACCACGGACCAAACACACACTCCACAGTTCACACAACTCACACAGACACACAGCAGTCACCACACAAACACTCCATATGCACACACCTCACACACACAGGAATCACGACACACACACACTCCACTTTGAAGAAAGGTCATACAGATACGAAACTGACCACATACATTACACAGTAAATACATTTCAACAGACACACAACACTCACCACACACACATTCCACAGTGGAGACACCTCATGCATTCTCACCACTCACCAGAACACACATAGCACAGTGTACACACCTCACGAAAACACACACCACTGACCACACACACTCCACACTGCACACGCCTCACACTTACACACATCACTAACCACACAAAAACACACAAACTGCACAGTGCACACACCTCACTCAAACACCCACCACTCACCATACACACAACACACAGGGAAGACACCTTACACAGACACACTCCTCTCACCCAGCACACAATCCACAGTGCAGACAGCAAACATAGACATACCACTTACCCAACACACTACACTATGCACTCACCTCACACAGACACACACAACTCACTGTTCATACAATTCCAAGTGCAGACACTCCACACAGACACACACCACTCACCACACACAGTGCACACAAACTCCACTGGCCATACACGTCACACAGACCCACACCACTTAATACACACATTTGTTGCACACACTCCATATAGCACAAACCTTACACAGACACAAAACTCAAGACACACACAGTCTCCAAAATGCATAGACCTCACACAGACACACGCCACTTATCACCCACAGACTCCACAGTGCACACACCTCACACATACACACAACTCACCACACACACCCTCTGCATTGCATAGACATTACACGGAGACACACCATGCACTGCACACACTCCACACACAATCCACAGTGCACATACCTCAGACATACACCACTCACCACACTCACACACACTCCAGAGTACACACACCTCACAGAGACACACAACACGCACCACACAAACTTCAAAAATACACACCGCAAGGGACACGCATCACACAGACAAACATCAATCACCTTACACATAATCCACAATGCAGACACGTCACACTGTCACACACCCATCACCAGAGACACTCAACACACCCACTCAGTACACACATTTTACACAGATACACACTACTAAGCACAAATATTCCAGATTGCACACACCTCACACAAACACACAATATAGAACACACACACACTACACAGTGCACACACCTCACAGAGATATAAACCACATACCATGCACAGAGACTACACAGTGTACACACCTCACACAAACACATAGCACTCAGCAAACACACACACTCCACAGTGCAGAAACCTCAGGCACACACTACTCACGACACACACACTTTCAATGCAGAGAGCTCAGACAGACACAAGACTAACCACACCCTGCAATGTAAACACACCTCACAGAGACACGCAACACTCACTGCACACACAATTTACACTGCAGACACCACACACAGGCAAACAACCCACCAGAAACACACTGCACTGTGGGCACACCTCACAAAGACACACACCACTGACCACACACACTCCTCAGTGCCCACACCTCACAGAGAAACACGCCAATCACCACACAAACACACAAACTGCACAGTGCATACACCTCACGCAAACACACATCAATTAAGATACACTCTACACAGTACACGCATCACACACAGATGAACAATACTCACCAAACACATACTTTACAGTGCAGACACCTAACACAGACATACCACTCACCACACATTATACAATGCACATATTTCACACAGACACACACTACTCATTACACCAAACTCCACAGTTCACACACCTCACACAGACACATACCACTCATCACACAGAAACTCTACAAAACACACCTCACAAAGACTCACAGCATGCACCACACAAATTCTGCACACAGACAACACAATATACACACATCACATAAAAACACAGCAATCATCTCACACCCTATCCACAATTCAAGCACCTCACAGTCACACGCCAGTCGCCACACACACTCAACACACACACTCAGTACACACATTTTACACAGACACACACCACTCACCACACACACTGCACGGTGCACAGACCTCACACAAACACACACTGCAAAACACACACTCCATAGTGCACACAATTTAGACAGAGACACACGACTTACAAAACACACTCTCCACACTGCATACACCTCACACAGACACACAACACTCACGACAGACAAACTCCACAGTGAAGACAAGTCATACAGAACCACTACTGACCCCACACACTACACTGTGAACACACCTAACAAAGACAGAGAACACTCACAACAAATATTGCCCAGTGTAGACACCTCACACTGACACACCAGTCACCACAGACAAACACTCCACAATGCACACACCTTACAAAGACACGCACCTCTAAACACACACAGTCTACAGTGCACACACCACACACAGACACACACCACACACCACACAAACACACATACTGCCATGGGCGCACACCGCATTCAAACACACACCACTCACCATATACGCACACAACACAGTGCACACACCTCACACAGACACACAAGATTCAACACACACACACTCCACTGTGCACAATTCTCACAAAGACACACACCACTAACCACACAAACACACACAGACTGCACAGTGTACACACGTCACTCAAATGCACATCATTCACCATACACACAAACTACGCAGTGCACACACCTCACACACGCAGACAGCGCTTTTCAAACACACAATTTAAAGTGCAGACACCAAACACAGACATACCACTTTCCACACACACAGTGCACTCACCGCACACAGACACTCAAACTTCACTGCACACACAATCCAAAGTGCAGACACTCGCCACAAACACCACTCACCACGCACACTCCACACACAATCCACAGTGCATAAACCTCACACAGAATCACACCACTTAATACACGCACTTTATGCACATACACCAAGTACCACACACCTCACACATACACACAACTCACAAAACACACACCCTCCAGGATGCACACATGTTACACAGAGACACAACATGCATTCCACACACTCCAAACGCAATCCACAGTGCATATACCTCAGACATATATCTCTCACCACATTCACATGCACTCCAGAGTGCACACACCTGACAGAGACACACAGCATGCATCATACAAACTCCACAAACACAGACCACAATGCACAAACACCACAGAGACAAACACCAATCACCTCACACTGTCACACACCAATCACCACAGACACTCAACACACACATTATTCACAATACACACACTACACAGTGCACACACCTCACACAAACACACAGCACTTATCAAATACACAATCCATAGTGTAAACAGCACAAACAACATACCTCATACCACACACACAGTGCACACATTTTACACGGACACACAGCACTCAGCACACACACTCCACAGTGCACAAGCCTCACTCAAACAAAAACTGCAGAATGCACACACTCTATATTGCACACACCTCACAGAGACACACACCACTCACCACACAAACACACACAACCTACACAGTGCACACACCTCACTTAAACACACACCACTCACCATATACACACACACACTACACAGTGCACACACCTCACACAGACACACACCACTCACCAAACATGCAATCCACAGTGAAGACACCAAACACAGACATACCACTTACCACTCACTCTACACAGTGAACTCACCTACACAGACACACATTAGTCGCCACACACACTCAAAACACACACTCAGTGCACACATTTTACACAGACAGCTACCACTCAGCACACACACTCCACATTGCACAAACCTCACACAAACATACACTGTAGAACACACACAATACCCATTGCACACACCTCACATGGACCCACAGTACTCATTATGCACAAACACTCCACAGTGCACACACCTCAGACAGGCACACAGCAGTCCCCATACACACACACTGTATCATACACACAGCTAAAACAGACACACAGTACTCATGACACACACACTTTACAGTGAAGACACCTCACAGAGATATAAGTCTGACCACACTCACTACAAAGTAAGCACAGCTCAAGCAGACACACAACACTGACCACACACACATTCTGCAGTGCAGACACCTCACACAATCACACGACTCACCAGAAACATGCACTGCATGGTGTGAACACCACACAAAGACACACACCACTGAACACACACACTCAGTGCAAACACTGCACACACACACAAAGCACATACACTGCACTGTGCACACACCTAATCCAAACACATACCATTCACCATACAAATACACTATACAGTGCACACACCTCACACAGACACACAAGATTCATCACACACACTCCCCAGTGCACAAACATCACACAGACACACACCACTTACTTCACACACTTTTCACAGTGCAAAAACCTCACATGGACACAGGTCACTCACCACTCTCTCTTCACAGTGCACACACCTCACACCGACACAAAATAATTATAATACACACACTTTACAGTTAAGATATCTCACAAAGACCCAAGACCGACCACACACACTGCACAGTAAACACACCTCACACAGACACACACACAAATTTTGCAGTGCACACACATCAAAAAGGCACACACCACGCACCAAGCACACACTCCACAGTTCATACAACTCACACAGACTCACAGCAGTCACCACACACTCCATAGTGCACACACCTCACACATACCATTCATGACACGCACACTCCACATTGAAAAAACCTCATAGAGATACACGAATGACCACACACACTACAGTCAATATATTTCACACGGACACACAACACTCACAACACATATTTCGCAATGAAGACACCTCACACAGTTAAACCAATCACCACAAACACACACAGCACAGTGAACACACCTCACAAAGTCACTGTAGAGCACCATACCAAAAACAATCACTAAAGAGCACTTCACCCAACAACCCTCACTACAGAACACCAACACAAAAACAGTCACTATAGAGCACACTATGCAGTAACAGTCAATAAAGGGCACTTCACCCAACAACAGTCACTATAGAGCACGCTACCAAAAACAGTCCCCATAGAGCACCTACCCAACAACAGTCACTGTAGAGCAATCCATCCAATAACAGTCACTATAGAGCACCTACCAAACAACAGTCACTATAGAGCATTCTACCAAATAACACTCACTATAGAGAACCCCACCCAACAACAGTCACTATAAAGCACCTTACTTTAAAACAGTCAGTATAGAGCACTCCACCCAACAACAGTCACTATAGAGCCCTTGACCCAACTGTCACTATGCAGCACTCTACCCAACGACAGTCACTATAGACCATTCTATGCAACAACAGTCACTATGGAACCCTCTTCACAACAACAGACACTATAGAGAACCTACACTAGAGGAGTCACCATAAAGCATTAACCCAACATGAGTCACTATAGTGCTTTTTACCCAACAACAGTCACTATAGAGCACTCCACCCAACAGTCACTATAGAGCACTTCACCTAGCAACAGTCATTATGAAGCCCCCTACCCAGCAAGTCATTATAGAGCATCCTACACAACTTTCAATATAGATCACCCCACCATCAACAGTTGTTCTAAAGAACGCTGCCAAACAATAGTCACTAAAAAGCAACTACCCAACAACAGTCAGTATAACCCACCTAAATAGCAACTGTCACTACAGAGCACCTACACAACAGTCACAATAGAGCACTTACCCACCAAGAGTCAATATAGAGCACTCTACCCAGAAGAAGTTACCATAGAGCAATGTACCAACATCTGTCACTATAGCGCACTCTACCCAAAAACATTCATTATAGATCACTTACCCAACAACAGTCATTATCGAGCACCCTAACAAAAAAGAGTCAATATAGAGCACTCTACCCAAAAAAGGCACTATAGAGCATTCGATCCAACAAGAGTCACTATAGAGCACCCTACATAAAAACAGTCACTAACTAGAGCACTCTCTGTAACAACAGTTTCTATACAGCACTTCACTCAGCAGCAGTCATTATACAGCACCCCACTTAACAATGGTCACTTTAGAGCACCCCACCCAACAACAGTCACTATAGAGCACCTATGCAACAAAGATCACTATGGAGACCCCTACCCAACAACAGTCGCTATAGAAAACCCCAGTAAACAACAGTGACAATAGAGCACACTACTTAGCAAAGAGTCACTATAGAGCAGGCTGCTCGAAAACAGTCATTATAGAGCAACCTACTGAAAAACAGTCACTATAGAGCCCTCCACCCAACAACATTTGCTTGAGACCACCTACCGAACAACTGATAGTATAGAGCACTAACTCATCAAAAGACACTATAAAGCATTCTACCAAACAAAAATCACTAGAGAGTATCCTAAGCAACAAGAGTCACTATACATCACTCCACCAAAAAACAGTCACTCTAGGTCACCGACCACTTAACAGACACAATGGAGCACCCTACCCAGCAACAAACATTATAGATCACCCTACACAACAACAGTCACTATAGATCACTCTTCACAACAACAGTCACTATAGATCACTCTTCACAACAACAGTCATTATAGAGCACTCTTCACAACAACAGTCACTATCAAGCACTCCAAAAAACAACAGTCACCTATGGAGCACTCTACCCAACATCAGTCACTATAAAGCACAACACCAAACAACAATCAGTATAGAGCATCTACAAAACAAGAGTCACTATAGAGCAACCTACCCAGCAACAGGCACTATAGAGCACTCTACCCAAAATTAGTCACTATAGAGCACTCTACCTTTTAAAAGTCACCTACCCAAAAACAGTCAGTATAGAACATTCTACACAACATAAGTCACCTCCGAGCACCAACACAACAGCAGTCACTATCTAGAGCACTGTACCAAACAACAGTAACTATACCACACCCTACCCAACAACAGTCACTATATAGCACCCTACTCAACATCAGTCAGTATAGAGCACCCTACCCAACAACAGTCACTATAGAGCACTTTACCCAACAACAGTCACTGTAGAGCACAGTAAAAAAAAATAGTCTCTGGAGAGCACCCTACTCAAAAAAAGTCAGTATAGAGCACCCTACCCAACAGCACTCGCTAAAGAACACTGTACTCAACCATAGTCACTATAGAGCAACTTATCAAAGAACGGTCACTATACAGCACCCAACACAATACTCTAGGGTGCTCTACAGTGACTGTTGTGGGGTAGGTGCTCTATAGTAACTATTGTTTGTAGAATACTCGATAGTGATTATTGTTTAGTAGGTGCTCTATAGTGACAGATTTTGAGTAGGGTGCTCAATAATGACTGTTGTTGGCTAGGTGCTCTATAGTGACTGTTGTTGAGTAGGTGCTCTATAGTGACTGTTGCATGGTAGGGTGAACTACAGTGACAGTTGTTGGGTAGGTGCTATAGAGTAACTGTTGTTGGGTAGCTGGTCTATAGTGACTGTTGCTGAATAGGGTGCTCTATACTGATTGTTGTTGGGTTGGTGCTCTATGGTGACTGTTGTGTGTGGTGCTGTATAGTGACTGTTGTTGGGTAAAGTTTTCCAAAGGTGACTGTTGTTGTGTGGAGTGCTCTATACTGACTGTTGTTGGGTATGGTGATGAATAATGATGGTTGTTGCATAGAGTGCCCTCTATAGACTGTTTTTGGGTAAGTTCTCTATAGTGATTGTGGTTGGGTAGAAAATTCTATAAAGACTGTTGTTAATAAGGTGATCTATAGTGACTGTTGCTTTTGGCACGCTGTATTGTGATTTCTTCTTTGTAGAATGCACTATTTTGACTGTTGGTGGGGGTTTGTTCTATAGTGACTTCTGCTACGTAGTGTGCTCTATAGTGATGGTTGTTCTGTAGGTGCTCTATACTGACTGTTGTTCAGTGTGGTGCTGTATAGTGACTGATGATGGGTAGAGTGCTCCATAGGTGACTATTGTTTGTTGGAGTGCTCCATAGTGATTGTTGTTGTGAAGACTGCTCTATAATGACTATTGTGTAGGGTGATCTATGGTGATTGTTGATGGGTCAGGTGATTTATAGTGTCTGTTGTTGGCTGGAATGCTGTATATTGACAGTTGATGGGAAAGGTGTTCTACAGTGACTGTTGATAGGTAGCGTGCTCTATGGTTACTGTTGTTAGGTATGGTGCTCCATACTGACTGTTTTTGGGTAGAGTGCTTTATAAAGATTGTCGCTTCGTAAGGTGCTCTATAGTGACCCTTTTGGCCAGGGTTCTCTATATTGACTGTTTTAGGGTAGGATGCTTTATGTTGACTTCGGTGGGTAGCTTGCTCTATAGTGACTGTTGTTCGGTAAGGTGATCTATACTGACTTTGGGTTCCATGCTCTATACTGAGTGTTGCTAGGTAGGGGCTGTATAGTGACTGTTGCTGTGTAGAGTGCACTATAGTGACTGTTGAGTTGGTGTTCTGTAGTGACTGTCTGGTAGGTGCTTTATCGTTACTTTTGTTGGGTAGGTGCTCTATAGCAACTGTTGTTGGGTAGGTGCTCTATAGAGACTGTTTTTGGGTAGGGTGCTCTAAAATAACTTTTGCTGAGTAGGGTGCTTTATATTGACTGTTGTTTGAAAGATGGTGTGTAGTGACAGTTGTTACGTGAGATGCTCTATAGTGACTGTGGTAGATGTAATGCTCTATACTGACTGTTGTTGGGTAAGTACGCTATGGTGACTTTTGATGGGTTGGTACTCTATACTGACTTTTGGTAGGGTGGTTTATAGTGACTCTTTTTAAGCAGGGAGGTATAAAGAGACTGTTGCTGGGTAGGGTGCTTTATAGTGATTGTTGCTTGTTGAAGTGCTTTCTAGTGACCCTTGCTGAGTAGAGTAGTCTATAGTGACTTTTGTGGTGTAGGTACTCTGTAGTGACTCCTGTTCAGTGGGGTGCTCTATAGTGACATTTTTTGGGTAGGTGCTCTACAGCGACTATTGCTATGTCGAGTGCTGTATAGTGACTGTTGTTGTGTGGGTACTCTAGAGTAATTGTTGTTAGGTGGGGTACTCTATAGTGACTGGGTTATCGGTAGGGTACACTATACTGACTCTTGGTTGATTGGGTGCTTCATAGTTATTTTGTTGGGTAGGCGCTCTACAGTGACTGTTGTGTAGGTGCTCTATAGTGACTGATGATATGTAAGTACACTGTACTCACTGTTGCTGGTATGGTGCTCTGCAGTAACTTGTTAAGCAGGGTGCTCTATAAAGACTGTTTTTGGGGAGGGTGGTCTGTATTGATTGTTGCTTGGTGAAGTGCTCTATAAGGACTCTTGCTGAGTAGAGTACTCTATAATGACTGTGGTTTGGTAGGTACTCTATAGTGACTGTTGTGTGCAGTGCTCTATACTGACTGTTGTTGTGTAGGTGCTCTACACTGAGTATTGTTGTGTACAGTGCTCTATAGTGACTGTTGTTGCATGCAGTGCTCTATAGTGACTGTGTTTGGGTAGAGTGCTTAGTAGTGACTGTTGTTGGGTAGGGTGGTCAAAACTGGCTGTTGCTGGTTATGGTGCTCTATATTAACTGTTGATGGGTGGAGTGCTCTATAGTGACTATTGTTGGGTAGGGAGCTTTATAATTACTGTTGTTATGTGGGGTGCTCTACAGTGACAGTTGCTGGGTAGGTACTCTAGAGTGAATCTTGTTTGGTAGGTACTCTATAGTAACTCTTTGGTAGAGTGCTATATAGTGACATTTTGAAAGCAGGGTGCTCTATATTTACTGTTGCTAGGTATGGTGCTATATAGTGATTGTTGCTGTGTGAAGTGCTCTACAGTGATTCTTGTTAATTACAGTGCTCTGTAGTGACTGTTTTGTAGGGACCCTATAGTGACTGTTGTTTGGTATGGTGATCCATAGTGACTGTGCTCAGTACTGTGCTCTATGGTGACTGTTGTTGTGTAGAGTGCTTTATAGGTGTCTGTTGTTGTTTGGAGTTCTCTATAATGACTGTTTCTGTGAAGAGTGCTCTTAAGTTACACTTGTTTGATACAGTGCTCTATTCTGAATGTTGCTGGCTAGAGTGCTCTACAGTGACTGTTTTTGGGTAAAGGGCTGTGACGTGACCGTTGTTGGGTTGGTGCTCTGTTGTGACTGTTTTTGGGTAATGGGCTCTACAGTAATTCCTGTTCGATAGGGTGCTTTTTTGGGATGGTTATATGGTAGTTGCTCTATAGTAACTGTTGTTAAGTAGTTTGATCTATAGTGACTGTTGTTGGATAGAGTGCTCTTTAGTGACTGCTGTTGTGTAGGTACTCTATAATGACTATTGTAGGGTGGGGTGCTCTGTAGTGACTGTTGTTCGGTAGATGCTTTATCATCACTGTTGTTGGGTAGGTTGTTTTGTACTTAGTCATGTTGGGTAATCTATAGTGACTGTTGTAGGATAGGGTGCTCTGTAGTGACTGTGTTGGGTAGAGTGCTTTATAGTGACTATTGTTGGGTAGAAGGCTCTATGGTGACTTGTTCGGTAGGTGCTGTATGGTTACTTTTGTTGGATAGGGAGCTCTATAGTGACTGTTTTTGAGTAGGGTGCTCTATAGTGACTGATGTTGGGTTGGGTCCTCTTAGTAACTGTTGTTGGAAAGGTGCTCCATACTGACTGTTGTTAGGTAGGGTTCTTCATAGTGACTGTTGGGTGGAGTACACTATACTAATGGTTGTTGGGTAATGTGCCCTATGGTGACTGTTGCTGAGTAGGGTGCTGAATAGTGACCATTGTTAAGTAGGGTGCTCTATAATGACTGTTGTTGGGTATGGTGCTCTATAAGAAACGTTGTATTGTGGGGTGGTCTACAGTGATGTTGCTGGGTAGAGTGGCCTATAGTGACTGTTGTTGCGTTGGTGCTCTATAGTGACTGTTTTGGGTTGGGTACTCTATAGTGACTATTGTTAAGTAGGTGTTCTACAGGAACATTTGCTAGATAGAATGCTCTACAGTGACAGTTGTTGGGTAGGTGCTCTCTAGTGACTGTTGTTCAGTAGGATGCTCTATAGTGACTGTTGTTGGGTTGTGTGCTATATAGTGACTGTTGTTTGGTAAGATGTTCTAAAGTGACTATTGTTGGGTGGGGTGCTATATAGTGACTGTTGTTATGGTGCTGTATAGTGACTGTTGTAGGGTAGGCGCTATAGAGTGAGTGTTGATGAGAAGGTACTCCATACTGATTGCTGTTCTTATGGTGCTAAATAGTGAATGTTGATAAGCAGGGTGCTCTACACACACTGTTGCTGGGTAGTGTGCTCTATAGTGATTGTTACTGGGTGATGTGCTATATAGTGAAACTTGCTGAGTAGAGTTCTCTATAGTGACTGTGGTTGGGTGGGTACTCTATAGTGACTGTTGTTGTGTGGGGTGCTGTATTGTAACTGTTGTGTAGGTGCTCTAGATTGAGTGTTGTTGGGTAAGGTTCCATAGTGACTGTTTTTGGGTGGACTGCTCTATACTGACTGCGGTTGGGTAGAGTGCTCTATAGTGACTGTTGTTGGGTAGGGTGCTCTAAACTAGCTGTTGCTGAGTAGGGTGCTGTATAGTGACTCTTGTAGGGTGAGTTGCTCTATAGTTACTGTTGATGGTTATGGTGCTCTATAGTGATTATTGTTGGGTAGGGAAACCTGTAGCATCTGTTTTTGGTAGTGTGCTTTATAGTGACTATTGTGTAGATTCTCTATAGTGGCTGTTGTGTACATGCTCTATAGTGACTGCTATTAGGTAGGGTAATCTATAGTGACTATTGTTGGTTGGGTACTCTATATTGACTGTTGTTTATTGTGCTCTATAGTGACTGTTGCTGGGTAGGGTATTTTATTGTGACTGTTGTTGGATAGAGTGCTCTGTAGTTACTGTTTTGGGGTAGCATGTTTTACAGTGATTGTGGCTAGGAAGAGTGCTTTACAGTGACTTTTGTTGGGTAGAGGGTTCTATAGTTACTATGGTTTTGAAGGTGCTCTATAGTGACTGTTGTTGAGGCGGGTGATCTATAGTGACTGTTGTTGCATAGATGCTGTATAGTGACTGTAGTTGGGTAAGTGCTCTATAATGACTCTTGTTGGGAAGGTTCTCTATACAGATTTTTTTTCCGTAGGGTTCTCTATAATGACTGCTTCTGGGTAGGGTGCTCTACACTGACTGTTGTTGGGTAGGTGATCTATAGTGTTGCTAGGTAGCATGCTCTATAATGACCATTATTGGGTGGAGTGTTTCATGGTGACTGTTGCTGTTCAGAATGCTCAACAGTGATAAATTTTAAGTAGGTGCTGTATTGTGACTCTTACTGGTTAAGGTGCTCCACAGTGACTGTTTTGTGGCAGGATCTCTATAGTGACTGTTGTTGGTTGGAGTACTCAATAGTGACTGTTTTTGCATAGTGTGCTCTCTAATGCCTTTTTTTGGCTGCAGTGCTCTATATTGATTGTTGTTGGGTAGGGTGCTATACAGTGACTGTTGTTAGGTAGTGTGCTTGGTAGTAAACGTTGTTGGGTAGAGAACTCTCTAGTAACTGTTGTTGGGTAGATTGCTCTATAGTGACTATTGCTGGTTAGGGTGCTGTATACTGACTGTTGTTAAGTAGAGTGCTCTATAGTAACGGTTGCTGGGTAGGGTGCTCTATGGTGACTTCCCTGGTACTGTGCTCTATAGTGACTGCTGCTGAATAGCATAATTTATAGTGAGTGTTTTTGGGTAGAGTGCTCTATCGTGACTGTTGTTGGGTAGTGTGCTCTATAGTAACTGTTGTTCGTTGGGGTGCTCTATAGTGACCATAATTAGGTATAGTGCTCTATAAGTGTTTGTTGTTGCGTAGAGTGACTGTTTTTGGGAAGAAATCTCTACTCAGACTGTTGTGTAGGTGCTCTATGGTAATTGGTCTTTGGTAGGGTGCTCTGTAATGACTGTTGTTGGTGAGATTGATCTATATTGACTGTTCTTGTGTTGGGTACTCTATGGTGACTGGTGCTGGGTAGAGTGTTATATAGTGACTGTTTTTCGGCAGAGGGCTTTATAGTTACTGTTGTTGGGTTGGTGCTCTATAGTGACTTTGTTGAATAGTATGCTCTATAGTAAATTTGTTGAGAACAGTGTTCTACAGTGATTGTTGGTGGTAGCGTACTCTATGGTGACTATTGTTTGGTAGGTGCTTTATAGTGACTTTGTTGAATAGTGTGCTCTAGAGTAACTGGTGTTGGGTACTGTGTTCTATAGTGATTGTAGTTGGTAGAGTACTCTATAGTTACTGTTGTTGGGTAAGTGCCCTATAGTGATTGTTGAGTACATGTTCTAAAGTGACTGTTTGTGGGTAGATGCTCTATAGTGACTGTTGTTGGTAGGGTGCTCTATACTGACTTTTGTTGGTTGGAGTGCTTCATAGTGACTGTTATTGCATAGGTGCTTTATAGGGCCTGTTGTTTGGTAGGGTGCCTTTTAGTGACTATTGTTTGGTTGACTGCTCTTTTATGACTGTAGGTGGGTGGAGTGCTTTATAGTGACACTTATTGGTTAGAGTTCTCTATAAGTGACTGTTGTTGAGTAGAGTGCTCTATAGTGACTGTTCTTGTGTAGAGTGCTCTATAGTGATTTTCGGTGAATAGGTGCTTTATAGTGACTGTTCTTTTGTAGGGTGCTCTCTAGTGTCTGTTTTTGGGTAGGTACTTTGTAGTCACATTCTCAACAACAGTCACTGCAGAGTGCCTACTTAATAGCAGTTACTGTAGATCCCTTTACCCAAAAACAGTCACTAGAGAGAACTCCACCCAACAGCAGTCACAAAAGTGCACCATAGCTAAGAAAAGACGCTGCAGAGCATTCTACAGAACAACAGTTACTATAGAGCACATCCCCACAAACAGTCACTATAAGTCAGCCCATCCAACAACAGTCACTATACACTACGTCCCCAGCCACAGTAACTATAGAGCACTATATCCAGCAATAGTCTGTATAAAGCATGGCATGCAACAGCAATCAGTTTTAAGCACGCTACACAGCAACAGTCACTATAGAGCACCCAACACAGCAACAGTCAGCATAGAGCATCCTACCCATCAAAAGTTACTATAGAAGACCCTACCCAACAACAGTCACTATAGAGCACCTACACAAAAGCCGTCATTTTAGAACACCTCAACAAAAACTGTAACTATAATCAGCTACCCAAAAACTGTCACTACAGAGCGCCCTCCCCAGCAGCAGTCACCACAGAACACATACGCTACAACACTCACTATACAGCACCCCATGCAGCAGAGTCACTATACAGCACTCTACCCAGAGACAGTCAATATACAGAACAAAACTCAGCAACAGTCACCTATAAAGCACTCTACCCAACCAGAGTAATTATAGAGCACTGTACCCAACTACAGTCAATACAGAGCACTCCACACAACAGTCACGTATAGAGCACCCTACCCCAAAACAGTCACTATACAGAACCCCACCCAACAAAATTTACTATAGGGCACCTACCCAAAAACCGTCACTATAGAGCACCCTACCAAGCAACAGTCACTATAGAGCATGTACCCAACATCAGTCACAATAGAGCACTCTTCCTTGCAACAGCCACCACAGAGCACCCCACCCACAACCATCACTATGGAGCACCCTGCAATGCAACATTCATTATAGAGCACCTAACCAACAACAGACACTATAGAGAACCTATCCAAAAACAGACACTATAAAGAACCAACCCAACAACAGTCACTATTGAGCACCTACCCAACAACTGCCCCTATATAGAAGTCTACACAACAACATTTACTATAGAGCAGCATACCCAACAACAGTCACTATGTGCACTCTTCTCAACAAGAGTCACTATATGGCACCTACCCAACAACAGTCACTATAAAGCACCATACACAACCACAGTCACTATGAGCACTCTGGCCAACAAGAGTCACTACAGAGCACTCTACACAACAACAGTCAGTATAAGAAACTCCAGGCAACAAAAATCACCTATAGGGCACTCTACCCAACAACAGTCATTTTAGTGCACTTCACCCTTCAACAGTTACTGTAGAACATCTTCTCAAAAATAGTATGAGTACCATACCCAGAAACAGCCAATATAGAGCACATACCCACATGGTTACTATAGAGTACTGTACTTAGCAACAGTTATTATAAAGCACCTCACCAAACAACATTCACTACCGAGCACCCTACCCAGCAACAATCAGTATAAAGCACGCTGCCCGGCAACAGTCACTACAGCAAACCCTACCCAGCAACATTCACAATAGAGCACTCTACTCAACAACAATAATTATAGAGCACCCTACCTGGCAACAGTCACTATAGAGCACCTAAACAACCACCGTCAGATTACAGCACTTTTCCAACAACAGTAACTATGCAGCACTTCCCCAAAATCAGTCACTATAGAGCACCCTACAGAGCAACAGTCACTGTAAAGCACGTACCCAAAAACAGTCAATATAGAGCACCTACCCAATGATAATCACTAAAGAGCAACCTACCTAGCAATGGTCACTGTAGAGCACCATACCCAGCAACAGTCACAATAGAGCACTCTACTCAACAACCGTCAATATAGAATACCCTACCTAGCAACAGTCACTATGGAGCACCTACAAAACAATCATCAGTTTAGAGCACCCCACGAACAACTGAAACTCTACAGCACCTACACAAATACAGTCACTATATTGCACCCTGCACAGCAGCAGTCACTATAGATCACTCTATCCAACAATAATGACTATAGAACACTGTAGCCAATAACAGTCACTGTAGAGCACACTGTTCAACAACAGTCACTAGAGAGGTACTACAATCAACATTCCCTATAGAGCACCTATCCAACAAAAGTCACTATAGTGCACTCAACCCAACAACAGTTACTATAGAGCCCCATACCCAAGAACACTCACTATGAGCACCCTATCCAACAAAAGTAACTGTAGAGCACCTAACCAACAGTAACTATACATCACCTACCCAAAATTAGTAACTAAAAATTATCCTACTCAGTAACAGTCACTTTAGAGAACCCTACCCAGCAAGAGTCATTATAGAGCACTTTACCCAACAACAGTCACTATATAGCACTCTATCCAACAACATTTACTATAGAGCTCTCTACACAGCAACAGTCAGTATAGAGCACTCTGCCCAATAAAAATCATCTATAGAGCACTTTACTCAACAGCTGTAAGTATAATGCACTCTACCCAACAACAGTTACTATAGAGCATCATACCCAACAACAGTCATTGTGAGCACCCTATTCAACAATAGGCACTATAAAACACCTACCCAGCAACAGTCACTGTACAGATTCTACCCAAAAACAATCTCTACAGAGCACCTTAATCAGCAACAGTCATTATTGAGAACTGACCCAACAGTCACTATAGAGTATTCTACACAGCAACAGTCACTATAGAGCACCCCACTCAACAGCAATTACTATAGAACACCCTATTCAGCAACAGTCACTATATAGCCCGTGAACAAGTCACTATAGGACAACCTACGTAGCAACAGTCACTATACACACCCTACCCAAAAACAGTCACTATATAGCACCCTATTATTAACAGTCACTTTGGATCACCTACCCATAAATAGTAGCTATGGAGCACTTACTCAAAAACAGTGACTATAAAGAATCTTACAAAACAACAATCACTATAGAGTACCCTCCCCAACAACAGTCAGCATAGAGCTTTCTACCCCAAAACAGTCATCTATAGAGCAATCTACCTAACAACAGTCACTATAAAGTACCCTCCCCAACAACAGTCATCATAGAGTTTTCTACCCCAAAACAGTCATCTGTAGAGCAATCTACCTAACAACAGTCACTATAGAGCACTCAACCCTACAAGCGTCACTGTAGAGCACTCTACCCAATATCAGTCACTATGGAGCACCCTTACAAACAACAGTGACTATAAAGCACCCCACTCAACCACAGTCATAATAGAGTACCTACAAGCAACAGTCACTATACAGCACTCCTCCCAGCAACAGTGACTGTAAAGCAATCCACCCAACAACAGTCACTGCACAACACAGTATCCAGCAACAGTCAATATAGATAACCTACCAAACAACAGACACTATAGAGCACCAACAAAACAGACAGTATAGAGCACCCTACCCAACAAATGTTTCTGTAGAGCACCCTACTCAATAACAATTACTATTATAAATTTTACCAACAAGAGTCATTATAGAGCCCATACTTAAAAACAGTCACTGTAGATTACATACACAACAGTCTGTATAGAGCAACCTCCACAACAACAGTCACTATAAGGCATTCTACCCAACAACAGTAACTATAGAGCACAGTACACAAGAACAATCACTATAGAGCACCTCATCCAACAACAGTCACTATTGAGCATTCTAATCAGCAACAGTCACTATAGAGCACCAACCAAACAACAGTAAGTATAGATCACCCTACCCAACAAAATTCACTATAGAGTACTCTGCACAAAAACAGTCAGTATAGAACACCTTACCATTAAGAGTAATTATAAAGAATTCTACCTAAAAACAGTTACTGCAGAGCACCTACCCAACAATTGTTACTATAGGGAACCCTACACAGAAACAGTCACCCTAAAAAGCCGAACGAACAACATTCACTATAGAACAGTCTAACCAACATCAGTCACTATATAGCACTCTGCAAAATAGTCACTGTTTAACACTGCACCAAACAACAGTCACCTGTAGAGCACTCTACCCAAAACAGTGACTGTAGAACACCCACCCCAAGAACACTCACTATAAAATATTCTATCAAAAAACTGTCACTACAGAGCACCCTACACAACAACTGTCACTATAAAGTACCTATCCATCAACAGTCACTATACAGGTCTCTACAAAATAACAGTCACTATAGAGCACTCTACCCAACAATAGTCATTATAGAGCACCTACCCCAAAACAGTCAGTATAGAGGCCTCTGCAAATAACAGTCACTATAGAGCTCTCTACCCAACAACAGTCACTACAGAACACCCTACCCAAGAATAGTCACTACAGAGCACTCTACCCAACACCAGTCAGTATAGAGCACTCTACCCAACAACAGTCACTATAGAGCACCTACCCAACAACAGTTGCTATAGAGCCTTCTACAGCAAACCAGTCACCTTAGAGCACTCTATTAAACAAGAGTCACTGTAGAACACTCTACCAAAGAACAGTCCCTATGGATCACTCTATTCAACCACAATCACTATAGAGCACCTTCCCAACAATAGTCACGCAAGTGCACCCCACCTAACAACAGTCACTATAGAGCACCTACCCAACAGTTGTCACCAGAAAGCACCAATTCCAGCAACAGTCACTGTAGGGCACCCTACTTAGCAACAGTCATTTTAAAGCACCTACCCAGCATCCTTCTGTTTAGAGCACTCCACCAACAATGGTCACTATACATCACCTCCCATAAAACTCTCACCATAGAGCACCCTCCATAGCAACAGTCGTTATTGAGCACCTATCCATCAATAGTAACTATAGAACACAATACTCAAGAACAGTCACTATAGATCACTCTAACCAGCAACAGTTACCATAGAAAACCCCACCCAACAACAATCACTACAGAGCACACTAAACAGCAATAATCACTATAGAGCACCAACCCAACAACAGTCAGTATACATCATCCTACCCTACAACCGTCACTACAGAGTACCCTACTCAACAACAGTCACTACATAAAACCCTACCATAAATAGTAATTATAGAGTATCCTTCCCAAAAACAGTCACCACAGAGTGCCTACCCAACAAATGTTACTATAGAGCACCCTACACAAACAGAGTCATTCTTAAGAATCTACACAGCAACACTCAGTACAGAACACTTTCACCAACAACAGTCACTATAGAGCACCCTGCACAGCAGTCACTGTGAAACACTCTACCAAACAACAGTCACCTACGGAGCACTCTACTTAATAACAGTCACTATTGAGCATCCGACCCAATAGCATTTACTATAGAGAACCCCACCCAACAACAGTCACTATAGAGCACATACCCAATAGAAGTAAAAAAAAAAACCCTACTAAGCAACAGTCACTGTAGAGCACTATACCCAGCAATAGTCACTATAGATGACCTACCCAGCAACCATCAGTTTAGACCACTCCACCAATAACAGTCACTACACAGAAACTTTCAAAAAACAGTCACTATAGAGCACCCTACCTAGCAACAGTCACTATATAGCACCTATCCTACAACAGTCACTATAGGGCACCCTACCCAGAAATAGTCACTATAGAGAACCCCACCCAACAACAGTCATTATAAAGTCCCCTACCCAAAAACAGTCACTTTAGAGCATGCTACAGAGCAACAGTCAGTATAGAGCACCTAACTGAAAACAATCACTATACAGCACCTATCAAACAACGGTCACTATAGAGCACCTTCCTGACAACAGTTACTATAGAGCACTCTATTTAACAACAGTTAATATTGAGCACTGTACGCAACAATAGTCATTATAGAACAGCCTCCCCAAAAACAGTCACTAGAGAGCACTCTATGCAACAACAGACTCTATAGAGCACCCCAACCAACAACAGTAACTATAGACCAGCTACGCAACAACACTCACTTTAGAGCATCGGACCCAGTAAGAGTCAATAGAGAGCATCTATCCAAAAACCATCACTGTAGAGCATTCTACCCAGCATCAGTTACTGTAGAGCACCCCACCTAACAACAGTCACAATAAGGCATGCTCCCCAGCATCAGTCACCATAGAGCACCCCACCCAACAACAGTCACTATGGAATACTCTACCCAAAAACAGTTTATATAGAGCAGCATACCAACAACAGTCACTTTGAGCACTCTATCTACCTAACAAAGTCATAATAGAGAACCCCAAACAACAATTTCGTATAGTGCATTCTACCCAGCAACAGTCAGTATACAGCATCCTACCCAACAACAGTCAGTATAGAGCACTCTACCCAACTACAAAATCCATAGAACACTGTACCCAGCAAGAGTCAATATAGAGCATCCTACCCAGGAACAGTCACTATACAACACCCTACCAAGCAAGAGTTTCTATAAAGTATTCTATGCAACAAGAGTCAGAATGGAGAATCCTACACAACAACAACAACAGTCACTATAGAGCACCTACCAATCAACAGTCACTATGGGGCTCTCTACACAACAACAATCACCATAATGCACTCTACCAAGCAACAGTCACTATGGAACACCCTATGCAAGAAGAGTCTCTGTAGAGCACTCTACCAAACAACAGTCAGTATAGAGTACTTTCCAAACAAGAGTCATCATAAAGCACTCTACAACAACAGTGGGTATAGAGAATTTAACTTAACAGTCAGGATAGAGCACCATACCAATAACAGTCACTATAGAGTAAACTACCAAACAACAGTCACTATGGAACTTATACCTAAGAAACGTCAGTATAGAGCATGTACCCAACACCTGTCACTATAGAGTACCTACCCATCAACTGTCTGTATAGGGCACTTTACCCACCAACAGTTATATAGAGTACTGCAACCAACAACAGTTACTATTAGCACTTCAACGAAAAACAGGCACTCTAGAGCATCCTTCCCAGCAACAGTCACTACAGAGCACCTATTCAACAATAGGCCATATACAATACCCTACAGAACAACAGTCACTATAGAACACCCTACCCAACGATAGACACTATAGAACATGCTACCCAGCAACAGTCATTATAGAGCACCCCACACAGCAACAGTCAGTATAGAGCACTCTACCCAACAACAGTCACTATAGAACACTCCATTTAACAACAGTCATTATAGAGCACTTACAAAAAATAATTACTATGGGGCACCTACCCAACAACAGTAACTATACAGCCCTCTACATAAAATCAGTCACTCTCGAGCACTTTACCCAACAGGAGTCACTATAAAGCACCCTCCCCATTGTCTGTTATTATCTAGAGCCCACCACATAACAACAGTCACGGTACGGCACCTATCCATCAACAGTCACTGTAGATCCCTTTATCTAGCAATGGTCACTATAGAGTACCTTCACAAAAACAGTCAGTATAGAACACTCTACCTAGCAACAGTCACTATACAACACCACACCTAAAAACAGTCACTGTAGAGCACCCACCCAACAACAGTCACTATAGAGAACTCTACACAAAAAGAGTCATTATGGAGTACTCTACCCAACAACAGACACTATAGACCAACCTAACAATAACAGTCACTACAGAGCACCTATCTAAATATTGTCACTATAGAGCACCCTACCCTAAAATAGTCATTATAGAGAACCCACCCAATAACAGTTACTATAGAGCCACCTACCCAAAATCTGTCATCAAAGAACACTCTAACAAACAACAGTAACTGTAGAGCACCATATTCAAAAACAGTCTTTATAAGCACTCTACACACCAACAGTCACTATAAATCACTTCACCCAACAGAAGTCCCCTATAGAGCACTCGACCAATAACAGTCACTATACAGCATCCTACCCAATAACAGTCTCCATGGAGCACCTACCCAACAAAAGTAACTTTAGAGCACCTACCAAACAACAGTCACCATAGAGGACTCTACCGAACAACAGTCACTGTGGAACCCCCTACTTAGCAAGATTCACTATAAAGTACTCTATGCAACAGAAGTCAGAATAGAGAACCCTACCTAAGAACAGTCAATATAGAGCACCTACCCATCAACAGTCACCATAGAGCCCTCTATCAACAGCAGTCACTATCAAACCTTTTGCCCAAAAACAGTCACTGTGAAACACCCTATGCAAGAAGAGTCACTATACCTAGCAAAAGTGAATATAGAACACCATACCCAAAAATGCCATTATAGAGCACCCTACCAGCAACAGTCACTATAGATCATCATACACAACAACAGTCACTATAGAGCACGCTACCCAGAAACAGTCAATATAGAATGCATACTGAACAACAGTAACTATAGAGCACTCCACCTACCACCAATCACTATAGAGCACTCTTCACAACAATATTCACTATAGATCACTTTACCCAACAGGCACCTATAGAGCATGCCACACAACAACAGTAACTATAGAGCAATTCACCTAAAAACAGTCACTATTGAGCAAACTACCCAACAGCCGTCACTGTATAAAACTCTACCCAACAACAGTCAGTATAGAGCAGCTACCCAACAACAGTCACTATGAACATTCTACGAAACAGCAGTCCTATAGAGCACCATACGTAGAGAAAGTCACTATACCAATCTGCCCAACAACAGTCACTATAGAACACCATACCCAAGATCAGTCACTATAGAATATCTACCAAACAACAATCACTATAAAGTACTCTACCGAGGATCAATCAGCATAGAGCACCTCACACAAGTCAACATATAGCACAGTATTAGGCAACAGTCACTACTGAGCACCCTACCCAGCACCAGTCACTATAGAGCACTTTACCCAACAATAATCATATAGATCACACTATCCAGCAACAGTCACTATAGAACACTTTACCCAGCAAAAGTCATTATGAGCACCCTACCTAACAAAAGTCACTATAGAGAACCCCACCAAACAACTGTCACTATAGAGCACTCCACCAAGCAACAGTCAGTTTAGAGCAGTCAACCCAGCAACAGTCACTATAGAGCACACTATCTAGCAACAGTCACTATGTTGCACCCAACAAGCAACAGACACTATGGCTCATTCACACAACAACAGAAACTACAGAGCACCCTAATTAACAACAGTCACTAAAAACACCCTTTCCAACAATATTCACTATGAAACACCCTACCTAAAACACTCTCTATAGAGAATCCTACCCAACAACACTCACTATAAAGCACCTACCGAACAACAGTTACTGTAGAGCATGCAACCCTACAATAGTCAGTATAGAGCACCATACCCTATAAGAGTCATGGTAGAGCACCACAGCCAAAATCAGTTACTATAAAATTCCTACCAAACAACATTTACTAAAAAGCGTTCCACCAAGCAGCAATCAGTATAGAGCACCCCACACAACAACAGTCACTATGGCGCACACTAACCAGTAACAGTCACTATGGAGCACCCAATGTACAACAGACACTATGGGGCATTTTTGCAACAACAGACACTATAGAGCACCCTAATTAACAACAGTCACTAGAGAGCACCTAACCAACAACCGTCAGTTTAGAGCACTCCACTAACAACAGTCATTATACAGCACCTACCCAAAAACAGTCACTATAGAGCACCCTATCCAGCAACAGTCACTATAGTGCACCTATCCAACAACAGTCACTATAGAGCACCCTACCCAGCAACAGTCACTATAGAACACCATACCCAGCAACAGACACTATATAGCACCTACCCAATAACAGTCAATATAAAGCACTCTACCAAGCAACAGTCACTATAAAAAAACCCACACCACAACAGTCACTATAATTACCCTTCCAAGCAACAGTAACTATAGAGTACCCTATTGAATAACAGTTACTATATAGCACCCAGCAACAAGAAACACTATAGTGCACTCTACCCAGCAACAGTCATTATAGAGGACCGTACACAACCACAGTCAGTATAAAAAACCGTACCCACCTACAGTCATTATAAAGCCCTCCACCCAGCAGCAGTCACCCAAAAAGCACTCTACCCAATAACAGTCATTATAGAGGGCCCTATACAAATCAGAATAGAGCATCCTACACAGCAGCAGTCACAATAGAGCACCCTATGAAGCAACAGTCACTATAGAGCTCTCTACACAATGTCAGTCACTATGGATCAACCCACCCTTTAACAATCACTATAGAGCACCCTATGCAACAACAGTCACATTGGAGAACTTCACCAAACACCAGTCACTATTGAATTCACTACCAACAACAGTCAGTATAGAGTACATATTCAACAGTCACTATAAAGTAACTACCCAACAACAGTTCATATGAAGCACCCTACCCAACAAGTCAGCATAAAGCACCAACACAAAAATTTTCACTATACAACATCGTACTGAAAAACAGTTACTATACAGCACCTCCCCAGCAGCAGTCACTATAGAGCTCTCTACCCAACAACAACTGTAGAGAACCCTACCAACAACAGTCACTAAAGAGCACCCCACCTAACAAAAGTCACTATAGAGCACCTGCCCAACAACACTTATTATAGAGCACCTCCCAAACAACATAGACTGTAGTGCACCAACCCAACAACGGTCACTATAAAGCACATACCAAACAACAGTTTCCATAGAGCACTCTACACAAGTTACTGTAAAGCACCGTACACAACAACAGTCACTATAAATCACCAACCCAACAACAGACACGACAGAGCACCTACCCAACAGCAGTCACTATAGAGCACCCTATGCAACAACAGTCACTATAGAGCACCTGACCCAACAGTCACTAGAGTGCACCTACCCAACACCAATCACTATAGAACACATGATCCAAGAACAGTCACTATAGATTACCTACCAAACAACATTCACAATAGAGAATTTTACCCAGCAACAATCACTATGAAACAACCCATTCACCAACAGTCAAAATAGAGCACCCTACCCAGAAACAGTCACTATAGAGCATGGAACACAACAACACTCACTATAGAGCACCCTATTAACAACAATCTTTCTACAGTTCCCTACACAACAACAGTCACTATAGAGAACCTACCCTACAACAATCACTAGAGAGTACTCTATGCTGCAACCCTCATTATGCAGCACCCCACCCAACAACAGTCACTATATAGCATGCTACCCAGCAACAGTCACTACAGAGCACCTACCCAATAACAGTCTCTACAGAGCACCCTACTTAGCATTTGTCACTATCGAGCACCCCACTAAACAACAGTCACTGTAGAGTACCTACACAACAGTATCAATAGAACACCCTACCCAAAATTAGTCAGTATAGAGCACCTCACACAACAACAGTCACTCTATTGTACCTACCCTACCAAAGTCACTATAGGGCACTCTATCCAGAAACAGTCAGTATAAAGCACTTCACCCAGCAACAATCACTATAGAGCACCCTACCCTGCAACAGTCACTATAGAGCACCCTATTTAACAGCAGTCACTATAGAGCACCCTATTTAACAGCAGTCACTATAGAGCACCCTAACAATAAGAGTCACTATAGACCACGCTACCCAGCAAAAGTCACTATAGAGCACCTAACCAATAAAAGTCAGTATAAAGCATTCTATGAAACAACAGTAACTATACAGCACCATACTCAGCATGAGTCACTATAGAGCCACTACCAAACAACGGTCACTATAAAACACCATACACTATTTTGTACAGTGCTCCATACTGACTGTTCTTTGATACGGTGCTCTATCGTGACTCATCTTTGGTATGCTGTTCTATAGTGACTGTTGTTGGGTAGGGTGCTCTACAGTGACTGTTGGTGAGTAGGGTGCTCTCTAGAGACTGTTCTTGGATAGGGTGCTCTACAGTTACTGTTGTTAAGTAAAGTGCTCTATACTGACCGTTTTTGGGTAAGGGGCTCTATATTAACTCTTGTTTAGTAGGGTGCTATATACTGACTGTTGTTGCGTAGGGTGTTCTGTAGTTACTGTATTTGGGCAGAGTGCTCTAGATAGTTAAAGTTTTTGCGTAGGTGCACGGTATTGATTGTTGTGGTGTAGAGTTCTCTATAGTGACTGTTGTGTAGGTGCTGTACAGTGACTGTTACTGGGTAGGTGCTCTTTAGTGACAGTTGTTGGGCAGAGTGCTTTATGGTTACTGTTTCTCTGTAGAGTATTTTATAGTGACTGTTGTTGGATAGGTGCTTTAGAGTGACTGTTGCTGGATAGGTGCTCTATACTGACTGTTATGGTGTAGAGTGAGCTATAGTTTCTGATGTTTTGTAGAGTTCTCTATAGTGACTGTTGCTTTGTATGATCCTCCATAGTTACTGTTGTTGTGTAGGTGCTCTCTACTGACTGTTGATGGGTGTGGTACTCTATAGTGACTGATAGTTGGTTGAATGCTTTATAGAAAACTGTTGTTGGTTGGACTGCTCCATAGTGACTGTTATTGTGTAGAGTTCTCTATAATAATTGTTTTTGGGTAGAGTGCTCTATAGTGACTACTGTTGGTTAGGGTGCTCTATACAAACTGTTGCTGGGTAGGGTGATCTATATTGTCTGTTGTTATGTAAGGTGCTCTATAGTGTCTCTTGATTGGTAGGTGCTCTATAGTGACTGTTCTTGGGTGGAGCACTCTTTAGTGACTGTTGTTGCATAGGTTACTCTATAGTGATTGTTGTTTGGTAGGGTGCTCTGTAGTGTCTTTGGATGTGTTGGAGCTCTATAGTGTTGGTTGTTTGGTTGGTGCTCTAAAGTAAATGTTCTTTGGTGGAATGCTCTATAATGACTGTTGTTTGGTAGGGTGCTCGACCGTGACTGTTGCTTGGTCGGGTGTTTTTAGTGACTGTTGTTCTGTGGAGTGCTCTATAGTGACTGTTTCTGGGTAGGGTGCTCTGTAGTGATTGTTGTTGAGTAACGTGCTCTATAGTTACTGCTGCAAAGTAGGGTGCTCTATAGTGATTGTTTGTTGGTGGGGTGCTCTGTAGCCACTGTTGTTTTGTATGGTTCTCTATACTTACTGATTTTAGCTAGGTGCTCTATAGTGACTTTTATTTGGTGGGTTGCTCTATAGTGACTGTTGTTGAGTACGGGGCTTTATAGTAAATGTTTCTGGTTAGAGTACTCCATAGAGAGACTTATTGGGTAGTCGCTCTATATTGACTGTTGTTGGGTAGATGCTATATAGTGACTGTTTAGTGAAGTGCTCTTTAGTGAATCTTATTGATATGGTGTTCTATAGTGACTTTGTGAGGTGTGTTCCCCTTGCTGCGTGTGTTTGTGGTGATTGGTGTAACTGCATGAGGTGTCTGCACTCTGGAATGTGTGTTTGGTGAGTGTTGTGTGGCTGTGTTATATGTATTTACTGTGTAGTGTGTGTAGTCATTCGTGTGTCTGTATGAGGTTTCTTCAACCTGAAATGTTCGTGTCGTGAGTGGTGTGTGTGTGAGGTGTGTGCACTATGGAGTGTGTGTATGGTAACTGCTGTGAGTCAGTGTGAATTGTATGAAGTGTGGAGTGTGTGATTGGTTAGTGGTGTGTGCCTTTGTGAGGTGTGTTTATTGTGTAGTGTGTGGTCAGTCTTGTGTCTTTGTGAGGTGTCTTCACTGTAAAGTGTGTGTGTCGTGACTAGTGCATGTCTGTGTGATTTGTGTGCACTGTGAAGAGTGTGTGTGATAAGAGACTTCTGCCTGTGTGAGGTTTGTGCACTGTGGAGTGTGTGTGGTGAATCTTGTGTGTCTGTGTGAGGTGTGTGCACTGTGTAGTGTGGGTGTATGGTGAGTGGTGTGTTTTTTGGTTAGGTGTGTGCACAGTACAGTGTGTGTGTTTGTGTGGTGTGTGGTGTGTGTCTGTGTTTGTGTGCTGTGTTTGCCCTATGGAGTGTGTGTGTTCAGTATTGTGTGTCTATGTGAGGTGTGCACACTGGGCAGTTTGTGGTTCTCATGAGTCTTGTGCTTGTGTGAGATGTCTGCACTGTGGAATGTGTGTGGTGAATGTTGTGGGTATGTGTGAGGTATGTTTACTGTGTATTGTATGTAATCAATCTTGCATCTGTGTGAGCTGTCTTCAGTGTAAAGGGTGTGTGTCGTGAGTAGTGTGTGAGTGTTTGAGCTGTGTGCACTGTAGAGTGTGTGTGTTTGCTGAGTGCTGTGTGCCTTTGTGATGTGTGTGCACTGTGGAGTGTATGTGTGTTCCACAGTTTGTGTTTGTGTGAGGTGTGTGCCCTCTGCAGCGTGTGTGCTGAGTTGTGTGTGTTTGTGTGAAATGTGTTTGCCGAGTGTGTGTGTTGAGTGTGTGGTGACAGGTGTGTAACAGTGTGAAATGTCTGCATTGTGGATAAGGTGTCAGGTGACATGTGTCTGTGTATTGTGTTAGCATTGTAGTGTGCATTTATGGAGTTTGTGTGGTGCATGCTGTGGGTCTCTGTGAGGTGTGTGTACTCTGGAGTGGGTGTGAGTATGGAGAGTGGTGTATGTCTGAAGTATGTGCACTGTGAATTGTGTGTGGAGTGTGTGGAGTGCATGGTGTGTCACTGTGTTAGCTGTTTTTACTCTGCAAAGCATGTGTGTGGTGAGTTGTGTGTCTGTGTGAGGTGTGTGCACTGTGAAAAGTGTGTGCTGTTAGTGACTTGTTTCTGTGTGTGGTTTTTGCACTGTGCAGAATGTGTGTATGGTGAGTCGTGTGTGCCTATGTGAGGTTTCTGCACTGTGAAGTGTGTGTGTGGTGAATCTTGTGTGTCTGTGTGAGCTGTGTGCATGGTGTACTGTGTGTATATGGTGAGTGGGGTGGTGTTGGGTTAGGTGTGTGCACAGTGCATGGTGTGTTTGTCGGGTGGGTGTTTGTGTTCAGTGTGTGCACTGTGAAATGTGTGTGTGCAGTCAGAGGTGTGTGTCTGTGTCAGATGTGTGCACTGTGGAGTGTGAGTTTGTGATGAGTAGTGTGCCTGAGAGACGTGTCTGCACTGTGGAATGTGTGTCGTGAGTGCTCTGTGTCTCTGTTAAGTGTGTTCACTGTGTAGTGTGTGGTAAGTACTCTTTTTGTATGACATGTCTTCGCTGAAGAGTGTGTTTGTGGTAAGTGGTGTGTGTCTATTTGAGGTGCGTGCACTGTGTAGTATGTGTGTCTGGAGAGTTTCTTTGGCTATGTAAGGTGTGTGCACTGTGGAGTGTTTGCTCTGCACTGTGTTTTTCTGTGTGGCCTGTGCAACGTAAAGTGTGTGTGGTAAGTGGTGTGTGTCTGTGTAAAATGTGTGCACTGAGTGTGTGTGTGTTGACTGTTTCTGGTGACTGTTGTGTGACAGTGTGAGGAGCTCACATTGTGGATAGGGTGTGAGGTGATTGGTGAGTGTCTCTGTGATGTGTGTGCATTGTGGTGTGTGTGTACTGAATTTATGTGATGTGTGCTGTGTGTCTCTCTGAGGTGTGTGTTGTGGAGTTTCTGTGTGATAAGAGGTGTGTGCCTGAGGTATGTGCACTGTTAATAATGTGTGGAGTGCGTGGACTGCTTGGTGTGTTTTCTTTTGAGGTGTGGGCAGAGTGGTGGTTGTGTATGTGGTGAGTGTTGTGCATCTGTGTGATGTGTGTGCACTGTGGAGAGTCTGTGTGTGGTGAGATTTTGTGTGTGATGTATGTGCTATGTGGAATATGTGCATTAAATGTGTGTATTTAGTGGTGTCTGTGTGAGGTGTGTTCACTGTGGAGTGTGTGTGGAGTGTTTGTGTTGAGTGGTGTGTGTCTGTGTGGAGTGTTTGCCATTTAGATTGTGTGTGTGGTGAGTGCTGTGTGTCTTTGTGAGTTGAGTGCATTCTGTAGTGTCTGTAATGAGGGTTATGTCTGTGTAAATAGTGTGCGCTGTGCAGTGTGTGTTTGGTGAGTATTGTCTGCCTTTGTGAGGTGTGTACACAATGCAGTGTGTGTATGGTCAGTGGCTGTGTGCTTGTGTGAGGTGTGTGCACTGTGCAGTTTGTGTGTGTTTCTGTGTGAGGTGTTCACACTGAGTGTGTTTGTCATCAGTGGTGGGTTTCTTGTAGGGTGTGCACACTGTAAGTGTGTGTTTCTGGTGAGTTGTGTGTCTGTGTGAGGCATCATCACTTCAGAATATGTGTGTGGTAATTGTGTATTTGTGTGAGGTGTGTTGGCTGTGTAGTGTGTGTGGTCAGTCTTCTGTCTGTGTGAGCTGTCTTCACTCTGAAGTGTATGTGTCGTGAGTAGTGTGTGTCTGTTTGAGATGTGTGTAGGGGATTGTGTGTGTGGTGAGTGCTGTGTGTCTGTGTGAGGTGTGTGCACTGCTGGGTCTCTGTGAATGTTATGTGGTGTGTGTCTGTGTGAGGAGTGTGCACTGTGTAGTGTTTGTGTGTTCTATAGTGTGTCTTTGTGTGAAGTGTGTTTACTGTGGAGTGTGTGTGCTGAGTGGTGTGTGTCTGTGTAAAATGTGTGCATGAAGTGTGTGTATTGAGTCTGTGGTGACTGGTGTGTGACCATGTGAGGTGACTGCATTGTGGATAAGGTGTCAGGTGATTGGCATTTGTGTGCAAAATTTGTGTGCATTGTGCAGTGCGTTTGTGAAATTTGTGTGGTGCATGCTGTGTATCTCTGGTGTGTGTATGTTGGAGTGTGTGTGAATGTGGTGAGTGGTGTATTTTTAAGGTGTGTGCTCTGTGCAATGATTGTGGAGTGCATGGTGTGTCTCTGTGTAATGTGTGTGCACTACTAAATTTGATTGTGTGGTGAGTTGTGTGTATGTGTGAGGTGTGTGCACTGTGGAGTCTGTATGTGATTAGTGGTATGTGTCTGTGGAAGTTGAATGCACTGTGGAGAGTGTGTGTGTGATAAGTTTTGTGTATGTGTGAGGTTTGTGCTATGTGGAGTTTGTGTATGGTGTATGTATTAAATGGTGTGTGTCTGTGTGAGGTATATACACAGTGGAATGTGTGTGGACTGTGTGTGGTGAGTGGTTTGTCTATGTGTGAAGTGTCTGCACTTTAAATTCTGTGTGCAGTGAGGTGTGTGTGTGAGGTGATTGCACTGTGTAGTGTGTGTGGTAAGTGAAATGTGTTTGTTTGGTGTCTGCACTGTGGATTCTGTGTTTGATGACTGATGTGTGTTTGTGTGAGGTGTGTGCACTGTGTATTGTGTGTGTATAGTCAGTGGTGTCTGTTTTTGTGAGGTGTGAAAACTGTGCAATTTGTCTGGTGAGTGTTGTGTGTCTGTGTGAGGTGTGTGCACTGAAAAGTGCGTGTGGTCAGTGGTGTGTGTCTTTGTGAGGTGTGTTAAATGTGCAGTGTGTGTTTGTGGTGAGTGATGTGCCTCTGTGAGGGGTCTGCACTATAAAATGTGTGTGGTGAGTTTTGTGTGTCTGCGTGAAATGTATTTATGTTGTAATGTGTGTGGTCAGTCGTGTTTCTTTAAGAGTTTTCTTCAATGTGGAGTGTGTGTGCGGTAAGTGGTGTGTGTGTGAGGTGTGTGCACTATGAATTGTGTGTGTGGTGACTGCCATGTGTCTGTGTGAGTTGTGTGAACTGTGGAGTTTCTGTTTAGTGAATGGTGTGTTTCTGTGTGAGGTGTGTGCACTGCAGAATCTGTGTTTTGTGAGTTTCATGTGTCTGTGTGAAGTGTGTTTACTCTTTTGTGGTGGTCACTCTTGTGTCCGTGTCAGGTGTCTTCACTGTAACGTGTGTGTGTCATGAGTAATGTGCCTGTGTGAAATGTGTGCACTGAGGAGTTTTATGTGTGTGGTGAGTGGGGTGTCTCTGTATTGTGAGCACTTTTTAATGTGTGAGTAGTGCGTGTCTGTTTAAGGTGTGTGCACTGTGGACTATGTGTGTGGAGTTTGTGTGGTTACTGGTGTGTGTCTGTGTGATGTCTGCACTGTGGACTGTGTGTGATGAGTGGTGTGTTTCTGTGTGAGGTGAATGCACAGTGGAGTGTGAGTGTGCACTGTGTGTGAAAAGTGGGTGTCTGTGCTAGGTGTTCACATTCAGGAGTGTGTGTGTTGTGTGGTACGTGTGCTGTGTTTATTCTGTGCACTGTGGAGAGTGTTCATGGTAAGCAGTGTTTATCCCTGTGCAGTGCGTGCACTATGGAGTGTGTGTGGTGAGAGGAGTGTGTCTATGTAAGCTTTGTTCACTGTGAAGAGTGTGTGTGGTGAATGACATGTTTCTGTGAGGTTTTCGTCCTGTGTAGAGTGTGTGAGTGGTGAGTGATGTGTGACTGTGTGAGGTTTATGCACTGTGGAGTGTGTGTGGTAATTGTGTGTCTCTGTGAGGTTTGTGCACTGCATAGTGTGTGTGTATAATGAATGGTGTGTGTTTGGGTTAGGTAGGTGCACAGTGCCGTGTTTGTTTTTTTGATGCGTGCCTGTGTGCAGTCTGTGCACTGTGTGTGTGGTCACAGGTGTCTGTGTCAAGTGGGTGCACTGTGGAGTGTGTGTTTGGGGTGAGTTATGTCCCTGTGTGAGATGTCTGCACTGTGGAATGTTTGTTTGGTGAGTGTTCTGTGTCTCTGTTAGGTGTTTTAACTGTGTAGTGTGTGTGGTCAGTAGTGATTCTGCCTGAGGTGATTTCACTGTGGAGTGTGTGTGTCGTAAGTGGTGTGTATCTGTGTGAAATATGTGCACTGTGGAGTGTTATGTGTGTGGTGAGTGGTGTGTCTGTGTGAGTTGTGTGCACTCTAATGTGTGAGTGTTGTGTGTCTGTTTAAGGTATGTGCACTGTGGAGTATGTGTGCGGAGTGTGTGTGGTGAGTGGTGTGTGTCAGTGTGAGGTGTGTGCACTGTGTACTATGCCTCTGATGAGTGTTGTGTAACTCTGTGTTATATTTACAGTGAATTGTGAGTGTGCAGTGTGTGTGATAATTGGTGTGTGTCTGTGATGGGTGTCTGCACTCTTAAATGTGTGTGTTGCATGGTTTGTGTCTGTGTGAGGTGAGTGCACTGTGTAGTTTCTGAGGTGAGTAGTGTTGCTGTGTTAGGTTCCTGCACTGTGGAGTATGTGTTTGGTATTATCTGTCTGTGTGTGGTGGGTGCACTGTGTATTGTGTGAGTATGGTGAGTGGTGTGTGTTTGTGAGAGGTGGGAGCACTCTGTAGTTTGTGTCTGTGTTTTGAGTGATGTGTTTCTGTTTGAGGTGTGTGCTCTGAGGTAGGGTCAGTGGTGTGTGTCTTTGTGAGGTGTACCCAATGCGTAGTTTGTGTTTCTGGTGAGTCGTGTGCCTGGGTGAGGTGTCTCCACCTCAGAATGTGTGTGTGATGAGTGTTGCATGTCTTTGTGAGGTGTGTTTACTGTGTAACGTGTGTGGTCAGTCTTGTGTTTGTTTGAGGTGTCTTTACTCTAATGTGAGTGTGTCGTGAGTAATGTGTGCCATAGCTGTGTGCACTGTGCATTGTGTGTGTATGGTAAGTACTGTGTGAATGTGTGAGGTGTGTGCACTGTGGAGTGTCTGTGTATGGCATCTGGCGTGTGTCTGAATGAGGTGTGTGCACTGTGTAGTGTGTGGGTTCTACAGTGTGTGGGTTCTACAGTGTGTTTTTGTGTGAGGTATGTGCAATGTGAAGTGTGTGTGCTGAGTGGTGTGTGTCTGTGTGAAATGTGTGCACTGAGTATGTGTTTTCAGTGTGTGTAGTGACTGGTGTGTGACAGGGTGAGGTGTCTGCATTGTGTATAAGTTGTCAGATTGTTGGTGTTTGTGTGATTTCTGTGCATTGTTTTGTGTGTTTGTGGACTTTGTGTGGTTCATGCTGTGTGACTATGTAACATGCGTGTACTCTGAGTTGTGCGTGAGTGTGGTGTGTGGTGTCTTGAGATATGTGCATTGAAGACTGTGTGTGGAGAGTGTAGTGTGTCTTTGTGTAAGGTGTGTGCACTGTGGAGGGTGTGTGTGGTGAGCTGTGTGTATGTGTGAGGTTTGTGCACTATGAGTGTGTGTAGTAAGTGGTGTGTGTCTGTGTGAGGTGTGTGCACTGTGGCGTGTGTGTAATAACTGGTGTGTGTCTGTGTGAGGTGTGTGCACTGTGAAGAGTGTGTGTAGAGTTTGTATCTGTGTGAGGTTTGGGCTGTGTAGAGTGTGTGTGTTAAGTGTGTGTATTAAGTGCTGTGTTTCTGTGTGAGGTATATGCAGAGTGGAGTGTGTGTGGAGTGTGTGTGGAGTGGGCATGGTGAGTACTGTTTGTGTGCACTGTCTGCACTTTGGATTGTGTGTTCAGTGTGTGTTGTGTGTCTGCGTGAGGTGAGTGACATTGTAGTGTGAGTAGAAAGTGGTATGTCTGCGTTTGGTGTCTGCACTGTAGATTGTGTGTTTGATGAGTGATGTGGGTTTGTGTGAAGTGTGTTCACTGTAAAAAGCGTGTGAGTTGTAAGTGGTGTGTGTCTACATGAGGTGTGTGCATGGTAGAGTGTGTGTGTGATGATTGGTGTGTGTCCCTGTGAGGTGTGTGCAATGTGAAAAGTGTATGTGGTGAATGCCTTGTCTGTGTGAGGATTTTGCACTGTGCAGAGTGTGTGTATGGATAGTGGTGTGTGTCTGTGTGAGGTTTGTGCACTGTGGAGAAAGTTTTTGGTGAATCTTTTGTGTTTGTTTTAAGTGTGTGCACTGTGTGGTTTGTGTGTATGGTGAGTGGTGTGTGTTTGGGTGAGGTGTGCACACAGTGAACTGTGTGTTTGTGTGGTTTCTGGTATGTATCTGTGTGCAGTGTGTGCTCTGTGGAGTGTGTATGTGGTCAGAGGTGTGTGTCTTTGTGAGGTGTGTGAATCTCGGAGTATGTGTGTGGTGACTAGTGTGTGTCTGTGTGAAATGCATGCACTTAGTGTGTGTGTTGACTGTGTTTGGTGACTGGTGTGTGACAGCGTGAGGTGCCCACATTGTAAATATTGTGTGAGGAGATTGGTGTGTGTCTGTGTGATGTGTGATCATTGTGGAGTGAGTGTGAAAAATTTCTGTGTTGCATGCTGTGTGTCTCTGGTGTGTGTACTCTGGAGTGTGTGTGTGTGGTGAGTGGTGTATGTTTGATGTATGTGCTCTGTGGGTTGAGTGTGGAGTGTGTGGAGTGCATGGTGTGTCTCTGTGTAAGATGTGTGCACTTTGGAGGGTGTGTAGTGATTTGTGTTTATGTGTGTGGTTTGTGCACTGTGGAGTGTGTGTGTTGTTTTGTGTCTGTGAGAGGTTTGTGCTATGTGGAGTGTGAGCGTGAAGTGTGTTTATTAAATGGTGTCTGTCTGTGTGAGGTATATACACATTGGAGTGTGGGTGGATTGTGTGTGGTGAGTCTTGTGTATCTGTTTGAAGTGTCTGCACTTTGGATTTTGTGTGCAGTTAGTGGTGTGTATCTGTGTGAAATGAGTGCACCATGTAGTGTGTGTGGTAAGTGGTATATCTGTCTGGTGTCTGTACTGTGGATTCTGTGTTTGGCTAGTGGTGTGTGTCTTTGTGAGGTGTGTGCACGGTGTAGTGTGTGTGTATGGTGAGTGGTGTGTGTTTGAGGTGTGTGCACTGCAGTTTTTGTTTTTTTGTGGTGAGTGGTGTGTGTCTGTGCGAGGTGTCTGCACTGTGGAATGTGTGTGTGGTGGCTGTTGTGTTTCTGTGTAAAATGTATTTACTATGCAGTGTGTGTGGTCAGTCGTGTGTCTGTATGGGGTTCCTTCAATATAAAGTGTGTGTGTCGTGAGTGGTGTGTGTGTGAGATGTGTGAACTTTAAAGTGTGTGTGTGGTGACTGCCATGTGTCTTTGTAAGTTCTGTGAACTGTGGAGTGTGTGGTGAGTAGTCTGTGCCTCTGCGAGGTGTGTGCACTGAGGAAAGTGTGTGTTGTGAGTGATGTGTGTCTGTGTAATCTGTGTTTACTCTGTAGTTTGTCATCAGTCTTGTCTTTGTGAGGTGTCTTTACTGTAAAGTGTGTGTTTCATGAGTAGTGTGTTTCTGTGTGAAATGTGTGCACTGTGGAGTGTTTTGTGTGTGGTGGGTGGTGTGTCTGTGTGAGTTTTGTGCATTCTTTGATGTGTGAGTGATGGAGTCTGTTTAAGGAGTGTACCCTGTGGCATATTTGTGTGGAGTGTTTGTGGTTACTGCTGAGTGTCTGTATGAGGTGTCTGCACTGTGAAATGTGAGTGTGCAGTGTTTGTGGTAAGTGGTGTGTGTGGTAGGTTTCTGCACTCTGGAGTGTGTGCTTAGTGTTGTGTGTATGTGTGAGGTGTGTGCATTGTGGTCTGTGTGCATAATTTGTGTGGGGCGTGTTGTGTGTCTCTGTGAGATGTATTTTGTGGTGTTTCTGTGTGAGGAGTGGTGTGTGTTTGAGGTATGTGCACTGTGGATTATGTGTGGGGACCACGGACTGCGTGGTGCATATCTCTGTGAGGTGTGCACACAATGGACAGTATTTGTGGTGGTAAGTGGTGTGTGTCTCTGTGAGGTGGGTGCACTGCAGAGTTTGTATGTGATGAGTGGTGTGTGTCTGTGTGGGGTGTGTGTACTGAGAAATGTGTGTTTGTTGAGTTTTGAGTTTGTGTGATTTGTGTGCTATGTGGGGTGTGTGTAAGTGTGTGTATTAAGTGGTGTGTGTCTGTGTGAGGTGTGTGAACAGTGGAGTGTGTGTAAAGTGTGTTTGGTGAATGGTGTGTGTTTGTGTTGAGTGTTTGCACTTTAGATTTTGTGTGCAGTGAGTGGTGTGTGTCTGTGTGAGGTGAATGCACTGCGTAGTGTGTGTGGTCAGTGGTATTTTTGTGTTAGGTGTCTGCACTGTGGAGGGTTTGGTGAGTATTGTCTGTTTGTGTGTGATGTGTGCACTGTGTAGTGTGTGTGTATGATGAGTGGAATGTGTTTATGAGAGGTGTGTGCACTGTGCAGTTGGTGTGTGTTTGTGTGTTGCATGGTGTGTGTCTGTCTCTGGTGAGTGCACTGTGGAGAGTGTGTACGTGGTAAGTGAAATGTGACTGTGTGAGGTGTGTGCATCGTGGTGTCTGAGTGTGCAGATTACTGTGTGTCCCTGTGTGGTGTGTGTACTTTGGAGTCTGTGTGTTCAGTAAGTGGTGTGTGTCTGTGTGAGGTGTGTGCACACTGAAGAGTGTGTGTTTTGAGTGACTTGTGACTGTGTAAAGTTTTTGCACTGTGCAGATTGTCTGTGGTGAGTAATGTGAGTCTGTGTGAGGTTTGTGCACAGTGGACGGTGTGTGAGATGAATCTTGTGTGTCTGTGTGATGTGTGTGTACTGTGTTGTTTGTGTGTATGGTGAGTGTTGTGTGTTTGGGTTTGGTGTGTGCATAATGCAGTGTGCGTGTTTGTCTGGTTTGTGGTGTGTGCACTGTGGGGTGTGTGTGGTAAAAGGTTCGTGTGCCAGGTGTGTGCACTCTGAAGTGTGTGTTTTTGGTGAGTGGTGTGACTGTATGAGTTGTCTGCACTGTGAAATGTTTGTGTGCTGAGTGTTCTTTGTCTCTGTTAGGTGTGATCACTGTGTAGTATGTGTGGTCAGTTGTGTTGCCGTATGAAATTCTTTACTGTGTAGTTTGTGTGTCCTATGTGGTGTGTGTCTGTGTGAGGTGTGTGCACTGTGTAGTGTGTGTGTATGGTGAGAGGTTTGTGTTTCTGTGTGAGGCGAGTGCATGGTGGGGTGGGTGTGGGGTCAGTGGTGTGTGTTTTTGTAAGATGTGTTCACTATGCAATGTGGGTTTGTGGTGAGTGGTGTGCCTGTGTGAGGTGTCTGCACTGCGAAATATGTTTGTGGTGACTGTTGTGTGTCTGTGTGAAATGTACTTACTGTGTAGAGTGTGTGATCAGTAGTGTGTCTGTATGAGGTTTCTTCAATGTGAAGTGTCTGTGTCTTGAGTGGTGTGTGTTTGGTTTGTGCACTATGGAGTATATGTGTGTGCTGATTTTTCTGTGTCTGTTTGAGTTGTGTCAAATTTGGAGTGTGTGTTTGATGAGTGTTATGTGTCTATGTGAAATGTGTGCAATGTGGAGTGTTATGTGTGTGGTGAGTGGTGTGTCTTCCTGAGTTGTGTGCACTCTTTAATGTGTGAGTGCTGCATGTCTGTTTAAGGTGTGTGCACTGTGAAGTATTTTTGTGGAGTGTGTGTGGTGACAGGTGTGTGTCTGTATGAGGTGTCTGCACTGTGGAGTGTGTGTGTGGTGAGTGGTGTGTGCCTGAGTGAAAAGTGTGCACGGTGTAGTATGCATGTGGTAAGTGGTGTGAGTCTGGTAAGATGTATGCACACTGGAGTGTGAGTGTGCAGTGTGTGTGGTAAGTGGTGTTATTCTGTGCTAGGTGTCTTCACACTAAACTGTGTGTTGCATGCTGTGTGTCTTTGTGTGGTGTGTGCACTGTCGAGTGTGTGTGTGGTAAGTTGTGTGTGTCTTTTTGAGGTGTGTGCATGGTGGAGTTTGAGTGTGCTGGTTGATGTGCGTCCCTGTGAGGTGTGTGCACTGTGGAGTATGTGTGTAGAAATTGGTGTGTGTCTGTGTGAGGTGTATGCACTTTGAAGTGTGTGTGTGGTGAGTGACTCATGACAGTGTGAGGTTTCTGCACTATGCAGAGTGTGTGTGTGGTGAGTGGTGTGTGTATATGTGACGTTTGTGCACACTGGAGTGTTTCTGTGTTGAATTTTGTGTGTCTGTGTGAGGTGTGTGCACTGTGTAGTGTGTGTGTACAATGAATGGTTATATGTTTAGATTAGGTGTGTGCACAGTGCAGTGTGTGTGTTTGTGTGGTGTGTGCTCTGTGTCTGTGTGCAGTGTGCACTGTGGATTGTGTGTGGTCAAAAGTGTGTCTGTGTCAGGTTTGTGCATGGTCGAGTGTGTTTTTGTGGTGAGTGATGTGCCTGTGTAAGGTGTATTTATTGCGGAATGTTTGTGTGGTGAGTGTTTTGTGTCTCTATTATGTGTGTTCACTGTGTACTGTGTGTGGTCAGTAGAGTTTTCGTATGAGGTGTCTTCACTGTGGAGTGTGTGTCGTGTGTAGTGTATGTCTGTGTGAAGTGTGTGCCTTGTGAAGTGTATGTGTGTGTGGTGAGTGGTATGTGTCTCTGTGTGGTGTGTGCATTTTGAATTTTGTGTGTGTTCTACAGTGTGTTTGTGTGAGCTGTGTGCACTGTCCAGTGTGTGTGCTGAGTGGTGTGTGCCTGTGTAAATTGTGTGTACTGAGTGTGTGTGTGAGTGTGGTGGGTGTTGTATGTCCGAGGTATGTGCACTGTGGATTATGTGTGAAGTGTGTTGAGTGCATGATGTGTCTCTGTGTAAGGTGTGTGCACTCTGGAGTGTCTGCATGTGGTGAGTTGTGTGTATGTGTGAGTTGTGTGCACAGTGGAGTGTGTGTGTGATTAGTGGTGTGTGTCTGTGTGAGGTGTTTGCACTGTGGGGAGTGTGCATGTTTTGAATTTTGTGTCTCTGTGACGTTTGTGCTATGGGAAGTGTGGGGGTGAAGTGTGTGTATTAAGTGGTGTGTGTCTATGTTTTATGCACATTGAAGTTTGTGTGGAGTGTGTGGTGAGTGATGCGTGTCTTTGTAGAGTGTGTGCACTTTGGATTGTGCGTGCAGGGGGTGGTGTGTGTCTGTGTGATGTGTGTGCATTGTGTAATGTGAGTGGTAAGTGGTATGTTTGTGTTTGGTGTCTTCACTGTGGATTCTGTTTGGTGAGTGTTATGTGTTTGTGTTAGGTGTATGCACTTTGTAGTTTATCTGTGTTTCTGTGGTGAGTGTTGTGTGTCTGTGTGAGGTGTGTGCACTGTGGAGTGTGTGTGGTCAGCAGTGTGTGTCTTTGTGGGGTGTGTTCACTGTGCACTGTGTGTTTGTGGTGAGTGGTGTGCCTGTGTGAGGTGTCTGCACTGCAGAACGTGTGTGTCGTGTATTGTGTCTGTGTATCTGTTGTTGGGTGAAGTGCTCTATAGTTACTTTTTCTGGGTAGGGTGCTGTGTACTAACTGTTGTTGGGTGGGGTGCTCTATAGTGACTTTTGCAGAGTAGATGCTCTATAGTGTTTTGAGATAGATCCTCTATGTTGACTGTTGTTGGGTGGGGTGCTCTATACTGACTGTTGTTGGGTAGGTGCTTTATAGTCACTGTTGTTGGGTATGTGCTCTTTCGTTTCTGTTTTAGTGTAGGATGCTTTATTGTGACTGTTGTTTTGTGCAGTGCTCTATACTGACTGTCATTATGTAGGGTGCTCTATATAGGCTGTAACTGGGTACAGTACTCTATAGTGACTGTTGTTGGGTAGCGTACTTTATAGTTACTCTTGTTGAGTAGGGTGCTCTGTAGTGACTGTTGGTGGTGAGGCGCTCTATAGTGACTGTTCCTGGGTAGTGTGCTTTATAGTGCCTGTTGTGAATGGAGTGTTCTATAGTGACTGCGGCTGGGTAGAGTGCTCTATAGTGACTGATGTTGCGTATGTGTTCTATAGTGACTATTGCTGTGCAGGGTGCTGTATAGTGCCTGTTGTTGGGTAGGTGATCTATAGTGACTGTTTTTCGGAGGGGTGCTCTATAATAACTTTGGTACAGTGTTCTATAGGTGACTGTTGTTGGGTGGAGTGCTTTAAAGTGTCTGTTGTGGAGAGGACTCTATAATGACTGTTGTAGGGTAGAGTATTCTGTAGTGACTCTTGCTCTGAAGGGTGCTCCATAGTGACTGTTACTAGATAGGGTGCTCTATAATGAGTGTTGCTGATTGGGGTGCTCTACAGTGACCGTTGCTGGATACAGTGCTTGATAGTGACTGTTCCTGGGTATGTATTCTAAAGTGACTGTTGTTAGATGGGTTGCTCTATATTGACTGTTGTTGGGTAGGTGTTCTATAGTGACTGTTGTTGGGTAGGGTGCTCTATAATCATTGTTGGGTAGGTGCTCTATGCTGGCTGTTGTTGTGTAGGGTGCTCTATAGTGACACTTGCTGGCTGTGGAGCTTAATAGAGACTGTTCTTGGTTAGAGGGCTCTATAGATGACTGTTGTTGGGTGAAGTGTTGCATAATGACTATTGTGTACAGTGATCTATAGTGACAGTTTTTGGATAAAGTGCTCTATAGTAACAGTTGTTGGGTAGGTGCTCTATACTGACTGTTGATGTGTAGAGTGCTCTATAGTGACTGTTGCTGGTTAGGGTACTATATACTGACTGATTTTGGGTAGCGTGCTCTATAGTGACTGTTGCTTAGTAGGGTGCTCTATAGTCACTGTTTCGGTGTAGGGTGCTCTAATGTTAATATTGTTGGGTCAGGTGCTCTATAGTGACTCTTGTTGGGTAGGGTGCTCTATAGTGACTGGTGGTTAGGTGCTCTATAGTAATTATTGCATGGTAGGGTGATCTATAGTGGCTGCTGTGGGTGGGGTGCTCTATAGTTACTGTTGCCGGGTAGAGTGATCTATAGGAATTGATGTTTGGTACATTTTCTATAGTGACTGTTGCAGGGTAGTGTTCTCTATAGTGACTGTTGTTGAGTGGGGTGTCCTGTATTGACTATTGCTGGGTAGAGTGCTCTATATTGACCGTTGTTAGGTAGGTACAATATAATGAATGTTTTTGTGTGCAGTGCTCCATAGTGACTACTGTTGGGTAGGTACTCTATAATGACTGTTGTTAGGAAGGTTGCTCTATAGTGACTGCTGTTGACAAGGGTCCTCTGTAGTGACTGTAGTTGGGTAGCTGCTCTCTAGTGACTTTTGTTGGTAGGGTGCTCTATAATGACTGTTGTTGGGTGGAATAATCTATAGTGACTGTTGTTGTGTAGTATGCTCTCTAGTGACTGTTGTTGGGTAGAATGCTCTTTATTGACTGTTATTGAAAAGTGTGCTCTATAGTGACTGTTGTTGGGTAGAGTGCTCTATAGTGACTGTTTCCGGGTGTGATGCTCTATAGGGACTGTTTTTGGGCAGAGTGCTCTAGGTAGTGACAGCTGTTTGGTAGGAACTCTATAGTGACAGTTTTTAGTTAGGTTTCAATACTGACTGTTGTTGGGAAGAGTGCTTTCTAGTCACTGTTGTTGTGTAGAGTACTCTATATTGACTGTTGTTGGGTAGGTGCCCTATGGTGACTGCTGTTGTGTAGGGTGCTCTATTGTGACTGTTGTTGGGTAAAGTGCTCTATACTGACTGTTGTTTGGTAGTTGCTATATAGTGAATGCTTTGGGTTGGGTCCTTTATGCTGACTGTTGTTTGGTAGGTGCTCTGTAGTGAGTGCTGTTGTATGGGTTGCTCTATAGTGACTGTTGTTGGGTTGGGTGCTCTATAGTGACTGTTGATGGTAGGGTGCTCTATACAGTTGTTATGTAGAGTGCTCCATAGTGAATGTTTCTGTGCATGGTGCTCTATAGTTACTGATGTTGAGTGGAGTCTGCTATAGTGACGGTTGCTGCTTAGGGTGCTGTATAGTGACTGTTGGTAGGTGGGGTATTCTATAGTGATTATTGCTAGGTAGCATATTGTATAGTGATTGTTGTTGGGTAGGTGCTCTATAGTGACTGATATTGGGTAAGGTGCTCTATACAGAGTGTTGTTGGGTAGGTGCTCTATAGTGACTGTTTTTGGGTAGGGTCCTCTATAGTGACTGTTGGTGGGTGGAGTTCTCTATAGTGACTGTTACAGTGAAGGGTACTCTATAGTGACTGATGTTGGGTAGGTGCTCCATATTCACTGTTGTTGGGTGGGGTGCTCTTTAGTGACTGTTGTTGGTAGAGTGCTTTATACTGACTGTTGTTGGGTGGAGTGCTCTGTAGTGACTGTTTGGGGTAGATGCTCTACAATGACTGTTGTTGGGTATGGTGCTCTATAATGTCTGTTGTTTTGTAGTTGTTCTCTATATAGTGACTGTTGTGTAAAGTACTATAGAGTACCATAAACAACAATAGTCACTATAGAATACCAACTCAACAATTGTCACTATAGAGCATCCTACCCAGGAACAGTCACTGTAGAGTACACTAACCAACAAGTCACTATATAGCACCCTACCACCAACAGTCACTATGAAGCACCGTACCTAACAGACACAACGGAGCACCTAACCAAAAACAGACACTATAGAGCACCTACTCACCGACAGTCACGACAGAGTGCCTATCCAACAACAGTCACTATAGAGAACTCCAGCCAACAACAGTCATTAAAGAGCACTGTATTCATCCACAGTCACTATAGAGAACCCTGTACAACAGCAGTCCATATAGAGCATTCAACCCAAAAACAATCACTATAGAGCACTATACACAAGAGTCAGTATAGAGTTATCCTCCCAATAACAATCACCTATACAGCACTCTAACCCACAACAGTCACTATAGAGCACCTACACAACAACAGTCAGTATATAGTAACCAGCAACAGTCACCATAGCAAATCCCACCTAATAACAGTCACTATGGAGCACTCTACCAAGCAACAGTCACTAAAGGGCACCCTACCAACAACAGTACCTTAGAGAACCTACCAAAAATAGTCACTATAGAGCACGTACTTAACAACAGTCACTGTAGAGCACCTACCTAAAATCAGTCACTAGAGAGCACTCTATGCAACAACAGTTAACATGCAGCATGGTACCAAAATAGTCTCTATAGAGAACCCTATGAAACAACAATAACAATAGAGCACCTATTGAAAAACAGTCACTCTGGAGCACCCTACCCACCAACAGTCACTATAGAGCACTGTAGCCAACAACAGTCACTATAGAGGACCATACCAAACAACAGTCTTTATGAAGCACCCTACCCACCAAAAGTTACTATAGAGTACCTACACAAAAACAGTCACTATAGTGCACTGTACTCAGAAAGAGTCACTGTAGAGCACTTAGCACAGCAACAATCACTATAGATTATTGTACCCAGCAACAGTCATTATAGAGCACTCTGCTTAACAATGGTCACTATTTAGAACTCTACCAACAGCAGTCACTATAGAGTACCTACCCAACAACAGTCATTATAGTGCACCTAACCAACAACTGTCACCATAGATTACCCCAACAAACAACAGTCACTATACAGCACCCCTACAAACAGCTGTCACTATAGAGCACCCTACCGAACAACAGTCACTATAGAATACCAACCGCACAACAGTCACTATAGATCCCTTTACCCAGTAACAGTTCGTATAAAGCACTGTACCCAGCAACAAATACTATAAAACACCTACACAAAAACAGTCACTATAGACCACACAACCCAGAAACAGTGACTATAGAGCACCTACACAACAACAATCACTATAGACCACTCTACCCAGAAACAGTCACTACAGGGCACCCCACCATACAACAGTCAATATAGAGAAACCTACACAGCAACAGTCACCATAGAGCACCTACCAAACAACATTCACTATAGAGCCCTCTACCAAACAACAGTCAGTATAGAGCACTCCACCCAATTGCAGTCACTATAGAACCCTACCTAACAACAATCAGTATAGGGCAGCATACCGAGAAACACTCAGTGTAGAGCATCTACTTAATAACAGTCACTATAGGGCACCCAACCCCACAACAGTGACTATAGAGCACCTACCCAACCACATTCACTATAAATTATTCTACTTAGCAAGGGTTACTATAGAGCACTTCATCTAGCAATAATCACTATAGAGCACTCTACCCAGCAACGGTCTGTATAGAGCACCCAGCTTAACAACAGTCACTATAGAGCACCCTACAAACAACAGTCAGAATGGATCACCTACCCATCAATAGTCACTATGAAGCACCTACAGAACAACTGTCATTGAACAGCACCCAACCAAAAAACAGTCACTATAGTGCACCCTAACAATAACAGTCACAAAAGAGTACCCCATGCAATAATCGTCACTATAGAGTATCTACACAACAGTAACTATAGAGCGCTTGACCCTGCAACAGTTAGTATAAAGCACCTACTCAGCAACAGTCACTGTAAAACAACCTACCCAGAAACAGTTAGTGTAGAGCCACTACCCAAAATTCATTACTATTCAGCACCTCACACAACAAGAGTCACTTTAGAACACCCTACACAGCAACAGTCACTCTAGAGCACCTACACAACAATAGTCACTGTAGAGCACTTCACCTGAAAACAGTCACTATACAACACCTATCCAACAACAGTCACAATAGAGCACTTTATCCAAAAAGAGTCACTATGGAGCACCCGACTTAACAACAGTTACTATAGAGCACCTACCCAATGACAGTAACTAAGAAGCACCCTACCCAAAATCAGTCACTATAGAGTCCTTTACCCAACAACAGTCACTGCAGATTACCTACCCATCAACAGTCACTTTAGAGCCCTTTATTCAAGAACAATCACTATACAGCCCCCTACCCAGCAACAGTCATTATAGAGCACACTACCCAACTACAGTCACTATATAGCACTCTACACAACAACAGTCATTACAGAGAACTCCACCAAACAACAGTAACCTATAGAGAACTATACACCACAGCATTCACTATAGAGCCCCCTGCCCAGCAACAGTCACTATAGAGCACTCTATAAAAAACAGTAATTATATAGCACTTCCCCTACAGCAGAAACTTTAGAGCACTCCAACAAACTTCAGTAACTATATATAGAGTATCTATCTAGCAAGAGACACTATAGAGCACCTACCTAACAAGAGACACTATAGAGCACTCTACACAACAACAGTCAGTACAGAGCACCCTCCCCAACAATGGTAGCTATTGAGCACAATACCGAATAACATTCACTATAGAGCACTCCACCCAACAACAGTCACTATAGAACACTTACCCAACAACAAACACTATATAGCAACTCCTGAACAATAGACACTCTAGAACATTCTAGCCTACAACAGTCACTATAGATCACCCTACTCAACTACAGTCTGTTTAGATCACTCCACTCAACAATAGTCACCATATATAGAGCACCTACCTGACAACAGACACTATAGAGCACCCTACCAAACAACAGTAAGTATAGAGCACCCTACTCAAAAAAGTCACTATAGAACATTGTACCCAACAGTAGTCACTATAAAGCAACTAACAAAAACATTCACGATAGAGCACCCCACCCAAGAACAGTCAGTATGGAGCACCTACCTAAACACATTCACTATAGAGCACCCTACCCAACAGCAGTAGCTATAGAGCAACTCACCCAACAACAGTCAGTATAGAGCACTTTACCCAGTCACTGTAAATCACGCTACAGAAAAACAGTCACTAAGGAGCACCCTATCCAACAACAATCACTATAGAGCACTCTACCCAACAACAGTCAATATAGAACTCCCCAACCAGCAGCACTCAATATAGAGCACCCTACCCAACAACAGTCACTATAGAGCACTCCACCTAACAACAGTCACTATAGAGCACCCTACCCCAAAACAGTCACTGTAGTGCACCTTACCAAATAACAGTCACCATAGAGCACTCCACCCAACAACAGTCACTATGCAGCACCTGCCCAACAAGAGAAACTATAGAGCATCCTACCCAACAACAGTCACTATAGAGTACCCAAAGTAACAACAGTAACTACAGAGTACGTCACCTTGCACGGGTCACTGTAGAGCACTTATGCAGCAACAGACACTATAGAGCAACCTACTTATCAAGACACATTATAGAGCATCCTACCAAACAACAGTCACTATAGAGCAGCCTTCCCAATAACAGTCAGTATAAAGCACCCTACCCAACAACATTCACTATGGAGTACTCTATACAACAATAGTCAGTATAGAGCACTCTACCCAAGAACAGTCACTATAGAGCATCCTCCACCACAACAGTCACTATAGAGCACCCTACATAACATCAGTTACTATCTATAGCACTCTTAGCAAAAACAGTTTATATAGAGCACCCAACTCAGCAACAGTCACTATGGAGGACTCTACCCAATAATAGTCGGTATAGAACACTCTACACAACAGCAGTCACTATAGAGCACTCCACCCAAAAACAGTCACTATAGATCACCCTACCCAGCAAAAGTCACTATAGGGCACCATACCCAACAACAGTCAGAATAAAGAAATCTACCTAAAAACAATCACTATAGAGCACCCGATTTAACAGCAGTCACTACAGAGCACCCTAACCAGCAATGGTCACTATAGAGCAACCTAAAGAAAAATGGTCACTATAGAGAACCCTCCCCAACAACATTCAATATAGAGCACTCCACCTGACAACATTCACTATAGAGTTCTTATCCTAAAACAGACACTGTAGAGCACCTTTCAAACAACAGACACTATTGAGCACCCTTCCCAACAACACTCACTATAGATCACCCTATGCAATTATAGTCATTTTAGAGCACTTCACCCAACAATAGTCACTATATATAGAAGACCTTCAAAAAGGTGACACTATAGAGCACCCTACACAAAAACAGTCACTATACAGTAACTATGCAAAAACAATCACTATAGAGCACCCCCAAACAACAGTAACTATAGAGAACCTACCCAACAACAGTCACTATAGACCACCAAACCCAACAGCAATCACTACAGAATACCTACCCAACATCAGCCACTATAGTGCACTCTATCCAATAACAGTCACTATTGAGCACCCAGCCCACGAATAGTCACTGTAGATCACCCTATCCAGCAACAGTCACTAAAGAGCAGCCCACAGAACAACAGTCACTATAGAGCACTCCACCCAGCAATAGTCAGTATAGAGCACACTATCTAGCAACCATCACTATAGAGCACCTATCCAACAACAGACAGTATAGAGCACCTAAAGAACAACAGACACTATACAGCACCGTACACAGCAACAGTAACTATAGAGTACGCTACCAGCAAAATTTAATATAGAGAATGCTACCCCGCAACAGTCACTATAGAGCACCTCCCCAAGTACCGTCACTATGGTGCACCTTAACAAAAAACAGTGACTCTAAGAAACCTACCCAAAAAAAGTCACAAAAAGGCACACATCCAAAAACAGTCACTATAGAGCACCCTACCCAACAGTAGTAACTATAGAGCACCCTACTCAACAACAGTCAGTATGAAGCCCTCTATTCAACATCAGCCAATATAGAGCACTCTACCCAACAACAGTCACTATAGAGCACCCTACAAAACAACAGTCACTGTAGATTACCCTATCCAACAACAGTCACTATAGAGCAGCCCACACAACAGTCACTATAGAGCACTCCACTCAGCAACAGTCAGTGTAGAGAATCCACCAAAGAACAGTCACTATAGAGCACACGATATAGCAACCATCACTATAGAGCACTCCTCCAACAATAGACACCATAGAGCACCTAGAGAACAACAGACACTGTACAGCACCCTACACAGCAACAGTCACTATAGAGCATGCAACCAACAACACTCAGTATAGAGAATGCTACCCAACAACAGTTACTATAGAGCAGCTACCCAAGAACAGTCACTCTGGAGCACACTATCGAAAAACAGTGACTATAAAAACCTAACCAACAACAGTCACTATAGAGCACCTACCCATCATTAGTCGCTAAAGAGCACCCTATGCAGAAATAGTCACTGTAGAGCACTCTACCCCACAACAATGTGTAGAGAACCCTACCCAGCAACAGTCACTATGGAATACCTACCAAACAACCATCAGTTTATAGCAGCCCACCAACAAAAGTCACTATACAGCACCTTCCCAAAAACAGTCACTAAATAGCATGCTACCCAGCAACAGACAATATAGAGCCTTTACCCATAAACAGTCACTATGGAGGACTCTACCCAGCAACAATCATTATAGAATACTCTACCCAGCAAGAGTCACTGTAGAGAACCTTACCTAAAAACAGTCAGTATAGTGCACCCTACCTGGCAACAGTCACCATAGAGTACCCTACAAACAAGTGTCAGTATAGAGCACTCTACCCAGCAACAGTCATTATAGAGCACTGTAGCCAACAACAGTCACTATAGGGAACCATACACAACAACAGCCAGTATAAAGCACTTAACCCAACAGTCACTTATGGAGCACTCCACAGAACAACAGCAACTATAAAATCTCCTCTGAACAACAGTCACCTATAGATCACTGTACCAAACAAGAATAATTATAGAGCACTTCACCCAACAATAGTCACTATAGAGCTCCAACCCATCAACAGCCAGTATAATGCACCCTACCCTGCAACAGTCACTATGGATAACATACCCAACATCAATCAGCATAGAGACTGTAGCCAGCAACATTGACTATAGAGCACCCCTTCTATAACAGCCACTATAGAGCACACTACCCAGCAACAGTTACTATAGGGCACCTAACCAACAACAGCCACTATAAAGCACCCTACTGAACAACAGTACCTATAGAGGACCCTACACAACAACAGTCACTATAAAGCACTTTACCCAACAACAGTGATTATAGAGTATATATAATATATATATTATTTATATTACATATATATTATATAATATATATATTATAATAATAATATTATAATATAATATAATGTAATATATAATAATAATATAATATATATATATAATATATATATATTCTTGCTACCCTGCATACAAATAACAATGTTAAGTATAATAAATCAAATCAGTCACACTATGATTTGTCTTCAGTAAAAAATAAGAAACTGGAGAAAAAAATTATGTTTTAAAAACTATAGTACATCTGTGTTTAAATTCTAGTCTTTCCTAATATTATTCAATTTTTGCTATTTTCTACACTTTGGACTGACTTCTAATTTTTCTTGGCTACAAGTCTGTAAAAGAATGTTTTCATTTTTTTTCTTTCTTTTTTCCCATTTATTTTTTCTAATTTGTAGTCAACAAAAACTAAGCTGTGCTTTGGTAAATCCCTTTGAACTAAAACTGGACAACTTAAACCTCCAAAGAAAATAACCACAACCTATTGCCTATATTGATTTTTCAGAATTGTTCTTTGGTTTGTTGTTGTTTTTCTTCATTCCTCCCCCTATTTTCTCTTCATAAGAAATGAGACTTCACAATCTGCTAAAAATGAACTTGCTTAATAACTCGGGACCTACTCATCCAGAAATAAATTATTCTAGCCATGAGAGATTAGAAGAAACGTGTGACAAGAGACTTATTTTCTTCTAAAATGCTTTTTTCATAAGATTTTTTAAAAAGAAAAGGGGAAAAATGTAAAAGAAAGATAAATCTTGGGGCCCCCAAATCACTAAGGTAAAAGAAAAACTCAATCTGGGAACTTCTTAAGGCAAAGGAGCCTCCAGTTCTATTCAAAATCACCCTTCTTCTCACTGAGATAAATGGGTTTGATTGCCTCCTTTGAAGAGGTTAATCAGAAGCTCAAGAGAATGCAACTGTTTGTCTGTTACTTTCCTATAGCCTGGAAGCCCTCTCCTGGCTATTTGATATCTCTTTTATAACTTTAATTGAGAAATAAGAGTTCTGTATATTTCTGGTGTATTAAATGATATTTGTATGTGTGTACACGATTGGATAATTAAATCAAGCTCATTAACTTGTATTACTTCAACGTATTTTATGTGTGTGGTGAGAAGAGTTGAAATTTACTTTTTTAGCAATTCTAAAATACACATTACTACTAATCTATCCACCATGCTTGCAACAGCTCTCAAAAACATACTTCTTTTAACTGGAACTTGTATCTTTGACCATGTATCTTCACTCTCTCCCACCCCAGTCTCTCATAACCACCATTCTACTCACGGCTTGTATGAGTTCACCTTTTTTAGATTCTGTATATAAATGAGATCAGGCAGTATTTGTCTTTCTGTACCTTGATTATTTTACTCAACATAATGTCCTTTAGGTTAATTCATGTTGCCCCAAATAGTAGTTTTGTATTTTTTTAAGGCAGAACAGTATTGTTATTAATACACACAGCACACACACATTTTCTTTATGTATCTTTCAATGCATAAAAACACAGGTTTTTTTCCACATTTTGACTTGTAAACAGTGCTGCTATTAGTTTCACAAGTGAGAGTGCAGTTATATCTTCACCGTTTCAAACCCTTTGTATATATACTCAGAAGTGAGATTCCTGAACTTATGGTAGTTTTATTTCTGATTTCTGGGGGATTCTCTATGTATTAAAGATGTACTCATTTTTATTCCCACCAAGAGTGTACTTCTTTTCTTTTCTTTTTATATCCTCATCAACACTTGTTAACCTTCATCTTATTAATAAGAGAAATTCTTACAAGTATGAGATAATAACTTATTGTGATTTCACTTGCATTTCCCTGACAATTAGTGATGTTGAGCACGTTTTTATATGTCTGCTGGCCATTTATATCTTCTTTGAAACATATATTTAGGTGTTTTCCCATTTTTATTATTATTTTTATTTTTGCTATTGAATTACATGAGTTCCTTACAGGTATTGAATACTAACTTCTTAGCAGATGTATATTTTGTGAACAATTTTTTCAATTCTGAAAGCTGACTCTTACTCTGTCAGTTGCATCCTTGTGCATAAGCTTTGTATTTGAGGTAGTTCTATCTGTCTCTTTTTGCTTTTGCCTGTGCTTTTGTTCTCAAATCCAAAAAAATATCAGTGAATAGACCAGTGTTGTGGAGTTTCCCCTTTCTGTTTTCTTCTTGTAGTTTTGCAGTTTTCATCTCACATTTAAGTTTTTAATTCATTTCAAGTCAATTTTTCTATATATTGTAAGATAAGGTTCCAATGCTATTATCCTGCGTGTGGATATCTAATTCTCTCTATATCCTATTTTAAATAAATTGTTCTTTCCACATTAAGTGTTCTTAGCACTATTGTCAAAAATCAATTTACAGTCAATTGTTTGGTTTATTTCTGGTTTTGTATCTTGTTGCATTGGTAAGAGTATATGTTTCTGTGTGGTATCATGTTGTTTTGATGACTGTAGCTTTTTAGAATATTTTGAGAGCAGGTAGTGTAATGTCCGAGTTCGGCATTGTTATTTAGCTCATGATTGTGTTGCCTATTGTGATTTCATATACATTTTAGGATATTTTTATTTGTGTGAAAAATGTTATTGGAACCTTGATAAAGATGCATTGAATCTCAGGATCAAATGATTAGTATAGACATTTTAATAACTGATATTTCTTCCAATCCATCAATAGGATAAATCTTTCCACTTATTGGTGCTAATATTTCTTTCATTAGTATAATTTTCAATGTACAGATTTTTTACTTCTTTGGTTAAATTGAAACCTGTCTTAATTTTAAAAAATAACTGTTGTATATAAAATTGTTTTATTGACTTGTTTTCAGATGGTTTACTGAAAATATGTGAAAAAGCTACTGACTTTTATGTCAGTTCTGTATTTTTTTGGTGGCACTTAGGTTTTTCTACATATATTGCTGAGTCTTCTATAAACAAGACAATTTTACTCTATTTTTTCTAACTGGGTGTCTTTTATTTCTTTCTCTCACCTAATTTCTCTGGCTAAATTTTTTAGTACTAAGTTGATATATAAGAGATCAGAGCAGACCTCTATGTCTTGTTCCTGACTTTAGATATAAACATTTGATATTTTCTCTATTAACTATAATGTTAGCTGTGGGCATGTCATATATAATCTTTATTGTGTTGAAATAAACTTTTTGTAATTCAACAAATTATAAGAATATTTAATTTTGTCAAATATTTTTTCTGCATCTATTGATATAATCATTTGGTTTTGTTTTACATTCTGTTAATGTGGTTTATCCCTAGAATGCAGGCATTCAGCCATCCTTGCATCCTAGAGATAAATCTCTCATAATTAGTGAATGATTCTCTCAGTGTGCTCCTAAATTCTGCTTGCTAATTTGTTGTTGAACATTTTTACATCTATGCTCCTGAGAATTATTGACCTATAATGTTTTTTATGTAAAGTTGTTTTTTCTGGCTTAAATATTAGAGTAATACTGGCCTCATAAAATCAGTTTGGGAGTATTTCCTCCTCTTCAATTTTTGGACTGTTTGAGAAAGATTGCTATTATACTGTATTACTTTATGAACTTGTTCAAAATTAATATTAAAATGCTAAAAAAAAAGGCCGGGTACAGTGGCTCAAGCCTGTAATTCCAGCACTTTGGGAGGCCGAGGCAGGTGGATCACGAGGTCAACAGACAGAGACCATCCTGGTCAACATGGTGAACCCCGTCTCTATTAAAAATACAAAAAAATTACCTGGGCACGGTGGCACATGCCTGTAATCCCAGATACTCAGGAGGCTGAGGCAGGAGAATTTCCTGAACCCAGGAGGCAGAGATTGCGGTGAGCTGAGATCGCGCTATTGCACTGCAGCCTTGGTAACAAGAGTGAAACTCCACCTTAAAAATGCTAAAAAAAATTGTAAAATACATTCTAGGAAGCATAGGAGGCAAAAAGAATCAGACAGTGTCATTAAAGCAGAAACCAAGCAATCCAAAAGATCTCAATTAGAAGAATATTCTTATGGAATCTCTAGACAAGGGACCATGAAGCTTCATGCAACTTCCTTCCGTGCAGACGGATTTATAGTAGCCTCATACTAGAAAGAGCTTTCATGACTCTGAAACTAGACACACAATGCAGTAGGCTCATATTATAAAGAGGTTTCATGTCTGTTTTCTGCTCTCATAAAGCATGCGCTAAGATTCAAGTGCAATAAATTAAATGTGTTAATAGAAAATAATCTTCCAATACTAGCTACAGTGAAAAAATTATGCAAAAAAATTATATAACGTATAACATGCTTATCAATTTGAATAAAAACACTAATAGATCAGTAGAACATAGTGATTATAGACACAGAAAAGGGGATTGGAAAGGCATTTTAAATGTATGACCATGGTGCTTCAAGTACCAGAGCAGTGCACCATGATTACCTCAGTTTCGGGGCTGGGGAGTAGTGAAGCTGGGAGCCTAGTGCAGCTATGTGACTCCCAGAGCACATGCTCAGCCCAAATTTCACTGTGCTCTGAGGCACTCTACCCCTGCTACCTGCACCTCACCACATAATGACCTGCTTTTTCTGGACTTTAGAATGTTGCTAGCCTACTAGGTTAGGGGCTGCAACCGTCAGAACAGAGAGGCAGCTGTGAAGCCATCAGGGGCCACAGTACAGACTCTTTCCCATTTCCTGCCTTGGTGGAGTCCTGCAGCCTTAGTGGTCACCATTGCAACAGGACTTGACACAGATCAGGGCACTATGGCGACAAGCTCTCTGCAGGTGGCCATAAGAGAGCGTCTGTCTACCCTCCGCCCTTTGCTAAGCCCCCACCTTTCCTCCTCACTGATTGCTCCACTGCATGGAACCAGGCCAGAAATTACTTTTCAGGCGGAGGGTGATAATTTTCTGCAGCCATCTGAAATAATGTAAATAAATTGTTCTTTCTCCATTGTCTCAGGGAGGACATTGTCCTCCTAAATGTAGAGAGAGGAAAAGGTACTGATAGGGCATGAGTTGAAGATGCTGGAGGGGTCCTGGGGATGGAGGGAGCAATGGCTAAGCTCTGGGGCTCTTTTCCTGAGGGTGTCATAATCCCCTCCAAGCCTATGCAGCCCCAGCCTGTTCTCAGAGTTGGATGTAAACAGCCCCTTCTCCAGAAATTGGTCCTTGACACAAGTCTCCTTCTCCTCTGAGTGTCAAAACCTTCTGATAAATCTAAGATGTGGAGGATGGAGCCAGGGAATGTCCCTAGGATGTTTCCATTGATGGTCTCTGATGTCCAGTCTCCACCCTCTCCCACCATGAGACTCCCAGCTGCCCACCCTCCTGATTTTCTCATTGTTGGTTACCTCCTGACCAACAAGGAGCCCCATCTGGCCCCACGCCATGCTGCACTGTGGGGAATGCTCCCGTGTGAGGCCTCTAGGAAATGGGCCTCGCCATATGGTGAGCTTGAGCCCGGATACAGATCCCTGGTTGGGGGAGTCGAGCTGAGGGAAAGCTGGAACTGAGAGAGGGACTATGCTATTCAAAATAATTAACAGACATTACTTTATGGATATGAGGGCATGGGAGGCATTGTGTCCACTTTCAGTTTCTTATGGTTTATTGCTCCATTGTGTTCATTTTTGGATTCTTGCTACATTAGTTGTAAAATATTCACTTCTGTATTTACAATTGTTAAGTATTTACTGGGTGTAACTTACCTTTTGACTTAACTTCAGTATTTACAATTGTTAAGTATTTACTGGGTGTAACTTACTTACCTTGTGACTTCTAGATAATTGAAGATTGTTATCCGAGTTACTGGTTGTTCTGATAATATTGATAATCAGCAACACCTACTTCACCCTTGACCTTTCAAATCAGTATCTGTTCCTTTTTCTGGTTCCCCAGATTTGTTTTCTGTTTCCTTTGTTATTTAAGAAATGCTTTGATCTGATGTAAACAACATTAAGTAGAAAAGTATATAATAAAACCTACTGCACAAATAAAATTGCTGCTTGGGCATAGCCTAATCAGTCCTCCAGACCACGCTCTTTTCTTTCCACGCACACTCTCTTCCAGGTTTGGGACCCTTTCTCTGGATGAGATTCCTGGGCTCACGATTGGTTCACAATACTGGACCACTGCAAGAGCCACTGGAGCCAGGACTTGGACCTGCACTAGGCTTTGGGCTCTAGAGGAGGGGTCATGGATGCTGAGGCTCTGGGACTTTTGACCCAGCCCTCTTGTATGACAGAAAAGCTGGTACCATGTATAGAAAGCAACATAGGAACAGCCTGCACTTGGAGAGTCCCAGTTTCAATCTTTCATGGGTGCTACCCAAAATGAAGGCTGAGGCCACCAAAGCTCACACCTCCTGCAGCTTTTCAGTCAGACAGCACCTCATTGTCACCACTCAGGAACAGGATCTGACAGCTGCTGTGGAGCCTCCATCACTCAAAGTTGCCTTGGGGCTGATGTCTCCCTTCACAGGCCCAGATGCGAGGCTCTCAGGAGAGGAAATTTGCTGAGTGAGGGCTGAGATTTAAGGGCTCGGTCCAGGGCCCCCTCCTCCCAACCCTCAGGATTGTGGTTTCCTCTGCACTGCTCCGAGGCTCATTCACATCCACATAGTCCTTCAGGGGGCAGTGTCCAGCATTACCAAGTCACTGAGGAAGATCCCCTGGAAGGGTACCACAGCCTGTGCCATTAAGAGAGGAGGTTAGTGGTGATGAGTGCCCCCAGGTACCTGCCCAAGGCCCTATTCTATAAAATCCCAACAACCCCTGTTCTCCAGGCCGCCCTCCCCAGGTCTGCTACTTGGAGCAACAAAAGACCCTAAGCTCCTTCTCTTAGTTATCTCCTTTCTCTACCCCAGCCATCCCCAAGGCCTCCAAGCATCACCTGGTAATGTTTATGGTTGGATTTTACAAACACACAAGGGTATGTGGTTCATGGCCCTGCCCTTCCCCACATCCACTCTGAGCCTAGCTGTCCCAGGTTCTTGCTCTGGTCTGTCTACTGGTGGTGTTTTTGGCTCTGTGGCCACAACAGGGCAGGGCTGGGGAGGAAGCCCCTTCTCTTTTAATGTGGAGGCCTTCAGCTGGGAGGGAGAAGCCCTGTTTTCTGACCACTTCCACCTACTCCCTACCAAAGGCTCACTCACTTCTGTCTTTGCACCTCATCAGGGGTTTTCTCTCCTGGGTGGCCAACTTAGGGATCCCCACCTGCAAGGCTAAGGGCCCAGTCAGTGAGGTGGTCCTCCCCCTCCCCAGTTACACCCTAACTGCACTGCCCTCAGCCCTGGGGCACTGGGCCCCCAGGAGAGAGGCTAGCTCCTTCCACACCTGGAGGCCCTGTCCCAGATGACTTCACCCCACACCCCAGCACCATCACCCATCAGCTCAGCAGAGCCATGTTCTCTGGAGTCTCTTGAATGTACACATCTCCAGCCAAGTAGTCATAGTGGAAAAGGGACAGGGTACCCTGGGAGATCTGTTTAAATGGCACCTGCCTGTCTCATCCCACTGAAATTTCTGTCCCACAAGTTGCATTTGCGGCCCCACCAAAAGCTTTACCTCCCCAGTGATTTCCCAGGGGAATTTCCTGCACAGAACTCTCTCTTCATCCACTCAGAAACTGGTCTCCCAAGGCACCATCTCTGGCTGACAAGGCAGGGTCTTTTTCCAGAAAATAAAACCCTGGTGTTTTTCATTCCTGTCACTTACACACACCCTCCACTGGGATGGTTATCCTCTGTGCATCAAGTCCTCCCAATAAATTGAAGACAAAGAGGATGGAGCCAGGGTGGGAGCTCATGCTGTCCTCTGGCCCCATCTTCATTACTTTGAGCAACTGTGTGCTTACAGTTAGATTTCAGTTGGGCACAGAGTTCCATTGCTGTGTACAAACACCTGAAAGCCTTCAGTCAGCTCCAACCTGTTCCTGATGGTTAAAAATCCCAAGTCTGGAGTTAGAAATTTTGGCCTAGAATTCTAGGACAGCTTAGAAACCACCCCCCACCTCATCAGCCTATCCCTGTCGGCACTGTCTCTGGTCTCCTGGAACCTCCCAGAATCTCTGAGGGTGAATGGTGAGATCTTTAGGGTCCATAGTCACCCTCATGCTTCTATGGGGAGGATTTTAGTTCAACCTTCCTACCTGGATACTTTACCCCATGTCACCCTGAGCCGATGAATCAGGGTGCTCTTCAGAGCAGAGAGGATGGCATGGAGCAACGAGAAGATCCTGAGGCTGAGGCATTGCTGGGAAGGGAAGAGAATGAGCCATGAGGTCTGAAGTTGGAGCCCTGCATGGTCCAGCCTCAGCCCACTCTACTGACCTCTCCCCTGCTGTAAGAAGCTGAGGCCCAAGGAGCCACAGGAGGGAATCCCTGAGGCCCATTGAGGGACAGATAAAGGAGGATTTTAGTGCAACCCATGAAGGAGCCCAGGTAGGAAGCAAGCAGCCACCCAGGGCAATGGGAGTCAAGGTCAATGAACCTCTGCCAGAAAGGGCCAACGGGATGTGCTGGGCTCAGACCACAGAGGCCAAACCTGAGAGCAAAGAGAGAAGAGCCAGTTCCCATGTGCCCAGAGAGGGAATACCCAGACACTCCTCTGGCATACCCTGATCATCTTAATCCAGTGTTCCACCACCCTGGCCCTGGCCCTCAGGCTCTGTTCCCTGAGGCAGGAGCTGATGACACAGCTGGTTGCACTATGAACCTGGGTTGTGGTGGCACAGACAGATGATGCCTTGTAATCTTCAGCCTTTCTGTTCTGCGAGGCCAAGATGGAGCTCGGGTATTCTTAGGGCACCACCTTCTTGAGGAAGCTCCTAATGAGGAATATAGTGTCACAGACACAGGGCAGTCCAACTCAGAGTTCACAGTCATGACATCAAGTGTTTTGGCAGAGGAAGTACATTATCCACTGGCTATGAAAATGTAAACTGTTACAACTGCTTTTGAAAATTGTGGGCATCATATGTTAAATGTAAACAAGCCAAATGCCCACCAACAGACACATGCAAAATCATTGTGATGTAAAATGCAACAAAGGGAATATACTCACTTGTTAACCACCAGCAAAAACATGGGTTAATCTCAAAAATAATGTTGAGCAAAAGAAGTGAGACAAAAATGATTGTAGCACGCTGTAGGTTTTCAGTTTATAAAAAACCACTAGTTACATTAAATTTTATATTTTTGGACATGCATGCACAGTTCATAAAGCTTAAGAAAAACAAGCAATTACTGTAAGTTTTGAGTGATGTTTGTGAACATGAAAATTGCACTCAGGGAAAAATTTTTTGCTTTTCTCAGTTGAGGTTACATTCTGTTTCCTGTCATTAATGGTAGCGTCAAAGCTGTTCACTCCCTGTCATTAGTTAAATGTAAAGAGAATAAAATGGTTTGAGAAAGCTAAATAGTTATGGTATAAACTGTGGAAGATATTTGCTATAAAGCAAACCAACAAAACTTTATTAACTTACATTGTAAGTGTCTTAATATAGCCACTCAGTACAATTCTGACTTCAGTTTATTTCTCTTCATTTTATGTTTCTCCAAAGCATTCATTATCTAATATGAAAGAACCTCAAAAGTTCTACAGAAAGATGGAATTAAAATATAAAAATAAAAAAGTGTATATATACATACACACACATATATATACATATATATATATGATTATATGAACTTCATTTTTCAACATAAGCTTTATCAATGTCTAAACACATTTGAAATTATTGATGCCAGCCACTTAATCCAACCCTAAGAACTGGAAGTTTAACCATGTCAATGCAGTCTTTTTTACATTCTTAAATTAAGACAAATGAATGCCTTGTATAGATTTATTTCATGATTAGGAATAAAAAAATCAGAAGGAGACAAAAAAGGAATGTAAGGTGGGCATCTAATGATTTCTCATTGAAATTCTTTACCAATTTCTCCTGTTTGATGAGACGAATGAGTGGGATAATTCTCAGGAAGGAGAGAAACTCTCTGGCAAATATTTCCTGGGAGATTTTCTGTGAAGTATTGGCTAACTTTCTCAAAACACTCTTATAATACGTAGTTGTCATTGTTCTTTGCCTCTCTAAAAAGTTAAAAAGCAAAACGCCTTGCCTATCCACAAAAACAGTTCTCATGACTTCCACTCTGGACTGGTCTGATTTGCTTTGCTTGGCACACTTCCACCACTCGGTAGCTATTTCATGGATTGTATTTTGTCTTTAGGGTCATACTGGTAAAGCCAGGTTTCATCTGCCGAAAGAGTTCTTCAAGAAACACTTCAGGATCTTGATCCTACTTTTTTACAGTTTCCACTGAGGCTCTGGTCTTGTCTGCAGCTGATCTGGGTGCAAGGGTTTGGATGCTCATCAAATGGAAGGTTTGCTTAACTTAAAACTTTCAGCCAGAATTTTGAAATCTGAATCAGTTCAAATGTCTGTGTTGTTGTCTAGCGTTTCTGCCATTTATCTTTAGTCCTTATCAATTAGGGCATTAATAAGATAATTTTTTCTCACAAATGGATTTACGTGGTCTTCCACTGTGGACTTCATCTTTAGCATGGCCTTGTTCTTACTTAAAACAAAATTCTGATTTCAGACAGTTTACTTATTTTCATATTCCTTTTTCAAAACCATTCATTACCCAATATGAGAGAACTTCCATAACTTTTGGTAAAGCATCAGTAATTTCCTTATTCTTCCACCAACAGAAATTACTGATTTCCCTGGGTCATTGCTCTTGTAATATTTTCCCAAAGCATCAAGAATTTTACTATTCTTTCTCTCAGACATCAAAATAAATTATGTTTTTCTTCAATTTTAGCAGAATTTATGTTTCTCTGATAAAAGCTGTTTCTAAATTGATATCCTTGTAGATCTTGTTCAGATATCATATAGCACATTAATATAAGTTTATTTTGGTGCAAAAATGAAATCAATGCAGAGCTCTTTCATAATATGCATTTTCCATGAACTTAATGAAGTGTCTCTGTATATTCTATGTCAAGGATGTATTTTGCATTTTGTTCTGTTGCTACTGGAATGTGTGCCCTCTGAAAGCAACTGAGCTCTTGTTTGACCCACTGACTCATCTGCTGGTATGTAATCTGGCACTTACATAGGTTCATCACAGGTTTATGTTGTGGATCTTGAAAGAATTATGAATATAAAGTCAAACAATCTGTTCAAAAAGACAGTGAGGGGCTGCACACAGTGGCTCAGGCCTAGAATCCCAGCACTTTGGATTCACCTGAGGTCAGTCCAAACCTGCCAGGTCAAAATGGTGAAACACTGTTTCCACTAAAAATACAAAACTTAGCCAGGTGTAAAGTGCATCACTATAGTCCCAGCTACTTGAGCATGGAGTGGATGTTGAGAAAGAAGAATTGCTTGAACCCAGGAGGCAGAGGCTGCATTAGGCTGAGATCATGCCATTAATTGCACTCCAGCCTGGGTGACAGCAAAACTCTGTCCGAAAAGCAAAACATAAAACAAAACAAAAAAAAATGAGGAAATAAAAATGGGTAATATGCATTAAAAACTAACACTGCATTTCAGGAATGCCAATTCAGAGCACAGTGTAGCCTATTCAACAACTGTCACTCTTTGTACAACCTAGCATATAAACACTTAAATCTGTTCACTTTTTTGGGTCTTCATTTTTCTTGTAAGAGCACCCATTGTAAATAAAATATTAATGCTTTTCTTTTTTCTAATATAACTTTTCTTTTTAAGAGACAGAGTGTCATTCTGCTGCTTAGGCTGGAGTGCAGTGGCTATATCATTGGTGGCCCTTGTTGCTGTGGTCATGAGAGTGTGAGCCAGCCCCTGAGGCATCTGCTTGCTGGGTCCTAGAAATGGGGGAGCAGTGCCCCGGCTGGAAGGAATGCACATGGGAGCAGTAAGGATGCAAGCTGATGGTAGCTGCAAGCTGTTTGACTTGCAGAGTAGTTCCTTGGCCCTGTGAAAAAGCCTAGCTTCTATCCTAGAAGTACACAGTAGGTGCTCCATGAACCCTTGGGCTGGGAACACGTGAGATAGTCATGGGATGGGAAAGAATGGGATCGTGTGTGGCTGCAGCACCGGGGACTGAACTAAGGGATTTTGGTTCCCTGAGGTCTTTGTCCTCTCCTATGGAGTTGGGGAGATGGGAGGAAGCACCTGTTACATGGCCATTCCTACTTGGCAGGCATTTGGCGGCCTCTTTAAATCCTCCTGGAACAATTTTCAGTCAGGGCGTGGTGGCTCATGACTGTAATTCCACTTTGGGAGGAGAAAGCTGGCAGATCATGAGGTCAAGAGATCAAGACCACTCTCGCCGACATGGTGAATATCCATCTCTACTAAAAATATAAAAATTAGCTGGGTGTGGTGGCACAGGCCTGTAGTCCCAGCTACTCAGGAGGCTAAGATAAAAGAATCAATTGAACTTAGGAGGTGGAAGTTGCCACTGCACTTCAGCCTGGTGACAGCAAGATTTTGTCTCAAAAAAAAATTGTGGAAGGACACTGCAGCAGAAGCAGCAGTGGCAGGAACAGCTGGCATGGTGACAGAGCCATCATGGAAGAGAGAAGGGTGTGGTGGCATCAGCAACCTGAGAGAGGGAGCCGCCTTTAACAGGAAGTGACCTAATTCCCCAGGCTGGCCACCTCTCAGTGCCTATTTCCCTTTGCAGGCCCAGCCTTTTGCACTCCTATGTCTCCCTCCAGATCTTCCTGCCCAGCCCAGCTTCAGCCCCTCCACGTGTTGGGTCCAAGTCACGGGCTGTCCTAGGATCACTCCTCTCTGCTCTTGGCTATCAGCTGTGCCTAGTCTTGTGAGGCTCCAGCAAAGGTATTTTCAGGGGAGAGATGGAGAGAGGAGGCCTTCCAGAAAGACACAAGGAGGCCGTGAGGAATGTGGGTCTCCATGTACCCTTGGGCCTTTTGGGAGTGGCTAGGGGAATCCAGGCCCACATCTCCAACCTCTGGGACCACTCAAGGGTGGAGTCTGAACTCTCAGTTGAAAGATCTCTGAGTGAGAGTGGTCAGAACCTATGCAACTATCTTGCATGTTCTGCACATGTGCCCCAAAACCTAAAATGCAATATAAATTAAAAAAAGAAACTACTCAGCCAGAAGACCCACTTGCCCAATTCCCACACCTGCCCCTTGCCCCTCAGTCTCAGGCTCCCCCACCCTGAGGTTACAGGGCCCCATCTCAGGTCCACCTTAAGTTTGGCCACAGCTAGGCCAGAAAGCAGAAGGTGGTACAGTGAGGGGTGCTGGAAATAACTTCTTCTCTGGCCACCAACCCTGGTTTCTGGCTCAAAGTGGGGGAGAATAAAGCTGGGGGGATTTGCCAGCCTTTATGGAGCACCCATGGAGGGAGAGAAGCAGCCTGTGCTGTCTGCACTGGTGCAGATAGGCTCGGTGGCTTAAGCCTGTAGGCCTAGCAATTTGGAAAGTTGAGCAGGAAGAATCCCTTGATCCCAGGAGTTCAACACCAGTCTGGGCAACACAGTAAAAGCCCATCTCTACATATATGCATACCTGCATACATACATGCATGCATAAAGAAAGGGAGGAGAGTTGGGTTGGGGTGTGGAACTGTGAGCAGGGTGGCCCTGTAGGTTGCAAACTCACTGGAGTCTTTATGGCTCTGGGTTTTTACCCAGATTCTGTGGTGGTCCTCAAGTGATTCAGTCTCACCTACCACTTTTGTAAAATGAGGAGAAGAGTGAGGTTTGGAAGGCAAAGTCACCATGGAGGACTCAGAGGAGATTCCCCAGTCTGGTTATTGAAGGTGGCATAGTTAGATTTTTGGAGCCTGGGATATGCCCACACAGGACAGCAGTCCCAGCAGTGAAAGCACATAGAATAGCCTGGAAAAATGTCCTGAATGGAGACTGGGCGTGTTGCGGGAATAACTAAGCTGTTAGGGCTCTGCAGAGCCTCAAATAAAAAATCAGATTTCACAGAAGGAAATGCCCCATCCCATCTGGGAGGTAGAGCTGAGTCTGCAGCTCCCCAGACTCTATACCTTCTAGTTTTGGGAGGTCCCAGTCTATCCCTGGCCACATACACAGCAGCAGGTTTGAGAGCTGGAGTTTTTCTGAAGCCCCAGTGGCTGAATGATCTCCAAACCTGTCTCTCAGATGACCTGGCCCTCTGAAAAAGCCCATTTCCTTCCTCAGCATTACAATTTTCGTGCTCCCTGTCTGCTAGCAGGATTGGAGAAATAATAATAAATACAATTGCTATAATTTTTCCAGTGGTTACTCAACACCAGCTTTATGGAGAGAAATCATGAATGTAATCCCAATGTATTACTCCCCTATGCAGTGCCAGGAACAGAGTGGGCCAGAACCCTATCACTGAATCCTCAGAGCCATCCAGTTGGAATGTGAGAGTAGGGACTATTGACCGCACTTGGTAACAAGGAAATGGCTGATCAGAGAAAGAAGGCAATTTTGCCAAGGATGCACAGCTGGTGGCTGAATGTGGCTAGAGAACAAACGGGCTGCTGTTTCCCATTCCCAGCTCAGCCTGGCTGGGGCCATGGGAGAAAGATGTTGATCATTATCCTGTGACCAGCCATGCATTGGAAGGGTGTCTGAGTTGGAGTTATTTATGAGGCATGTCTGGACTATACATATTACAGGACCAGCACCTGGGAAGTCTTGGGGGCTCTGAGGTTAAGGCAGAAAGTTCCTGTTCCAAGAATCCAGAAGTAGACAGGGTTAGACGGGAGGTTTCTTAGTTCATTCACTGCAGGCTGCTCAAGCTTGTTGGGCCCTAGCAGGTGCTGTATGGGATTATTCAAGAACAGCAAGGCTCTCAGTTGATGCAGGACTGAAGGACAGTCACATGATGCATAAGGTGTTGATTCTTAGTGTCCTAGTAGTAAGGATAATAAACAGGAGTCCAGGTCTAAGGTGAGGTGGGGAAAGGCATAATGAGATTACAGACATGAATCATCATGACAAGCCCAGGGTCATTTATATAATAACAGCTGCATAGTATTTAATTTAATAGAGGTTCTATGATGCAGTGAGCTCCTTCTCAGGCAAAAGCCCTAGGAGAAACCACTAGTTCTACTTCTAACAGTACAGATCACCTGTACTTTCTTCTTTTTTTATTGCATTTTAGGTTTTGGGGTACATGTGCAGAACTTGCAAGATAGTTGCATAGGTACAAACATGGCAGTGTGTTTTGCTGCCTTCCTCCCCTTCACCAACATTTTGTATTTCTCCCCAGGCTATTACTCTCCCTCTCACCCCTCGCTGTCCCTCCCTTATTCACCCCAATAGACACCAGTGTGTAGTACTCACTTCCCTGTGTCCATGTGTTATCATTGTTCATCACCCGCCTATGAGCGAGAAGATGCAGTATTTCATTTTCTTTTCTTCTGTCAGTTTGCTGAGAATGATGTTATCCAGATTCATCCAGGTACCTACAAAGAACTCATCATTTTTTATTGCTGCATAATATTACATGGTATATATGTGCCACATTTTCCCAGTCCAGTTTATCATGGATGGGCATTTGGGTTGGTTCCAGGTCTTTGTTATTGTAAACAGTGCTGCAATGAACATTTGTGTGCATGTGTCCTTATAGTAGAATGATTTATAGTCCTTTGGATATATACCCAGTTATGGGATTGCTGGGTCAAATAAAATTTCTATTTCTAAGGCCTTGAGGAATCGTCACACTGTCTTCCACAATGGGTGAAATAATTTACACTTTCACCAACAGTGTAAAAGTGTTCCTATTTCTCCACATCCTCTCCAGCATCTGTTGTCTCCAGATTTTCTAATGGTCGCCATTCTAACTGGCATGAGATGGTATCTCAAAGTGGTTTTGACTTGCATCTCTCTAATGACCAGTGATGATGAGCACTTTTTCACATGTTTGTTGGCCTCATGTATGTCTTCTTTGTTAAAGTGTCTGTTCATATCCTTTGCCTATTTTGAAATGGGCTTGTTTGTTTTTTACCTGTAAATCTGCTTGAGTTCTTTGTAAATTCTGGATATCAGCCCTTTCTTATATGAGTAAACTGCAAAAATTTGTTCCCATTCTGTTGGTTGCCAATTCACTCTAGTGACTGTTTCTTTTGCCGTGCAGAAGCTGTGGAGTTCGATTAGGTCCCATTTGTCTATTTTGGCTTTTGTTGCCAATGCTTTCGGTGTTTTGGTCATGGAATCCTTGCCTACTCCTATGTCCTGAATAGTTTTGCCTAGATTTTCCTCTAGGGTTTTTATGGTGCCAGGTCTTATGTTTAAGTCTTTAATCCATCTGGAGTTAATTTTAGTATAAAGTGTCAGGAAGGGGTCCAGTTACTGCTTTCTGCACATGGCTAGCCAGTTTTCCCAGCACCAATTAATAAACAGGGAATTCTTTCCCCATTGCTGGTTTTTGTCAGGTTTATCAAAGATTGCATGGTTATAGATATGTTTTGTTGCCTCTGATGCCTTTATTCTGTTCCTTTTGTCTATATCTCTGTTTTGGTACCAGTACCATGCTGTTTTTTTATTGCATTTTAGGTTTTGGGGTACATGTGCAGAACATCCAAGATAGTTTCATAGGTACACACGTGGCAGTGTGTTTTGCTGCCTTCTGCCCTCTCACCCATATTTGGCATTTCTCCCCATGCCATCCCTCCCCTGCTCCCCACCCGCTCTCCCTCCCCTATTTCCCCTAATAGACCTCAGTGTGTGGTGCTCCCTTCCCTATGTCCATGTGTTCCCATTGTTCATCACCCGCCTATGAGTGAGTATATACGGTGTTTTGATTACTGCAGCCTTGTAGTATAGTTTGAAGTCCGGTAGTGTGATACCTCCCGCTGTGTAATTTTGATTAGAATTGACTTGGCTATGTGGGCTCTCTTTTGGTTCCATATGAAATTCGTGGTGGTTTTTAACAGTTCTGTGAAGAAAGTCAACAGTAGCTTGATGGGGATAGCGTTGATTCTGTAAATTACTTTGGGCAGTATAGCCATTTTCACCATATTGATTCTTCCTAACCATGAACATGGAATGTTTCTCCATCTGTTTTTGTCCTATCTTGTTTTTTGAGCAGTGGTTTGTAGTTTACCTTGAAGAGGTCCCTTAGGTTCCTTGTAAGTTGTATTCCTAGGTATTTTATTCTTTTATAGCAATTGTGAATGGCAGTTTGTTCTTGATTTTGCTCTCTTTCAGTCTGTTATTTGTGTATAGGAATGCTTGTAATTTTTGCACATTGATTTTATATCCTGAGACTTTGCTGAAGTTGCTTATCAGTTTCAGGAGTTTTGGGGCTGAGGCGATGGGGTCTTCTAGGTATAGTATCATGTCGTCTGCAAATAGAGACAATTTGGCTTCCACCTTTCCTATTTGAATACCATTTGTTTCTTTTTCTTGCCTGATTGCTCTGGCTAGAACTTCCAGTACTATATTGAATAGGAGTGGCGAGAGTGGGCATCCTTGTCTAGTGCCATATTTCAAAGGGAATTCTTCCAGATTTTGCCCATTCAGTCTGTTGACTGTGGGTTTGCCATAAATACCTTTTATTCCTTTGAGACAGATTCCATCAATACCGAGTTTATTGAGCGTTTTTAGCATAAAAGGCTGTTGAATTTTTTCAAATGCATTCTCTGCGTCAATTCAGATAATCATGTGGGTTTTTTTGTTCTGTTTATGTGGTGAATTACATTTGTAGACTTGCATAGGATGAACCAGCCTTGCATCCCCGGGATGAATCCTACTTTATCATGATAGATAAGCTTTCATATGTACTGTTGCAATCATCTTGCCAGTATTTTATTGAAGATTTTTGCATCTATGTTCATCATGGATATTGGCCTGAAGTTTTCTTTTCTAGTTGAGTGTTTGCCGGGTTTTGGTATCAGGATAATGTTGGTCTCATAAAATGATTTGGGAAGGATTCCCTCTTTTTGGATTATTTGAATTAGTTTCAGAAGGAATGGTACCAGCTCCTCTTTGTGTGTCTAGTAGAATTAGGCTCTGAATCCATCTGGACCTGGGCTTTTTTTGTGCGTTAGGTTCTGAACTGCTCCCTCGACTTTAAACCTTGTTATTGGTCTATTCATAGTTTCAGCTTCCTCCTGGTTTAGTCTTGGGAGGAAACAGGTGTCCAGGAATTTATCCATTTCTTCCAGGTTTACTAGTTTATGTGCATAGAGTTGTTTTTAATATTCTCTGATGATGGTTTGAATTTCTGTGGAATCTGTGGGTATTTTCCCTTTATCGTTTTTTATTGCATCTCTTTGGTTGTTCTCTCTTTTCTTTTTTATTAGTCTGACTAGTGGTCTGTCAATTTTGTTTGTCTTTTCAAAAAACCAGCTATTGGATTTATTGATATTTAAAGGTTTTTTCGTGTCTCCTTCAGTTCTGCTCCGATCTTAGTTATTTCTTTTCTTCTGCTAGGTTTTGAGTTTTTTTTTTTGATCTTGCTCCTCTAGATGTTTTAATTTTGATGATGGAGTGTCAATTTTGGATCTCTCCACTCTTCTCATATGGGCACTTATTGCTATACATTTTCCTCTGGAGACTGCTTTAAATGTGTCTCAGAGATTCTGGTATGCTGTGTCTTCATTCTCGTTGGTTTTCAAGAACTTCATTTCTGCCTTCATTTTATTCTTTATCCAGTCAACATTCAAGTGCCAGTTGTTTAGTTTCCATAAAGCTGTGCGGTTCTGTGTTAGTTTCTAAATTCTGAGTTCTAACTTCATTGCACTATGGTGTGAGAGATTTTTTATTATTATGTCAGTTGTTTTGCATTTGCTCAGGAGAAATTTACTTCCAATTATGTGGTCAACTTTCGAGTAGGTGTGATGTAGTGCTGACAAAAAGATATATTCTGTAGATTCGGGGTGGAGAGTTTTGTAAATGTCTATCAGGTTTGCTTGTTCCAGGTCTGAGTTCAAGCCCTGGATATCCTTGTTAATTTTCTGTCAGGTTGATCTGTTTAATATTGACAGTGGAGTGTTAAAGTCTCCCACTATTAACGTGTGGGACTCTAAGTCTCATTGTAAGTCATTAAGTACTTGCCTTATATATCTGGGTGCTCCTGTATTGGGTCCATATATATTTAGGGTCGTTAGCTCTTCTTGTTGTATCGATCTTTTCACCATTATGGAATGTCCTTCTTTGTCTCTTTTGATCATTGTTGCTTTAAAGTCTATATTTTTGGAGATGAGAATTGCAACTCCTGCTTTTTTTTGCTCTCCATTTGCTTGGTAAATCTTCCTCCATCCCTTTATTTTTAGCCTTTGTGTATCCTTGCATGTGAGATGGGTTTCCTGGATACAACACATGAATTTTTTTTTAATTCAATTTGTCAGTTTTTGTCTTTGGTTGGTGCATTTAGCCTATTTACATTTAGTGTTAAAATTGTTATGTGTGAATTTGATACTGCCATTTTGATGCTAGTTGGCTGTTTTGCACCTTTGTTGATGCAGATTCCTCATTTTGTTGATGTTCTTTATCATTTTATATGTTTTTGGAATGGCTGGTACTGGTTGTTCCTTTCTATGTGTAGTGCCTCTTCCAGGAGCTCTTGTAAAGCAGGTCTGGTGCTGACAAATTCTCTGAGTACTTGCTTGCTTGCAAAGAATTTTATTTTTCCTTCACTTATGAAGCTCAGTTTTGCTGGATATGAAATTATGGGTTGAAAGTTATTTTCTTTAAGGATGTTGAATATTGGTGCCCACTCTCTTTTGGCTTGTAGAGTTTCTGCCGAGAGATCCGCTGTGAGTCTGATGGGCTTCCCTTTGTGGGTGACCTGACCTTTCGCTCTGGCTGCCCTTAGGATTTTCTCCTGCATTTCAACCCTGGTGAATCTGACGATTATGTGCCTTGGCATTGCTCTTCTTGCGGAATATATTTGTGGTGGTCTCTGTATTTCCTGCATTTGAATATTGGTCTGGCTTGCTAGGTTGGTAAAATTTTCCTGGATAATATCCTGAAGAGTATTTTCCAGCTTGGATTCATTCTCTTCATCACATTCTGGTACACCTATCAAAAGTAGGTTAGCTCTCTTCGTATAGTCCCACATTTCTTGGAGACTTTGTTCATTCCTTTTTGCGCTTTTTTTCTCTAATCTTGGTTAGTCATTTTATTTCATTGAGTTGATCTTCGACTTCTAATATTCCTTCTTCTGCTTGGTCAATTAGGCTGTTGAAACTTGTGCATGCTTCGTGAAGTTCTCGAGTTTTTTTTCAGCTTCTTCAATTCAGTCATATTCCTCTTTAAGTTGTCCATTCTTGTTTTCATTTTCTCGAAGAAAGTAATTAGAAATATGATCTGATTAGTTATTAGTTATTCATATGTGATCTTAATTATTCATAAATGATCTTAGTCCTATTCTCTTTTTTTTTAACTGCATTTTAGGTTTTGGGGTACATGTGAAGAACATGCAAGATAGTTGCATAGGTAGACATGTGGCGGTGTGATTTGTTGCCTTCCTCCCCTTCACTGATATCTGGCATTTCTCCCCCTGCTATCTCTCCCCTAATCCCTTCCCTCCACTTTTTCTCCACTATTCCTCCCAATAGATCCCAGTGTGTAGTGCTTTTCTCCCTGTGTCCATGTATTCTTATTGTTCAATGCCTGCCTATGAGTGAGAACATGTGGTATTTCATTTTCTGTTCTTGTGTCAGTTTGCTGAAAATAATAGTCTCCAGGTTCATCCATGTCATTACAAAGGACACGAATTCATCTTTTTTGATTGCTGCATAATATTCCATGGTGTATGTGCGCCACATTTTCCCTGTTCAGTCTATCATTGATGGGCTTTTGGGTTGTTACTAGGTCTTTGCTATTGTAAACAGTGCTGCAATGAACATTCGTGTGCATGTGTCCTTATAGCAGAAAGATTTATAGTCCTTTGGATATATATTCAAGAATGGGATTGCTCGGTCAAATGGAATTTTCATATCTAGGTCCTTGAGGAATCACCACACTGTCTTCCACAATGGTTGAACTAATTTACACGTCCACCAGCAGTGTAAAAGTGTTTTTATTTCTCCACATGCTGTCCAGCATCTGTTGTCTCCAGATTTTGTAATGATCACCATTCTAACTAGCATGAGATGGTATCTCAATGTAGTTTTGATTTGCATTTCTTTTTGTTTTGTTTTTTTTTGTTTTGTTTTTAATTTTTATTGCATTTTAGGTTTCAGAGTACATGTGCAGAACGTGCAAGATAGTTTCATAGGTACACATGTGGCAGTGTGTTTTGCTGCCTTCTGCCCCTTCACCCATATTTGGCATTTCTCCCAATGCCATCCTTCCCCCGCTCCCCCCCCGCTGTCCCTCCCCTATTTTCCCCAATAGACCTCAGTGTGTGGTACTCCCTTCCCTGTGTCCATGTGTTCTCATTGTTCATCACCCGTGTATGAGTTTTGCATTTCTTTAATGATCAGTGATGATGAGCGCTTTTTCATATATTTTTTGGCCTCATGTATGTCTTCTTTTGTAAAGTGTCTGTTCATATTTTTGGTCCACTTTTGAATGGGCTGGCTTGTTTTTTTGTTTTTGTAAATCTGTTTTAGTTCTTTGTAGATTATTGATATCAGCCCTTCGTTAGATGGGTATACTGCAAAATGTTTTCCCATGTCGTTGGTTGCCGATTCACTCTAATGACTGTTTCTTTTGCCGTGCAGAAGCTGTGGAGGTTGATGAGGTCCCATTTGTCTATTTTGGCTTTTGTTGTCAATGCTTTGGGTGTTTTGGTCATGAAGTCCATGCCAACTCCTATGTTCTGAATGGTTTTGCCTAGACTTTCTTCTAGGGTTTTTATGATGTTAGGTCTTATTTTTAACTCTTTATTCATCTGGAGTTAATTTTAGTGTAAGGTGTCAGGAAAAGGTTCAGTTTTTGCTTTCTGCACATAGCTAGCTAGTTTTTCCAACACCATTTTTTAAAGACAAAATTCTTTCACCATTGCTTGTTTTCTGTCAGGTTTATCAGAGATCGTATGGTTGTAGATATTTTGTGTTGCCTCTGAGGCCTCTGTTCTGTTCCATTGGGCTATATTTCTATTTTGGTACCAGTACCATGCTGTTTTGATTACTGTAGCCTTGTAGGATGGTTTAATGTCCAGCTGTGTGGTGCCTCTCACTGTGTTCTTTTTACTTAGAATTGACTTGTCTATGTGGGTTCTCTTTTGGTTCAATATGAAGTTTAAGGTGGATTTTTTTAATTCTGTGAAGAAGGTCATTGGTAGCTTGATGGGGATAGCCTTGAATCTGTAAATGACATTGGGCAGTGTGGCCATTTTCACAATATTGATTCTTCCTAACCATGAACATGGAATGTTTATCCATCTGTTTGTTTTTTTGTCTCCTTTGATTTTTGTTGCTTTAAAGTCTATTTTATCTGAGACAAGAATTACAACTCCTGCTTTTTTTTGCTCTCCATTTTCTTGGTAAATCTTCCTCCATCCCTTTATCTTGAGCCTTTGTGTATGTTTGCATGTGAGATGGGTATCCTGGATACAGCACACCGATGGGATTTGGCTTTTTATCCAATTTGCCATTGTGTGTCTTTTGATTGGTGCATATGGCCCATGTACATTTAGTACAACTTAGAGAGGAATATGAGTGAATTGATGGAGCTGAAAAACACAACATGAAAAATTTGCGAAGCATGCACAAGTTTTGTTATGTGTGAATTTGATACTGCCATTTTGATTCTAGCTGACTGTTTTGCTCATTAGTTCATGCAGATTCTTCATTTTGTTGATGCTCTTTAGCATTTGGTATGTTTTTGGAGTAACTGGTACTGGTTGTTGTTTTCTAGGTATAGTGCCTCTTTCAGGAGCTGTTGTAAAGCAGGCTTTGTGGTGACAAAATCTCTGAGTACTTGCTTCTCCGTGAAGGATTTTATTTTTCCTTCACTTATGAAACTTAGGTTAGATGGATATAAAATTCTGGGTTGAAAGTTCTTTTCTTTAAGTATGTTGAATATTGGCCCCACTCTCTTCAGCCTTGTAGAATTTCTGCCAAGAGATCTGCTGTGTGTCTGATGGGCTTCCCTTTCTGTGTAACCCGACCTTACTCTCTGGCTGCCCATAGCATTTTCTCCTTCATTTCAACCCTGGTGAATCTGATGATTATGTGCCTTGGGGTTGCTCTTCTTGAGGAATATCTTTGTGGTGTTCTCTGTATTTCCTGGATTTGAATATTGGCCTGACTTGCTATGTTGGGGAAGTTTTCCTGAATAATATCCTGAAGAGTGTTTTCCAGCGTGGATTCATTCTCCTCATCACATTCAGTTACACCTATCAAACGTAGATTAGGTCTCTTCACATAGTCCCACATTTCTTGGAGACTTTGTTTATTCCTTTTTGTGCTTTTTTCTGTAATCTTCCCTTCTCATTTTATTTCATTGAGTTGATCTTCGACTTTTGATATCCTTCTTCTGATTGGTCAATTTGGCTGTTGAAACTTGTGCATGCTTCGCAAATTTCTCATGTTGTATTTTTCATCTCCATCAATTTACTCATATTTCTCTCTAAGTTGTCTTTTCTTCTTATCATTTCATCAAATCTTTTTCCAAGTTCTTAATTTCTTTGCATTGACTTAGAACATGTTAGTTTAGCTCACAGAAGTTTCTCATTACCCCCCTTCTACAGTCTGATTCCATCGTTTCACCACACTCATTCTCTGTCCAGCTTTGTTCCCTTGCTGGTGAGGAGTTGTGATCCCTTGTACGAGGCGATGTGTTCTGGTTTTGGGTGTTTTTCTCCTTTTTGCACTGGTTTCTTACCATCTTTATATATTTATCCACCTGTCGTCTGTGTAGTTGCTAATTTTCAGATTGGGTCTCTGAATGGACGTCTAGATTGTTGATAATGAAGTTATTTTTATTATTAGTTTTCCTTCTAACAGTCTGGCCCCTCTGCTTTAGAATGACTGAGGTCCACTCCAGGCCCTGTTTGCCCTGGGTGTCACCTGTGGCAGCTGCAGAACAGTAATGGTTGCTACCAGTTTCTTCTTTTGCTTTGTCCCAGAATGATGCCCGCTAAATGTCAGTCTAATCAGTCCTTTGTGAGGTGACTCTGGATATATGGGGGTCAGGGAGCTGCTTGAGGAGACAGTCTGTGCTTTATAGTAGCTCAAGTGGTGAGCTGTGATCTCCGTTGTTTATTCAGAGCTGCTAGGGAGGTACATTTAAGTCTGCTGCAGCAGAACTCATAAACCCCCCTTTTTTCCTCAGGTGCTTTGTTCCAGGGAGTTAGGGCTTTATTTATGAATATCCATTGCATTGTTGCCTTTTTTTCTTTTTAGGGCTGTCCTGCCCTGCAAGGCAGCAGCCTAGTCACTGCTTGCAGAGGCTTTGGTTAGCTGCTGTGGGTTCTACCCTGCTGCTGGCTCTGCCCTGCAGCTGTGCGTATTTCCCTGAAATTTTATTTATATGGGTGTCATTAGAACTGCCTCGGAAGTGTTAGCCCACCTCTGTAATGGAGGATTCTCTTTGTTATGGTGCGTTGCCTCAGCAACGGCAGGCTGTGTCAGCAATGGGAGACTACCTTCGTAGGGGCGGAGTGCCTCTGCAATGGGGGACGCCCCTCCCCCACAGAGCTGGGCTGTCCCAGTTTTAGCTGTGCTTGCCATAAAACTCTCTACCATGAGTGTTTCCAATTGCTGGTTTTGTTTGTTTGTTTGTTTTTGTGGGTGTGGGACCCGCCAAGCCTGATCACCTGGCTCCCTGTCTCAGAGCCCCCCACATTTTTTCTTTAAGTTGAATGGTTGACTCTCTCCCAGGTGTTCGAGTTGCCTGCTGAAAGGGTGCCAGAATCTGTGTGATTTCCCGTGCGGTTTCCAACTGCGCCAGGTAGAACAACGTGGCTGCCTGGGAATCTCCTGGCCTGGCTTTATGTTTCAGTCCCGTTTAAACAGATGAATGGGCTAATTTGCTTTCCCAGATCTCGAACTGACAGTTTAACAGGGCAAACAGACCAGTGTATTTTGTACGGAGAGCTGCTGTGCTGCGGTGCTGACCGAAACAGCTGAGCCGGCCAAAACAACCATGCTGGCGACCCGTGGGGCTCCTTTATCTGGGAAACTCCTGGTCTGTGGGCAATAAGGATTCGTCTGGAAATGCAGCATCCACTCACCCTCTGCTCTATCACTGGTAGCTTCAATCTTGAGCTCCTCCTACAGTACCATCTTCCCCCAAATCCTCTCCAACAATGCTCGGGAGAGCTGTTTTTGAAGCTGAAGGAAAAAGGCAATCTTTAAGTCACAGGTCAGATGGACTTAACCATTTGGACAGAACAGGGCTTTGGTGGGAGGTGGTGTTGCCTCAAAAATATCCTCAGCCCCCAGCTAGACCTCACTCTTCTACAGAGCAAGTGGGGTTCTCAGGGTTGTGAACCCATGCCAAAACCTCCCTGTGCTCTTGTTCATAACTTCCCTCCTCTGGCAGACGATGACCAAACAGTTCCTTCTCCATTCCCCCATTCCAGCCAGACTATTAAAAAGGTAATCAAAAAATCACATTGGACATGCAGATCTCACTTAAAATAAGTATATGTATATACAATTTAATGGCAATTAGGAGCTAATCAGCTTTTTCTTCCTGGATCAGGGTGTTTTGACTTCCCTAGTTCAGCTCTGATGCTTGAACATCTCGAGGTCTTTGTTTGTCTTACCGTTGGGTCGAGAGATTTGGTCAGAGGTGAAAAATGAGTTATTTTGAGTTGAATAGTTTCAGAGAAGGGAGGAAGGAAAAGAGGAGGCCTTTGTGCTTCCCAGGCAAGGCATCGCTGTCCTTAGTCCAGATACTCCATCTTCTGAGAATGTGTCGATCTCTAGATGCCCTGGCTACGTACTTGACTGCCATCAGAATTCCAAATCTTTCTCCAAGACCTAGGTACTGCATCTAGGCCTGGAGGCTGGAGAGGCACTGGAGATGTGGTGGTGAAACTTGGGCAAAATCATGCACATGGAGTGAAGTCAAAAGCCCAGCTAGTTCATTGCAGAAACTGATGCCCATTAAGATAATTATCATAATTAACTCTGCATCTACCACGTGCACGGTACTCCTTATCCATCCTCTGTCATCCTCACATTAGCCCTGAAAAGATGCTAGAGAAGACATTGTTAGCATCCACTTTTTACAAAGGCAAAATCAGAATTAGAAAGGTCACACAGCTACTAAGGGGCAGAACTGGAGTTTGAACCTCAGGTCTATTGATGCTAAAGACCAGGCTCTTTTGGGCCATACAAGGCAGCCTATGAGCTCTCTGATAGCTGAGATGTCAGCACTCATTGGAGAAACCCATTGCCTTTCAGCAAGTTTGCACCATCTCCATAAGATTGGAAATCACTCGGAGCCTGGCAATTCTGCTTTTAGTAGGCGGCAATTCAGGGCATGATATAAAAGAAGTCTCTCACCAACCTCAGAAGCTTGGCCTTCACTTCAATGAGTCATGGGTGTGATGGTTAATTCTATATGTCAACTTGACTTGGCTATGGGGTGCCCAGACATCAGGCCAAACATGATTCTGTGTGTGTGTGTGTGTGTGTGTGAGAGAGAGAGAGAGAGAGAGAGAGAGAGAGAGAGAGAGAGAGAGAGAGAGAGAGAGAGAGAGAGAGTTTCCAGATGTTTAGGTATTTTGTTGAGATGGAGTCTTGCTCTGTTGCCCAGGCTGGAGTGCTGGAGTGCAGTGGCACAATCTCAGCTCACTGCAACCTCCACCTCCCAGGTTCAAGTGATTCTCCTGTCTCAGCAGGAGAATCTTGGATTAGCTTGGTATGCAGGTGCATGACACCATGCCTGGCTAATGTTTGTATTTTTAGTAGAGACTGGGTTTCATCATGTTAGCCAGGCTGGTCTTGAACTCCTGCCTCAAGTGAGCTGCCTGCCTCAGTCTCCCAAAGTGCTGGGATTGCAGGAGTGAGCCACCAAGTCCAGCCTCAGGATAAGAATTGCATCAGTACACAGAGTATAGCAGATGGTGCTCACTAACAAGGATTGGTCTCAACCAATAAGTTGAAGATCTGAATAAAACAAAGAGGCTGAATAAGAGGGAATTCTTTTCACTGACTTCTAGATCTTGAATATTGGTCTTTTCTCTCTCTCTCTCTCTCTCTCTCTCTATCTATCTATCTCTCTCTTTCTTTCGAGACAGAGACTTGCTCTGTTGTCCAAGCTGGAGTGCAGTGGCATTATCTTGGCTCACTGCAACTCTGCCTCCCAGGTTCAAGCAATTCTTCTGCCTCAGCCTCCCAAGCACCTGGAACTATAGGTGTGCACCACCACACTCAGCTAATTTTTTGTATTTTTAGTAGAGACAGGGTTTCGCCATATTGGCCAGGATGGTCTCAAACTCCTGATCTCATGACCCACTGGCCTTGGCCTCCCAAAGAGCTGGAATTACAGGTGGGAGCCACTGCGCCTGGCCGACATTAGTCTTTTATGGACTTTGGACTCAAACTGAAATATCAGCTCTTCTTGGATCTTCAGCCTTCTAACTTTCAGACTAGAACTTAGACCATCATCCTTCCTGGTCCACAGGCCTTCAGTGTTCAACAGCAGCTTTACCGTCAGCTCTCCTGGGTTTCCACCTTGCTGCCTGTAGATCTTGGGGCTTCTCAGCCTATATTGTCACATAAGCCATTTCCTTCTAATAAATCCCTCTCTGACATGTATAAATCTCCTGTAGTTTCTTTTTCTCTGGAGAACACTAAAACAATTGGGCCATGAAGCATCCCAGAGAAAAAGTAGAAGTGAAGCAGGGAGTCCCATTCTAGCAGCTAGATCCTACGGCCCTCCCAGAGTCTTCTCTGAGGAAGTCCCATGTCCTACCTAAAATCTCAAATAAAAATGGCAACAGAGCCCAGGAATGCCTTTGAGATCCATAGAGAAAGGGGTGCGGCTGGGTGAATTTCCACACTTGTCTGAGCTCTTTCCCCAGCAAGAAGACCCTAAATCTATCATCCCATTTCCCCTGCCTCAGCCCTAGGGAAACCTGGCTTGGTGGCTGCGACTGAAGCAGGCACCTACCCCCACTCCCCAGCACCCCAGCAGCCCCCTAAGAAACACGTCTTTGTTGGTTCAATTTGACAGCAGGAAATTCAGAGGTGTACAAACGACCACTCTTCCCTGAAAAGAAAATACAGGCTTATTACTAGAAATACAGGTTGGAAATGGGAGGGGAGTCAGGTGGGGCTCTGTGATGAGCCTGTCCAAGCCTCCCATTCCTCAGAGAAGGTCAGGCTGCACAGATGGAGTGAATGAAGGATGACTGTCCTCCTGGGGCTGAAAGCTGGTGAGGAAACTGTGGGCGCTGACTCATAAACCAAACGGCTCAATATTTATCAGGTAAACAAACTTTTCCTGGGTCCATATATGACCCAAGGAAACATCCGAGCCAACACCAAAGGGATCCAAGGTTGATGGGCCCAAGAGCCACTGTCACTTTCCCTCTTCTGTATCCCCTTTCTAGTGGACTCAGTGGGACAGAACTGGACCCCCTAACACCAAGAGGGAAATATGGAATGGGGATGGTGACACTGCTCCCCTGCTGAACCACAGCAGCTGGTATGATTATCATGAACTTCTTAGTTTGTAATAAGGTCTGGCCCCTGCTGTAGGCAGATCCACAAGTCAACTGGAGCAGACTCCTTTATTCTCTGCTGCAAAGATACTCAGACTGCAGTGTGAATTGGAGTGACTAGGCATATTGTTAAAGTGCAAATTCTAGGGTGATACCAGGTCAGATTCTGAGGAGGTGGGGCCCAGAAACCTGGGCTATGTTTCCTTTGGTCTGTTTTGAGATGAGATCTCACTCTGTTTCCCAGGCTGGACTGCAGTAACACTGTCACTGCTCAATGCAGCCTCAACCTCCTGGGCTCAAGTGGTCCTCCCACCTCAGCCTCCCGAGTAGCTGAGACTCCACTTGACTGTATTTAAAAAAATTTTTATTTGTAGTGATGGTGTTTTGCTAGGTTGCCTAGGCTGATCTCAAATTTAAGCAAACATTATGCCCCGGTCTTCCAAAGTGCTGGGAATACAGGTGTCAACCAACATGCCCAACCTGAAATCAGTATTTAAACATCTCCTCAGGTGATTCTGAGACAGGTTGTCAAGGAGCATTCTTGAAACAGCCTTGCTGTCCTGGTACTCCTCCCCTGTTCCCAGTGGCTCCCACCAGAAACTGATACAGCCTTTAGCCTCCCTGCCCTCACAAAACATGGCTCACATGTGCCCCTGGGGGTTCAGGAAATAGACTCAGGCTGTTGAATCGCTACCCAAGGCTCACTCCTCAGCAAAGTATCTTTTCCTTCAGCCATGGGGAGGAAAGAAGTGATGGCATTTGGGCCAGCCAGAGAGGGGGACAAACACAGAACACCCAGATCAGCCAATCAGCTCTTCTTGGCAGAGCCAGACTGAAGAAGGAAATATAAGTCCAAGGGCTTGCTATCTGCCAGGCCCCTTACAAGGGGACTGGGTGGGGAGTTCACCATTCACTGATTACTACCGTGTGTTTGGCACATGAGAGGTGCTTTATTTATTTATTTATTTGTTTGTTTATTTATTTATTTATATCATGTCTGATCCAACCCCTGCCCTACAAGACTGCCTGTAGAGCTGGGCAGCATTGGAGCCTCTGGAGGCAATGTCATAGCCCATCCTTTTGGCCACAGTGCCCTGCTGTCAAAAGTAATTCCATTGACTAACCCTCTCTGGCCTTTTTTCCCCACCTGCTGCCGCTGCCTGCACAACTCAGGCATCACCATCAAAACCCATCAGCTCTGGATCCTGAAGCCCAAAAAGCAGCATTGGCATCACTGGGAAAAGACAAGGAAAGCTTAATAAAAATGGAAACACTTACAGAACCTGTGAAATCTGACCAGGCTCCCAGATGCCCTGGCCTGAAGGGTCAGGCAGTTCCTGGAAACCCTCATTGCAGGCCTTACCCAACCCATCCAGACTGTCACCTTTCACTGCATGGCTCCCATCCTCATTCCCAAGTCCTGGGTGTGTGACACTGGAGACCACAGCAGCCGAGTGCAGAGGAACCTCTGGGCCCAGCAGCCAGTCCAGCACCCAAGCCCCTAGACAGCCGAGTTAATACAAAATAAAAAGATTCCAACTATATATGACCAATAACTATGGCCATAAAAGCCAAATTGGATTTCTTCCTGGCTGACGAGCTCAGGGCCCTTGTCATTCTGAGACTTGATTAACAAATATGTAAAACAATTTCCCCAGCACCTCAACTTGGGATCCTGCTGCAAGTTCAAGCTTGGGGGCAAAAGAGGTGGATGAAGCAGGCGATCTGTGCCTGGGGTAGCACAAGTGGCCCCAGGGACTTGAACCTGCCTGGACACAGGCATGCTGTCTGACCTAGAACAAGTCACTTCACATCTCTGGATAAGTAGTTTCTCTATCTGCCAGATGGGGAGTGGGAAGAGATGCTCTCTAAATCCTCTAATTCTCAGTCACCAAAAATTTGGGGGAGGGATAGCAAAGAAAGCTGGATGCTGAGAGGCTCCCCTTCATCTCTCTACAGAATAACTGGAAGTGGCAGCATGCAGGGATCCTGCTGTCTTTGGAGGCGGCACGCACAGAGGCCAGGCCAAATGGCAAGAGCAGCTGAATAGCCAATAGCCATGTGCTGGGTGCCATCGGCTTTGCTGGAACACAGCAGGTGGTCACTGGCCAGTTCCTAGCTCTGGGGAAGGCTTGGGAGACTGCAATCCCTTCCACAGCTCCAGCATGCCTAGACAAAAATGCATGGGTTCAGGAACGTTGCAAAACTCTTCATTGCCCCATACCACCCAAAGAGAAGATGGAGGATGCATTGGAAACTAAACGTGCTCAAAGCTGTTGGGAGGCTGGGATAGAGCTTGGGATGGAGCTCTGGGAGAGAACTGTACCCACAGCCTCACTGCCTGGGAAGGAAGAGAGAACCTTAGGGAAAATCTCTCTCTCTGAGCACTTGGGGTTTCCCCATTACCTGGTGCCTGGGCTTGTGAAGGGCTGAGGAGACCAGCAGCAGAGGAAAGTGGGGGAGGAGACAGTGGAGACTGTCCTTGTGATCCTGAGCCAGAGCCCTTTCTCTTCTTATCCTTGATCCTCTCGTGGGGGTGGGGAGCAGTGGGAACACATCGTGTTGCATCCATGCAGCAACTTCCAGCTTGGGGATCATTTTTGTGTAAATTTCTCCTCCTAGGAATTATTTCCAATTTACAGACATGAAAACTGAGACTAAGGAAGTAGAGGGACTTATTTGAACCTGATTTCTGATGAGCTCAGTACCCTGCTCACTGTGGTAGATTTCATTTGAGTCTTTTATATTTGAATATCTCAGGGTCCTAGAGTCAGTCCTCCCAACCCCCACTTGGGTGTGTGTGCATGCATCCACCTGTGTGTGCACACACACAGAGCATCCACCCTTCTGGTCACAGCTTAGTTATAGCACTGGCTGGACTTTGGGTTCCAGGGAAGGGAGGAGGGTGGAACTGGACTGACCTTCCAGTTCCCCATCACAGGTGCCAGGTGAGATCTCACCTTTGGTGCCCACACAGCTCAGTGGCTCCAGGGAAGGCTTCTTGGCTCCCTTGCTGATTGATGGCTCAGGCATCAATAGTTGGGAGCTAGTGTCTGTCCAGGAGGTGGGCTCAGTACCCCTTCATCCCTGAGGCCAGTACAGAAGCACTTGCTTTGGGGTGGGGTGAGTCTGACCCTGGCCTCAGCCTCAGAATGCCCTCCACAATGATGCAGCTGCCTACAGAGATAGGAGTTGAGGGCTGGTGCTAAGCTGCTGGAGCAGAGGACCCTCAAGCACTGCCCTCGCCCACCTCTACTGACTTTCTCATAAAATTCTTAGAAGGCTCATGGCCCCAGTTACTAGGAACTATTGCTCCTAGCCCCAGAGGCCAAGAAAAACCCAGTGAAGCCAGCTGGACTCAAAAATCTCAGACCTCTTTCCTCACACCTCAACCCTGCTCAATGGTGGAGTGTTACCAAAGTCTCATGGGAATGCCTCTCCCCACGCACCAGTTCTTCCATGATAATAAGGCGCTGTCTCCTATTTGAACTTGGGAAAGTCTTTCCTTCTCCTGGGCCTCAGTATACCCTTCTGTCAAATGGGAGGGCTGGACTCAAGCTTTTGGATGCCTCTCATGTCTGTTATTTGGAGTCCCTAGAGGGCAGGACACTGCAGTGTGACACAGGAGAGAGGATGGGATAATTTATGGCTGGGGAGCCAGTTGAGGTCAAAAGGTTTGTAGATTCCCTGGATCCTGAGGCAGCAGCCTCCATCTGCTTTCAGCAGGTTTCAATCCACTCCACACCCAGAAGTCAGAGACACCCCAGGAACAGAAGGTTCTGCAGAATGGGATGGGGGTGGGGCAGGCAGTAAGAAGACAACATTCAGGGAGTCAATCTCTCTACCCAACCTGAGCCAAGGGTGTTCTGGGCCCCTCATTACTCTAGGACTGGGGTGAACCAGCTAAAGGAGGTGAAGGCTGGGAATGATTTGAGAGTAGTTCTGCAAAGGGAGAAATCAGCTACTTAAGCTACTTAGTATTTTAGGCTGGTGACAGCCTAAAATTGATTTCTATTCAAGTGCTGTCCCAGGCAAGGTGGTGGCAGAGAAGGCAGAAACCACCTTCCCAGAAGCAAACACCTCCAAGTGCACCCCCTGAGCATCAGAGTGACTTCAGAGCAGGGTAGCAGCACAGCCACCCCATTCTCCCAGACCTGGGCTCAGGTGCCCTTTCTCCAAGCTGGAGAATCCTCCCTCAGGATGGGAGGATGTCCAGGACTCTCCAATCCAGAGCTGTTGAGCTGCTGAGCAGGGCAGCTCCTCAGCTTTTCCTGGAATGGGGGACATTCTTTCAAGTTTGGGGGGTGAGGAAAAGAAAGGGAGACTTCCTTTTGTTTATATTTGGGGTCAGGCCCTGCAAAATTAAAGCCCTGACTGTCAAAGTCCCTCAGCCCCCTCCCCAATTCCTACATTTACCAATTCATTCACTCATTCCCTCTCCATTCACTTGTTGGTGCTTACTATATAAAATAAGGACTTTCTGCTAAATCATTATAATCTGGCCAGGTGTAGTGGCTCAAACCTGCAATCCCAGCACTTTGTGAGGCCAAGGCAGGTGGATCTTAAGCTCAGAAGTTCAAGACCAGACTGGGCAACATAGGAAGACATGTCTCTACTAAAAGCAAAAATCATAGCTATGTGTGGTCATGCACACCTATAGTCCCAACTACTCAAAATGCTGAGGTGGGAGGATTGCTTGAGCCCAGGTGTTTGAAGCTGCAGTGAGCTGTGATTGCACCACTGCACTCCAGCCTGGATGACAGAGAGCCTATCTTAAAAAGAAAACATAATTTTAACTTAGTGATGTCTTAAACTCCTTTCCTCCTGAAGGCTTCGTGAACCTTTTCACCCGAGATCTATTTGCATGCTCATTAACACCCAAGAATGCCAACTGGCTGAGTGTCCCTGTTCATCAGACTCCTCGCACTGTCACTCAGGGATTATCTGCTCAAAGACTAGAACACCAGGTTGGAAAGTCAGAAACCTTGGAGGAAACCCACAGCAGCTACTGTCCTGCAATGAACGCTGCCAGCAGCCTTTTCCAGATTTCCTGGCTAAAGAAGGAAAGGAGGAGATTGCTCTTCCAGCTGCTGACAGTTTTCCAAAGCCTAATTTCTCTCTAATGTCTCCCAGGACTGGACTGCAGGAAGGAACAAAAACCAACAACCTGCTTTTGTGAAGTCACAAGATGATGCCTTAAAACAAACAAATACATTTCAACCTGGGATTCCTCACACACAATTATGTCCAGAGGGATGAGAGTCTCAGCTGTGTCTACATGGAAGGAAAAGAGAAAACATCTGTATGAAAGCCAGCAATGTCCTGTCAGTCTGCCAGATGCTGCCCAAATCTGGACATTCAAAAATTGAACTGTCCAGTGGCTTGGCAGTAGAGAAGCAAATGGTCAGCTCACATCACCCTATCCATCAGGACACAGCCCACGTTCCTATGTACAATTACCAAGATTACTGAGGAACTCACAAGGTACTCTGGCTTCAATCATGCTCATCCTCAAAGATCGAAATCAAGGGGAGGTGAAGGCCAGAGTGTGGGGCTCAGTCCTTGTGTGCGTGGCAGCTGGGTCCCATCTCCACTGTTTAGCAGTAAGTACTTAGTCTCCACACTTCACATTTCTCATTGTTAACATGGAGATAACATTTCTATCCCCCTTGCTGGTCAAGTATAAAAATGAAATGAGACTATATCTGTAAAGTTCTAAGCCCAAGGCCTGGAAGGTACTAAACATTTAAAAGTGTTGACTTTTATTATTATGACCATTGTCATTGGGGTGATTGCCCTGAAGAGCTCCCCAACAAAGAACAGAGAGATCCCCAAGGCCAGTGCAAAGGTCAATGCAGTTGCAGTGTGTGGGGGACATATACTTTCTTAAGCCTCCCAGGAACACCAATTTGCCACAACCTTCCCCACCCTGCCCTCCATTGAAGCTGCCTTCCCCAGAGACAAGAAGATCACCACATCCTTCTTAACAGGAGGAGTTTCCAGCTGGCAGTCACATCTCTTCTATTCACAAGGGTTGGCAAAGGACACATCATCCAGGTGCCACTGTAGGTGTTGGATGCCCCAAGCAGATGGCTGGGCAGAAAGAGCCTTCTCCACCACACTTTCCTCCAAGACATTAAGCTCATGGATAGTCCAGTTGTCCTGTGGGCAACACCTACAGGAAACTTTCCTCCTGACCCTGGAGTGATCCCTTGTTTGGATCATGCCCTCTCAGCCCCAGGGGTCTCCTGGGTCCCTCTTCTACTGCAGTAGGGAATGCGGCTGAGACACCATTCATCATCTGTCACCTCTGCTCCTTTGGTCACAGGTGCTGGCAGGTGGAAATGGGGACTCTGATAAGCTCTACAGGGACAGAGACAGAGACCTTTCCATTAGGTTGGTGTAAAAGGAATCGGTTTTTGCACTACTTTCAATGGCAGAAATCACAATTACTTTTGCACCAACCTCACACTTCTACAAGCCCACAACTGTACACAGTAGGACTGCTCAGGCAGATGCTTGTGTGATAGGAGATTATAAAGAAGACCTTTTCTGGCAGAGGAGCTTTAAGTCCCTGGACGCTATCTTCTAGGACATCAGTCTGTGGTTCCAAGAAGGGCCCCTGTAAATGGTACATTCTGGAATCTAAATCCAAGCCAATCCTTCCCATTGTCCTTACTGCCCACTTGTTCCCAATGTTCAAGCTCATTGCACACAGAAACACCATCCCCTGCTACCCAACAGCCTTTTCCAAACTGGCAGTTTCCACATTTGGTTCCCTCAGAGGGAGGAACAAATGGGAGAATGTAAAATGCCAGAATCAAGAGTATGTCAGGAGTTCTGCAGGCAATGAAGCCCTCTCCAGCATCTTCTCTCCCCTGAGTTCAGGAAGAAACATACCCGGCCTTATACTTCACCAGTGCCCTCCAGGGGCTGGCCCCAGGATGCTGTTCCAGGTTCTTCCTTCCCGGTTTTGGCAGACACACAGCCTCTGCTGGTAAACATGCCAACAGGCATGACCAGCTGGGAGGTGTAATATAAATAGCCTACTGCTGCCCATCAGCTCCTCTGCCCCCTTGGCATCAGTTCCAAACATTTCCCTTTCTCACCCCCAGAGCAAACCAGCCAGCAGGAAATCTTCTGGGCTCCACCTGCCTCATCACTAGCACTGTGATCTTGAGAGTGTGACTCGACCTCTCTAATATCAGGCCCCTCCATTGTGAAATGGAATCAGAGCAACTCCCTCTTGGGCGGCCATGGGAATCACATCAGTTAAGGTCCATGAAGCATTTAGCACACTGCCTGGCATGTGGCTGATGTCAGAGTGGTGCAGGGGAGAGGACTGGAGCAATGACACCAAGCAGCATTTTACCTTCACTCTTGGAAGGAAGCTGTTGGGTTTACCAGCTGCATCAGTTAAGTGCCCTTCACTGGCATGGTTTGGACACTTCCCACTCACCCAAGGAAGCCAGCCTGGTTGCCTAGGAAGATCTCTGGCCTGGGATTTGAGACTCAGGCTCTGCTACCAACACACTGTGTGATGCTGGGCAACTCACTTGCCCTCTCTTAAGTAACTCCCCCATCTGCAGAGGCCTCTCATATCCTTGACCTCTTACAGAGTTAAGTTGTCTTCAATAGTCCACGTTTCACAGCTTCAGCCCCATTGCAGCCTCTCACGGGGACTCAGATTGAGCCCAGCCATGGCACAGAAGCCTTTAGTACCCAGCCCAGGCCACTGATTGATAAGCAAAGGTGACGGTACTGCCCTTCACCTCTGGCCTGTCTGGCAGAGAAGTTTACATGCTTTTCAAACCCATTACATAAACAGGTTTCTTGACAAGAAAATATTTATTGAATGACAGTAACCAAACAATATAGGGTACTGGGCAAAATGGGAGTTTTTGCTTCATTCAGATCAAAATCTGATCCCAGCCTGGCCTCTTCTCACTGTGTGACCTTGGGCAAGTCTCTTCACTTCTCTGAACTTTGCTTTTCCCATACATTAAATGAGGATGACAATTTGTGTGCCATGAGATGGTGGCAAGGCTTAAGTGAGACAGTCCATATAAATGCTTAGCACCTGGTACATAGTAGATACTCTACACATGGCAGCTGAATGTTGGTATTGTTAGTGCCAGACTCTCATCATAAGGCGAAGGCCCTGAGGCCACCAGCCATTTCTGGTTTCTGTTTCTAAAGAGCTTTGACAAGACACAGACACATATTCCTCACAATTCTCCCACCCATGTACCTTCCAGCTGGTGCAGAGTGGAGTCAGGCTGTCTGGTCTCCCGGCAGCCAGGCAAAAAATGAGCTCACTGTGGGAGGCTCTGCCACCATTGCTGGACTGGTCCTGCAGCGTCCCTGCCTCCAGCCTTTGTTGGGCAGCTGCAGCATGAGCCGCACTATCTGCCCGTGAAATGCAACTTTTGGAAAACATGCTTATTTGTGAGCTGGTGCATGTTTATATTTTGGGCCAACATGGCTCTCTATTTATTTTCCCCAGGCTTCGATGCTTTGGAATCCAGCTTGGAAGGGTGTTTTCACAGACTTTGACACCTCTACTGGCTCCTTTGTCAAGACACATTCTCAGGGTAGGGGGAGAGCAGGCAGAGAACAAGATTTCAGCTGACAAGCCCTCCTCCTTGGCTAGGACTGATGGACAATCCCACACCCCTGCCTCACTGTCTCAGCCCTCAGTTTTACCATATTTGGGTATGGGGAGGAGTATGAGAGGGGTTCAGATGGGGAAACCATTTCAAAGAGGGGAAGGGAACCAAAGACGCTAATCACTGAGCTCCCGATTTTAACAATGTTAGCATCATTATCAATATCGACAGTATTGTTACTGTCAACCATTACTACTGCCACCCCTACCATTTTGGGGTGCCTACTTTTATTGCTGGCAGTGGGTTGGCTGTTGGCCCTTAAGGACACTACCTCCTTGCTCAACATCTCACTTGGCTCGTCTGTGGAGGCTACTTTTGCCATCCTCAGCTCATGCAGTTATGAAAAGAGGCTGCTTAGCCACATGGTGGTCGTGGCTGTCTTCCCTCTTGGCATCAGAGCCTGGCCAGCAGCCTACTGCACATGGGCAGTCTACGGTTGGGTCAAAGTTCATGAGGCTGATTGCAAAGTTCTACTGACTGGGCAGGACCTCTAAATCTGCTCTCAGCTGGTCCCTTCTCTGTGGACATTTACAACCAGCCCAGCCCCTGCCACTTTAAAGGAAGGACCTTAACTTGGGCAATTCCATTTGCCTTTGATGACTAGGAGATTACAGAGTGGGGAGGATGGGGAGACAAGGGAAGTATGTCTACACTAGCAGAGAAATGGGTTTAAAACATTCAAGAACCAGGAGATCAGGAGATCCAGGTTTAAGTCCTCTATTCATTCATTTGATTATTTACTCATTCATTCACCACATATCTACCAGCAGAACTGGTGGTGTATGCAGATGATATACAGACATTAAAGTAATGCCTGCCCCAATAAAGACTGAATGTCAGCAGTACGACCTCAAGAAAATTACTTGGCATCTCTGGTCCTATGAAAGAAATTATCTGAACATCCCTCACTCAGGGAACAGCAACACTTTACTAGTGGTGGGTGCTCTAAGGAAGGGGAAAGGCAGGATTACCTTTGGGGTTAGAATCACAATTTTCAATCCCACTCACACTGAAGAGACTCAATAGAGAGTCAATGTTCCAGATCATTAGGACCCTACAGGTCACCTCAGCGAGTCCTTTAATAGATGGGATGCCTGAAGCTCAGAGAAGGGCAGTAGTTTGCCCAAGGGCAAATTGGGAGTCTGTGGTAAAGCTCAGACTAGGATCCAGGTCCCTTTACTTCCGGTCTTGTGCTCCTTCTGCCACACCATGCTAGGACTGTTCTTCTTTCAATTCAGTTTCTGAAGGACAACAGCAGGAGAGGTGTCATAGGGCAGGCCAAGTTATGGCTACCAAATTCCATGGCTAGCCAAATCTTCATGGGGGTGTTCCAGAATGATTCACCCAAAGTTCTCAGCCCCTTGGAAAACCTCTCCTGGCTCCCTTGGCAAGACACATGCTTGGGTAGGAGGAGGGCACAGGGGCTCTTCCTGGAGAGGGGAAGAGAAGCTCCTGAGGCCACGTTGGAGGGCCATCAGATTTCCAAAGAGAGAATAACAGGGACATGGAACCTACAGTGGAGAAAGCAAGTCTGAGAAAATGGATTCAGCTCCCCCTAAGGGTCAGCCATGTCCACATCCCAGCAAAGACTGGGTCAGACCCAGCCTAAGGAAAGTTGGGGAGAGAAGTGAAGGAAGTGGGTGGGGAAGAATGACTGAAAAGACAAAAAATGAAGGGGTGTGTGTGTGTGTGTGCGTGTGTGTAAGATAAACCTAGAGGAGGGAACAGAGAAGGTAAACAGATGATACAATAAAAAAATGTGGACCCTGATTGCACATGTGTCTGGACTAAGATTAGGGGAAGAGGAGTGACTTTTGGGGTAGAGAGCCAAGCAAAATGGACCCTGGGCTGAAAATGGAGATTCTGTAAGCCATCTGCCCAGGCTGGGATTCTGCCCAGAGCTTCCACTGAGCCACAGGCTCCCTCTTCCCTCACTCCCTCCAGCAAATGCCCTGGTCCCCTGGGAGGTATGTAATAGGAGGTGGGGAGGGGGTGTTTGCTCTGAATATCCATGCTTTGCCCATAGGAAAAGGACAGTGTGTGTATGTGTGTTTATGTGTATGTGATTGTGTGTGTGCCTGTATGTGCTTGTGCATTGGGGGTTGGAGTGTGTCTGTGCTTGGGAGCATGAGTGGTTTTGTGAGTCATGGCATCAGTGGGAACACCAGGTGGTGGGCTCTGGAATCTGGAGCTTAGTCAGTGAGTTCAGAGACAGCAGCCTCAAGTGTGGAGCGGGGACAAAGATGCTGCCCAGGTCCACAAACGTGTGTGCTTGAGATCTGTCCACCCACGTGTGTGTGAACCGTGGGTCTGTGTGTGGACTGTGTGCACCTGAGGATTGTGTGTGGGTGTGTATTTGTGCGAGTGGACTACAAATATGTGTGTGGACTGTTTTCCAGCGGTCTGTAGATATGCATGCTCGTGGATGGGTGTGAATGTGCACATAGGTCGTGAGTGTATACGGGTTTCTGAGTTTCCAGGGTGGCCGTGATGTACTGTCTGAGGTGCTGACCCGGGGTATGAATCGACCAAGACCCACGGCCAGTCTCAGAATTTGGGTGGAATCATGGGCAGCTGATGCCAGCCGTGGAGCAGAGGGGCCGTGAAGAGGAAGCCCCCAAAAAGATACCTTCCCATTCCTGCTGCCAGCCTCCCCAGGGAGTTGGGAAAAGTTCTCCTGGCAGTGGGGTTGGCTCCTGGGACTCAGCACCCCTTGGGCTAGGAATCTTCCCAGACCCTCAGCGCCACCACTGCCCGGCTGCCCACTCCACCTCCACCCTTTATCGCGTTCTTGGCAGAGCCTGGGTAGCCTCTCACGTGCAGATTCCATAGCCAGCCCAGCCAACCCCAAATACCCATGTGCCCTCCCCGCCGAATCTTCAGCCAGGTTATTCGGCGAGATGTCCCTCTGAGAGCACGAATACGCTAGGTAGGGGATGGGTGGAGGGAGTCATTAACCTAACTCTGTCCCCTCTGTCCACTTAAGTGAGACTCCGATCCTGGGGCGGCTTCATACTGACACTCAACTTTTATGGACCCAGATATCCGCCAGCGGGGATGAGCAGGGGCCGGAGGGCGGAAGCCTCGCCATTCCTGGACATACAACATCCAGCTTGTCTAGGCCGACGGAGGCTGCAGCAGCCCAGAGTGGAGCTGGTTCGGAGCTGAAGCCTGGCCGTGGAGGGCAAGCCCGTCCTCTGTCTACCCCTGACTGGCTTTTCTCAGGGGGACCCAAGTCACACATCCCACGCTTGCTGGAGAGCTGGAGAACATCACGCGCAGTGCCGCGCAGGCCAGGGTGCAAATGGCGTGGTGGACTTCCCCTTCCTCCTAGCAATGCAACCCCCAACACCGAGACCTAGACCCAATGATGCCCCGCGGCCCTGCACTCACCTCGGCCAGCGGAACGAGGCTGGGCTGAGCCACCGGCGCTAGAGGGAGTGCGCGGAGGGTCGGGGTCGGTGGCCACCCCACCGCGCAGACTCGTCTCCTCGCGAGAGTTGCAGGGGGAAGCTCCTGGGAGCCTCCAGGAGGCCAGGGCTCCCTGCTCCGCTCCTGAGCAAGCAGACCGTGGGAAGCTGCGCGAGGATCCCGGTCCCCAGCTTGCAAGCTGAACACTCCGCACCGCCGCCGCCTTTTACTCAACACCTTCTTTTGTTTGGGTCCTGGCTCCTACCACAGGGTGCGGGAGCCACGTCAGGCTCCGGAGCCGTGCCGCCGCCCAGCCCCTGGCGCCTCCTCGACCTTTACGCCCCCACGATTTGAGTCGTGGCAGATGAGAACCAGCGCCATGTCACGCACTGCGGTCTCTGGGACCCACTGGCTGCCGCTCCCTCTGCCCAGCCGCACAGTGGTTCAACCAGACCCCGGCAACCGAAAGTGGGAGAGCGGGCTGCGCAGCGACCCCTGGGGTACAGTCCCCGCCCCTGCAGACGGCCCAGGCCAGGCCCCTTGCCCCGCCTCCAAGTTGCCTGATTCCCAAGTCATTTCCCCCACCACGCCCTCCCTCCTCTCCAGTCGACCCACCCAGTCTTGGCAATTCACCAGCCTCCTGGACACACGCGGGCATCCCTGGGTGCCCTCCAGAGGGAGTTGCCAAGCTCAGGCTCCTGGCGCAGTCCGTTCCTCATTTGTTCTTCAGTTATCTCTCTGGCACGAGAGCCTGGAGCCATGAATTCCCATGAGACCAGGCATCCCTCCAGGTCTAGCACACAGCCTGCCTGACACCCCTGGCCAAAGGGCAACAAGGAGAAAGAGCCTGGGGGATGGCAAGACCAGTGTCTTGGCCCATTTCTCTCCATCAAGGCTCAGAGAGCGTTGATATTTGTATTGCCCAGGGAGAGCTAAGGGGGACCCCTTAAAATGGGGCCAGCTGCCAGCTCTCAGCTGCAGAGTGGAGGGGTGTCAGTGATGGAACCCAGAAAGGAGGAAGGCCATTGCCACGTTGTGTGAGTCATCAGCTTGTCTGATGTGTGCTTACCTCTGAGTGTGTGCTGACCAAGGACCTGGGAAGATAGGACGATGGTGAGATACAATGCTTGCCCTCAGGAAGTTTCTGGCTTATGAGAGAGAGAAGAATGTGAGAGTTATGAATGAAACATGACAAGCCACACCAGCCAATACACACAGATGCTCAAACCATGTCAGCCCCTCCCCACCCCAGCCCTTATTTGTAAAAGAGAACTGGGGTACACACCTCAAACACCAGAGTGCTGAGTGGAGCTCCTGTGTGGTTCCACCGCTGCTTCTGCTTTGTCTCTCTTCTGTGCAGTCCCTGGAAGCTGTGCCCATAGACTGGCTGTCAATGGGACACATTGGTGTTTATAACATGGGTGCCCTGAGAGCTCATCTATGCAAAAGCAAATGGCCCAAGCCAGTGTCCCTGCCCTGGTACTCACCCCCCATGTGCTCAGGGTCTCAAAAGAGTCATTGCCAAGCTGGCCGAGTCTGTCAGAAAACTCCCAATGGCTCCATCTGGCCTTGAAGACGTGAGGGTTGGGGGCAGGTTCTGAGGTGAAGGGTGCCACTCTGAACTGTGAGGGGAAGAAAGAAACAGGAGATCTCTCACAGGCAGTAGACGGTGTGCAAATTGCTGTCCAAGGACTAGAGGCCAAATCTGACATGAGTGCAGAGGACCAGACCTGGCACAGCCCTGCAAATGTCCAGTCCCATTTGCTGTATCCTAGAGGGAGGGCAGAGAATGAGGAGCCATGGAAGAGGGTGGGAGGAAGGAGAACAAGGAAATTATTTGTTTTTAAAGGAGCAATAGAGAGACACAAAGTGTGTTTCCAAGCCCAGCTGAGAGCAAATTGTTTTCTTGGCTGGGTGAATGCCTTGATTCTTTTCAGTTTGTTTTAAGGCTGCTTCTAGGAGCCTCCTCAAAGTTCTCCAAGGCTCCAGCAATTTTCTTCTCAATCTGACAATTCCACAGGCTATCCCATTGGTGTGCCCCATGGTGCTATGCCACCCGTAACCCATGCTTGGGGGGGGCAGGAGGTGCAGAGTGTGGTAGCCAGCAACACTGGAATGGTGCAATTTTCCCAGGCCATCAGTGAGGTTTCAAAAATGCAAATGGAACCAGGCCTTTGAAATATACCTGCCATAAAGAGGAACCAGTGGTGGTATTGGAGTTGGTGCAGGCATGAAAAGTCATGAGAATCCTCCTCCTGGGGTTCATCCTGAGATTCCCTCCACATCCCCTGCTGACTCCCACTTGCAGGAAGCCTGTTTACTATGGGGGCCTTGGGAAGCTGGCCTCAGACATCCCTGCCCAGCCGCAGGGTACTTTCATGAAGCCTCCTGTACCTCCAGGTGAGTAACAAAGATGACTCTGGTGAATGGATGATCTGCCCAGATGAAAGACTGCAGAGAATGAGATTCTGTGTCCCCTCTGGCTCCTCATTCCCGTGCTGTCTGGTGGAAGTTCTTTCTGGGTTTGACTTAAATGTGTCATGGTGCCAATAAGCTGCTTCCCTTATAGTCAGTCTTCACAACTAATTGAAAAGCCTTCTTTGCAAGGGATATGAGCTATAAAGGGCTGCTTTATCTTCTCCTCCTATCCCTTTATTTCTACTTCTATTTTCTCTCCAACTAGGTCTGAGGCAGAAACTCTGAGCCGAACCTCTGATTCTACCCCTGTCAGTAAAGTCATTTTTCTGTTCCACCCCTCACCAGCTGCGTTACCTTGTGAAAGTCACTTCACCTTGCTGAACCCCAGTTTTCTCATCTGTAAAGTGGGGATGCTAAGAATATCTGTCTCATTGCAGCAGTTATAGTTAGGAGATCATCCCTGTGCAAAAATTGCATTCAGCACTTTTTATGGCACACACTAAGCACTAAATAAACATTAGCAGTTTATTCACTGTCCTGGCCCTGCCCCCATGAAGGGGTTGTATGCAAATCAAGTCCTCCCACCAGATGGGTGAGCAGCTGAGGGCTGAGCATATGGGGAGAGTTGGGATTGTTTACCTTTAAAATATAGTATTCAGACATTGTCCCAGCACCAGAGAATAGAATGAATGGATTTATAAGTAATCTCCTCTTCTACCTGCTAAGGCATTGACTTTGACGTTCTTGGCCCCCAGCCCTAATCTCACCTTCTCCAAGAAGCCACTGGGCAGAGTCATGTAGCCTGGGCTATGCTGGAGAGAACTCTAGGTTTAGGAAAGTGAGTTTGATTTTTATGTGTGTCTTTTATCAGTACGATCTTGGGGAAGTCACTTCATTTCTCTGAGACTTAGTTTCCTCAGAGATAATGATTACTGCCAATAATCTTTTCAGCTAAGGTAGAACACAGATTTATTACAAGTAACGATGTGATAGTTATATATCTAGTTATAGCTATAATGTTGAGTGATAATAGGATGATCAATTTCTGTTTCCATGAGTTTCAATGTTGATTGTGCTTCATGTGCCAAAATAGATGCAAAAGAGCTCAAAAAGCTTGCTAAAGTTCATGGTGAATTATCTCCTGACTCCAAGTTGCATAGAAAGTTAGTCGAAGATATTGGATTGGACTCCAGGTATCCCAGCTTTTTATCCTGCACTTCTCTGAAACACCATCCTTCTTCTCCCAAGTCTCTTCCTCCCTAAAGATCTGTTCCGCAGGTGAGTTTAAACTTATGGGAGCAAGAAACATTAGAGGATCTCATAATTAAAGAGAAAACAGAGAGCTCTGAAGAAGGGCCTGAGGAAGGCCAACAGGTCTAGGCTGAGGGCAGGGGTACTGCAGACAGGACCTAAAGGAGGTTAGACAGATGGCAGCTCTCCCATTCTGCCTCCCCCGAATTCTGCAAACAGCCAGGCCTAGCATGCCTTTCCCAGCCATCCCTGCCTCCTTTCAAGGGAGCAGGCATCCTGTGCCAGAGTGAGCACAGTCTAAGTTATTAATTGCCTGCAACAATTAGCCCCAATGCTGGGGCCCGCAGACACCAAGCTCTGAGAGAGCCAATTACAGCTTCATCAATATTCACTCTGCAACACAATCCTCTTCCATCAAGACGTCCCCCTTGTCCCCCATTCACATTTCTAGGGGACTTTGCTCTGACCTCAACATCTGGAGAAGAATAAATATTGCTGATTTCTTCAAGAGGGAAAGTCAACGGAAGGCTTAGACTCAAAGGGCATTTTCATAGCAGAGCCAAGACATTGGCAGGGAAGAGCAGGATACTGCCAAAAATCTGGACAGTGTAAAATTAGCCAAAGACAGTCCCTTTGTTGGGAAGAGATCACAACCTCCAGGCTGAGGGTTTTAAATAGATACCCTGAGGGTATCTATGAACTGGCTTGAAAGGAGGAGATCATAAATACCCAAAAAGTTACAGTTTTAATCCCAGCTCAGTCGCAGACTAGCTTTGTGGTTTCCGAAAAAGCCCTCTGCATCATTGAGCTTACGTCCTGAACTTTAAACCTGGGGCACCCCTTCCCATGGAGAAGAATTACAGGAGATCTTCTGTGGAAGCACACAGCAGTACCGCGAGTGGCACGTAGTGAGCTGGGAGTAAATGGCTGTGCTTATGTTCTATCCAGAAAAAGTTTCAGAAGGCGATCTCTTGACACCCAGAGAAGCGTGGAGTGATGGGGAACAAGGCAGATGGGCAGTTAAGAGGCCAGGATGCTGACCCCAGATTTGCTGTAACATGCTCTGTGGTCGTGATGCCCTTCCACCTTCAGCCTCTTGTTTCTATTTGACAGACAAGTACCTGAACTAGATATGCTCCAGAGCCCCTCTAACTGTAATCTTTCAGAAGAATATAAGAAGACAGAATGAGTTCAGACCGGTCAGCAGACCACAGGGAATATACAATCCCCAATTTTCCAAGGGAATAAATGGTAGCCGTGGTCAATATGATGGAATTGACAAAAGAATGTGAAGGCAGCCATGGGAATAATTAAGCCAAAGCCACACATTTGTTGGTTCTGCAGTGGTTAAAATGAAATATGTCTTTGATCAGGACGGAAAATAAAAATCATCATCTTGTTCAGAACTCCTTGGAAAGTCTGAGTAGAATCCCCCAATACAGGTCTTTTCCCTGGTGTGTTTCAGAACCATGAACAGTTGCTGCTGCCAGCTTTGGTTGTGAAGAGGCGAAGGGATGAGGGGCATGAACTCAGCCACTGAGTTGAATATTTGGAGGTAGTATGATGCTCAGGGTGAGTGAGTGTGAGCAGGTCTAGCTTAAAGAATAACAGTTACAACTGGCTTTTTTTAAAAATATGGGATCTCTGTTGCCCAGGCTGGGGTTTAGTGGTGTGATCATGACTCATACCAGCCTTGATCTCCCTGGGCTCAGGTGACTTTCCCATCTTAGCCTCCAGAGTCGCTAATACTACAGGCATACGGCACCATGCCCAGCTAATATTTTTTCTGTAGAGACGGGGTTTCACCATGTTGCCCAGGCAGGCCTTGGACTCCTGGAATCAAGAAATGCCCCACTTTGGCCTCCCAAAGTGATAGGAGTACAGGTATGAGCCACCACACCAGGCAACACCTGACTTTTAAGTGCCCAGTGGGATTGCTTAAATTCTTAGAGGTTAGGGGTCTTCCCCTGTGCCCTCTCCCAGGAATACCTAAGGATCCTGGTGCACCTACCTGTATATGGGCTCTTTGTGACTCAGCACAGAGTCCCAGCTCCATCTCCACACTCTGCCTCACTCCTCTGTCTCCCTGAATTTGGTTTCATGGCACAAGTTGACCAGTGCCTTCCACCACACCACTTAGCCTGGATGGCCCAATGGTGCCAGAAGCCAGGTAAGCTTTAACCCTGGCCATCAAATCCCAACTGGGCCTCAGCAGTGACAGAAAGAAAGAGCTTTTCTGGCATCATCCTAGTCAGAAATTTTTGCAGCTCTGATGGGCTTCCCCAGTGACAGCTCCTATTCAGGCACTTTCAGTGTGGGCAGGGTGGAGCACATTCAGTACCAGGACCCCCGAACTGACATGCAGGGATCGTAGGCAGATCATCAGTGTCCCAGCAGTTAAAATACTTTTTATGCAGCAAGAAATGTTATTAACGAAGAGGGTGAGGAAGATGGCGCTCTAGAAGCAACTCACCACTGCAGCTCTCAGTCAAGACGCAGAGGGTAAGCAAACACCGCATTTTCAGATGGATCCTTATAGCCCACCGAGCAGGGGAAAAAGCTGAGGAGTAAAAGGCACTCAGAAATCAAGTGCGGCACTCTCCGCCGGCACGGCCAGGCAGCCAGCACTGCCGCAGCGGCCCAGCACACAAAACACATGGGTCTAGGCACCCTGTTAAACCGACAATTTGAGACTTGGGAGGGCAGATTGCTATGTTCATCTGACTGAACGGGTTTTGAACGGTGAACTAGACGAGGAGATTTCTGGGAGGTGAATTGTGAACCAGTGCAGCGGGTGGCTACACGGAAAATCACACAGATCCCGGTGCCCTTTCGGCCAGCCACTGAGGCACCTGGGAGAGAGTCAACCCTACAACTTAAAAAGAAAAAAAAGCAAAAAGACTCGGAGGCAGGGAGCCAAGTGATCAGGCTCGACGGGTCCCATCCCCACAGGGACAAGCAATAAGTCGATTCGGAGTGCTGGGGGTTGAGAGTTTCACTGCGGGAAGAGCGGAACACATGACTGTGCAGCTCGGTGGGGGAGGGGCGTCTGCCATTGCCAAGAGCTTTGGCCTCTACTGAGGTTCCCGCCCACTGCTGATGCAGTCAGCCATTGACAAGGCAACCCGCAATAACAGAGAGACTCCACCCACAGGGCAGAGCCCACATCAGCAGGGCAGAGCCTACATCAGTAGGGCAGAACCCAAAACAGCAGGACGGAGCCCACAGCAAAAGGGCAGACCTCACGCCAGCAGGGCAGAACCTCGGCCAAAAATAGTGACTAGACTGCCTCCTAGCTGGGCAGGACAGCACAACAGATACTCACAAATAAAGCCCTAACTCCCCGAGACAGAGCATCTAAGGAAAAAAACCGGTTTCATGAGTTCTGCCACAACAGACTTAAATGTACTCGCCTAGCAACACTGAATGAACAACGG